>WNWU01000005.1:20675179-20865571 GCA_012654045.1 Ptyas mucosa
TATATATATATATATATATATATATATATATATATATATAATCACCAGATTCAAACCCAATCCCATCCGATAGACGAAATGCAACCACCATCCAGGGATCGGACTACAGTGGCATCGCCAGCTGCTGCGCCCTCCTCCGATCCCCACACAAAGCAAATTAACACACGCCATGAACACATGACAAGACTTCAGACTCAGAGCCAAACCAAACCCGGGATGTTGCATCACAGCCATCTGCTCAAGACAATACATCACAGAACTCAGGATGTTACAACACTAAAGCTCAGGATGTTACAACACAGCCAACTACCCAGGATGTTGCAGCACAGGACTCAGGATGTCACAGCACTAGAGCTCAGGAGGCTACCACACAACCCATTACCCAGGTCGTTACAACACAAAAGGCTAATGGGCACACAACTAGGACCTCGGCCACACAGGTTGTTACGAAATAGCTGACTAATCTGCAAACATTAACTCCATCAACTAATCAAGATGTAACAACACAGGCAACCAACCCACTCAAAGCAACAAAGCCAGCACCCCACACCTCCCCACCACTATTTATAGAGAGACGGCAGCTCTGATCACGCTTTCCTCGCACAAGCACAAAGCCGAAGACACCAGCCTGAAGTTGACGAGTGGGACCTCGTCGAAACGTCACCAAGATATTCTCAATCTTACATGGGAAAAGACCCGAATACACTAAAACTTGCATACCTCTACTCCATTTAAATGCCTTTTTGCTATTTTGCTTCTTCAGTTGTTTGCATTATAACTGATGGGAGCAGGCCCAGGTTAAAACCAAGAATCTGCTAAATGCCATATCATATTCGGTCCATAAGCCTAATGCTGACAAATGTCAAAACAGTTATATATAGTAACACAGATTTATGAGCTATATTGGCAGGAATTGGGATGTATGATAAATGTTTCTGAAATGATGGGGTGGCAGGACATTCACTGCACAGCTCTTGAAGAACAAGAAGAAAACCTGGATTAAGCTAGAAAGCAGCTTCTTGAATGCTTACCGATTAGTGTGGGAGTTGCAATGCATGAACCAACTGCGATTGTTGTCAACATACATAGCCCAGGCTTTGTCATCCTTCCCCAGCATCATGTCCTTGACCACATTGATTCTAGCAACCCCAAAGGCTGGATCCGGATGGTTATCATAACGGTCCACATGCAGCTCCCAATAGTGGACTCCCTTTGAGAAAGCTGCAGTGCCCAGAATCACACGATCATCATAGCTACTGCAGGTAGCAGTCTGGTTGTCATTTGAAAGGACTATGTCTCTATGGGCTGAACAGGGATCAAAAGTAAACCAAGCCACTATTAAAAAAGAGAAGAAAAGAGGTGGAGTATACAGATTAGAACAGTGCAACAACTAACTGAATTGTGATGAGCAGTAGCACTGTATTAATAAATGAAGATCATTCATGATTCAGGATACAGTTCTTTGAAATCAAGGAACCCTTATAGACAGTTCGCCTTAATCAACTTTTTAAAGTGTTGAGATTATTACCACATAGCCAATATCATAATCTGAAAAAAGATATATGATAACATGCAAGTGGTCAAGTGGTTCAAAAATTTAGGAATTATGAATTAGTGATATCATTTACAGATTATCATCAGCTGCATGATCTCATTAAAAATATGATCTCAAAGTTCTACATGCTCTCTCCATAATATCTAAGAATTAAAAGTGCCATTTATCACCATTCTTCTGTAGATTTCCTTACATGACTTCAATTTGCATCAGTAAACCAAATTTTCCAAATGGGGTTTCTTCCAAATTTGTGGAACTTCAAATCCCATGATCCTCCTATCCATTCTGTCTGCTGGCCTGAGTTTAAAACGGTCAATATTTAAGAAACTATAGAATTCCACATTTAGAAAAGATCCACTATATTTTATGAGAAAGCCTGACACTTTTTAGCAATATCTACACACCTAATGAAAAAATGAATTATAGATGCAGCAGTTAATATTTTAGTGTGATTTTCATCAAACCAAATAAAATGTCATCTCATCAAACCAAGATGTGCAATATACTGTAAATCATAGATACGAATATTTATGTGTGGAGACCAAACATTATCTTACACAGTGCCAATTTAGTCCTACTAAGAATATAGACATACATTATTTTTTTTTATCAAATTGGCACATTGGTTTTAAATATACTTCTTTATTAGTGGGTAGTTTTGTTACAAAAGTCTACTATTCTCTGTAGACTTTTAAAGAAAGGATCTTGGAGAGCAAATGTTTTTTCCCTTCCTAATCTAATCTGGCAATGTTAATGTAAGAAAGAAAAGAAGAGAGAGAAATGTTTTATGATTCATAAAGGTTAAGTATAATTAATCAATATTAATTTTAAGTTTAATTATATGGAACTGAAGCTTAAATTCACATGCATATTTTATAAGACGTTATGGAAAAAATATTTCCTTGCAGTGAGTTGAAAGGTAATTAAATTCTGCAATTCCTCTCTGAATAAAATGGAGGTAGGAACTTCAGATACACTGTAGCTCAATGAGGATCATTATTATCAGTCATATTTACTTTAATAACATCTTCAGTTCTTTTAGAATGCCTGCCTGCCTGCCTGCCTGCCTGCCTGCCTGCCTGCCTGCCTGCCTATCTATCTATCTATCTATCTATCTATCTATCTATCTATCTATCTATCATCTGTCTTCTGTCTGTCTATCTATCATCATCATCCATCTACCTACTCAGAATCCATCAGAAAACCTTGCATCTTCTGAAATGTTTTCAAGACTTGACAGATTCTGCCATGGAAAGTGCCAAAACCACTTGTGCATTATGATATATACATTATCCCAAAATGAATCAAGCTTATTCAGATGGAACTGAATTCTATCTGAAAGGGAGTTCTCCCAAAAGTTATTAGAAAAGGAATTGCCTTTGATCCTGAAATATTCTGGAAACCAACAAAATCCGGAAAATCTAGTATATTCTAATTGTATAGGTCGATGTTCAAGAAGGAAGCATATATATGTTAAAGAGAGTTGGTGTTAAATGATTCAGATATTTATTTCTCACTCAATTTCAGAAGCCTGATCTAAAAATTCAAAGCTACTTTTGTAGGAAATACTGTTTTCTTAAAGTTCAACTGATTCCAAATATAAAGAAATTTTAGGAAGGGAAAGTATCTATTTTTTAAAAGACTCACCGTCAGAAGTTTGTAAAACAACCGTCTTGCTATAAGGGCCTACTCCGGATGAATTAAAGGCTTTCACTCTTGCATTGTAGGTACTATTGAAATGAAGACCATCAATTGTACACAAGGTTTCCTTGCCCACATATACTTCCTAAACAACAACAGCAAAAAAAGATACAAATGTCCATCAAAAGACCTTCAATTGCTTTTGGACAATTATCACTGTGAGACACAGTAACATGAACACCAGTTAAGAAGAAATGATACTAAAAAGGTATGCATAATTAGAAAAAGCTTGAAGAGTATGATTTCATTAATTTTAAAAGCAATTATTTTCTAAGAAGAGAGAGTCATTGGTGTCTGGCTAGATGCAGTAAGGACTGTCAAAGTATAGGCATGTAGTTCTAAGTTGTCCAAACCCAAAATTTCAAGCCTGGTGGCATAAGGTATTCTGTTGTGAGCAGAGGAGTGGAGTATTCTTCTTGTGAAATACCTCTAGACCTGCTCAATTGTATTAATGTCCAATATACAGTGCGGATGCCAGGCAGATGAGCTGTATTCGAGAATAGGTCTAGCAAAGGTTTTGTATGCCCTAGTTTGCAATACAATATTACCGGAGAAGAAGCTTCACAGTATTAGGTTAACAACTCTTAATGCCTTTTTGGCAATGCTGTTACAGTGAGCTCTGGCGCTTAGATCGTTTGAGATGAGTACTCCAAGGTCCTTGACAGAGTGAGGGTCGTCTATGAGGTCGTATCCACCCAGCTTGTATTTGGTGTTCTGATTTTTTTTTTGCCAATATGTAGGACAGAGCATTTGTTGGTTGAGATTTGGAGTTGCCAATTGTTTGAACATTCTGGCACATAGTCAAAGTCACTTTGTAGGGGGGAAATGAAAAGGCTCCAGCAGCATGCACAAAAACCATAGCAGTTGCATTGGCCAAGACCTGCAGAGGGACCCTTTAATTTAGGATCCTCCCTTCAGATCTTGTTTGGATCTTCCTTGACTGCAAAAGGAAGAAGCATTGGGCTCCCATTTCTGATACTAAGCTTGCCCATCATAGGGCAAGCACACCAGCATTTGCCCAAGAAAGCCAAAATATAATATAATAAATATAATAAATAATATTATAAATATAATAAATAAATAATAAATAATAAATATATAAATAAATATAAGAGGAACAAAAACTCACTCGAAACTGGCCACCATCTCCATCATCAAGCTCCAAGATGTATCCCTCCACTGGGTTGTGGCTAAAGGGCGGCATCCGCCAGGCAAGTGTCACACTGTTGTTTCGAGTACAGCATTTCTCCAGCTGCAGGAGTGGCACTGGGGGTACTGAAAGAGGAACTGAGCACAGATTAGTGCAACTCTGCCCTTACCTTTCGGGCTGGGCATATAGTGAGCCACACAACATTCACATCACAGAAAAATCATAACGGACCCTCTTAGACCACCCAACTTGCAGCCTGAGTTCTGAAATGGAAATCCTGACACCCGCAACCTCATCATGATTACCTCAAAACTGCCCTTAAACTAATGTGGAAAGAACTGAGCAATCAAACATTGAAAAAGTCACCATCGTGCCATCTTGCAAATTTCATCTTGGCATATGACGACTCAGCTAGCTCAGTGTTTCTTGACAACTTGAAGGTGTGTGGATTTCAATTCACTGAGGAATACTGGGAGGTGACATCTACACATCTAAAAATTGTCAAGGTTGAGAAACACTGAGCTAGACAAGTTTTGCCTAGTTTTGGTTTACGTTCAGTGCTGTTCTTTAAGTGGACAACCTGTCAGTGGATTTAATGGTCCTGTGAATGGGAGCTGTATTTCTTGAGCAGCTGCTCTGCAATGCAGCCCAATGCAATTTGCCTAGTCAGGATGCAGAAGCAATGCGATTGGTACTCTACGCCCTATCAAAACCTTATACAGCAGTTGCAGTACTCAGAAGAGGCTTCCTGTATTTTCCTCCATGTTTTCTATGGGCGAGCGAAGGGCTTTGTTTGATCATTTGCAGAATCCATGGAGCAACTGCTGTGAGGGAAAGCTTCTTCCTGCAAAAGTTCCATTGCTTGGTTGCATTTTTAAAGCTTCTTGAAAATTGCAAAGGTGCAATGAACTGCTAAAAATTTGAAATCTCTTATTTCACCCTATGGGCCCATCGTGTCAGGTAATCTCTCTATGAACTCATATTAAAATTCTTCTCCCTGTGCACTAAATTTTAATGAATTTCCCTTTTCCCTGTATCAGGTTCCCTGCAGTAGCTATTAAGTTTTTAAAAAGTGAAAGGAAAAAAAGAACAGTAACACATTTAACATCATTTTTAGTAAATCATTGCAAGCACATTAATTTCCAAGGTTTCTAACTGTTGTAAAATGAATTGCTGTTCCATATGATCTATGTCACATAGTATTGTTAGAATAGAAGTGGATGATAGTTCTTAGATCATAAGAGTTGTTCTTAAGCACACATGCAAATGGCTTTTCTTCAATTTTGTCCTGACATTTAATTTCGTTTAAGGCTGAAACTGCTATATATTATTAGCACACTTCACTTCCTACTTTTCCTATTCACCTACATTTCTCAGTGCCAAGGCAATTTTAATCGGTCTCTTTATCATATACCTCTTCCTTTGTTAATATTCTTGGAACCTTCTATAAAGCTATGCACAACTCTGCAACTAACTGATGTATATTTTAATTGCACAGTTGCCCATAGCTGTACAGAACAGAAAGCAGATATTGAAAACATCAAGCATTTTTTTTTCAGATTACTGACATTTTAAGAGCCAGGTCTGGGAAGGCTGGGAATTCAGGAAATGTGCTGGTTTCCTGCTGGTTTCCCAGCTGCAAACCCACAAAAGGAAAAATGAGCAGAAAAACTGCCAGTCCACTTCAGGTGGTTAAAGTTATTTTCACTTTGATCCAACGAAAGCTTATCAACTGTCTGTTCAGAAAACTCCTGTATAACTAAAGTACAAAAGATAGAAAAACATCACAGTTCAGAAAATGGGCTCTTATATCATAAGTAGCAGTTCTGGACTCTATATCTATCAGTTCCAAACTGCTTGGTCCTTGGCAAGAGATTTGGGGATTTGTTACCCAAAACATCTAGAAGCATTAGTTTGTCTCCCCCTATCATGCTGCCTAAGAAAATGAGTAAACATGATGGTCTTCATATGTAATTGGTTTGTATTTATTGTTGTATTTGATATGCTTTTCTACAAAGGAAAGCTTCTGAGAAAATTATAACTTAGCATTTTTTACTTTTTAAAAGTATATTAGTTCCTAATTGAAGCTTTCTACCCAGAAATAGAAAGGTATCAATCATTAACTAACATATCGAGCATTGATGGAGATTGTTATTTGTGCTTCTTACAATCATGGAAAGAGAAGTGGAAATTATTCAACCTCTAAAAAGTGACTTTCATCTGGAGAACTGAGCCCTAGCTCTTGGTCTAGACGACTCTCCCTTTGACAGCCATTCTTTGCAATCCCATACAAAAGGGAAGGAAAATCAGCCTACAAAAGCTCACCCCTACATTTCATCTGAATGAAGTCCAGCTGATGGATTGACTGCAGCAATGGTTCACTATCCAATGTCAGATCGAATTCAGCAGATACTTTTGGTTCCAGGGCTCCTTTGACCCACTGCTCCTGAGATACTTGAACACGTTTGATTAAAGCATCTGAAATCTGAAAAAAGAACACTTTATTTTGCAGACTAGACAAAGCTATTGAAGGATCAGTTCATCTACTGGAAGGCAAGGATTTGTGATCCCAATCACTCAAGGAATGAGCCCCCTGAGGCAGGTGAGTCGATTTTTGGAGATTTAGGTCTTAAGGCTTTTAAATCAAGTAGCAAATATTTTCAGCTAGCTTCTGAAGGTGGAATGCACAGTGAACACTAATATGTCAATAAACTAATCAATTTCAAATGAGGCTTACAAGAATCCACCTTTCCCCATCTTTGTCACGGAATTGGATGGAATAAGCCATATAAAAATATATGAGGTTGGTATGACAGCATTTATCACTTCCAGACTAGAATCTTTCATAGTGTTGTGGCCCGCCAGTGGCTGGCGAAGCTGGCAACAGAGTCGCACAGTAAGGAGGTTGTGGGGGAACATGGGCCAGTCCTGGAGTCTAGGGAAGGTTCAGTCGAGGGCTCTGCTTCAGAGGCAGAGAAAGGGCCACCTGGGAGGTACGTGCTGCCTCCAGAATGTCCAGAGTCTGACTTCAGCGAGGCAGAGGAACAGGGGAAGCCTGTTCCAGTGCGCACATGCGCAGAGTTGCCAGAAGGCAAGAACAGTTAAAATAAAAGGGATGATTCGGGAGTAGGGCTTGGAGATGATTGGCCCCTCCCATAAGACTTAAAAGAGGAGCAAAGACATGTGGGCCTTTGCAGGAAGCAACGTTGTTTATTCTGTACAGTTTAAAGTCTGAAGCTCTGTTTGATTCTGGACTCTGTGTGGCTTTGCCAATTAGGTCTTTGGCAGCATGTCAAGGGAGATAAGAGTGGGTGATTATCCCAAAGGACATATCCTGAAGGACTATTTACAACTATTTGGGACTCATCTGTGAATTAACAGAATTCACAACTGTTGCAATAAAAGAGGTTTTTGGGACTACTCGTGTGTTTTATTGACTCAGGAAGCCTAGGTCAGAACACATAAGAGGTTGGTCATTTATCCCTAAGACAAACAATAACTTACCTGTAAGAAACCAGAAGGATCATTTTCTTTGATTACTTCTAGGCAATATTCCATAAGTCCTGTTGACTGCCGCAGTTTCAGAGTGCAGTGGTTTATCTGATCCCATACAACCTACGGAGGGAAAATGCCTTTTGATCTTTCCAACATTCACTCAACTGGGGAAATATTTTTGGAAATACTAGCAGAAGGAAGAAGAATTTCATGGAATAATATTTGCTTAGACAAATTGTCAGCGTTCCGAGTAATGCACCGATTGAAAGCAGGACTCTGAGGCAGGTAGATTCCTCAAAGTAAATATTTATTGGATACATCGTATCAGCATAGCCGGTGAAAACCAACTCTAAAGGTTCCCGCAATTTTCACCTAATTAAAAGAGTAAAACTCCCCTCGTCCCCAGTGTTATCAGTGACATTGTCCAATGAATATAGTTGCCAGGCTCCTCTCCTCCTTCACCAGCCACCTGTTACGATGACCTTGGTTCCCACAGGAAAAATTTTTATTTTGACTGTACGCTGAGCTATCTACTTCCCCCCTCCCTTCCCCTCTCAGCCTTCGTGGCAACTGTGAGGCAGCACAAGATGGCTTCAGCCAGGTTCGCTTCAGAGTTGACACAAACATATTGATATCATCTTTTTTTAATAGCTCTAACTACAGGCTCTACATAGGTTCTGATATTAGGGAGGTCAACAGCATATAAGGCAAGTTCAACTTGCAGGGAAGATTCTAAAAAGGTTCAGGATCCATTTATATTTATGGCTGAGTTATTTGAATCTCAGAGGTGTGTGACTTGTGGCTTCACATATATAGATTAGATACGGCAAATTAGGATCTAGGACTACAAAGGATTCTTTGTATGGTCTTGTATCCTTTTCTCTCATAAAATTCAGTAAAGATGCTGAATAATTAAGGTAAAGTTTTAGAACTACATATTCAAAAACATGGATTTTAAAAATGATCAGGTTCCTCTATTCAGCAGGTATGAATAAAGTTTTCACTCACCTTTAGCTTGTGCTCACGCTCTTTGGTAACTTTTGTGAGCAGTTTGGCCTTTTGGCGAGTCAAAGCATCAACTAAAGCATCACACTGAGCAACCAGACAAGCTTCATAGTCCAAGCCATTTTCCTAAAAAAAAGATGTAGAACAACATTTACCTTTATAGTCATATTCTGAGAACAGCAGAACTAGTGTGTGTAACCAACAGTTATTTTTCTGTTCTTTTCTAAACACTTTGGAATAATACAGGTTATTTTTAATAACTAATTAGCGTCCTGAAACCAGTTTCCTATTGCTATAAAATGTCTGCAAGTATACTACTAAGAGGATGATTCTGACAGAAGATAAAAATATCCTCACCATTAAATTTTTAACATCCTCCATGCTTTGTTAGGGATGATGTTTGTATAAATTCTTGGGTGTTATTAATTAGGATTGTTTCTTTCCTTCTCTCCCTTCCTTCCTTCCTTTCCTTCCTCCCATTTCTGAACTGCCAACTCCCTTATTTTCCTGTGCAAATCCTGCTCCTGATTGAGAAGGTCAGCTGTTGGAATCACATCCATGATAATGCAGAGATCCTGTTCATTTCAATGGAATTCATACAGGATATTGTGGATTTTTGGTACATAGCATGGGTGAAATCCAGCAGGTTCTGACAGATTCTGGAGAACCGGTAGCGGAAATATTGAGCAGTTCGGAGAACCAGTAGCAGAAATTTTGAGTAGTTCCGAGAACCAGCATTTACCACCTCTGGCTGGCCCCAGAGTGGGGAAGGAATGGAGATTTTGCAGTATCCTTCCCCTGCCACGCCCACCAAGCCACACCACGCCCACCAAGCCACGCCTACAGAACCTGTAGTAAAAAAATTTGGATTTCACCACTGGTACATGGGTTCCAGACTAGTAAGGCAGTGGAGACTTTGAGTGGAAAACACCATAAAGGTGCAGGTTTCACAATCATGTTCAATTAGACACAAACATGTCCGCATGATCTCACACCATACTTACCACTCATACATATTCATTTCTCTCTCTAATATACAAGCTGACATAGGTACACTTGATACCAATGTCTTGCATAACTGAATGGGCTCCCTGAAAGTAGGGAGGAAGCAAGATTGCTGAATAAAAGAGAAATAATGAAGATTCTCCCTCCCAGCAAATTAATCTGAAGACCATTGTGAAAAACCAATTGGTTGAGGAATGGGATTGAAGGTAAATTTCCCATTATGATCTGTGATTCCAAGCATTGGATTGGGTTGTACTGAGCCATTGGATTGGATTGTACTGAGCTTTTATTGACTTGGTTTAGCCCCCTAAACAGCATCGCTGCAATTACATGAAAAAATTGCCCAGTAGACTTGCCATTGTACAGTTTTGTTATGACCGCTCAAAACAATGTACAAAAAAGCTCAGATTCTATATACATTACCTGTATCTGCTGTAAAATATTTTTCAGTTGCACCAAAAATTCTTTTGCTTCCTTTGCTTTGTCTGAAATACCGTTTAAAGCCTGGGACAGTTGTGCCTGGAAGGAATAAAAGATGAAATTATCTACCACTATTCATGCCTTCCTGCCTGCCTTTCTATTACAATCCCTGGCAATTGTACATAAAAAGAGTGAGATTTTACTTAAAAGGCGGATAGGGAATGAAGACTGGGTGTTGAGCTGGGATCATGGAGACCCAGATTCAAATCCACCTTCAACCATGGAAGCTCAGTGGATAATTTCAGCTACTTGTTCTCTCCATCCAATACATTTCATTGGCTTTTTGTGGGAGGGATAAAGCCCTAGAGCTTCTGAGAAAAGGTAGCAAATCAAATAAATGAATAAAAAGGAGCAACTCCTTTATGTATTTACTGATATACTGCTTTGTGAATCCTATAAGACACTCCAGTCTGTTGACTCTATATGGTACTATCAGCCCAATACATAATGGAAAGAACAACAGAACAGAACAGAACAGAACAGAACAGAACAGAATAACAGTGTTGGAAGGGACCTTGGAGGTCTTCTAGTCTAATCCCCTGCTTAGGCAGGGAACCCTACGCCACTTCAGACAAATGGTTATCCAATCTCTTCTTTAAAACTTCCAGTGTTGGAGCATTTACAACTTCTGGAGGCAAGTTGTTCCACTGATTAATTGTTCTAACTGGCAGGAAATTTCTCTTTAGAACTAAGTTGCTTCTCTCCTTGATTAGTTTCCGCCCATTGCTTCTTGTCCTGCCCTCAGGTGCTTTGGAATAGTTGTACAATTTCTGAATAAACAACAGCACCTGCCAATCAATAACACAATCCCTGTTTTTCCCATACAAGGGCCTCCAAAATTAAACCCAATGCTGATTTAAAGACCACATAATGGAAAAAGCGCCTTCAATGTATTTTTCAAATGACATAAAAGTAGAATGTGATTTATTATGGAATAGACAGATCTGAAGCCCACCTGGTCCTGGCCTAGAATAGTTTTTGTTCACTAGCCATTCTTGTAATTTCCACTCTAAATGCTAAATGTTACTGAAAATGGTAAGGAGACTAATAGGTCAATAGCTGACAGGCTCACCCCTTTCCCCTTTTCTGAAAATAGGGACTATTAATTCCACTCCCCAATACTAAAGTATAATATTGTCAGATTGATCTATATATGAAAAAGTGAGGCCACGTCAGGAACCCACTAATCAACATTACATTTCAATATCACAGCCAGAAGCCTCACCTAATATTAGAATGTTAATAAACTTCCTTACTTCAAACCCTGAGACTAGCAGCCAGGGGTGAAATCCAGCAGGTTCTGACAGGTTCTGGAGAACCAGTAGCGGAAATTTTGAGTAGTTCAGAGAACCAGCAAATACCACCTCTGGCTGGTCCCAAAGTGGGGTGGGAATGGAGATTTTGCAATATCCTTCCCTCAGGAGTGGGGAGGGAATGGGGATTTTGCAGTATCCTTACCCTGCCACGCCCACCAAACCGAACCACACCCACCAAGCCATGCCCATAGAACCAGTAGTAAAAAAATATGGAATTCACCACTGCTAGCAGCCAATCAGGGAAAGTCTTGTTATTTTGTTGTAAAGTAATAGGTTCTTCTTCCTAAGGCCCATAGACAGTTTTAAAGGAAACAGCCATTGGGGACTAGCCTGCTGAATGAAATGAGTTATTATTACCCAGATACAATTTGCCAAACTAAAGAGGGGGTTTTATCTGCAGAGAACAAAGGTTGCCATGGTTTCATTGAAGCCACTTTGAATGATTTGTATTTTTTTCCAGTTTGAATAATTTAGAAATGAATATTAGTGCAGAGACTTTGAGATATAATGTATGGTAAATTTCTTCTGACAAAGCACCATCCCTTGTATTAAAACATTGTTTACCTTGCTTCATTTGCAGAGTTCCTGGAGGCTCCGACTCAGTACATTGGAGTAACTGGCACCTGTTCTGGCATTTAGCATGATTGGCTGGTTTTCCTTTATCTCAGGGGCATTTAGAAGATTTAGGGGTGGATGGGAGTGTCCTAATTTTCATCTGGTAACATCTTTATCTGGGCCTCTACAGATAGATGGGGCTGGGAGAGAAATGTCACATCTGGCTAAGGAACAGAAAATAACTCATCCTTCTCTTCCCTCTCAAGTCTCTCAAAACGTACTTCTGAAGACACCCAGAATTGGTCCTTCACGGAAATTATTGCAAAGCATAACAGATTTTAATATATTGCCTTTGGTGTTGGAATACTGTAAGGAGAAAAGCTTTACTTCTGTGCCAGTGCAGCTAATAATGCTTTTACTTATCTCCCTCATGGCAGGGGTGAAATTCAGCAGGTTCTAACAGGTTCTAGAGAACCGGTAGCAGAAATTTTGAGTAGATTGGAGAACCGGCAAATATTAACTCTAGCTGGCTCCAGAGTGGGGTGGGAATGGAGATTTTGTAATATCCTTCTCCCAGGAGGGGAAGGAATGGAGATTTTGCAATATCCTTCCCCTGCCATGCCCACCAAGCCACGCCCACAGAACCGGTAGGGACAAATTTTGGATTTCACCCCTGCCTCATGGGTTAGGTAAAGGTAAAGGTAAAGGTTCCCCTCGCACATATGTGCTAGTCATTCCCGACTCTAGGGGGCGGTGCTCATCTCCCGTTTCAAAACCAAAGAGCCAGCGCTGTCCAAAGACGTCTCCGTGGTCATGTGGCCGGCATGACTAAACGCCAAAGGCATATGGAACGCTGTTACCTTCCCACCAAAGGTGGTCCCTATTTTTCTACTTGCATTTTTTACATGCTTTCGAACTGCTAGGTCGGCAGAAGCTGGGACAAGTAATGGGAGCTCACGTGGCACTAGGGATTCAAACTGCTGAACTGCGACCTTTCGATCGACAAGTTCAGCAGCCACTGAGCCACCGCGTCCCTCATGGGTTAGGAGGAGATTAAGGCAATGCTGGGGGAACAAGGCAGAATGCTGGTGAGGTTGGGGGCATGATTATCTCATGGGGGCTGTCAATGCCAAACGAACATGAACACACACACACACACACACACACTATGCTCTTTTAAATATGCAGGCTGTCTCTTACCACAGAAGAATCCAAGTATCTTGGCAAACAGCCAAGATAAATATTTAGCTATACTGTTGAAAATGATCACCAATATTCTCTGCAGCCCACCAACTCTTTCACAATGCACTGAAAGATTTCCTTTGAAACTAAGTGGTGATGTTGTAAATGCCATTGAGATTGTCCACAGCTACATTCAAGCAATGATTGTAACCCAGGGCTGGGTTATTTTTCAGAGAATTTTCTTAACCGCTTGTCCCTATATCTGTCAATAAAGGAGCCCATGCAAAAAACAGGACTTCTATTGATTCCTTGAATAAGCATCAATTCTGCAATTCCTTCTCAGATAAGGGTTCATTTGTTATCCTGGGGATAACAGCTGCAACAGAATATTATTGATTTCTTTCTGATCTGGTTGCTGACTACAGTTTACAGGCCGTGGGACTGTGGAGGCCCACTTTCCAAGGCTATTTCAGCAAGGCCAAATAATGGCATTGTCATTTCTATAATAACTACTTTACAAGATAAGACCAACAACCAGCTCTCAGAAGCCACCCAGAGGACTCTTCGGAGAGAAGCATGAACAAATAGCCGTCCTATCTATGGACTAATTAAAATAATTACTAATTAAAATAATAAAAAGCTGTTAGGATACTAAACAATTTGGCTTGCTACATTATTATGTAATTATTAAATTTTAACCCCTTCATCATTTGCCATTCTTGAACCTATGTATCCATCTAGGAAATATACACTATTCAAAAAAGTAGATCTCTTTTTTTCAGAACAAAGAGTTCGCCAAGCTTTTTGTCAAGCACAATCTATTGTTAAATGTGCAAGCCATAGTAAACAGCATGACTGAAGTTGATTGTATTAACGGATTGCCTTTGTACTGTATGTACTACAGGCCCCCTGTTATTCTGCTGCTGTCACAATGTGGGGGAACTAGCTGTTACAGAAAGAGAAGCTGCAAGGAATATAAATCCTTCCATTCCCCACTATCCTGTCAGAGCTTTTTGGATAAGAAGCAAAGAAAAAACAAGAAAGACCAGTTGCCTCCTAAAAAAGCACCTTTGAGACAACCATGACCTGGATGACTGAAAATCTCCTCAGACATTTAGCTATACAATTTGGGATGAACACCCTTTGAATGATCAAGGAGTAGGAATAGATTTCCAGAGAAAAAATTGCGGACTACAGGAACCAGGAACACTACTCGGGTGACCCCGAGGACACAGATTAACCTCCAAGTGCTTCAATGACCCTCTAAAAGAATGTAAATGACCAGCTGTCTGCAAGGAATATAAATCCTTCCATTCCCCACTATCCTGTCAGAGCTGAAGAAGCTTCTTGGATGAGAAGCTAAACATCTTTAAAGAAAAAACAAAAAAGTCCAGTTGCCTCTTGAGAAACCGCACCTTTGGGACAACCATGACCTGGATGACTGAGAATCTCTACAGACTACTGCTTGGCACTTACGCTGGCACTCTAATTCTCAAGGGTTTACTGTAGTTACAGCAAGGTGGTAAGGTGGCCCATCAATCTGAAGAACACCCACTGTTGTTATAAAACAGGTTGTTTTATAGTAGATTAAATACGGAGAATCAGAAGCAAGAGCATCAGTACCACATCACACCAAGCTGCTTCATATTTTGAAGTAAAGTTTTCTTGTGAAGAAAACCTCTCACAAATCATTGGGTTATTAAATAAATGGAAACTTCCGTTTCTATTGGCACATCATCACATGGCTAATCCAATAGGTAACAACACCTTCTTGTTGTATAGTTCCATTAGACCTCAGTGACTGTTATTCTTTCTCTTTTTTTTAATTGTCATTTCTTCCGCGACCACCTGTATTGCTGAACAGGCATCTGTTTTTATATTCCGGTTGTAAGTACAGAATTCTGAGCTTGCATGCCTTTTCAGAAAAGGACGGAAATATCTGAACTCTTCTGTAGTTCTTATGATCAGTCAGAGATCTCTTGGAAAAGGCACATGAACTTGAAAATGGGAGTCATTCTTGCCATTGTCTAAGAGGACTTGATCTGGCATACCAGCCAATGGTCTCTTAATCCCAAGTCATAAATTTTCAGTCTACATTTTCATACCAAAGTGTGCTGAACTGCACAACAATTTAGATCCCCATGGAAAAGGTCTATGATTCAATAATTTAATAAACTGGAATAGTCAAATAATTTTCTTTACCTAGATGACAGACTTCTTGATTATTTCTACATAGCTATATTACATCATCAGTAGACTTGACACATTTGCTCATTCAGTGGCTTTAAATTATTCATAATGTAATTTAAGTTCAAGAAGTACTTAACATATTTATGGGCAGAAAGAGAAGTCATTTGCAAAAGAATTGCTGTTAGCATATACTTACAGTAGATAAATATTTGCTATTACTTCCTACCAAAGGCCCATGCAATCCATAAGTGCTGAGGAAATGTACCACCCAAATCAACCTATGGCACCTTTCAGTTATGGCCCAGACACAGCAGTCAACTTGGAGAGACTATCAATGATGGAGAACAGCACCATGCATTTAAATTGCTGCAAGTTTTACACATGTGACTTTAATATCCAGATTATTTGAAACATAGCATTTGGTGAGAGTGCCTTTGGTTCCTTGACAACATAGTAAACTATTCCAAGTATATTGTAGAAGGATAATTAATACTTGCAGAAACACAAGATAATGACCATTATCACAAAATTAGTTAATGTAAGTCTATTTTTCTCAGAGGCAAAAAGAAGACAAATCTACATTTTATACTGATTTTGGATGGGTTCATGCAGTGTAAATTAAAATAAAATTGGATTTGATACTTAGTGGTGGAAATCCAACTGTATTAAGCTGCAGTATATTTATTTGCTTGGGCAAAGCACTGTTAAATTCAGGTTAACTATTCTATTGTTGTTTACTGATTGATGTAACTTTATTAAACTTCAGTTGCAGGCAATTGTAAACAGTTTATAATTCGGAATAGCATCATAAAAATCTGCGGATTAAAACAGTACGATAGTAATTATAAAATCATCATCATCATCATCTATTGTCATTTATTTATAGCATCACACTTTTAATTAGTCTGAACTCCAAGGTCCTTCTAGACCAGGGGTGTCAAACTCGTGTCATCATGGCAGTGTCACATGACGTATTGGGATCTTTTCCCCCCTTTGCTAAACCGGGTGTGGGTGTGGCCAGCGTGTGACGCATCCGGCCCGCAGGCCGCAAGTTTGACAGCCCTGTTCTAGACTAACCAGGTTTTCTCAAGCCTCCAGAATCCTACAAGGGAAGGATTCTTCTTGCCTTCAAAGGGGAATTATTCCATAAAATGGGAGCTCCAAAAGAGAAATTCTATTCCCTTTTAACTAGTGCGGTCTTCATTGTTGCTCTTAACAACCATTACTTCAAATGCAATTTAAACTTTATATATATATTTTCAAATGCAACTTACTCTAACTCACCTTTGAATATTTGATCACCCTATTTAAAACATTAATACTGTGTCACTTTGTATGTGTATATTGATCCACTTCCCATTCCATTTACCATCATAATATTCCAGGGTAGTAAGTATTTATAGGGATAGCTAATATAATTAATGACTAAGCATTTGATCTCCAACCAAGTGGGAAGGAAGGAAGGAAGGAAGGAAGGAAGGAAGGAAGGAAGGAAGGAAGGAAGGACCTCTCTCATCTCCTACATTATAGGAGGATAACCTCAGCCAGAATGGCCAATGATCAAATCTAATAGATGTCTTCCACAGACAACAGTCACCCATTCATATAACATGTACTTTGAAGCATTAAGACTATTCCATGTTCATTTGCTCATTAATCTTTACAATAACCCTGTAAATAGGTCAAGATTATTATCCTTGCATTATGGAAGGAGAGGGCAAGTTAGACTGGTAAATAGTAGGCTATTTATAGTTGGTGAGTCCATGACAGATGGGAGTTGAAGCAAGGGCTTTCTGGTTTATAGGATGAGCTTTTCATCCCAAAACCTTTTCATCCCATATCAATCATTGTGGTATGTGAAAATGAAATGTTTATTTTTCATTAATTAAGGAACAAAAGGAATACCTTCCACTGCTAATTCCTGGGTTCATACTACAGACCATACTGATGAAATTCTGCTTCAGTGATGCTTTGCTCACACTGTTCTGCATTTTTTAAAAAAAAAACACTACTGTATCACAAAATGAATATATTTTTTATTAGAATAAATTATGCAAGCCCAGAGCTGTACCCCACGTCTGTAGCTTCATAAAAAAACATTTGTCTTGCCATGCATGACCTCCTCGTGAGGCTGGGAAAGGCATCTGAAATTCTAGAGAGCTGCTAACAGCCATAAAAACAGTGCTGGGTTAATTAGATGCCTGACTTGTTTTGCTCTAAAGCTGCATTTTGTTTTTCACTCACTGATGGGACTGTTGGTGGAGATAACATATATTTGCCTTTGAATTCTTCCAAGCCACCAGATTTTCCATCTTTCCCCCTCTTTCAATACCACTACAAATGAACCTGAGATTGACCAAGGCGGTCCTGACTGATTTGCAGATTTAGTCAAGTAATCAAAATGCTATTAGCCCAGTAATGCTTTATGTTTGCAAGTCTGGAGCTTGCAGGGACCTGTCGGCCAATCAGTGCTTGCCCTTTAGGGCCCATAGCTCTGCCCAAAGAATGACCAGCCAATCAGCACTCACTTGCTATCCTTTTCAGCTTCAGAATAAATGTGTGATTTGGCTTACTCCTCTTAGGTTTCCTTGGCTTTGTGCCTAAAAACAAATGGTCCCTTGTCCTCTTCCCAAACGGAAAAGAAAATATATTACTGGCTTTCCCCCAGCCTATGAATCATGTGCATGTATTGGTGAATGTTTGTCCCTTCTTTTGCAATAAAATCTCAAAGGCAATTGGAGGAGAAGCTGTGCACTGGGAAGGGGACAGTTGCAAACATATGCATGGCTTAGCAACTTGAAAGACTCCCCACTGGTATGGGGTTTCCAATCTCCATTGACTCGCAAATCTCCACTGACTCACAAAATCCAAATGTTGGCATCCTGGCAATTCTGACCAGGGGCTCCTTTTCCTATCATTTACAGCAAAGCTCTTGGTGTTGGGAGATAAATTGAACAAAAGGTCCCTTCCAAAAAGGAGCCCAGTCAGCCCCCAATGCTACATTTCTATTCTGAAGCAGAATTCCCAAAGACTTTCAGATGGTATTATCCTTGAGATGGCATGATACCATGGCTCCAGCACAGGGATAGGTCATAATGTCTCGGGGTCATTTCTCCCCACAGCAAAGTCCTGATCATGTAATGGAAGTTGCAACTGCAGGAGCAGAGGTGGAGACTTTGAACTTTCCCAGAAAGAGGCCTGGATTAAGAGACTGTAAAGTGCCAAACTGGAGGGGGAAGAGAAGAAGAGGTTCAGGATAGCCACACCCTAAAATCTCTCAGGATGTATCTAGTAGGTTAGAAGGTTATAGCTTCAATTTGGTAAGATTCTGCCCATTAAAGATAAAGGTAAAGGTTCTCCTCGCACATATGTGCTAGTCGTTCCTGACTCTAGGGGGTGGTGCTCATCTCTATTTCAAAGTCAAAGAGCCAGCGCTATCCGAAGATGTCTCCGTAGTCATGTGGCCGGCATGACTAAACGCCAAAGGCGCATGGAACGCTGTTACCTTCCCACCAAAGGTGGTCCCTATTTTTCTACTTGCATTTTTTACGTGCTTTCAAACTGCTAAGTTGGCAGAAGCTGGGACAAGTAACGGGAGTTCACCCCGTTACGCGGCACTAGGGATTTGAACCGCTGAACTGCCGACCTTTCAATTGACAACCTCAGCATCTTAGCCACTGAGCCACCACAACCCCTATTCTGTCCATTAGGTGTAAGCAAATAAACAGTTGTACTCGATTGGATCTCACTGTCTCATCTCTAGGCTTAGGCCTGGCAGGTCATAATGTCATGGAATCCACTTTGGCTGTGATGGTGAACCTATGATGTGGGTCAAAGCTCATATGCCACAACATTTTGGATAACATGCCAGCAATCTGCTATAGCTAACACTCATTCTTGAAAGCATGTCCTGTTCTCAGGTGATTTTTGGAGGTGCGGAGGTTGTGCAATAATGTAAGGAGCTCTCATGCAGCCTATGAACCCTCTGGAAATCACACAAGATCACACTCTATTCTCATGCAATATTTTGGAGAATCCAGAGGCCACGCAAGAGCACAGCGCTCTTGCATAACTTCTAGAGAGTTCAGAGACTGCATGAAAGCACATTCCATCCTTACACGGTCTTCAGACAGAGCCTCCAAAAATCACACAAGAATGGGATGTGAAGTTTTTGGAGACAAGACAAACTCCACAGAAAAACATTCTCAAAAGCTACTTCAAGAAAGGCCTAGTATGACCCAGAACAGCCTTGGATAGGTCACAGGAGCCTATAAACAGAAAGAGAACACCACTTTAAGATACATGGCAAATCCTGGGGAGCTCTGGGCCACAAGGCCAATCACGCTGTTCCCCAAGGCTCACATACCTTTGGGAACAGCACAAGGCACCTTTTTGAATAGCGGTGGTGGGGCTAGAGCTGAACTCAAGGGCCATGACTCTAATTCACGCCCAGTCTCAATTGCCAAATGCCATCATTCAGGGTGACCTAAATTTGGTAGGGGGGGAGCAGAGCTAGAGAATTGATTTTTTTTTGTTTGGGAGTGGTGACACACCAGCAGAATCACATTTTTAACACACCAAGTCCAAAAGGTTTGCCATCACTGCGCTAGGCAGCTCATTTTGCCCGATTAAGGTGAACCATACCTTTCATCTGAAAAAAAAACCCTCTCAGTAGCTTTTTAGAAGTTGGAGAAAATAAGAAATTTATTTTTATTTTTCTGCAGGAAAAATAGAAAATTATTGCTAGTATAATAGAGTGGAAGGAGGAGAGGCTGCATACAGGCACACACTGAAACAAGGGTTGTCTTGAGACACCGAAGAGATGGGAGCCCTCGCTCACCACTCAAGCTCTGTCGAGAAGTCAATGCAGACATTTTTTTATTGCACTGCAGGTTTTAAAAAAGTCCCTTAAGCAAAGTTAGCACATATAAAGAAAGAGCATGTTAATAGCTTTTTTTCCAGACATGTTACTTTATCAATAAAAGGAGGCTCCTGTATGGCGTGCATTTATCTGTGTGGGTATGCAGAGTCAAAACTATCCTACCTATAAATAAAGGAGTTTATACACTCCCCTGGGGGATATATATTGTATAAAATATGTATTATTTAGCAATAAAAGACATTTCATTGAAGTACAAAGTGAATAATCAATAATCTTCCTTCCCAGCAAAGGACAAATGGGCTTAATTGGTTTTCAAGTCAATCTCAAGATCTGCTTAAGAGTAAGGGCAACATAGTTGGATTTAATAAAAAAACAACAACATATGAACATTATTTTAAAGCTCCATCTATGCATAACATACTTTTAATTCTTGTCATAGCCTAAAATCATTTGCTACAAATGGTTAAGCGCTCCTGAATTTTAGTATCAAATAGAAAATAAAAGGAAAACAAAAAGGAACATGGCTGTAGCAATTGATCATTTCCAATGGCTTTACTCAATTTAGGGTTACTTGTGATTTCAGATAAGAGATCCACCTTCTATTCAAAAACACATCTTGGATGTGAGACGGATTAGAAATAGTCCTCAACTTACAACCATTCATTTAGTGACCATTTGAAATTACAATGGCACTGCAAAAAGTGAGTTGGGAACAGTTTTCACATTTATAACGGTTGCAGCCTTCCCATGGTCATGTAATCAACCTTTGAACCTTCTGACAAGGAAAGTCAATGGGAGAACCCAGATTTGCTTAACAACCACATGATTCATTTAACAATTTGGCAAAAGAGGTGATAAAATGGGCCAAAATTCACTTAACCATTGTCTTGCTTAGCAAAAGAAATTTGGGATTCAATTGTGGTCATATGTCAAAGGCTACCTGTACAGGGAGCATGTGGCTCTTTCTACAGATTCACTAATGACCAATCTGTTTCACTACAAAAGATTCTGACCTACATATGACAATGGGTTTATTTGAAAAGCCCTATACTGGCATACAAATATGGGAACCCACTTACAGTACATGTTAAGAGTTTTGAGAAAGAACCGTGGTCCTGCTATCATCAGAGAGGTGTATTTGGAAGGAACATGAGAATGCACCTTTTCTATTGTTGCTCCAAATTTTGAAACTACCTGCTAAGGAAGGCCAGATTGCTTTACACTTTTTTTTATCAAATAAATTTTTATTCAGATGGGATGGGAAATTGTCCGCTGCAGTCAGTTTTAACTGGCTGCTGTTTATTTCTTTTTACTGATGTGTACTTCATTTTTTGTTTATTGTTTACACTTTATTTCTGTAAGCTGTATAGCATTTTGGATGCAAAATCATGGTTGTTTTAGTCGACTGGTTGTTTTAAACAAAATGTTTAAAAATCTCTGGGGTGATTGGCTGCAAACTTCTTTCTCACAAAGCTTTACTCTCAAAACCCCAAAGAATCCCTGATATTCACAGTGACCTGAATCTTTGGCTCACAAGGGACACCTTGAACTATTCTTATGCCAGAAATTGGTGGCTCTGAAGCTGTTATGAAAACTTTGCTTGGGAGAAAAGCCAAACCATCCCCCTTTGTGACAGATGGCATGGGAGATGAATGTGGATTGTTGAGGCAAGTGGGGAGGTATATTGTTAGTCTCATTTTGCCATTAATACTGAAGTAATCTTCAAAACTGATTAACTCACTCCTTTAAAAGGTGAATAAGACCTGTTGCTAAGAGAAACACAATAGAGATTGTAAAGAACTGTGCATGCATCTAATCATTAAAAAAACAGGAGTGTTTAAAAATGCCCATTTGAAGTCAGACAATTTATCCCTGATTACACCTTATGTGTTTTCCCGAAAATAAAACCCTGTCTTATATTTTTTTGAATCCTAAAATAAGCTCTTGGTCTTATTACCATGCACTCAAAAGCCCAATTAAGCTTATTATCAGGGGATGTCTTATTTTGGGGGAAACAGGGTATGAATATCTTGATAAAGAGAGTTGTTTAAAATTATCTGCTTTCTGTTCAGATCGTGTAAATCTCGTCTTAATAAAAAGGCAGCATTTTTTTCTAAAATGAGAAGTACCAGTGCTAAACTCGGCCTGGCAGTTGTGCGTAATACAACAGCGACCCCGATTTCAATCTTCCATTAATGATATTGGATATAAACTCTGCACTTCCTCAAGAGACATTCCTTGCAGTGTCTTTTCTTCCACTGCTCAGCATTGTGACTCTTCTCTGCAATAACAATGCCCAGGAAAGTTTTAGGGGGGAATTATTCACCCTTGGGAAGTAGCCCAGAAGACAGTGAGACCTATGGCATATACATTTAATGAATCAACAATTAATAAACTACCTTTATAAGAGGGGCACCCCTGTCCTCATTTAGCAGGTGCTGGGATAACACACTCTGTATGCGGAGTAAAAGCCTCTGTATGCGGAGCAGGGCAGGCCGCTGGTGGGCAAGGCTTACCTTGTGTTGTTTCCACATGGCTCCCAGGGCTTTCACATCATGCTTGGAGTGTTTTCCTTCTTCCAGACATTGATAACAAACGGGGGTCCGGCAGGTCACGCAGTACATGCTGTAGTTCTCCAGCTCATGATCCGCGCACGTTGGGGACTTGCGGGCAAGGCCCGGGCCTTTACTTCCTCCGCCGCACGCCCCGCCCACACCGCTAGGGGCGCTCTGCTGCTGGCTGGGGGGAGGAACCAAGCGGTGTTTGGCGAAAGGCCCGCGGGACGGGTGACATTTGACCTGGCAAGCCGAGCAATAGAGCACCTCGCACTGTTCGCACAGCACCGCGGCCGCCTCCGGAGGGCTGCGGTCGCACAGTTGGCATTTGGCCGTAGCCGAAGCGGCGGCCCGGCTCTGCTGGTAGCGGTGCACGATGGCCTCCAAGAGGCGGTTGCGCTGGAAGCCGCGCAGGCCGCGAGGATCCAGGGAAGCGCTGCGATGGCATTGCGGGCAGGTGAGCGAGGAGCTGGTGCCGCTCCCGCGGGGCCCGGCCAAAGCCGCCGCGGCCGACAATCCCGGAGGCGGAGGTACCAAGGGCAAAACTCGCACCCCGTTAGGAGATTTCAGGCTCGGGGTGTAGGAGCCGTAGCCGCTGTCCGTCTCGCTGTGCAAGCTCACTTTGTCGGCGTGGTCTCCGCCACCGCCGCCGACGGTCCCACTGCTTCCGCCGGCGCCGCACTCGTAGTCCAGAGAAGCCGGGCCGCTTGTAGCTCCAGCGCCTGGCATTGCCGCTGCCGCAGGGCCCCGAGGGTGCAGCATGGCGGGCAGATGCTGCTCGGACTCCGGCGTTTGCACAGCGATGGTGCGGGCGCAGGGCAGGCAGACATTGTGCGAGCAGGGTAAGATGATGGGCTCCCGGAAGAGAGACCCGCAGACGGGGCATTTCAGCTCTTCTTCCATTGCTGCGGCTGCTTTTGTGTCCAGACGGCGGAGTAGGGAGGTTGGTTGGAAGCGATCAACACGAAGGCGGCAAGCTACGGTCAGGCTTCTCTCTGCTCTTGCCGCCACCTTTTCGACCCATATTCCACCGCGCAGCCCTTCTCTGCTTTCAATGGCGCATATATCGTCGAGGCAAGGGTGGCGGGCCGGGGAACCTCTGCGGTCCGCTGCAGGGCCAGCGCGTGCCCATAGAGGAGCTCAGGCATTTGCTTGGGGCGGCACGATGGGTGGGGGCGGCACAGCAGGTGAAAGCGGGTTGCAGGCGAGAGTGGCCAAAAAAAAAAACACCCAACCCCTCAGCGCTCGCCTATTAGGGCGACCATTAGATGGCAGCAAAAAGGTAGGTAGAAAGCTGCATTTCTTTGCTGTCCTCTAAAGGTTGGCCAGATTTTTGCAGCTCCGTTCTGGTTGTCATCGATCTCCACACCAACCCCCACCCCCACCTCCACCCCGCCTTTCCTCAAGAACGCTTCAGCCTACTTCTGCTACCGCTGCTGTTTCTCTCCCCAGTGTATCTTATGGGACGCAAGGCCTAGGCACCGGCAGAGGCTCGCTTCCCATTGTTGTGGGGCCCATCTGAGAGGTTTGCCGTGGGGCCCAGAAAGAGCTCTACTTACGCCCCTAAATTTAGTCTTCTCCCCGGAAAGATGTCGGAAAGGAATCCGGTTTCAGCACCCAGGAGGCGTTGGACAGCTCTTCGCGGTGCAGAGAGAAAGAGAGAGTGTCGAGTTCAGCACCGCGGCACGTATGGACAGCGATTTCGGCGGTTGAGCAAGGAAGGCGGCGGAAGGACGGCTCCTTTAGGTTGAGTTCAACAGCGCCAATGGCCGGATCAGCCTGCTTGGCGTTGCAGCTGCCGCGCTCCAAGCAAGAAGGAAGGGCGGGAGAGACGGGGTTTTTTTCCTCCCCTTAGTCTCCGCAGCTGCTGCCGCAGCGGGACTGACCTTGCTCGATGGCGGCGGCCAAAGACATGGAAGACGAGTCGGCTATTGTTTATTGCAAAGGAATTTCCTTGCCCTTGGTGGATACCGTTCGTGTAATAATCCACTTGCTTGAATTTCTATTGCATAGAGTAAAAAAAAAAAAAGGGGGGGGGGGAGAATATCGTAAAGGGGGCGGGAGTAGGATTTTTTTTCTCTCCAGCAAATAGATGAGCACTTGCGTGTGACAGTGAAGGGAGAACAAGTTTTATTTAAAGGGAGATGTCTTTATATCTTACGTTTATGGCTTAAAAACCCATTACTTATAGGCCAGATTGAGGATGGGGAGGGCAGGGGAAATTCTTCATTTATATTAGTTTTATTATGCCCAGAGGGGGAAAAATATGCTCTAAACGAATAATTTATTTATTTATGTATTATTTATTAATTCAATTTGTATGCCGCCCCTCTCCGAAGACTCAGGGCGGCTCACAATGCATTTAAAATCATTATAGATAACATTTAAAAATTAAAAACATTAAAAACATTAAAACTCATTCACACCATTTATGGAATAAATTGGAAAGGATAGAATATGACCCCAACGTAATTGTTGTTTTGGTTTTTCCAGCTCTCCTGTTAAACTGAAGCACCAATTCAGACCACAAAATCAAGCACTTTAGTTAAAAGAATGAAAGAGAAATGTGGCTTTTTCATTATTATAGGTGGCACATAGGCTGAATGGTGATTGGATGATGGCACTTCACACACACACACACACACACACACAAACAATTATACATAATGTAGGAAATAGAAATGAAGCACATCACTGGCAGCCAAATCCAGCTTTGTTTCAAGAATAAATCAGAGTTGACAGCTGAATGTGTGTGAGTTGGAAATAATTATTACCAGAAATCTCTCACAGTGGTAAACCCCATCTGTTTTTCCTTTCCTCTACATATGTCTTAGAAAATGGAGAAAAAAGCTGTTAGGGCTTTCTTTCTAATGCAGATAAAAAAAGCCGTTTTTTTAAACTTTAGAAAGAATATAGAGGTACTGCAACCCAGATGTTAATGGCATGGAAAATAAATTATATATACAACCTCAAACTTTTATCAGTAAAAGATAGTGTAGTGTTTCTTGTTTTAAATGTGCATGTACAGTATTAAAAACAAAAGCAAAAGTAAAAGAAGAAGAAGCAGTATATAATCAAAATGAACTATATACTGCTATGGTAAATATAAAATATTGCTTTTATTTTGCATTTGTTCTTCTGCCCTCCAGATATAATCAGATGATATTCTATGTATGAAGCAACACTTGTTTAATTGATTACTAATATCCATGTTTCCCCAAAAATGAGTCTTATTTTCTTTTGGCCCTCAGAATAAGCACTAGGGCTTATTTTGGGGGGAAATGATTTTAGGGTGATCAGACCAGCTGGGCACCCCACCCCCAGCATGCACACAGGAGCCGGTAAGTACGTATGAGCTGACGGTGTCTGGCAGCAGCTGCAGCCTGCCAGTCCCTTGACGCACTCTGGGGCTGCGCAAAGAAGGCATGGAGTGGAAGGCAAGCTATCCTAATATGCGGAGCAGAAGGCAGGCGATCCCGACGTGCTGTGTGGGCTGCAGGCAGGCCGAAAGACGTGAAGACGAGCCTCCCACAGCCATCCGCAACTCTGGCCCACTGCAGTCTGCGTGGTGCATCCGGATCGTTTGCTTCCCCCCCACCTCTGCTTCCACCTGCTGCTTGCACAAGTACTCAACTCACTTGAGCCTCACAGGATGTGGCTGCTGCCAGACATAGTCAGCCCCCATGCACTCACCACCTCCTATGCTGTCCATGCCCACACCCCCTTCACTATGGCTTATTTTGGGGGTAGACCTTATATTAGCCGCACACATAATGCTAGGGCTCATTTTCAGGATAGGTCTTATTTTTGGGGAAACACAGTATATTTCATACCAGCTTGAATGATAAGACTCAAAGTAATCGTTTTTCTTCATCCCAGAAAATTGAATTGATTTCAACCTGGAATTGTAATCATTTATAGTTAAATTACACTGTATGATCTTTTCAGAACTTGGTCTTCATTTCCCTCTTTTTCTCGCATACCACTATGAGCACAGGAATGAAAAAGAAATGGAGCATTCTCCAACTCCTAAAAATTTTATGAATGTGTCCAAAATTAATTATGCACATACTGCAGTTTCCATCCTCACTATATTAATTCTGCATCACTTCAGTGCTGCAAAGGGTTATGCTCAGAAGAGAATTCAGAAATTTCTAAAACCATAAAGTGGTTTGATTCAATATCCATGGGTTCCCTGATCAAGGTTTTCTTCCAAGTATGACATTAGACCAGAGGTAAAATTTGCTTACCTTCCCTACCGGTTCGCAAATGTGCGTGCATCATCTGCCCATTCATAAAGCCTGCGCACGCGCAAAGGCTTCTGCGAATGCACAGCGGCTGAAAATTGTCACAAAAAGGGATGCCATGACATCCGCACAGGTGGGTGGAGCCTCCTGCAGCTGCTGCTACCAGTTCGCCCGAGCTGGATAGAACCGGCTGAATTTCACCCCTGCATTAGTCAGTGATTCATCATAAGGAAAAAAACAGTTTCTCTAGGATACAATCAACAAGACTTTCAACATATAAAAATAATCAAACAGGATTCCTGCTAAAATCTAAGAAAAGACGAATGGGACAACAGAGAATTAGGTGGCTGGATGGAGTCACTGAAGCAGTAGGCGTGAGCTTAAATGGACTCCAGAGGATGGTAGAGGACAGGAAGGCCTGGAGGAACATTGTCCATGGGTCGGACACAACTTCGCAACTAACAACAACAACAATTATTTCCCATACTGAAACTACACTCTCACTTACTCTGCTTGAATTCTGCAGTGTGTAGCTGTTCCCCTTTGGAGAACATCTGGGGCAGGTAGTTAAGTTGCCACCATCCATTATTGAATGGGGAGAAAGCTGTTTGGGGCAGAAGCAAAGATCCTCCTTCCCCAGGATTAAAGTTTCAAATGAATGACTTCAGTTTTTCCTTTTTAACCATGGATACCAGTTCTCATTTCTAAACAGTTTTGGAATGTATGATGCCAATATGAAATCAACAGTCATCTAATATAGAAAAAAAATTGAATAACAAAAAGAAAACCAATAATTGGGAAATACAATAATTTTATCAAGTTATAAGAGCTTTAGACCTAGATACAAAAGCAGTATGCAGTCATTAATCTGCATGCAAACAAAAACAAAAGACAAGACAAAGGGAGAGGTAAAACTATATAGCCGAGCAGCACTGAGAAGAAAAACACCCATGAAAACTCTGTCTAAAATAGTGTTTCTCAAGCTTGGCCGCTTGAAGATGTGTGGACTTCAACTCCCAGAATTCCTCAGCCAGCATGGCTGGTTAGGGAATTCTGGGAGTTGAAATCCACACATCTTTACCTTAGAAGTTCCAGTTCTTTAAGGGTTTGGGAGCAGAGACTTGCATTCCAGTTTAAGAAGCCAACAGTCCTTGCGGCTTTCTGGGCTTGAAGGCCAAGGTGGGGCAGAACCCCCCCAAAACTTCAGCTTGCTTCCTCCAATCTGGAACTCATTCCTTGCATTTAATGACGGCCGTGGCCAGGGGGGCCTTTTATCAGGTTCGCCTGATCCGCCAGTTGCATCCCTTTCTGGATCAGGACGCCTTGCGCACAGTCACTCATGCCCTAGTCACCTCCCGTATGGACTACTATAATGCTCTCTACATGGGGCTCCCCTTGAAGAGCACCCGCAGGCTCCAGCTGGTCCAGAATGTAGCCGTGCGGGTGATTATGGGCGCAACTCATTACGCCCATGTAACACCTCTCCTGCGCAGCTGCACTGGCTCCCGGTGGTCTTCCGGGTGTGATTCAAGGTGTTACTCATCACCTTTAAAGCACTCCATGGCTTAGGACCTGGGTACCTACGAGACCGTCTTTTGCCACCAATAGCCCCCCACCAACCAGTTCGTTCTCACAGGGAGGGACTACTCAGTGAACCGTCAATCAAATCATGCTGACTGGCGACTCCCAGGGGGAGGTCCTTCTCTGTGAGGGCTCCAACCCTTTGGAATGAACTGCCCCCGGAGATACGGAATATCCCTGATCTCCATGCTTTCCACTGTGCCCTCAAGACCCTGATGTTCCAACAGGCGGGGCTAAACATATGAACATGTGAATGATCTTTTAAAAGGTTATCTAACTCTGGGTTTTATTTAATTGACCAAACTAAGTAATAATTTTAATTAGCAATTTTATGATGTTTGTATGTCTATATTCTTCTTGGTTGTACACCGCCTTGAGTCCTACGGGAGAAAGGCGGTATAGACATATAATTAATAAATAAAATAAATAAATAATCTTTTCTCAGGGTTTGAATTCTTTGGCTTTAAGAGTTTTCCATTCAGTTTTCCTTATCTCATCTGTAAAATGTAGAGATTAAAGTTTCAGTCAATTAATTGGTCTGCTTAATGAGCATCACCTTATATTTAAGCACACCTTAAAACTTTAATTAACTGGTGACCTGGACAATTAGAAATGGTTCCAGAGCATGGAACCTCATTTTCTCCATCACTGGTTGCCCAGGAAAATTGCTTCTCTTATCTGGTTGATTGAGTTCCATGCACCTTTTTGCTATGTTGGTCTAGGTAGAAGAAAGGAAGGAATTGCAGTCTCTACTGTTTTCTGTCATCAGGTTCTAGCATAATATTGCTTAAGAAAAGCGACTTCTAGGTCCTTCCTGTGATTGTAAAGGTTCTCCTGGCCAACTGCAAGCAACTTTGCTTTAGGCCAGAAGACCTTCCCTAGCATTGCTAATGTCTGTTCTGGTTCAACAGAAATCCTTGATGTCTATATAGAATAATAATTATGAATTTATTTGATTTAGATCTTTTATTTTATTTATATAATTTATAAATTATAACCTTTATTATTATTTATTTATTATTTATTAGTTCGATTTATATATGCCGCTCTTCTCCGGAGACTCAGGGTGGCTTACAATGCATTAAGCAATAGCCTTCATACTTTTATATATACCTGCTTAGTAGGGCTTTTTGGCCCCCGAGTGGTGTTCTTTTTTATACAAAGTCAGTTTATTGCCCCCACAATCCGGGTCCTCATTTTACCTACCTCGGAAGGATGGAAGGCTGAGTCAACCTTGAGCCTGGTGAGAATTGAACTCGCAGTAATTGGAGGCAGTTGGCAGCTAAGTACTACTTTAAAAGCAGCAGTTTAGTCCACTGAGCCACCAAGGCACAACCTTTATATAAAGGTTGGGCTATATAAACGAGGTGGTGAACATAGGTAATACTCCTTCCTCCTACCCTGTTTCCCTCAAAATAAGACATCCCCTGATAATAAGCCCCATCGGGCTTTTGAGCACATGGCAATATGGCCAAGCGCTTATTTCAGGGTTCAAAAAAATGTAAGACAGGGTCTTATTTTTGGGGAAACACAATACTTCACCCACAACAGCAACCCTTGTGAGGTGAGTTGGGCTGAAGAGAGAATGACAGGCCCAAGGTCATCCAGATGGCTTCCACGGCTAAGGCAGAAGTTGAACTCATAGTATCCTGCTTCATAACTTAGTGTAATTAGGGGAGAATTGCATTTCCACCTTCACAATATTCCCACTGCAACTCATTTTGCTAAGTTGACAGATAGTGTCTGGAATTCATCTAGAACAGGTATCCTTGAGAATTAAACAAGCAACTTAATATATTCAGGAAACTGCATTGTGTTCAGTTGCTTTACAATGGCTTAAATGTATAACATTGACCTTTTGGACGTCTGGAAAGGGCCTCAATGAAGAACACAGATATAAAATATAGATTAAAAATTCTGACAGCATGAGAGCATTGGTATGGATTGCATGGATTATGTCACAAGCTATGTTTTTACTGTCATTAAAGTATGAATACATACTTTGAGGTATCCCTGGATTTATTGCAAGATGAGAGAAAAATGTGAAAATATGTATGTACATTTTATTATTTGGAATGTCATTTTTCCCCCTGAAAGCAGATTTGTTGGTTTTTTTATCTCATGTTAACACTATTACAGATGCTATATTAAGAACACAACATGTAGAGAAATACGACTTTGTGTCTGATTATCTTCAGGACCTCTTATCTCCACTAGAATCAGTCCGACCTCATGCCAAGAGAAGCATCTATTTGTCCACTATTTTGTGGCTGGGGACACGCCTGGCAGTCCTAGTTTTATTTTTGTTTTAGTTTGTTTTTGTTGTTTGGTGATAAAACCTCCCTGAATAATCTTCTGTTAGAAAAAAACAGCTAAAAGTTAGTATTTTTTGAGGGTTTGGGGGACTTGATTCCGTATGTTTTATTTGGGCTTTATCTATTTTGAGTTTTTTATACTTAATTGTATCTTCAACTTATTATACTTTTACTGTATTTTTAGCCATCAAGTGTCTTTGTGATTGCAATATCAGACAAACGCGATTAAGTAAACAAACACAAAAATAAACATGATGAAAAAAATATTCCCACTTTTTTTGTACTTGCATCCCAAAGGATGTCATGAAGCTCTCTTTGACCTTCTCCAGGGATGCCAACGACACACAGTTGTGTTTTTAAAGGGCTGATAGGCCGATTTTTGACCTCAATCTTTCCCAGAATTAGGCTCTTCTCCAGTGAGTCCTTCCTTCTCATTAGGTGGCCAAAATATTTGAGTTTCATCTTCAGGATCTGGCCTTCTAAAGAGCAGTCAGGGTTGATCTCCTCTAGGACTGACTGGTTTGACTGCCTTGCAGTCCAAGGGACTCGCAGGAGTCTTCTCCAGCACCATAGTTCAAAGGCCTCAATTCTTTGGCGCTCAGCCTTTCTTATGGTCCAACTTTCACAGCCATACATTGCAACTGGGAAAACCATAGCCTTGACTCAGTGGTGAAATGTAAAATTTGTTACTACTGGTTCTGTGGGCATGGCTTGGTGGTGGTGGGGGTAATGTGACTGGGTAGGCATGGCCAACTTTTTTTTTTACTTTTAAAAGCATTTTTTCTACAACCTCTAAGAGGTTGTAAAAAAAATGCTTTTAAAAGGCTCTGACGATCCCAGCTGAGCTGCATGATCATCAGAGGCTTTTTTTTATCTTTAAAAGCATTTTTTCAGCCGAAGAGGTTGAAACCCACCCATGCGTTATTCTTACCTTTTATTTGGCCCCGCCCCCAATCTATTTGCTGCCTCCCGAGTCCCAGCTGATCGGCTAGAAGGAAAAAAAGCTAGAAGAGTTTAAACTCTTGGGGCTTCAAAGGGTAGCCCTACAGCTGATCAATGATAAAAGGCAGTGTGGTGGTAGACCAGTGCGCTCCAAGAACAAATGGGTAGACTGGTACAGTTCTGCAAGCAGTTGAAAGCCTGGTAGACCAGTACCTCTGCTAAATCCTAAAGAGTTGTCACATGACCATCAAACCATGCCCACAAAATAAGCCACACCCACAGAACCAGTAGTAAAAAATTTTGGAACCCACTCCTGCCCCACTCCAGGGGAAGGTTACTGCAAAATTCCCATTTCCTCCCTATCAGCTGGGATTGGGAGGCAAAGAATAGATGGAGGTGGGGCCAGTCAGAGGTGGTATTTACCAGTTCTCCCAACTACTCAAAATTTCCGCTACCAGTTCTCCAGAACTGCCTAGAACCTGCTGAAACCCACCTCTGCAGTAATTCAGGGTTGAACTGAGGGGGTCCTTCGTGCTTTCTGAGCTTGATGGTTTTCTGGCAGATGTTTCATTACCCAACTAGGTAACATCATCAATGCATTCAGAGAGCACCAAGGACCCCACACTTTTCAGCATATCTGGGGTGAGTCTTACTGTTAATGGGGCTTTTCATGAGGGCAGCAGACCTGGGTAAATCCATTGTGGAAGAGATGGAATGTTGAGGTCATCAACATCTGACAGACGATGGATGGTTGGGATTTCTCTGTTGCCATTGCTTTAATAAGGCTATCCTCGGGCTAAACTGGGAGCTGGTGAAAAGACCTCCATTCTTTGCTTTAGATGGGATTGCAGGAGGGGGGCTTTGTCTGAAGCAGGGAGGGTCAGTTTGTGTCTGATGGGATTAGATAAAGACAGGAACTGGGTCTAACCCTGGTCATAGTTAAAAGAGCGGAGAAGGAGAGGTGCAGTCTCCATTTTCTGTTTTAGGTTTACTATTTTCCCAACACTATATATAAGTTGTAAAATAATTAAAAAGAATGCTTTAGTCTAGAGCTCTGCTTTGGAAAACCATTCTTTTCTATCTTTGAAACTCTGATCTCTTGCTTAGAGACTTTTTTTTTTCTGATGATCAAAGCATTGATTCAGGGAGAGGAACAATTGGCCCTTTGGACAAAAGGCCAAGCACATCACAGATTAGATTTATACAAAGAAAGAGCATAAAGGACAAAGCTGCTTTCTAAGTGTGTGGTCTTTCTTTCTTTTTTTTTTAAAAAGATCTTTAACTTTTTAAACCCCAACTGATTTCTCCTCGTTTTGCATTTTTTTCTGTTACAAGAATTTAAAGGGGGGGGGGGTTTCCACCCTCCGTTACTGCAGTCTTTGACAAAATCTGAAATACCGATTAAATAGTTGCTAGTTACAGTTAGTGCAAATTCATTTGGGAGCTCTTAAGGTTGCATTTTTTAAAGGCAATTCATATAACAAATAGGATTTAGCAGGTTTCTGCTTGATCAGCAATGATTTTATCATTTATATGAAATCATTATCACAGTTCATTACCCACCAAGGGAAAGCATTGGACTGAAACAAAAGGAGAAAAATTAGCTTTGATGTGCCAGAACAGGGTTTCATCAAATGCCAATATTTTGTCAAAACTAGGTTGGAATGAGGGGATTTGAAAGGTTGTTCTAACCTTTTTTAAATCATGCCATATTTCTTCCAAAATATGTAAAAACATATTTACATGAAATATGTAAAAAAAACTAGCTAAGTCTGTTGATTTGTCTCAACTATTTTCTTCGCTTTTCATTCCTTAAAATTACTTGTTAAAAGTTGGGATGTACCCCAAGTGGGTCCAAGAAAGCATATAAAACAGGTGAGTTTGTTGAGGAAATCCCCCTCTGTCCTCTCTCCTCCTATCTGTTTAATATTTGCATTTGCAAATATTTAAATATGCACATTTCAACCTGGGTTCCTCTAGAATGACTTACAAAATATTTTTAAAAAACAAATAAAATTCCAAACACAATAAAGGATGATAATTAAAATCCATAATATTAAACAATAAAAGCAGCTGCCAAAAATAAATCTAAGCAGGAGATTCTGTCTACAATCAACATATTCATTTATTCAAATGACAAGAGTATGAAAATGTATTAGGCTTAAGAAAACAATCCATCTGGCGCCAGACAACTACTCATTAGGGAGAGCCTAGGTATTCTAGGAGTCCTCTCCAACACCCCTCTTCAAAAGCATCAATACTGTTCCTGTTCTGTGTCTTCATAGCCCAAATTTGCCTCCAAGAGTGTCACAGGGAATCTCATTTGCACAATTCTGATCTTTGTTGGTATCGATATCACAGCATTTAAATATATTTTTCAAGGCCTTCATGGCTGCTACCAAGTGCTAACCTGTAACGTATTTCTTGAGTGCCTGTTTCTTTACTGTTGATGGTTGATCTTAAAAGGCTGAACCCATCTACCACTTTGTTGTCTTCATTGCCAATTCTACGGCTGAGTGTTCTACTGGTTGTCACTAGTTGTTTCTTCTTCTTTAGATTTCATTTTAATCCCATTTTTTCCCCACTTTGGCTTTTAATATCTGGGCTTTGCAAATCCTTTACATTTGTAGTTATTACAGTATCATCGGATTCCAAAAAATCTGTATGGAGAATTAGTGCAGGGAAAGTGCCTCAGAGGGAGGCCACAGCTGCGATATAAGGATATCTGCAAGGGGGACCTAAAGGCCCTGGGAATGGACATTAACAACTGGGAAACCTTGACCTCCGTTTGTTCAGCTTGGAGGCTAAAGACGCAGCATGACCTTCTCCAATTCGAAGAGACACTTGTTTGGCAGGCTGAGGTAAAGAGGCAGTCCTAGAACCAGTGAAATCTGGGCAGGGGACAGAATGTATCTGCCCTCAGTGTGGAAGGGATTGCCACTCTCAAATTGGCCTTTTTAGTCACACTAGATGCTGTTTTAGGACCTCTTTCCAGAGCACGATACCATAGTCTCTTGAGACTGAAGGATGCCAATGCAATATCATCAGCATAGCTCAGGTTACAAGGATGTTTGTTCCTCCAATTTTAAAACCATGCTCACCTTCTTCCAATCTATCTTCCTATAATATATATATTCCACATATAGATTGAATAAAAAAGAAAGGTGTGTGTGGGGGGGGAGTAAGCAGCCTGTCACACTCCTTTGCCAACCAGGACCCAGTCTATTTTTTAATTTTTTTAAAAAATTTGATTTATATGCCGCCCTTCTCCGGGCGGCTTACAATGCGTTAAGCAATAGCCTTCATACTTTTGTATATTTATACAAAGTCAGCTTATTTCCCCCACAATCTGGGTCCTCATTTTACCTACCTTAGAAAGGATGGAAGGCTGAGTCAACCTTGAGCCTGGTGAGATTGCAACTTGCAGTAATTGCAGGCAGCTGAATATTAATCACAGTGCCTTAGTCTACTGCGTCACTCAGGCCCCGTGTTCTGTGTGTACCATGGCTTCCTGACCTGTATATAAGTTTTTCATGAGAACAATGAGATAGCAATAGCGCTTAGACTTATATATCACTTCAAAGTGCTTCACAGCCCTCTCTAAGCGATTTATAGAGTCAGCATATTGGCCCCATCAATCTGGGTCCTCATTTTACCGACCTCAGAAGAATGGAAGGCTGAGTCAACCTTGAGCCAGTGAGACTTGAACTGCCAAACTGCAGGCGGCCAGCAGTCAGCAGAAGTAGCCTATTCTGGGTTGCCATTTTCCTGAGCACTTTCCAAAGCTTGATATGATCAACACAATAAAAGGCTTTTCTATAATCAATGAAGTGTATACTGACTGTTTTCAATATTTTTTGGCATTCTCAGTTACCCAGCACGCATTAGCAATAAGAAGAGATATTACCAAAACAGAATTCAACATTTTTACTCTTTCATTCAATCTTGTTGTATCTCCTTCATTGCTCTTGTATACTTTCTTTGCCCATTTTTGATACTGCTTTTTATTTTTGCTTGTCTGAACCTGTTGTGCTGGTTAAGATACCCTGCAGCGTACATACAGTGTGACCTCATTGTCCCATCTGTGATAGTAACAGCATCCAAGAGATTATGATCTACGTAGTAGATGTTGGGAAATATCAAATTAGCATTACATGTGAGGGAATTTTTTAAGCTTTTGATATTATATAACTTGGCATACCCCATCTATGGTCAACTATCTTCATTCACAGTTGGGAATTATGGGTAAATTTATTTATTTATTAAATTTATATACGGCCCATCTCATGGTTTGAGGCAATCTTGGGAAAGCCGTTTATAGAAGTTACTTTGTAATGTATATTGATACCTAAGCATTCATGATTTTGCAAATATTAAAAATCAGCCATTCATATGGCAACACAATTATGATTTTCTCATTAAAACAAGCGACAGATTCATAAGGTCACTACTGGAGATGTTATATATATATATAATCTATCACATACATCCATGTCAGTGATAGGTAAATACATGTGAACTGATTGCATACATCATTACAAAGATTAACTACAGTATTCACTTTGATTTTTTAAAAAAAACCATAGGTACCACCAAAACATCCTCCTTATTTTATTTTTTATTCAGTTCTGAATATTTTTTATTCAGTTCTTGAAATTCAGTTCTTGAAGACATCAGCTGTCTTTACATGGGGTGAAGCATGAAATCTGAACACGGCTCAGATTAAATAGCTGCTAAGGGACAAATGTGGATTCAGCTCTACTGCTTCATCACATCTCTAATTTACTCCATAATTCAACAATCAAACCAACATTGCTGTACCGTATATAGTGCCTCAGAACAAATGACATCAATTATTATACAACGTGGATTTAAAGTAATTTTATGTATTGTTCCATGCCAAATACTTTACATTCCTATAATGTTGCATTTCAGGAATGTTGCTTATTCTAATCTAACCAAACATGTTTCCAGATGAGACTTTTATTATAATATTACTATGCCTCGTGGAATTTGAGACACGCAGATGACAGCACGGTCTATTTGTAATCAGCTCATGTTTTCTAATACATTTTCGTTATTGACCTAATTCCAAACTATTTTTCGAGAAGAGAAGAAAGAACATACGTGCAAAGGCAGATGATGTTTTGGGAGGGTATTACTTCTTCACCTCTTGCGATATATTCTGTAAAGAAAATTCATTTATTTTTTTATTTTTTATTATTTGATTTATATGCCGCCCTTCTCCGGAGACTCAGGGCGGCTTACAGTGCGTTAAGCAATAGCCTTCATACTTTTGTATATTTATACAAAGTCAGCTTATTGCCCCCACAATCTGGGTCCTCATTTTACCCACCTTAGAAAGGATGGAAGGCTGAGTCAACCTTGAGCCTGGTGGGATTTCTCTGTTCCAAGTCTTCTTCAAATCTACTATTGGGCGCTATCCCACTAACACACCTGTAATTAATTCTGAATAAGCACTTTAAATTTTGGCTACGAGGCTTCAGTATTTTTGCTGGAACTCACCGGATTATTTTCAAATTACTGTTTATTTAAAACGCAATTTTTCATTGTGCTGGAATAAAAAAAAAATCCCAAACTGCAGACAAATAGTCTCTTTTATTTATTTATTTTTAAATGGAAGGGATAAAAAACTGACAAAATTTTCTTCCCTTGAAAAGACTGGATAACGGAAGTCACTGCAATGCAAGGAAAAGACGAACTAAGGAGATAATTTGCCACTTGAAAAGTTAATTGGAAAAGCAAGAGTGTTTGAAATTCAGTAGAAAGAAAAGCAAATTTACATGTATTGTAGCTGACTGTGTAGAACTAACCAGAAAGTTTAAAATTGCCTACCAAAAATTAGGGTATGCGTATGCAATGAGGAGTTTTCTAGCATGAGACAAAACATACAGCTTCTTCACTGTTTAAAAAAGAAATAAGATTGCAATCCACTTGTCCTGCTTTTCTTTTCAAAACTAGAATTTTAAAAGACAGGATGCCAAATAAGGGAATAAAATAGTCAAATTGGCAGCTGAAACTCATTTGAAACTCTGACCCTTTTTTAAATGTATGTTGTGCGAGTACCATAAATCTAACAAAACAATCTAAAAAAAAAATCTAACAAAACAAAAAAGCTGGTGCTTCAATTGTCTGGTTGTGGTTGCCATCTTGACTTTTTTGACACACACAGATGCCCCTTGTGCTTTTTTATTTAGCGTATGGCATTTCATACTTGGACTAGCAGTATATATTAACATTTCACCTAGATTAGTGAAACAATAAAATATCAATGTTAAAAAAGATCTATGTTCAAACACCAATGTCGAGGCCAGAGGACCCTAATCTGTGGGCTGCGGCCCACTAGTGGGCTGTGACGGGTTTGCAACCGGGCTATGGAAACGGCCGGTGAGCACTTGTGTGAGCAGCAGGTGAGTGCGTGCACACACTCCATTTGCGTGAGTGGCAGGCACGCATTCATACCACTTGTGCAAATGGAGATGTGCATGTGCACGCTTTCCAGCCACTTGCACTAACCATCCCCTCCCCCCGCTGGTCTGCAAAGCTGGAAATGTTGGGGAACTCTGGTCTAGGCCATGTAAGTATTGAAGTGCAGCATCTTTTATATGAAAAAAAAATCATACTATATCGGTATGACCACCATACAACTGCTCACAGTCTACAGTGGGACGTGGGACCATGCAGTCACACTTAAGGGAGGATACTATGTCCCATTTATAGAGTGAGTCCTGGCAGACACCATGTGAGGTATGAATCCTATTTAGAATTGTCCAGAATTGCTGACATGGTAGTTCAAAGCCTGGCACCTTTTTTGTGGGGTCATTTTTTTAAAAAAAAATTTGATTTATATGCTGCCCTTCTCCGGAGACTCAGGGCGGCTTACAGTGCATTAAGCAATAGCCTTCATACTTTTGTATATTTATACAAAATCAGCTTATTGCCCCCACAATCTGGGTCCTCATTTCACTTACCTTAGAAAGGATGGAAGGCTGAGTCAACCTTGAGCCTGGTGGAATTTGAACTTGCAGTAATTGCAAGCAGCTGATCTTAATAACAGTGAATTAGTCCACTGCGCCACCAGGACTCCTGTGTCTGGAACCCTTCCTGGGTTCAGCAACCCATTTGGCTTTCCATTGGGAATCAATGTTAAAGTTGTTGGGCAGATGTTGTGCCAGTGCCAGTGAGGGCTTTCTGGATTTTTCATTAACATTCATACTAATGTGGTGTGAATATCAGCTGCTTCAGATGGTCAGAAAGAGGACTGTCAGGTGATTGTAGCTTGACACATTTGAGAACAAAGTGTGAGGTTGAAGGACAACTCCTGAGCCTCTAGCTGGAAGCTTCTTGCAAGGATTGTTGAGTAGAGTCTAGATTGATTCCTTAATGATATGACATGATGCTGTCATGATGATATAGCATCCTTGGCAATTATATAGAAGGCCTTACCAGATACTACTATCAAATTTTATTTTATTACCAGATACCCTATCAAATCCTGCACCTGTGAACAGCAGTGTCCCCCAAGAGAGTGTTTTAGGACCAAGACTCTTTATACTTTACATAAATGACCTTTGCGATCATATGATAAGCAACTGTGTTTTCTTCGCTGATGATGTAAAACTATTCAACACCACCACCAATGCTGCTACCCTTCAAAAAGACCTTGACTATGTGTCAGAATGGTCAAACAATTGGAAACTCCAAATCTCAACCAACAAATGCTCTGTCTTACACATTGGCAAAAAAAATCAGAACACAAAATACAAGCTGGGTGGATACGACCTCACAGGTGACCCTCACTCTGTCAAGGACCTTGGAGTACTCATATCTAATGATCTAAGTGCCAGAGCCCACTGTAACAACATTGCCAAAAGCTCTAAGAGTTGTTAATCTAATCTTGTGTAGCTTCTTCTCTGGTAATGCTGTACTGCTAACTAGAACATTTGTTAGACCAATTCTCGAATACAGCTCATCTGTCTGGAACCTGCACTGCATATCAGACATTAATACAATTGAGCAAGTCCAGAGATATTTCACGAGAAGAGTCCTTCACTCCTCGGCTCGCAACAGAATACCTTATGCCACCAGGCTTGAAATTTTGGGCTTAGACAACTTAGAACTACGCCGCTTTCAGTCTGACCTAAGCGTAGTACATAAAATTATCTGCTACAACATCCTACCTGTCAATGACTGCTTCAACTTCAACCACAACAATACACAAGCATACAATAGATACAAACGTAAGGTAAACTGCTCCAAACTCGATTGCAGTAAATACAACTTCAGCAACAGTCAATGTTGGAATGCACTACTTGACTCTGTGGTTTCTTCTCCAAACCCCCATAACTTTAACCTTAGGCTGTCTACTGTTGACCTCACCCCACTCCTAAGAGGTCTGTAAGGAGCGTGCATAAGCGCACCAACGTGCCTACCATCCCTGTCCTAAGGTCCCCATTTATTCATATCCATTTCATGTATTCATAATCATGTTTATACTTATATCTGTAATAGTGAATATGCTTGACAAATAAATAAATAAATAAATAAAATAAAACTACAGAAGCAGATCCAATCCTGTTTAATTTTTGCAAAATCAGCCAAGTTTTACCGAGGGCTTCATCTTTCTAGCACTCCCTAACAAACTAATAGTGAGCATCAAAAGCTATTGATTCAACACAAGGACTAAGGCTGAAATTCTATACAACTTTCTTTGGAACAATCTCCCACAGAACTCAAGGTGGTTTCATTTGAAGAGAGGAAAGGCGTTCTTCCTTATAACTCCACCTATTGCTCTCATTGGCCCTTCCTCCCACCTTTCCTGCCTTCCCTGCATGGCGCACAGATGGCTGATGGTGTTTATAAATGTTAGGCTACAATCTCTCTCATTGCTCTTGCAATGGCAATTGCTGATTGTTATCCCCTCATGCCTCCTGCTCTTGACTCCTGCAATCTCTCTCTGTGCAGCTCTTATTCTTGTCTCCCCCCCTTCTCCCTGCCAGCCTGTACATTTCCCCTTTCCATCTGTATAGGGGGGTGGGGGGAATCCGTTCTTACCAGAGGCAGAAGAAAGGTGGGGGTTGGGAAAGAAACAATGAAAGCCACTTCAAGCTTGCAGATGGACATCTGTTCCTTAACGATAAATCCTCATCCTTGTGAATCTGAGAGGTGTGGAACAAGGGCAGGAAACTCCTCTAGGGCTTAACCCAGCCAAAGGCAGCATTTTCGATCCATGCCCGTCCCCCCCCCCCCCAAAAAAAAGGCTTTGAAAGAACAAGAGCTGTTGAGAAACAACCCATGCGTGCTGTAAGAGGAGGAAGAAAATCCTGGCAGATTTAGACTGGGGAGCTAGACTGATTCAGAAGCTGGAAATCGATTTTGTTCATTGATCATAGATCGTGGCTGTTTTATTTGGAAAAGAAAAAAATGGGGTGTTTTTTTGGTTTTTTAAAAATGTATGGCACCACCATCTTTAGGTGGTTCAGTGTTGACTTTTATTGGCCTGGTGATTACTGCTGCGCAACGGATGGGTGAAGATATGAGCTTTGGATAAAAAGAAATAGATGACCTGGGAAGAGCATTTTGCTTGTGTACAATACATTAACTCTGCCATTGTCCTTAGGAATTAGGGCCAAAAGAATGTCCAGCAGGCAGTTTTATTGGATAAGATTTCAAGGAGGTTTTCGTGAGCTCTAAAAATAGTAGTAAGGTCACTTTTTTGATCTGTGGCAAATGGATGAAATTAAAGCAAATAAGGGGGGGGGGGGGAGGACAAGCAAGCAAAGAAAATGAATGATTGTGATCTTATTTGAGCGATTGTATACAACAACCGTCCTTAAAAGAGATTTAGTTACAGTGGCACCGAGGAACCATAGTGAAACAGTATATTTGAGCACATACCAGGAAAAGTTGAGAGAGCCAAAGAGATCCCAGGAAACAAATGTCCAGTGTTTGGAGATCTCAATCACAAACGCACCTTCTGCAACAAACGAAGCTTCAAATAGAAGCATGATCATCCAAGGAGACTGATTTATTTGAAAATGACCATTATTAATAGATCCCGTTCTAGTGGTGACAAGTAAAGTGAGTACCTAACATACGTGTTACTAACTTAACAACTGCAGTGATTCACTTAATAACTGTGACAAGGAAGGTCACAAAATGGGGCAAAATTCACTTAACCGTCCTGCTTAGCAGGAGAAATTTTGGGCACAATTGTGGTTGTAAGTCAAGGACTATCTGTATACAAACAGTGACACTTTTCCATCATATTGCTCAGCAAATAGTCCTCTTATACTGTAGACCAGTGTTTCTCAACCTCGGCAGCTTGAAGATGTTTGGACTTCAACTCCCACAATTCCTGGGAATTCTCACAATAGGAATTAGTATCTTCCTCTACTCTAATTGCCTTATAGTCATCTCCATTCTTATGCTTCCTGGAAGTGGTCCCTTCAACATTCAGATTTCCCAGTTTTGGTCCTGTTACATGAAATAGCTGGGAGTTGTTCCAATACATCTTGAGGTTGATTGGAGAAAGCTATGACAAAATGTCTCTGTGGTTAAAGATGCTGTGCTTGTCTGCTGGACTTGTCCCGAGTTCGAGACCCACGTGCCATGTGACACTGAATGACCTCCTGTTACTTGCTCCAGCTTCTGCCCACATTGCAGTTGGAAAGCATTGAAATGCAAATAGATAAATAGGTACCGCTTCAGTGGGAAGGTAACAGCATTTCATGTGTCTTTGGTGTATAACCATGGTCACGTGACCATGGAAAATGTCTTTGGACAACGCTGGCTCCCTCAGCTAAGAAATGAAGATGAGCACTGTCCCCTAGAATTGGACAGGGAAAACCTACAATATTTCAGCCTACAATAAAAGATACTTCATTAACAGAATAACAGACTTGGAAGGGACCTTGTAGGTCATCTAGTCCAACCCTCTGCCTAAGCAGGAGACCCTACACCATTTCTGACAGATAGCAGTCCAGTCTCTTCTTGAAAGCATCCAGTGATGAAGCTCCTGCAACTTCTGAAGGCCAGCTGTTTCATTGGTTGATTGTTCTCACTGTCTGATTGTTTTCACATAAGGAGAAAATTGCTCCTTATTTATAGGTTGAATCTCTCCTTAATCAGTTTCCATCCATTATTCCTTGTCTGGCCATCAAACCTCAACTAGATTGATCCCTTCCTCTCTGTGACAGCCTCTCAAATATTGAAACACTGCTATCATGTCACACCTGGTCCTTCTCTTCATAGTCTAGCAATGCCCAGTTCCTGTAACCATTCTTCATATGTTTAATAGGAATATGTTTCCAGTCCCCTAATCATCTTTGTTGTTCTTCTCTGCACTTTCTAGAGTCTCAACATCCTTTTTATAGTGTGGTGACCAAAACTGGATACAGTATTCTAGGTGTGGTCTTACTAAGGCTTTATAGAGTGGTATTAGTACATCACGTGATCATTAAAGAATCCAGTTCTTAAAACAGTTATTGAGAACTTCTTCCAAACAATTTTTGAAGTGAGCATAGCCCAATGACGATAAATCATGAAAGAGTGGTCCCCAAATAACTATAGAAATAGCATAGCACAGCCTTTTCCAGTTTGGTGTCCTGAATACCTATCAGAAGTACGGGTCTCAGAATTTTGGATGTTGTCTTATTAACATGAGGCCCCCACATGAAGAAGATTGCTGTGGCAGATGGATTATAATTGAACTAGAGCCACATCTGCACTGCAAAAACCCGGGTGGCTGCTAAATGGAAGGAAAGCGATACAAAACACTTTACAGTAAGTCCTTGCAGTCATCTCAAGGTTGTCTAGCTATCTGCCGCCATAATACAGTAAGCCTAATTTATCGTGTGATGATTTTACAGCTGCCAATTGTATTAATTCTTCCATCTATTTGTGCAATGGTTCAGATTCAAAGAGAAAAAGGTGTTTTTGGAGCACTGGGAGTCACTGACATAATTCCTATTGGCAACTCCTTCACATAGCTGAGTTTTTCTTGGGTTACTGTGCCACCAGTTGAAATGTGATCTTAGGAAAAGCTGTGTTTGGATAAGGAATTGCCTAGAGAGCTAAACGTACCCAAGTGTACACCCTAAGCATCTACACCTCCTTATTACTTGCTGTAGGTTGAGGACTTTCAAATCTAGGAGGCCCCGATCAAGAGGCAAAGCTCTACAAGATAGAAAAGTGGTTGCATTTGAGTGAACCTCTTGCACACAGAACACAGGCTGAAAAATCCTGCCTTGAGTCGCTTTCAGCAGCAGTTAGAAAAACGACTCACTGATTTCTATCGGAAGGTATCTATCAGTGCTCCCTTCAAAGGAATGGTCAGACTTTATCATTAATTATCATACCAGGAAAGGGTTTCTTCTTGACAATGAAAACTGATTACAGTAAAACAGATGAGATAGGTTAGGACATCAGTGGACTCTGGAGCTGTTAAAATGATTTTGCTGAGATTGCCCAAGGAGAATTGCACTTAACACTGAAGGGCTTTTAGTGATTGCTTTTACAGAAATACCAGCTAGATGCTGCCTCAGAATGAAACATTACTTTAGTGTTTGCTTCTTCTACCATTAAAAATCCCAAGACTGCTGCTAAAGTGGATGGTAGAATTTTCCTTCAATATAGCTAAGCTCCACTGAAATAGCCCTGACATGTAGTTCAGCCCTATTCCTGTGGGTTCAGCAGTTCCATTGTCTTCATCTGCATGTGTGCATAAGTTTGTCATTGTAATGCTCTGGGCACAAAAACTGGAGAAAAAGATGAGGTCATTTTTTGGAGAGAAGCCCAGAAAAAGAAACACAAATCAACTGTGTTTCCAGTTTCCTCTGCTTACGATTTTCAAAATTCGTCTGCAAAGACCAAAGGTGTTTTTTTTTTAACCATCTCAATAATCGATATTTTGTGCTTTCTGAATGAAAAGAAATAGCAAGCGTTCGATATGAATTTTAGGATCGAGCCCATTACCAACGAGGTCTAGCCTTGCCTATCAAGCTAAGTGTGCTCCAATATTCACCCTAAGCAGCTGTATCTCCATATTGGTTAGCGAATTAAACAATAATTACTGTAGGTCACAAGGCTTTTAAATTCTGGAACTCCTGATCAAGAGGCTGTAGAGCTAGTGATGGCGAACCTATGGCATGCGTGCCACAGGTGGCATGCAGAGGCATATCTGTGGGCACGCGAGTGTTGCCTTAGCTCAGCTCCAGCGCATGTGCACGCACCAGCCAGCTGATTTTCAAGCCTTCCGGGCCCACTGGAAGTCGGGAAATGGGCAGTTTCCAGCCACCAGAGGGCCTCCAGGGGATGGAGAAGGCCATTTTTGCCCTCCCCAGGCTCCTAGAAAGCCTCTGGAACTTGGGGAGGGCGAAAAACGGGCCTTCCGGTCCCACCGGAAGTTGGGAAATGAGCCATTTCCAGGCTCTGGAAGATCTCTGGGGGTGTGGGGAAGGCCAAGAAAGCCTCTGGAGCTGGGGGAGAGCGAAAAACAGGCCTACCGGGCCCACACTGTCAAAAGCGGAGGGAGCGCGGGGGGGGGGGGGAGAGCGCATTGAATTATGGGTGTGGGCATGTGCACATGCAACCCCCTTGTATAGAGTTGTCTGATATTTAAACAGGCAAAGGAGAGGATGGACAATTGGAAAGCAAGACAAATGGAAAAAGAAGACATGCTTACTATTTAACTTTCTTGTAGCATCCACAACAAAAATTACAACAACAAAAAATGTACTTAAGCCTACATGTATAGGAAATTATTTGTTCCAGCTTCAGCTTTTTTTTTCCAAATATTTTTCCAATAAATATTTATTCTCAGTAACATATGCTACTGACAATATAAAATCAACCATATGCTTTTCAAATTTTGCCGTAGAAACATAGGACAAGTCATATGATCAACAGATTACACAGATCATAAATTTGAAGGGGCTGGTTTGAAGCCAGTTGCTGGATTTAGAAAATAATTAAATAATGCAAGTCTAGGCTGTCAAGTATATTGATGGACGAGGGAAAGAAAGAAGGAGACAATTTACAAGGGCGCAATACACACAAGTTTCGGTGACTACTATTGTGAAAACAGTAAAGCAACAACAAGCCCATGGCACTCAAAAAGCTGAACAATATTTGATTTTAAGGCTGTATCTGACACAGCGAGAACATGAGGACAAAAAGGAGGGCATGTCTTCCTTTTGGCAGACTTCTGGTAACCCTAAGTTGATATCAAATTGAAAAGGCTGGTCCAGAACTTACAGAAAGAAGAAACAAACATAACATCTCAGTTCCACATTACAAATAGAGCACTACAGGAGGTTCTGCAAACATTGTCAAAGAACTAAACAATGTGACACAAGGTTGACTTGGCTTCTTCCTTAGTGTTTTGTTTAGACACAGTTAAAATCTATTATGCTATTCTGTGTGATGTTCAGCTTGTGTCTTTCCTTTAAAAATCCCAAATCAGCACACACATGATAGCAAGCCCCGTAACAGAATAAAACATTAATAGGCACTAAGCTAAAATCAGCTTTTAAAATTCCTTGTGGTAAATGCCTTGCGGTTAGCAGTTATAGCTCAACACATCTGGACACCAGGTAAGGAAAGTCTACTCTAAGGAGAGAAGGAATTGCTACAAATGGAGAGTTAGGAAAAAGAAAGGGAAATATGGATTGCTGATATTCTCTTGGGTTTTTTTTCCTGTCAGTTCTGACAAACTCATTTGAAATTAGGTCATTTATACTTCACTTGTTTCTGACTTTCAGCTCCAGTTAACAAACTATAAGTTGTTCCAGTTGGCTCTAAAGATCTTCTATATTTTGCAAGAGTGAGTGCAATAAAAATAATTAATAGTACAAAGATGGGATCTAATCTTGCATCAGAGTTTGACAGGCCCTTACAGAAAGAACATTTTCTAGTAGTTCTAGCTTTACAACAGAAAGGGATTTGCCTTGGACTTACTACAAGTAGTTGTTGACTTACAATCATTTGTTTACTACTCAAAGTTACTCTGAAAAAAGTTAACTTATGGCCTTTTTTTACACTTGTGACTGTTGCTGCATCCTCATGGTCCATGATCAAAATTTGGACACTTGGCAACTGGTGAGTATTTGTGATAGTTGCAGTGCCCAGGGGTTATGTGATTGCCTTTTGCGACCTTCTGACAAGCAAAGTCAATGGGGAACCCAGGTTTGCTTCACAACCGTGTTACTAACTTAACAATAGCAGGGATTCACTTAACAATAGTGGCAAGATAGATTGTAAAGAGGAGCAAAACTCACTTAACCGTCTTGCTTAGCCATGTAAATTTCGGACTCAATTGTGATCATAAGTCGAGGGCTACCTGAGTGGCCAGAGCAGTCTCTGATCCTTGGATACAGGGAAGATAATTTCAAAATGGAGTTCCCTGTGTAACCACATTTGATGGCTTGATGCAAGCTACAGCCAGAGGTCTCTAAACAGGGGAGAAAAGCAACAAGCATTGGCTGTCTTTGTAATGTCTACTTTCATTCATTCATTTCAGATGCATCAGAGACTAAATGTGGAGCCTGAGTGGCGTAGCAGGCTAATGCCTCCTACTAAGACAGCATTTAACATCCAGCTGCCTGCAATTACTGCGAGTTCTAATCTCACCAGGCTCAAGGTTGACTCAGCCTTCCATCCTTTCTAAGGTGGGTAAAATGAGGACCCGGTTTGTGGGGGCAATAAGCTGACTTTGTATAAATATACAAAAGTATGAAGGCTATTGCTTAACGTATTGTAAGCCGCCCTGAGTCTCCGGAGAAGGGCAGCATATTATTATAAATAAATAATAATAATAAAAAATGTGGACAAATTTGATCCAATTCAAAAACCCCTTTCTTACGATGTAATGGTAAAGAATGCAAGTTACATGCTGGGAAATGGGAAAATACAATTAATTCCTTCATGGCTAGAGAGAGAGGTGTGCTTCTCTTCATGTAGTGAAACAAAAAATGGGGCCAAAATCAGTGTATCAAGAAAAGCATTAGAAATAGCACCTTTGCTAATAATAGCCACACGAGGAATGAAACCTGTTATATTTAGCTCACATAATAATAGAAGGCAATTTTCCATTGCCTGTTGCCATCCAAATGGGTTGGCTACAACTCCTATTTCCCTTCCTATGTATCAGGCTAAGGGAAGTTGATTTAAATCAGAGCTCTGCAAGGCATAACAACACCTGTGGGCTTTTCTAAGCCGCTCCTCAAAGCTCTGTGGAAATCAATAAGTTGCAGTAATTGCTGATCTCCCCTTGCACTCAGTGGAGAAAACTGACGTAACTCTTGCATGTAAAGGATCCACCTCATCACACTTACTGTTACCCAAACGTTACATAAAGGAGAAAGCTTTGCCTCACAAGATACATAGCACAGTGCGTAAAAGCAGTCTTTTCTTTACCTTAAGGCCGAACAGTGTGATTTTTCAATATTTGTGTGCTTTAGAGCTATCCTTGGGTAGTTTGAATTTAGTGGACAGTTAATAGGGTAGATTTGGAAGGGAGGCGGGTTGCAGTAATAAATTCTTCTGACACCCACAGATATCCCTCTGCAATATCTCCAGGGCATCTTAATTCTAGATGGACTCGGAAAAACCACTTAACTGAAACAGCTAAAGGTAAATTTAAGCTTCATTGTAGACTAGAGATGAGAAGAAGGTAATGTCATGCAATGAAGCTTCGTGTTTTAAAATACAGGTAGTCCTTGACTTAACTATCACAATTGAGCGGAAATTTCTGTTGCTAAGTAAAACCAGTGGTGAAATCCAAATTTTTTTACTACCAGTTCTGTGGGCGTGGTGTGGCTTGGTGGGTGTGGCTTGGTGGGCATGGCAGGGGGAGGATATTGCAAAATCTCCATTCCCACCCTACTCCAGGGGAAGGATACTGCAAAATCCCCATTCCCACCCGACTCCTGGAGGAAGGATATTGCAAAATCCCCATTCCCACCCTACTCTGGGACCAGCCAGAGGTGGTATTTGTTGGTTCCCTGAACTGCTCAAAATTTCCGTTACTGGTTCTCCAGAACCTGTCAGAACCTGCTGGATTTCACCCGAGTAAACATTTGTTATGTGAGTTTTGCCCCATTTTACTGAGCTGTGGTGGCGCAGTATTTAGAATGTAGTTTGCAATTTGGCAGTTCAAATCTCACCAGGCTCAATGTTGACTCAGCCTTCCATCCTTCCAAGATGGGTAAAATGAGGACCCAGATTGTTGGGGGCAATATGCTGACTCTGTAAACTGCTTAGAAAGGGCTGTAAAGCACTGTAAAGTGGTATATAAGTCTAAGTGCTATTGTTATTGCTTTCTTGCCACAGCTGTTAAATGAATCACTGCAGTTGGTAAGTCAGTAACCTGGTTGTTAAGTGAATCTGGCTTCTCACTGACTTTGTCCTTGTCTATTTTGGCCAGAATTACAGGAACACTCGCCAGATGACTTCTGCAAAGGTCTTACTTAATGTCTCTGACTGGCATTTCAGAAAGTGTTGGCTAAGTGTTATCTGTATACAAATGATGGTAGCATTTTATTGGAAAGTGTGTGTGTGTGAAAAAAGCATGAGTAGCACTTTCTCTTGAGAGAACACTTGTCCTGTGGTGCAGAGGAAGCCAATTTAATCTGAGAAACAAAGTCAAGTTGTACCTGTTGTGTGTAGTTGGTTCTATCCCAAAGAAATGAATTAGTTTTTTTTTACCGCTTCTGCAGTTAATATAAAATGGATTTCATATTTTTGCTGTTTTCACAACCGGGGTGGGATGGGCATGGGGCTAATGACATGTCTTTCCTTAAATCAAAACTCCAAGGCCACTCACTGGCCTTCTTACTAAGGCAGATTGGAGCTTGGCTGTCCTCTTGGCTCCATTTAGGATGGCATACCTTTCTGCTGACTTAAGGGATGCATTTAAACATGGCAGGTTCTGTAACAGCCTTCATAGAACCAGAGAAAATAAATGTTGGAAGGGACCTTCAAGACAACTCCTTTTCTAATGTTCCTAGAGTATTCTGAACAGGTGGCCAACTTCTGTTTAAATATTTCCAACGAAGGAAAATCTACCACCTGCTGAGGAACAGCTTTTGCTGTTAGGAAATTCTTCCTAATGATGTCCAACCAAGATCTATTCCATTGTTATTTTAAGCCATTATTTTCTTGGCTTGTCTTCTGCACACAAATCTGTCCTGATTTTTTTTTTACATGCCAGCTCTTCAAATACTTGAGACAGCTATTACAATTCCTCCCAGTGGTTTTTTTTCTTCTCCAAGTGAAATATATCTAGTATCGTTAACTGTTCTTCATAAGCTTCCCCGCACTCCATGATCATGTCTTGTTGGTTGGTTTCCTCTACACTTGCTCCGGTTTGGATATGGTATTGTAACTGTGACTCCCCCAATGCAGAGTAGAGAGGAAAAATAACTTAGCGCAGCCCAGCAAATTATATTGGCTTTTTTTCCCAACGGCATCTTACTTTTGGCTCCTGTTCAAGCTTATGACCCACTAAGAACCCAGGCAGATTTTGCCTGCAGGACTGCCCAGGCATTCACGCCTTCCATTTTTCCTACTTAAATAAAGGACTTTTATTTGTTCTTGTTGACATTCATCTTTCTGGTACAGATAGTCCTTGACTTAAAATAGTTCCATTTAGTGACTGTTCAAAATTACAACGGCACTGTTTCAAGAAAGAAATCAGCCATCCCTATATATGTTGACAGCAGCAAGACTAATATATGCACAAAAATGGAAGGACACTTCAGTTCCCACCATGGGCAAATGGTTGCAGAAGCTGATGGAGATAGCAGAAATAGCTAAATTGACTATTTTGATTAAAGAAAAGAATATAAGTATCTTTGTTTCCACATGGAGACCACTTCTGAACTTTTTTTTAATTCTTATTTATATGCCGCCTTTCTCCGGAGACTCAGGGCAGCTTACAATGCGTTAAGCAATAGCCTTCATACTTTTGTATATTTTATACAAAGTCAGCTTATTGCCCCCACAAACCGGATCCTCATTTTACCCACCTTAGAAACCTTGAGCCTGGTGAGATTCGAACTTACAGTAATTGCAGGCAGCTGGATGTTAAATGCTGCCTTGTAGGAGGCATTAGCCTCCTACGCCACTCAGGCTCCTTTGTGCTCGAGGTGGGAAAAAAATGAAACACTGATTCTGGGTTTTACCGATTACCATATTTTTCACACTATAAGACGCTCCAGACCATAAGATGCACCTAGCTTTTGGGGAGGAAAACAAGAAAAAAAAATCTGCCTCTGCCTCCTAGCAATTTATCTCTTTGCAGCAAACAGCAACAGCCTGGCCAGCTTCAACATAGCCTGATTTAGCACAAACAGCTGATTGGCGATACCACTGAGCAGCTGTTCCAGGCTGTGGGGATTGCTGCCACCCATCACCTAATGTTGCCCCACGTGCCCCATTTTTGGCCTCCGCGCACCCGATTTTCGGCCTCCATGCATCCCGTTTCGGCCCATTCATTCGGTGGCAATAGGCAGAGGTAGCAATCCCCGCAGCCTGGAACGGGCTGAAAATGGGACTCGTGGAGGCCGAAAATGGAGCGCATAGAACAGCTGATCGGCGGTATTCCAGGAGGCTGAAGGGTGGGGGCTGGGGGTGAGCGGGGCTTCGGAAAGATTTGCTCTATAAGACACACAGACATTTCCACCCATTTGGGAGGGGGGAGAGGGAAAGTTGACTTATAAACCAAAAAATACAGTAGATTGATAGATGCTTATAGAAATGGTTAGTTTATATTACTATGAAAAAGCAAAAAGTTGCGGTTTTATATTAATGCCTTATTTTCCTGCAACAGAGGGAGTCAGAAGTCAATGCTTTTTCCCTCTTTTCCCAACTTTTCCTCACTTCTCTTCCCACCCCTTTCCCCCCACTGCTTTCCTATTTACTTTTGTATTTTGTATTTTATCTTATAACTTAATGTTTAAAACTACAAAAGAAAAAGAAAAAGAAAAAGAAAAAGGAAGGAAGGAAGGAAGGAAGGAAGGAAGGAAGGAAGGAAGGAAGGGAATCAGCTGGGGTTGAGGGAGGGGGAATAACAGAACCATACCTGAAAGCAGTTTATTTGGAAGTCTGTGCAATCCTCCTGTATCAGTTTCACATGTGATAGTATCCAGGTCTTTCGGCACTCCAGCTGCGTGCCATGATTCACAAAAAAGCAACCCAATCTGCATTGCTCTTGCAGAGCCTGCACTGAATTAGAAGAAATGTTGGCGCTGGGTGGAACACAATACGTCCCAGCCACACCATCCTTTCGACTGTCAGGAGCCAACAAGAAATCTCCTTGCTCCTTTCTCCTTGTAACCAAGGAATAGTTCTAGATGAAATGGCCAGGCTGCATCTACAAAAATGGTGGCACTTTGCAAAATTAAATAGTTCCGGGGGGGGGGGGGGAACCTACTACAAAAATGTGAATCAGGGACTGGGTTTAAAAATAACCACTGTGTTTTGAGTCCTCCCACTTTGTAAAAATAATAATAATAAAAAAATCCCATCTCTCAACAGCATTCATTGAGCACTTTTCTATCACTGTTGTGCTGGCATGGAGTGGGGGTTGGTAAATATGATGTGACATGTACCTAAGGTAAACTGTATTCAGCTAAGGTAGTGCTCAACTTATAATCACAATTGGGCCTGGAAAAGTTGTTAAAAGGTGTGGTCGTTAGGTGAAGCATCATATGACTACCCCAATTTTAAAAATCTTTTTTTCACCATAATCATTATGAGACATCACATGACCATGACTTGTGACCTCCAGCTGGCTTTGCTTGTCAGAAAGCAGCTGCAAATGGCAATCAGGTGACCCTGGGCCACCAAGGGTTGCCAAGCAACCAAATTGCAGTAAGATGACTGCTGGTGTTCTGACCCAGCTATGGGTCCCAAGGGTAGCACACACACACAGCTCCAAAAACTCTGTTTAATACAAACAGACCCCTTTCAAAATGCAGGCTTTAACCACAAATGTCCTTATCAGCCTGCTATGAATTACAGAGATTAAACAAAGTCCGATAAGGGTTGGCAATCAGCCCAGAAACCAAGTTGTAACAAAAAACTCACTTTCAAAATGCTCTGCGTAGGACCAAACGTTGTTTCCAGCAACCTTTGCTATCTATCTGCGAACTTAAATAGGCTAAGGGAGTGGCTAATTAACCCCAAGCCTTACTCTCGAGGAGACCTCCTCCTGAGTAGCCATTCCTGCCTTTTGGCAGCCCTGTGTGCTCGAGCATTGAGAAGAAGCTCCTCCACTTCATTCTCTTCACTTGAAGGAGCCTCTGGAGGTTCTGAAGGCCCTGGCTGAGTCTCTGCCTCTGGCACCAGATCCTCTTCAGCCTCCTCGCTGTCCGACTTGAGTGCCGGCTGCACAGGCTGCTGGCGCGACACCATACCAGCCTCCTCGTCGCCAGGATCAGCCACAATCGGTGCAGGCCACTGGCGGGCCACAACAGCTGGTCATATGTAAGAGGATTGATTGTAAGTCATTTTTTTTAGCACCACGGTAATTTTGAACGGTTGTTAAATGGATAGTCGTAAGTTGAAAATTATCTGGACAAGTAGCCCTCATCTTAGGATCACAATTGGGAACAGAATTTACATTTTTAAGCAAGGCGGTTAAGGAAATCATGTCCGGTTTTATGATGGTGGTTGTGGGTTGTTAAGCGAGTCATTGCAGTTGTTAATCATGCAGTCATTAATTGAATCCAGCATTGATTCTGATCGTTGGAAGTTGGCTTAGAAAGTAGAAAATTGCTGATTGGGGATGCAGCAACTGTCATAAATACAGATAGTCCTCAACTTACGACCACAATTGAGCCCAACATTTCTGTTGCTGAATGCGACATTTGTTAACTGAGTTTTGCTCTGTTTTATGGCTTTTCTTGCCTTAGTTGTTACGTGAATCACTGCAGGTATTAAGTTAGTAACACAATTGTTAAATGAATCTAGTTTCCCCATCAACTTTGCTTGTCAGAAGGTCGCAAAAAGGTGACTCCAAGACACTGCAACTGTCATAGATGAGTCAGTTGCCAAGTGTCTGAATTTTGATCGCATGATCACGGGGATATTGCAATGGTTGTAAGTGTGAAAAATGGTTGTGTCTCTTTTCAGTGCCATTGTAACTTTGAACGGTCACTAAATGAATAGTTGTAAGTGAAGGACACTGATTGCAAGGTGCCCAAATTCTGATTACATGACTGCAGGAATGCCAGCCATGGTTGCCAGTGTGACAACCAGTCATGTCACTTTTTTAAATTGCCTATTTAACTCTGAATGGTTGCTGAAGAAATAGTTGTTAAGTCAAGGACTACCTGAAATGTCCTGCAGCACCTTTTTGGAGGATGAGCAGGGCGTTGTGGTGACAACGATGGAGAAAGGAGAACTATTTCTGCAAGCAGAAACTTCTGGAAGTTTATTTATTTATATCTGATAATCAATCCTGAATCATTTATATTATTTCTTTCATATTCCTTCACCTCTTTCCTTTTTTTATACCAGCATATTTCTAGAATTTTAGATGTTTGTTAGCCTATCTTCAGAGGTCCAGCTGTGCTGAAATATAAAATAGAACAACCCTCACCCATTGCTGATGTTTATGCTGACTAGAAAATAGGTTTCCTGGATTTGTATCTGTTTCCTATTATAAGATACCTAAGTTCATTACGTGTCATCAAAACGCTGTTTCCTTTGCTTCCTTTGATGGACACTGATACTACTTCCTTTGAATGACTTCATCCATCATCATTTCTGGTAGGAGTAGCTTTCTGAATTAAATCAGATTTGGTTCCTGCTAAAGTAAAATGATCCAGGCAACTTTCACTTATTAAAAATGGGTTCCTTGCCTGTAAGTATGAATATTACTATCAATAAACAAAAGTAATCTGTAATTAAACCCAGGAAGTTTAAAAGCAAAGAAACAGATGAAAGCAATTTTAAGTCATTTGTAAATAACTTCTTCCACAAGTTGAGAGAAAGAGTTGCAGATGCTTACCAATCTCCCTTTGTTTTTGTTTTAAGCATTCATTTAAAGACATTTTTATTTCCGCAAATTCGGATACCTACTAATCTGTTGCATTTGAGTATGCTAGGATCTGCTCTTTAAAAACAGCATTTATTATTTTTAAATTTAGTAAAAATATGTATTGACTCTCATGCCATGCATCTCCAAGCATTGAACCAAGCTTTTGAGGCCATTAAAATACCATAAAACTTATAAAACTGTAACATCAGGGGTGAAATGCTCCCGGTTCAGACCGGATCGCTCAATCTGGTAGCGATGGCGGCGGGTGGTTCGGAAAACCGGTAGCAAAAATCCCTGCACCCCCCCACCCCCATGCCCAGCTGAACCGCGTGATCATCAGAGGCTGTTTTTTTTACTTTTAAAAGCCTTTTTTCTACAACCTCTTCGGCCGAAAAAAGGCTTTTAAAAGTAAAAAAAAAGGCTCTGATGATCGCGTGGCTCAGCTGGAATCGTCAGAGGCTTCTAAAAGCATTTTTTTCTGCAACCTCTTCGGCCAAAGAGGTTGTAGAAAAAATGCTTTTAAAAGTTTTTTAAAAAAAAAGTTGGCCACACCCACCCAGTCACATTAACCCCCCACCAAGCCACGCCCACAGAACCGGTAGTAACAAATTTTATATTTCATCCCTGTGTAACATCTATAAACAGCACCATATGCCGTGAAGCACTACCTAAATTAAATTACAAATACCATACTTTTCAAGACATCCACTCCCCTTCCCCATCTACTTTTTTTTCTAGGAAAATTCTGCATGTTTATAACATTTTATTTCTGGTCTTGCTCAAAACAATAACCCACCACTGGTCCTGCTGTGTAATACCATTGACCAAATTGAAATGCTGCGCCTACCTTTTCTTGGGATAAACTACCCTACTCTATTAATTGTTTTCCTCTTTTTTTGTCCAACTTTCTTCAGCATGACAATATCCTTTTTGAAGTGCAGGGACTTGAAGAGTTCTATGCTTGCACCAAATATTTTGTTTCCGTCCGTCCGTCTATCTATCTATCTATCTATCTATCTATCTATCTACCCTCTACCTATCTATCATCTATTTTCTATCATTTTATTATTCGTTTTTAAAAATAAGTTTGTGAGCTGTCACAAGCAGAATGTAGACTCTCCCTCTTTCCTTTTTTAAGAAAAAATGGAAACCAGGTAGAAATATGTAATGATTGGCATCTGGTGGCGCCAACATAGACTTATCCTTTTTGACTGTATGGACAAATAGCTATTATCTTGACCTCTCTTTATATGTAATAGATCTTTGGTAATCAAATGCAAATTTATGTATTTATTTCATTTACATGAAATGCCCCATCCTCAAGCTCTAAGCTGCTAAAAAATTTAATCATAAGATGAAAGCCTCCATAACAAAAAAAGAAGAAAAAAGAAGAAAATGCTTCAAACATACATCAAAATACAAATTTAAAAGGTAAAATTGGGAACAACAAAAGTTGTGTGGCTAACCTCATTTCCAATCAAAGCATCCCCTTATCTTAACAGCTTTCCTAACGCCAGTTTGCAACATGTTTTGAATAAATTGCTCTATTTGACACATTTATAAAATTATTTACTTATGGGGAGTTAAATAATTCCTCCATGCATGCTTACTTCAAGGAAAGAGCTAATAATAGGCCTTAGCTCCAGTTAATATAAATAAGATGGTAGCTTCAAAAGTATAAATGCAATTTTAGAGCTGCCTGTGTTGTGTCTCTTGGGTGGAAGCATCTAGCCAACCTTCTGGCTTCATTTGTTAAGTAGGGTGGAGTCTGAGTTACCTAATACTGGACTGAGAGATCGCTAAGGAATCGCAGTCTGTAGGCTAGAATAGAAACTAATTTTTAAAAACATACAGTACTGGATGACGTGAGTGGCAAACCACTTCTGTAGCATTGTTATGAAGAGCAAGATGCATCCATATATAGTCTCTATTTACTCAGAGAATCTCTATTTACTCAGAAATAAGCACCACTGCATTCAATTTGGCCTACTATCAGGTCAGTATACATAGGCCACATTCAGATCTTTATATATATGTATATGTACCGGTATATGTATATGTATATGTACACAAACAATTATATATATATAAGATAATCCTCTTAATTTGCATATTTTGTATTTTCAAAATTGCCTATTCGCTCAAATTTATTTGTAATCCCAAATTCAATGTTTGTGGTGCTTTCACGATTATTCATGGACATCTGCAGAAGAGGAAAACATTTGAATTGCCTGATGCACACATTCCCAGCTGAGGTCGAACAAGGCGATGCTCTGCCTTGTTTCAGCTCTTCTCCTGTAAACAAGTGTCCTATGTTTCCCCAAGGAGCAATGATTCAGTATTCGCTCATTCACTGTTTATGGCATCTTTCTAAAACATCATTACCATGAATATCTTGAATCCATTGTATCTGTGTCCATCTTTCAGTTAGTTGTTTAAATGCCTGGCAATTTTCCCAACGAGTCCTGCAGTTTGCCTGGCAAGATTTCAGAAGTGCTTTGCTCTTGCCTCCTTTCAAGGGCAGAGAAAGAGTGACTGGCCAAAGGCCACCTAGTTGATTTTGCAGCCTTTTAACCCTTACCCCAATCTAGCGCTCTCTTTCAATTATTGCAGTGGTTCAGTGGTAGGTTGCCCCCGGTTCAGACTGGTTCTATAGAACCGGTAGTAAAACCGGTGGGAGGCTCCGCCCACCAACCCCGATGTCATCAGAACGCTTCTGCGCATGCATAGAAGAGCACGCGCATGGCCCCGCTGCAAACTGGTAGTAAAGGTAAGTAGAGCCCACCCCTGAAGTGGTTCCTTATTTCTCCAAGTTGGAAAAATGGAGAGGAGTTTTGGAAAAGAATCCAGGCTCCAGATTTTTTCCTCATACATCCAAAAACCAGGTGACGGATAGATCGCCAGGAGAAAGTCTAGCTACACGGTCGCTAAAGAGTCGGCACCAACTGGAAGGCATGTACAGGTAGCCTTCGATTTACAACAGTTCATTTAGTGACCATTCAAAATTACAACGGAACTGAAAAAGTGACTCATGACCGTTTTTCAGTTACAATCTTTGCAGCATCCCCATGATCACATGATCAAAATTCAGATGCTTGGCCACTGGTCCATACTTATGACCGTTGCAGCGTCCCGACCAAGGGTGCTAGTCACTTACCTTCGCTACTGGTTCGCAAATGTGAGCGTGTGTGCCTTCTCCACACATGTGCATAGCTTTCTGCGCATGCATAGAGGGTCAAAACCAGGACGTGATGACGTCTGGGCAGGTGGGAGGAGCCTCCCGCCACAGTGGTGGGTTCCTCCTGGTTCCGCCTAGCCGGTAGCGGTCACCGAACTGGTTCTGCCACCCCACCCCCGCTCCCCACCCCCCCTGCATTATTCTTACCTTTTATTTGGCCCCACCCCCAATCTATTGCTGCCTCCTGAGTCCTAGCTACCGGCTAGAGGGAAAAAAACTGTTTAAACTCTTGCAGTGGGGCTTCAAAGGGCTGCCCTACAGCTGATCAGTGTTAAAAGAAAACAAATGAGTAGACCGATGCCTGCAAAAATAAATGGGTAGACCAGTGCCTGCAAAAATAAATGAGTAGACGGGTACAGCTCTGCAAGCAGTTAAAATCCTGGTAAACCAATACCTCTGCTAAATCCTAAAGAATTGTCACATGATCAACAAGCCATGCCCACAAAATAAGCCACGCCCACAGAACCGGTAGTAAAAAAATTTAGAACCCACTCCTGCCCGCCACTAGCGCCCGCTGAATTTCACCACTGGTCCTCACGGTCATGTGATCACTTTTTTGCAACCTTCTGACAAGCAAAGCCAATGGGGAAGCCAGATTCACTTAACAACCAGGTTACTAACTTATCAATTGCAGCGACTCACTGAAACAACTGTGGCAAGAAATGTCATAAAAGTGGACCACACTCCACTTAACAAAGTCTTACTTGGCGTAAATTTTGGGCTCCGTTGGGGCCGTAAATCGAGGACTACCGGCTATTTGTTTCAGTTCTTTGAACCACCCGCTGCCTCGCTGGGTGGAACTCACAAGAGGACAGCTGAGTGGTACCAGATAACGCCTTCCATTTCGGCCGCTCCTCCTTCCCGATCGCTCGCTTTTCGTTTCCTTTCAGGGCCGGTCCTGAAAGCGAAGGCCCGGAGAAGGCGGGGCGGGCTGAGGCGAGGCCGGCCAAAGGGGGCGGGCCCGAGCCGGACAGAAAGAGTCTTTTCTCAATGCAGGCTGGAGGAGACGCGGCGCGGCGTTGTTTTGTCGCCGTGGATTAAGTCGGCTTTGCCTTGGAGCCGACGTTTCCTCCGAGCACCATGAGCGCGTCGGGGCTGCCTTGGAGCATCGACAGCGGCGGGTCGGGGCTGCCTCCGCTGCCCAAGAGCCTGAGCGGCTTATTGAATTCTTCTTCCAGCGGAGGCGCCCCTGGCGGAGCCGGGGGGCGCTGGAGGGACCTGGAGCGGCTCTACGCGCAGAAGTCTCGCATTCAGGACGAGCTGAGCCGGAGAGGTAGCGGCGGCGGCGGCGGAGGGGGGCGAGGATCTCCTCGCCCGCCGAAGCCCCCTAACCTCGACGCCGCCTTGGCCCTGCTCCGTAAAGAGATGGTGAGTAGGCGGGCGGGCGGCGGCAGCGGCTGCCAAGACCGCCCCGGGAGCTGCTGGGGCGCACCGCCGCGAAGAAGCGGCGCATTCCTGGGCCAGAAAAAAAACTGTCCTTGGAACATTTTTGGATCTTTCCCCCCCCTACCTCCCCTCTCCTCTCTATGTGCTTTCACGAAATGCTGTGCACCGAAACTCGTGCCAGGGTTTAATTCCCCCCCCCCCCCCAACTCCCCGAAGGCAATGCCAGCCTTGGTTTTTAAGCGAGCGAGAATCGAGAAGAAAAATCAGGGCAATTCAGCCTCTTTTTTCCCCCGACGGCTCCCGTGAGGGCAGCCCTGGATATTGGCGACTGACACCTAGTTTTCTGCACCGTGGAAAGTGTCGCCGGCACGGAACGCGTGGCCAAATAAACAAGTCGGTTGCAACTTGTCTCCCAAAACTTTTTTTTAAAAAAACAACCCTAACACAATCGCTACACCTTCAAGCGTGTATCTAACACGTTAGAAGCTATATTCTCCAACCCCGGGGCTCTCTGATGATATATTCCTGGCTTGCATTTTTCGGTTTTTAAGCCAGAAGGGTGGGTTGCTTGGAAACTTTTGTGGGAGTTTCAAGGCGCAGATTCTCTGAATGTGAGATGCTTCCTGAAATTTTAAAGTCAGGCTTGCTAGGAAAACCCTCCCCGTTTATAAAGCTGCCGTTTGCATATATTGGGCAGCATAGTGGTGAAAAGAGAAGAGGTGGGACCTTGCAAGCTCCAGTCACGTTTTCTTTGAGTTTAGGTTGGTTTAGGAGTGTGGGGAAGGGAGGTGGATACATTACAAGACAGGGCTGCTTCAGAATTTACTCAGAAAGTAGATGGAGCCCTTTCATTCTTGAAAGGCATTACAGGATATAAATACACGATGGGTTTTGACAATAGCCAGCCCTGTTTTCTATCGAAATAATTTAATTAAGCAAGACAGTGCCCTGGTTGTGGAGTTTCTTCTCCAGCAGGGTTAGATTATTTTTACTTTGCTGTCTTCTAAAACTCTTGTTTAAGATCCTTTTTTAAATCCTGCCTTTATTATTATTATAAATAACTCAAGATGTCAAACACATCTCCTACCCCTTTCTTCTCCTATTCCACACACACACATACCAAAACAAACAACCCTGTGAGTGATTCTCTCTAGGCTGAGAGAGAGTAATTGGTCCAAAGTCACCCAGCTGGCTTTCATGCTAAGATTGCAATAGAACCAAAAAACTCCTTTATGTTCTTGGTTTTTAGTCTGGTGCTTTAATCGCTAGACCAAACTGGCTCTTTTAAATCAAATTTGTTGAGTTTGTTGTGTTAATCTTGGATGTAATAGGCTTTCCTTTCACTTCTTTTTTCCCCATCTCTAAGATGGAAATTATTATAAACTGCTTTAGAGCAGTCAATTCCTGGCTGGAGAATTCTGGGAGTTGACGTCCACCCATTTTAAAGTTGCTACAGCTAAAAAATGCTGCTTTACAGCAAGAAACAAAAAGACTCTAAACTTTTGAAAAGTTTAAGCAAAAGTTACTTAAACAACATTAACAATTACGGTCAGACTTGGAAGATTACTTGGCTGTACAGGAGGAGTTTAATTGGTCTGTGAAGTTAAAAAAGAACACGCTAAATTAACTTGAATATCCCATCAGAAATTATTTTAACAAATCACCCTTCAGATATATGAGAGTCTTGGCAGAAGAACAGAAGCTGCTGTTGGAAAAATGCAAGCCAAAGTCTCCCTGAGTCTGTGGAACTGGTTGTACTATTCTCTGGCCTGTGGTAGTTACTTAGGTAGTTATTATCACCTCTAAAAACAAACCAGGGATAGTGAATGTAGTGTTCTGACTAGAGTTCAAAGAAAGTAAAAACCTAATGCAAGAATCTCAGCAGGATGGAAAATCTTAGGTTTCTGATGTCATGTAAAAGATGTTTGGACAAGACATCCTTTCATTTTGACTCCCTGTTTTTTTTTCTCCCATTCTCCAACACTCACTCTTTTTTCTAAACAGGAAACGAAATAGGAAATTTGAAAGCTCTTTTTTCCTCCTAAAACAAAGGAATGTAATTTTATCTATCAGTTCCTCTAGTCTATTCCAATTGGAATTCATTTTTCATTCTGTCTTCTTCCTCAGTGGTGTTAGTTTCTTATTGTGCTTAGGCAATCTGCCTTTACTTTCTTCAGATTTTGAATTAGAATTATTTTATTTTGCTTTGGAAAATGGAATGTGACTTCATGGACATCTTTGATTCCGCCTTTTAAAGTGTGGTGTATTGGATTTTGCTTTATGCAGGAATGGTCCCTGGGCTGAATGCCGACTCCTGACAGCTGTAAATTAACATTGGTTTTCAAACAAGCTGTCAGTTTACAGACTAAAATATTAAGGAGTATGCCATATTTCAGAACTAATACGTGATGGAAGACAGGGCTAATTTACTTAACTCTGAATCACAACCCTGCCTTTCCATTTGGCGGAAATGGTACCTCAATAACAATGAATTGTTCTATTGTCATGAAAAAAACCTTCAACATTCTAGTCTAAAACATTTTCTGTGTTTTAAATGTGTGGCTTTAACAAAAGGGAAGTTCCAAAGTAAACAAGTTTTCCACTTACAATGAAGTGAAATAGGATTTAATTATTAGATACCTGTAGTTAAAGCCTTTGTGTTGGATCTATGACATGAAATTCCTAAAGGCAACAGTGATTTATTCCTGCCTGGCACACCTCTGATTAAGCAGTCTTTTTTCTTAGTCATTACAACTCCCTCCCATAGACCGATACATGTCCCTACATAAATATGCACCATTCATTATCATTTTAAATCTAGCTAGCTCAAAATGTGATTAAAAGGCATTTTCTCTTTGTAATATTTGTGGCGTGGTGCTGTCAGCCCAGAAATGAAAACTTCTGGAAATATAATCTGAACGCATCATGATGTAGTGGAATGAAAGAAGTGGCAGAGCTAATACATACTTTCTCCCTAGTAAAATCCACCCTCAAAATCCTCCCTAGTAAAATCCACTCTGTCAAAACTCGCCAGTCATCATCTGAGTACTGAAGACTTCTTCAATTTCAGCATAATGGGAGAAACATGCCTTAGACTTCACTCTGCTTGTATACCCAGAAAGTAATTGATATAGACCAGCTCTATGCCCAGCAGAAGCTGATGGTACTATGGGATCCCTACAAGTGTGGATCTGGGCCGCATCGCTCTTATGTCATACCCACAGTCTGCTGCCAACTAGCTTTGAAACAGGAAAATTATACAGGACAGAGAAAATGGGCATTTCCAGCTGTTAACCCAGTCTCACTTGAGAGATGGTACGCATGAAGATCCTATGACATTTCATGGGTGAAAGATCACATCCAATGCCTTCTGAGAAGGAAATATCTTTTTTATATGACAGGGAACTTGGAACACAGACAAATTCTAACTGGTTTGTTAAAAAAACACACAGACAAAACTCTCTGATTTCTCTAATAACTTAGCAGGAAAGGTCACTAAGGTGGAAGAGAGAGAAAAAGAAACGAGTTGGGAGAATCAAGTCCCAATATAAGGAAATTCAGAATTATGGCACTCGTATCTTGAGGGGTGCAAGAAAAAAGTGGGAGAAGACAACCTAAAATTCAGTTGCAGAGCAGATATTCCATGATACATGATGGCTACTTCATATGAGATAGCTAATAAGTAAACAATCACTTTTTATACAAGATTGTAAAACCTGTAAATTATGTGGCCTAGTTTGTGTTTAAATATATATATAAAGTTCAGATCTTATCCAATATCTGAATGCCACCAGAAGTCACATGTACAAGAATTATAAGTCCCCGAGGCAGGGATCCCCAATCCCTGGTCCATGGACCTACACCAGTCCATGGTATGTCAGCAACTGGGCCGCACAAACAAGCAAAGCCCCATCTGCAGGATGCAGGCAGCATGCAAAACCATGCTCCCTCTGGTCCATAGAAGAATCTTTCTCCACTGAACCAGTCCCTAGTGCCCAAAAGATTGGGGGCCGCTGCCCTAGGGAGAATGCATTGTGGGAGAAGAAACATGTCAGTGGTCTTACCTCAATTTAACTACTCCATGCTTCAGGTGAAGTGAACTACAGTTCACACATGTTTAGGCCTTTCAATAAAATGTATTATCCTGAAAATCAGAATAATCAAATCAAACTCCTTCTGATTTCAAGAAATGAAGTTTTTCTATACACTGGGATACCACTCAGTATTTCCCACTTACTAAGCAGGTGGGAGTACCTAGAACATCTAGGTTTACCTCTAAAAAAGCTAAGCAAGATCAGGCATGGTTTGTACTTGGATAGGAGGCTGCCAGAATATTCTTACGCATTTAGACAATGTGCGAAGTAAAGGCAAAATAGTGACAGTGTCAAATCACTTTTGTATTGTGGCCAGGTGTTAGCATGACTTAAGGCAATATTTACCTTTTTCTTGAGAAAGTGCCAATTTTCTTCTTTTCCCACTTAGAGAAAAGGAGTTAAAATTCCTCTTGGATATTTACTTCTGGACTCCCTCAGCAAAAATGATGCATTCAGATAAAGACTTCAGATGTAAACATAGAAATCTATATAGTTAATTACAAGTAGTGGATACTTCCAGGGGATCTGTTATTTCTGAAGCATGCTTGTTTGTACCCAGGTACCCTTTCCCAAGAAAATCCTCCTGCGTATGTGAACATTTCTGAATATAATATGCTGCATTATTTAAGACAGATTTGTTTTTGCAGGAGACTAGAAAGTTGATGTAAAATAACATGTGGCATAATGGGAAAATATGCCTTGATGTATAGTACAAACTGAAGTGAGACACTGACAGAGTGCTACCAGGAAAATTCAATGAAAATTCGAAGTTTAAAGCAAATACCTTCCTTCAAAAATTGAAAAGACAACTCTACATATGGGCATAATTGGATAGACAATAGCAAAATCAAATTGATTTATGTACCATGTTTCCCCGAAAATAAGACCCTGTCTTATATTTTTTTGAACACTGAAATAAGCGCTTGGCCTTATTGCCATGCGCTCAAAAGCCCGATTGGGCTTATTATCAGGGGATGTCTTATTTTGCAGGAAACAGGATATGTATAAGCAAAGATAGGGAAGCTCTATTCAATCAGGTAAACAAAGACCTGGTATTGACTACAGCTTAAGATCATGAAGTCCTTCTTCCAAATTTATACAAAAACAAATAAATCCACTGACCAAGAATACACCCTCAGCAATATGCGGTGAAGATGAAGAACAATGTGAATGGATTACAGGTAGTCCTCAACTTAGTGTTTAGTGATTGTTTGAAGTGGCACTAAAAAAAGTGACATTACCAGTCCTTACAACTGTTGCAGCACCTCAGGGTCATATGATCACACTTGAGGCCCTTGGCAGCCAGCATGTATTTATGACGGTTGTGGCATCCCAGGGTCCCAGTCACTAACTGTGAACTTTTCAGTCAATCTCCAATAGCCTAATCAGTGGGGGAAGCTGGATTTGCTTAACGACCATGTGACTTACTTAAAAACTGCAGTGATTCGCTTAATAACTATGGCAAAAGGTCAAAAAATTGGGCACGACCACTTGGCAACTGCGTTGCTTAGCAACAGAAATTCTAGTTCCAATTGTGATTGTTAAATCAAGGACCACCAGCAGATTTGACAGAGTGCCCGAATAATTATAGACTGAAATTCATCTGATATTGAAGATGAAGCAAACAATTTTATATACATACACACACACACATGTGTGTGTGTGTGTGTGTGTGTGTATATATAAATATATATATATATAAAATAGCTAAACAAAGGTAAACAGCCATTAGAAAATATTGCTAACAAATAAGTGGAAGAAGTTCACAAATATTAGTATAACTATTTACAACAGGAGTGTCAAACTCGTGTCGTCATATTGTCATGCATCGTTGACTTCTCCTTCGCTAAACCGGAAGTGGGCGTGTCCAGCACATGACGCATCCATCCTGTGGGCCACGAGTTTGACACCCCTGATTTACAATCTTATAAGATGATGGAGCTCATGCTATCTGTGGTTTTTAAACAGATATCCAAAACAGCAATAACTGGAAAAGATAATTTATATTCCAATAACCAAAAAGATCAGTGCTAAATAATGCTCTATTTAATATTGCACTTATATCAATGCTAGTAAGACAGTACTGTACTTAAAATGTTGCCATCTAGACTTTAACCATACAGAGAATGACAACTGCCAGATGTACATGATGGATTCAAAATAGGCAACTGAGATGGCATTGCTAATATCCAGTGAATAATGGAAAACAAAAGAGAGTTTCAAAAATATTCCTGTTTTATTTAGGATTTTTGTTTCTGTAGATTCTATTCTAACAGTGCTTCCTGATCATCTTTAATAGGCAATTGAGGTGGCTGAATTTACCATGTTGTTAAGAGTATCCATCCATAAGAGCACTTGTGCACTTGGTAAATTGCCCTATTAAAGTTGATCAGGAAACACGGTTAAGATAGAATACAGGTAGTGCTCAGGTTATGATGCAATTGGAAGTGGAATTTCTGTCACTAAGTAATGCAATCCTAAAGCGTGATGACACATGGCCACATTGCTTATCAACAGCAATCTCGGCAGTTCCTGTTGCCATTGTTAAGTGAGGATTGTAGATCATTAAGCAAGCACCTCACATGGCCACAACATGGGAAGCGATACCAAAACTGCTCCAAGCATGCAGGCTGTTGGCCAAAGCTGTGAGTTGGTAGGCAAGAGCCACAGGTGAGTGCTACAGAGTGTGGGCAAGTGGGTGCTGTGAGTGGACACTGCAGAGCACAAGATCCCAATGCCACCCAGCAGTTCCTTGGAAGAAAAAGCAGTGGGAATGGAGTGACTTGCAACCACTTGTCCGCTTCCCCATTGACTCTGCTTGTGGGGAGCTGGCAGGGAAGGGCAGAAATGGTGATCAGGTGACCAAAGAATACTGCAGTTGTTGTAATTTCGAGACAGTTGTCAAGGGTCCGAATTGTGATTGTGGGAACACTGCGATGGCCACAACTTCTAGGACTGATTGTAAGTCCCCCCTCATTTAGCATTGTCATAAAGACTATGATAAATCTGGAAAAATATTGAAGTGCAAAGACATCCTGACTTCAAAAGTATGTTCTGTCAGGACTACATCATTAACATACAGTTGTGAAAGTGGGATCATCAGAAAGCCTGAATAAAGATAAATTGAGGACTATGCATTGTGGAGAAGAGGATAGCAGATAGCTGCAAGAAGAAGAAAAATCATTCAATCCTAGATGAACTTAAGTTAGACTGCAGAACAAAAACACTAATAATGAGGCTAAAGCTTACATACTTTGAACACCTAATGTAAATGTAAGAGTATTTGGAGAAGATCCATTTGCTCAGAAAAATCAGAGCCCTTGAAGAAGCTGACAGCAGATAAGGTGACCAGATGTTATCACTGATGACACAAGCATGACCACACAAAAGTTTGAAGAGTTGAAGTTATACAATGACTGAATAACAAAAGGCAACTTGTATCAGCCAATTGTTTTGTGCTACAAATACCTTAGTCCCGTGATGGCGAACCTATGGCACGGGTGCCACAGGTGGCACGTGGAGCCATATCGGTGGGCATGTGAGCTCAGCTCCAGCATGCATGCATGCACCAGCCAACTGATTTTCGGGCCTTCTGGGCCCACCAGAAGTCAGGAAACACACTGTTTCTGGCCTCCGGAAGGCCTCTGTGGGGGTGGGGAAAACCATTTTTGCCCTCCCCAGGCTCCTAGAAAGGCTCTGGGGGGAGCGAAAAACGGGCCTACCAGGCCCATCACGTGCCAAAGGCGGGGGGAGCACAGGGGGCGGGGCATATAGAATTATGGGGTTGGGCACGTGTGCATGTGACCCCACCACGCTCCCCCCGCTTTTGGCACGCAATGGCAAAAAGGTTAGCCATCACTGCCTTAGTCAATAGGTACTCTGGAAATTGCAGTCCAAAACAACTGGAATAAATAAATTGCCTATCTCTCATCAAAGATATTTACTCAACGGAGTTTTACATTGTGCTGGAGATATCTTTAACTAGCAGCAATTAAAGCCAAAAACAAATATTTGTGTTTTCTATTCCTTCTCCTCAGTGCAGTCACTGAAGCTATTTTCTCAGATGCAAATTATCCCCCAAATAGTCATTTTTAACAAGCCTTCGAAAAAGGAGGAGAGATGTGCTATGAAAAAAAAATCTAAGCTTTCTTTTCCTGATGGCATTGTCCTGATTTTAGTGGAGAGCTGGGGAAGTTTGTGACATTATTGCTACTATTTTAAACAGTGGGCATATCACACAGCATGCAAATGGACTTTCCTCAGAATCCTTTACTCTGATTTTAGTGTGTACACAGAATGAGGAAATTTATACAAACAATGATTGGGCGATACAAATTTATAAAACCATATAAATTTAATAAGGATAACAAATATATATATATATATATATATATATATATATATATATATGTGTGTGTGTGTGTATATATATATATATATATATATATATATATATATATATGTATGTATGTATATATGGGGATCTGGAGTTTGTGTGATTTATATATAGGAATGAGATTGTATCTTAAGGATAAGAAACTAATTGGGTGGAAGTACTGTACTATTATATCTGTATTTGTATCTTTTGGATATTTTTCTTGCCATCAAAAAGGTCCTGTATTATTTAAATTACTTCTAGCATATATATGTCTTGTATACATTTCAAAAACTTGTTTACTGGGATACATTTTCTCTCTCCTTTGCCTAATGGATACCTGTCTATATTATAATAAGTTTTACTACATCAAGACCAGACATTCAAGTTCATTTTAACGTTGCCTTGTAATTATTTATTTTGATTAACAAATGAAGTCATATTTTGGTCCATCTAAAAGCAGGAAAACAGTGGTAATAACCTGGAAGCAGTGTAACACTGCTTTATTTGGGGGGGGGGGGGTTGCAAGTAAAATAATCTTGGAATCTGTAGTGTGTAAATTTAAATGCAACAGAGAAGTATTCTGTTTTCTTCCTCTTTGCTTCAGAAGTTTGAAAAGATGAGCATTTGCCTAAAAGGCAGGAGAGAATGGGATAGATTGAACATTCTCCCTTATCTTTTTTCTCATTACAGTTCATTTCATAAACTGATTTTTAGAATAATTAAAAGAGTCTTTGTGGGATACAGGTAGCAACATACAGTTAAGAATAATATATACCTAAGCTGTGGCAGTTTTACTTTTCCCTTTCACATGCATGTACTTCATTGAGGTAATTTCTCTGCAGACAATAAGGAGCAAAGTAACATGCAAATCAAACTTGTATCTAAAAACTATAAAATATAAGACTTCAGTTATACCCTGCACTTTCTTAAATTATTAAATGACAGCATGGAAGTGGTCAAAAGATTCAGGCCATGTTCTTCCTAAATTCTTTTTTTTTAAAGGCAGCTAGTCCTAATCTGGCCTGCGAAATCATCTAAATGTGAGAAATGATTTAGTAATTGGAACATAAGATAGCATTGTAGAAAGCCACGTTATCAATCTGACTGCTCTTTAAGGATCAAGCTAAACTGGATTAGCTATGCTGATTTTATGAAAAATGGATTGGATTTTATCTGTCATTGTCACTTTAATTTGTATTTCCTCCAGTTCTTATTTATTTTAATCCTGCCTTTATTATTTTTATAAATAACTCAAGGTGGTGAACTTATCTAATACTCCTTCCTTCTATTTTCCCCATAACCTCCACCCTGTGAGGTGAGCTGGACTGGGCTGAGAGAGAATGACTGGCCCAAAGTCACCAGGTTGGGTTTCATGGATAAAGCAGAACTAAAACTCATAGTCTCCCAGTTTTTAGCCTGATGCCTTAATCACTAGCCCAAACAGGCTGCCTTTAGATTTTTCCAGAAACATCTCTTGCTTTCTGCACAAAGTTTAATCTGAATCTTTGTCTTTAAAAGTAAAAACCATCCCTTTCAACTTATCTCATCTAATTGGAATGTTCTTCTGTTTAGAAAAATAATCTTTTCACTTACACAGTATTCTTACTGGAATTTTCTTAAATACTGTTTCATTTGTATTATCAATCCGCAATATAGTATTAAAATATTGCTGTAAAACATGATCTCTGGTCTTATTCCTGGCAGAGTGCACAAGGATGTCCCATGAAACAATTCATGATTTTGCAAAACTTGTATTAATCTTACAAACCTTATCAGTCTCTGTGTTAATGTTATCTTCCTCCCAATTCAGGAAATTGGGTGGAAGTGCCACATGGATTTAACAATATTTTTTCTAATATCTTCTCCATGGCCTTCTGGAATTGCTCTAAATCTTAAATAAAGTTATTTTTCTCTCAGTTCTCTCCAATAATGCCAGATCCTTTTCCATCTCTTTATTTATAACTTAAAACTTCCACTTTATCAATAATTTAATTCTCCAGGCATTTCCCCAAAGATTCTTCAATCTTAACTTCTTTTGCATTTTTTTATTCCTGCAAATTCTTCTTCCTTTTTTTAAAGCATCCAAACCATTCACAACCATTACAATAATCTTCTTGCCAATTTCCTCAAAACATTTTCTGCAATAAATCTGGTGAAATGTTCTCTTCTGTAAATTGTTCTAGTGAACCTTTTCTTGTAGTTGCCTTTATGAGAAAGTACGGTAAGTCAATTATTTTTGTAAAAGTAAAGGGCAGGTTTCTTCCCCCCCACCTCCATTTTGCTTTTCTCTGTCTTTAGTACTTTAGTCTTAATTAGCTCTCCATAGTTACAATTGCAATTTTGCTCATATTATTTTCTTTGGTAAAATCTACCAGTCACCTACTGTCACTAAGTTACCTATTTGCACCAGAGACAAATTCCTTGGGTGTCTAATCACACTTGGCCAATAAAGTTTATTCTATTCTATTCTATTCTATTCTATTCTATTCTATTCTATTCTATTCTATTCTATTCTATTCTATTCCATTCCATTCCATTCCATTCCATTCCATTCCATTCCATTCCATTCCATTCCATTCCATTCCATTCCACTCCACTCCACTCCACTCCACTCCACTCCACTCCACTCCACTCCACTCCACTGACCTTAATCATCATTCTCACAACTGTCTGGCCTATTACTCTAATTTTGCTATTTTGAAGGCCCTTTCATTGGAATATTTTTTAAAAAAATAAAAAAGTGTCCCTTTTATCCATTTAAAAGTTTTTTGGATCAAAATGTTAAGTTTTTTACATTTAAATTCAAGCCTTTCAAAGTAGCATTTTTTCTCTCTCCCTAATTTTAGAAAGAAGTTGCTTGCTTTGATTTTCACTGCTGTTTGGAGTATCTGTCTTTAGTTGTGAATGTGTTAAATCCAAAAGTATTTAAGAAAGTGAGGCTTTGGCCAGTGAAAAATGTCTGGCAAATGTCCAAATACCGTAGTTCAGTCTTCCTGTATAATTGACAGGCATACTGTTTTTCTTAATTTTCTTTTTTTTTGAGGAGGATAAAATCATTGTGGTAGGAAAAATATGGACGGGCCAACATCTTATAGATAAAATCAAGCATAATATTAACATGTGTTTTCTTTCTTACTAGGTTGGCCTCCGGCAACTGGATATGTCATTACTGTGTCAACTCTACTCTCTTTATGAGTCAATTCAGGAATATAAAGGTGCCTGCCAAGCAGTATCAAGTGCAGACTGTGCATATGCACTGGAAAATGGCTTTTTTGATGAGGAAGAGGAATTTTTTTAAAAAGAATATTTCTTAGGAAAGCCTTTTTTTTTTTTTTTTTGGAGTGCAGCTGGAGTTGGCAGTTAAGAGATGAGCAGTGTTTAATTGGAACTCAACGTACATTCTTCCTTCTGCTCAAGAAGAATTGCTCCATTTATTTCTGGCGTGCTGTTTAACCCAGGTTACACCATTATGTAAATCCTGCTCTAGGAAAGTAATGTGCAATGAATTTTGAAGCCTCCCAAAGCATGCTTGACAGGTCACGTCAGTGTAATTTGTGCACGCACGGGGTGTTTCTAGACGGCAGATGTTGAAAGCTATCTTTTTATAAGCAGAAGCATGTCACTGTACATGAAATCCACTTCATCTCAAATATTCTGACATGTAAAGTATAGTTATATAGTTTGTGTGTTTGTAATCACTGAATAGATCCCATTACCATAAACAACACCTTTTTAAAGCCTCTTATCTGAGGGATTGGAGTTTTTCTATACCCCATAAAGGATGAATTCTGTAATTCAGGGGTCTCCAACCTTGGCAACTGTAAGACTTGTGGACTTCAACTCCCAGAATTCCTCAGCCAGTGAAGCTGAAGTCCACAAGTTGAAGTCCACAAGTCTTAAAGTTGCCAAGGTTGGAGACTCCTGGAACTTTAAACTACTTCCGAAGTTTTTACTTGGGTTGATGATCCAATTCCCTTTCTTTCTTCCTAATGTCAGAATGACTTTTATTTAAACTAATGTAATAAAATTGTGTAACTCTATATTTTTTTTTCTCAAATGCAATAAGAACAAATCAAAGCAGTTCATTGTACATCTTGCAGCTCCATTAGCTTCCATAACTCTAATTTAGTTGTTCATTATCCAGTTAGTCATTTAAGTTTAACATATATGGATTTGCAGCATCATTTGTAATACTAAAATGTTTGGAAGACAAATGGTCAATTTGTTTCTTACGGTCCAAAAAGACATTAATATGTATGTTATTATATACAGTTTTTTTTGGGGGGGGGGGTTGTACTATAACAAATGAACGTTTAAACTGGAACTGTAATTTGTTTAGCTTTTTCATGGACATGTAATTTAGTGCTTGGAGGTAGCCAAGGAAAATTGCATGGCTGCCTTGATGGACTAAAGTGAATTCAGAAATCCAGAGCCTACCTCACAGGATGAAGTTTATAGGAACCCCAAGCAGAAGATGGATATCTCTGAACTGGTCTTGTGCATAATGGTCAGAACCTGATTGGTTTCAGCTTCCTGGAATACTTCCATAAATTATATATGCATCAGGAAAGTATTTTGCCATGTAGGAATATGACACCATGTCAATAACTGATTTGTTTTCATGTGGAAGACCTATTTTAAGATCTGAAACATATTTTCAACCTCAGAAGAAAAGTAAGATGACAAATAACAAATCTTCAAGCATGTTAACTTTGTGTCCAAAGGGAACAACAAAATGTGTAAAAAGGACAATCGCATCCATACACTTATTGTAGCAGCTTCTATAATATATTGTGTTGTTGTATTGTACAATACGTCCATTCCTGTTTATGTGATCCTGCCAGGTTTGTTACCAAATACTTCTGTTCTCCTGCGCATTGAAATCTCTGCTTTCAAAATCTAAGGAATCCAACTGAGCAGACACACACACACACACACAAAAAGAATTGGCCTATTGGGGAAATGGATGGCATATAAATATAATATATAAATAAAGAATAATAGCCTAGCAAGCAACCCGACCCAACTCTTTTTGGAACTTTTTGGTTGTTGTTGTTTTTTTTACTAGCCTTATTTTTTGTGCTGATTGACTCCATCAATAAAATTGGAGAAATTGGAGACTAGACCCTTATTGCTGAAATCAATTATTTAGCATATGATGGCTGAAATAAATGATACATTGGTTCTCTCAATTAACTATGGGTTGGCTTCCACTAAAATCATTGGGACAAAACATATCCAATTTAGGCTGAAACCAACCAATGTAATAAGGATTCAAACAAACATCTGTTATCCTCCAGAGACTGATGAACTGCAATCCTTATCATGCTCAGCATTGAGAATGTTGGACAGGCTGTGTATCTATCTTGGCAAATATGTTCTATACTCGTGGCCTTGATCCATAACATGTAATGTGAACTCTGATAAGAGTTCAGAGACTCCTTATTTAAGACCTTTTGTTACCAATGAAATACTGTAGTTCTTGATCCATAAGGCGACAGTTAGAAAATAAAGAAGTTTCTACACCAATGCTTTGGGATACATTGGTTTAAGACGGAGAATAGTTCATTGACACAATTCTTGTAACCCTGTTCCCGTTTATCTGGTAACTCTTGTTAAAAAAACAAGAGACTTGCACATGGGGAAAAATCACTTTTGATTTTGGCAGATGCCAAGAGTCTGATATAAAGCTGTTTTTAAGGAGCAATTATGCCAGTTACACTGACTTAAAAGAGCTGATGATGTCTTCATTTGTTAGAATGGTTACCCCCAACCTAACCACTCTCTGGATATATATTCTAGAAAGTTTAGTCAGTGTAGTCAAAGGCCTGGGAATTCTGGGAATTTGTTTCAGCAAATAACTGGTGAAGCCAGGGTGGGAAGATAATGTCAGAACAACACACAAAACGCATCATGTTGTTTTAGGAGTTGCTCAGCCCTTGCATAAAAGATGTGCACAAATGAGGCTTAAGAGAAGAATGGCAATGCAGTAATTCTACAGGAGCTGCTTGTTCTCTCACAACTAAAGGGGGATGTAAAGTGAAGAGGATATCTTAAAAATCACTGATACGTACTCTAAAAGTGAAGTCTCAAATGCTGAACCTTGTTTATTGTCTTTGATCAAGAAGCTGATATTTGGCTGCACTGCAAATAGTCCTCAACTTACGATCACAACTGAGCCCAAAATTTCCATTGCTAAAAGACAAAATGTTGCCTCATTTTACAACCTTTCTTGCCACAGTTAAGTAAATCGCTGCAGTTACTAAGTTAGCAACATGGTTGTTAAATGATCTGGCTTTGTCACTCTGCTTGTCAGAAGGTCACAAAAGGTGATCTGAGGACCATCGAAAACACATGCCAGTTGCCAAGCACGCAAAATTTGATCACATAACCACGGGGTTGCTGCAGCGTTTGGGTGAAAAATGTCATAAGTCACTTTTTTCACTGCCACTGTAGCTCTGAATGGTCATTAAATGAATGGTGGTAAATTGAGGACTACCTGGATTAGTTATTGTCCAATAGGCTGTTTAAAATCTGAAGTGTCATTGCAAGAAATGGTAACATCAGTACCTACGGTAATTTGCGTAAGGATTTTAAGATTACAGACTGCAATAGTCTTACAGTCTAACGGGGAAAACTACAATTGCTGAACGTTATTTCTTTTGTTGTATGTTTTTTTAAACAGTATTATTGTAGGAAATTAAAATGACAGGAAATCCGTATCCTATTCTTTGAACTTTGCGGAAAGTTCACCGTACATCCGAAAGAATTCTTGAAAAGTTGTATTAGCCCTTCCTGTGTCCGACACAAAAGCACCTACAACTTCCTGACTGTATGAAATCCAAAAAGGAAATGAACTATAGCTTAACCTTGATCTTCAGACAGCTGATTTAAAATAACCGACTGCAGAACAATTCCCAGTCCAATGGGCTGTATGCACTATTTCAAATTTATGTTATATGATTACTTATTTCCTGCTCTCCCAACTTTTAAAGAAATGACAGTGCAAATGCACATATCTGAAACAATGGATAATCTAGTTCAACTTTCACAAACACAAGAAAGATCAAATTTAGATAAAATTCTCTATATTCATACTTGAACGGAAGGGCTTGCTTAGGGAAGGGCTATTTTTGTAGGCCTTCCAGCAGGAGGGCTCTGATGTATGAGTTGTCCTTCTCCTTTATATGCTATGAACCAGTGGGATAATAGGACCTGAATCCTTTCTGTCTGCTTTGGAACTCACAACAGGAAGAATATAACTGCCTAAATCAAGCGTGGTAGTGATCTTTGTGATGGGCTGATCTCTTCTGGCCTGCCTTGTGGAAGGAGGAATTTGGGGGAAGTGCTCTTTTCGATCTGAGTCCATTATTTTTCTCATTTGGAGGTGTGTGAGCATGGCTGTCACCACAATATCTAACTGGTTGAGATCAATCAGCTGTTTTTTAATTTTCAAATATGGTTTTTCTTTCTGAATAAAGAATGCAATGGATATTCTGTAGGCAATTCTCAATCCACTGGACTCAAAACTAGCAAGTACAATACCTTATTTACAAAGGTACACAGATTTCAATGATTGAATATAACAGATATTTAACTGATCACATGGTCCAGCCTGTATGGTGCTGTAGTTAAAATGGTAGTCTAGGACCAGAAGGACGCACATTCTTTTGATAGTGGATCTTTTGGTAAAAGCATCTAGAACCATCTGTTTAATTTGGCCTTTTACATTACTGTACTATACTCTCATCAGGCCAAAAAAAAATACTGTCAAGTACTTTTGTCATGTCCTAAAGTGCTGTTGGAAGCAAATTCTCACTGTTCCTTCCTGTTTTGCCAGCAACAGTAAAACTAAACATCCTATTGCATGCAATGAGAGAAAATACATTTAAACCAACTGGGCACTACAGTAGAGCCAACAAATCCACAGGTCTCTCCAACACAATCACATTCTCTTTGGGGGGGTTTCCAAAATTGGAGTTTCCTATTCCCAGAAAATGATGGCCCTGAGTAGGAAAGAAGAGAGGGAATCCCCATTCTAATTCATCTTCTATGTTAATCTTGCCAAAACTGATTAATATAGCAAACTGTTATCTATTCAATTTTCAATGCATGAATTCAATAAATATACATATTGAAACCTTTATTCCAATCAGATTTTAGGCCACGCTACATACTCAGCAGAGTCTTGGACCAGCTAGTGCCTTATTTGTTGCCAAATAGAGAAAGAATAGTTTTTCCTCTTAATGACCTATCGGCTTATCTATAAAATGTAAATTCTGCTGCTAGGAACACATTCCTATGAAACTACTCAAAGTTCAGATTGCTCAACATGTTGTCTGGTATTATTTCTACAGACATCTGGCATTCTTTTCCAATTTAAAAAAGAAAAAAAAAGAATAGAATAAAATATCAGGAAAGCCAAAGAAATGGCTTCCTGCTGCGAAATATCCCTTAGTTGTCCAAAAAAATATATCTCAGCGTTTTATATTAGTATTTTAAAATTTAGTCCAGATTTCTTTGGGATGAGCTATATTTAATTTTCTTTTTGTACTCTCTACCCTCCCTATTTGAATAGTACAAAGGAATACAAATATGATTTAAATCTACATGCGTGGGTTGGGTTTTTTTTGCATTTTTATTCATTTTCTAATATAAAAGCAGAAAACAGTACAGAGAAATAGTACATGGAATTTCATTTCATTGTAATCACTTTTCTGATAAACTGAGAGTTTGTATCATTTCTTCCTCCTCTATCCTCCACAATTCCTTAGTGTGAAATCTTCTATATTTTCTTTAGGGTAACCCCATTAAGAAAGACAGTTCAATGTAATGGTTAAGGCATAAGGCTAGATAGTGGAAAACTGTGAATGTTAGTTCCATCTTGGTTATGAAGCCAGCTGAGTAACCTTGGGCCAGACACTCACTCTCAGCTCCAGGAAGGAAGCAATGGCAAACTACTTCTAAAACCCTACTATGAAAACTGTAGGGACTTATTTAGGCAGTCACCAGCAGTAACAATTACTCAAAGGTACCAAACTACAACAACAACAAAAAAATCCAGCAACCATTAAACACAGGGTTGGTTTTTAAAAAAAATAATAATACAGGTTTGTATTGTGGACATCAACAGCAATATAGGAAACTATAGGAAACAGCTGTAGGCTATCCCAAAGAGGAGGCATATTTTGGACCTGTTGGCCTGTGGATAAGAGCAATAGCACTTAGACATATATACTGCTCCATACTGCTTTACAATACTCTCTGAACAGTTTACAAATGTCAGCATATTGCCCCAACACTCTGTGTTCTCATTTTATCTACCTTGGAAGATGAAATGGTGAGTCAACCTTGAGCCGGTCAAGATTGGACTCCTGGCTGTGGGAGGAGTTAGCCTGCAACACTGAATTTTAATCACCACGCCACCATGGCACCATGGATAAAGCACCGAGATGGACATTACACTGATTTAATTATGTATCAACATCTAGAAAATGCAGAAGCTTTGCCTCTTTATCTCTGACTGTTCTAACTTTGACTTAGGATTTTACCTCTTTATTCCTCTGTTTCTGCAGATCGCTGAGAAGTAAGAATAACATAACAATCCCTTATGTTAAGCTCAAGGCAATGAAATCTTGAATAGACAGGGTGAAAAAGGCTGAGGCAGAAAAGATTATATAGCATGCCATTCCTGTACAGGTTATATACTTTGATCCTTTAATCATTAGAATTCACTGACTTGGTAAGACCAACCGTCAATTCTCAAAATAATTCCTGCCTCCTGTATAGTATATTAGCTACCCTGTTTCCCTGAAAATAAGACATCTGATAATAAGCCCAATCAGGCTTTTGAGAGCATGCCCTAAAATAAGCCCCCCCGTGAAAATAAGCCTTCCCGAAAATATTTAAACGCATGCACAGCTGGTCCCCGCCATTTCCTCTGGTTAGGTTAGGGAGACAGAGCTGGAAATCAGGTAAGACAGTAAGAGGAGCCCCGTCTTGCTCCACACACTCCAAAATAATAAGACCTCCCCAACAATAAGGCCAAGCGCTTATTTCGGGGTTCAAAAAAATAGGGTCTTATTTTCAGGGAAACACGGTAGTCAGAAAAAATGAAAGTTCAGTACTGTATTTATCTAATATCTAGATTTGACCTGGTTTTCTGAAACTTTAAAAAACTTGTTTTAACAATTAACTTTCAAAATATTATAGGTAGTCCTCAACTTACAATAGTTCATTTAGTGCCTGTTCAAAGTTATGACGACACTGAAAAAAGTGACTTATGAGTTCTTCTCACTTAACGAGCATTACAGCACCGCCTCCCAAGGTCACGTGATCAAAAGTCAGATACTTGGCAACTGACTCATATTTATGACAGCTCCTAGGGCAGTGATGGCTAACCTTTTTGCCATTACGTGCCAGGAGTGGGGGGGGGTCGCTTACGTACGTGCCCACACCCATAATTCTATGCGCCCTGCCCCCAAGCATGTGCACATGACCCCCCCACATTCCCCTCGCTCCTGGCATGTGATGGTATGGTAGACCTATTCTTTGCTCTCCCCAGCCTCCAGAGCCTTTCTAGGGGATGGTGAAAACAGCCTTCCCCACCCCCCAGAGGCCCTCCAGAAGCTGAAAACGGCCCTTTTGCCAACTTCTGGAAGAAACAGGACTTCCAGATCCCACCAGAAGTTGGCAAACGGGTCGTTTCCAGCCTCCGAAGGGCCTCCGGGGGGGGTGGGGAAGGCAATTTTCACCCTCCCCAGACTCCTAGAAAGGCTCTGGAGGCTGGGGAGAGAGAAAAAGTGGGCCTTCCCCCTCTCCCCCCCAAAGGCCTGAAAATCAGCTGGTCGGCACACGCATGCACACCAGAACTGAGCTCATGTGCCCAATATGGCTACGCGTGCCACCTGTTCACCATCACGGTCCTAGGGTCTTGTGAGCACCTTTTGTGACCTTCTGAAAAGCAAAGTCAATAGGGATACCAGTTTCACTTAGCAACTGTGACAAGAAAAGTCATAAAATGAGGCAAAACTGATTTAACAAATGTTTCATTTAGCTACAGAAATTTTGGGCTCGCTTGTGGTCGTAAGTCGAGGACTACCTGTAACTATAATACTCCTCCTTCTGTCACTACTCAAATCAATTCCAGAGCAGGATATATGGGGGCTCCTTCCTCCTTGTTCTTCATTCCTTCCTTCCCCCTTCCCCTCCCTTTTCAGCAGGCAGGTAAATAGCTGCTTCTGGATGGGGCATGGACCTAGGGATTGCAAGACTGGGAACTGTCACAGAACTTTGAAAATGAAGATTACAGGACTGTAATAGCAGCCCAGCAGTGTAGCATGAGCCAATAATACTGAAACAGACATAGGTTCACTAAATGTCATTCCCTTGGGAGTCATGGGTCCTGGATTTTGGACACATTCTGTAAATTAGCCCATTTGAGGTATCCTGCTTCAAAAACTGTTGACCTGTGATGCACCATTTTCATCCAGAAAATGTCACGACAATGAGAGTTTTGGTAGCATATGCATAAACTTTGTTCCTTTCTTTATTTCCAATAAACTTTCTTGATAATAAGAATAGTATTGGTTAAACTTTCACTGTTAAAGGTAATCTACTAATAGTATTGCACATTCAAAACCTGCTTAGCTTTAAAATAATTAAAAACAGACAATATTGGCTCTTATTATCCTGTACTAGCCTAAATTGATTCCAGCTTGGAATTGGAATTAAACATTCATATACATTAGAATTTTTTTCTCAGTGATAAGTCACATAATTTATTTCCACGGGAACCATTTCAAGAGAGATAATGTAAAACTATTTCTCAAATCACTTTAGTGCAGATTCAGTTCATATTTCAGTGAACCTGTGAACTGAACCTAGTGAACCTGTGAAGCTCAGAATAAAATTATTCCTTTTGGGGAGTGATTGCAGTTCTCTATAACTTTTTCTGAGTAAACATCATAGGATGACATTGCCAAGCTTACTTTTAATGAAGCAGTAATAATATCAACGAGTATTTGTTCAATCCTTTGCATACTTCTGAACTTGACTGCCTTGAAGCTTACTCCTAAATACATGAATATAATAAATACTGTTTCTTAAAGGGACAGATTGCCTTTAGTCATAAAAAAACCCTTTATTTATAAATATGTCTACAAAATTATATTTGTTCCTTGGAGGATGTATAAATATCAACTTAAAAATATGAGTACTTCAGAAATAAAAATATATTTCCAGTGTTTCCAGTAGCACAACTGCCAGAAATGTCAAAGTGAGGCCACTTTATTGTTATTTTATGCGTGGCTGTCAGAGTCAAGCTGTTTTTTTTTCTTGTTTTGTCATTTTGCCTCTTTTTAGTATGATAATTTTCTTCTTTGTACTTTATAATAAAACAATCACACCCCTTTTTTCTTTTAAATACAAAGTAATGCAGGAAGAAAAAAAACAGAATACAGCTATATTATCTTCAACTATATAAAAGAACAATATTCTTACTTTAACACAACACCATCACATCAAACATAGCAAAATTGTTATAAAAATTAAATATCAGTGCATCACTCTTAAATTACTATGGGTCAATTGGGTGGTTTGGCATAGAAAGTTTCATTTACATTCAGCATTTCTTTACCACTTTGTTTGGAATGATCAAATACTGACCGGTGATGAAGTGAATGATTTGAAAGGCAACATTTTCTACATCTTGAAATATTTTCACTATCATCCTAAGGAAAAAAGATTGTCTCAGATATCCCATCCTATTTTCTGGAACAAGTAAATGATGCCATTTTCGAAAAGTAATCCATTCAAAATGACCATCAGACCCAATTTGCGGCTAGCATTCAAAGTAACTGCAAAACAAAAGAAAAAGAGAATGAGGTAGGGTTCCCATTAGATTTTCTTAACGATAAGAAACAAATTAGTATGGACAAATGTTATTGCTGGTTAATGAGATGGATGACCTTGTTTTGGCTCAGAAGCTAAGCAGGAATTGGCTTCTTTAATATTTGGATGCCAGATCACCAAGGCTATAAATCTAACAGGGATGTTAAAAGAACAAATTAGAAGGATTTGAAAGAGATTTCACTTTTGTAATGAATGAAGTTTATAGAGCTGGAAACAACTTTTGGGGAGAAACACAAAAACAGATTGCAAATTTAAACCCAGTAATTTAATTCATAAATGCTCTGAATTGAAGTTCTAGCCTAGTTTGATTCTAAGTTTGTAAATATAAGTAGGGGGCTTCAATTCATATATATTTACATATATATATATAAAGGCTTCACAAAGGGAACAATTCCATATCCATATCCATAGGATATGATATCCTTAGGAGTGATAGTGAGACTTGTACATGCAGAGGAAGCAGTACTGATAAAGGCCAACAGGCAAGGCAGCACATCTGTCACTGAAACTTGTACAACATGGTTAGCCTGTTGTGAGAAGGCAGTTTGTGACTCAGGAAGACATTAGACGGGAAGCTGAATGCCTTGGAATCTATTACCACTACAGGATTGCTTATTAACCTCCCTTCTTCACCTGGAAAGGAATTATATTTTTTTAAAGGTACAACTTGAAACATGTAATTATCACATAAATGAAAAGATAAAGGAAATCAAATCTGAATTATATAGCTAGTTGACGAATTAATTGTAAAATCATAGGAGTATTACATGTGTAATAAGCCTTTCTTTGCTGAGCACAATTGTTCCTTAGTATCCATATTAGGAAAATGAGTAATTCAATAATATTCAATTCTAGTATTCTTTTCAAATACAGCTATTTAATATTAATAGTGATACTTATGCCCACATCAGTATTATATTGGCATATGTTAAGTAGTTATTACATTTTATTTTAAAAACTTGACATTTGGAAAAGGATCTTCTTATGCATCTGATAAAGACAAAATATGAAAAATAATTCAAAATTAATGCACCAGATGTGATGCTGTTCGGGTTACTTAAAAACTCAGACACTATAGAGAATATAGTACTTAAGAACATATTTGAAATTTATTGATATTTCATTGGCAAAGAACTAGAAAAATAAACAAATTCCAGGACAGAAAAGGATATTGTATATGAATAATGCCACTCTTATTTATTTTTCCAAGACAAAATTAACAACAAAATCTAGATACAGAAACTACTTAAACATTTGTTATATATTTAAACCACTGTTTTAATCACAGTTTTTAACTAGAATCAAAGATTGTGTTTGGAATTTTTGCTGCCTTTTGCATACTATATAATTTCTATGTATTTAGGCTTTTAACAAAGAAATGAAATGCCTCTTTCAAGAATTTTGGTTCTCTAAATACAGTTTCCTTTCCTAAATGTTACTGCTGTATGTCTATCTGTTTCGAATAGAGGAAACTCCGCTGGAAAATCTGGCCCTGAACAGCATGACTGTAATAGTGAAGTTAAATGAGAAAAATACCTCTAATTGCTTGAAAGTTTGACGTCAACACAAACATTTTAATGAGCTTGAGACAGAAATGAGTGTAGTCATGTTCCCAAATAACTGCTGGAATCAGTAGAAGTTTTCCATAGCTGGATAACAGCAATGCTTTCAGAAGAAACATGAAATCTGCCTTGGTTTTCAGGACAGCAGGTTTTACTAACCACAGAGCAGTGAAGATGCCAGTCAAAAAGACAGTTTGTTCTGGGTGGGAGATGGGTATAAGTAGAAAAAAATCATTTGGAGAAAGAGGTAATATTGTAAAAAGTTCCTTAAGTAGCTATATAGTATTTTACTACATCTTACTCACATTGGTTTTTAAATTTTCTTTTGGAAGGCATGCATTTGATTGGATTAGGCCTAAGAACTTGTAATTTAGATATTGTAGTTTCAAGCCATATAACATGTGAATTTCCAACACCAGCTAGTAAAGCTTCCAAATACCATTAGAATTATATATCAGAATATCTAATTTTTGCGAATTGAAATAATTGTATTTTACACAAATAGAATTTCCAGTTTTGAAGAATCTGAGATAAGGGGTGTTTTTTTTTTGAAGAGCCATGGGATTTAGGATTGAACAGGAATTTTGCACTTGGGTGTCCTAGGCCCTTTCTAGACACTATCTCTTGGAAAATATTTACATTCATAAACATTGTATCTTTGCATATGCTTTTTCATGGTATATTGCAATCTTTTGACTGTCAGATATCTGATCTTACCCAAAGATGCTATTCCAAACATTCGATAGAAATCCCATTCTTTGGCATATCTAATTAAATCATCGGGATCAGTACTTTGACTTGAATCCTGTAACTGCAGCCACCTGAGATAAGCTTCGCAAAGTAAACAAAATATGCAAAGCTTTCCATGAATCTGAGGTAGGAAGGAATATTAATGTCAAATGCAAATACTGTACAATCAAAATATTGATAAGCATGGTCAGCATCACATTTTACTAGTACAATTAAGAAAGCCTGTACAGGTCATTTGATTTCCTCCATTGAAGAACAGATTACCAAGCTATGGGACATTCTTTGAAGTCTTGAATGACTTCATACACTAGAAGTGAATCTGATACAGAATTCAGTTCAGACTGGGATCTAGTCCTAGACTCCAACTTAATTCATTGATTTGTATCAGATCCAAAGTTTACATATACAGTCTATATTTCAATTTTATATAGTCTATATAAATCTACATATAAAGCCTATATTTCAGGGCATAAATATGATAGTGTTATGCACCAAGACAAATTCCTTGTGTGTCCAATCACACTTGGCCAATAAAAAATTCTATTCTATTCTATTCTATTCTATTCTATTCTATTCTATTCTATTCTATTCTATTCTATTCTATTCTATTCTATTCCATATTGTGAAGTATTAATACATATTAACTATCAGACAGAAAATGGAAACAGGCACTAAGTTGACCAACTAACCATGGTAAAATCGATCAGGCAGCCCAGGCAGATAAAAAGAATTGAAAGAGTAGAAGCAACAATACTAGATGCCAGAGGAGTGGCTGATAGTTGTAGATTAAAGGATCATCCAAGGCAGGAATCAGGAAGTTCCAGTCAAAACAATTTGCACACTAAACATCAGCATTGAAGTGCAACATATAGACAGACTTTCAGAAAACATAGATGTTATGAATTCTCTGAATATTATATAGTTATCAAAAGCCATGCTTTTTTATAGTTTATACAGTTGTCCAGTACATCTCCAAAGTGTGCTTTATTTTGACCAATTCCTCAATTAGGACAGAACTATAAACTTTTAAACTTTTAAAAGTTAAATCCAATATTGCAATTTTTAGAATAGGAAGCCATTTAAGTCAATATTTCCAGTTCCAAAAACAAGTTAGTTTTTTCATTTGCTTGGAGCAAGGTTGACAGATTCTATGGCAAATTAAGACAAGAAGCAGAAACAACAGAAACTTACATTTATTTTTGTATTGAACAAGATATGTCTGTACGCTTGTGCTTTGCATAAAATAGCATTAATTAAGATGATGACAGGATCATATTCTATATATTTGTCCACTGGTTTTTGGCAGGATTTCTAAAGGTAACAAAGCAAAAGCAAAGTAATATTTGCAGTAATATTATAGAAAAGAAACACTTATTAAAAGAATTAAGAATTTTTAAAGTTCTGTTATTAATCAAGGGTTATCTAGGATATTATCTTAAGTTTTATACTGTAGTTTTCACAAAATAAAATAACATTTCTGTCACAACCAGAAAAGAAAGTAATATTTTCAAGCGTAAAGAGAAATGATTTGATGAAATAATCAAAACAATTTAAACAGAGACAAGTAATAGACACATTTTTAGCACAATATAAACATATTTAAATAGCAGGTTGTGATTAGGGGGAAAAAAGAACATAAAAGAAAAAAAATGAAAAAGGCGAGGATATTTTGTTGTTTTTTCTTACTAGCACATTTTTTCTCTTTTGCTCTTTTAAAAATAATTTTATTATTTTTAACAACTATGTTAAATCTCAGTTTTTGAAATCTCACTCCAATCTTCACTCCAGCGTACAGTTAATACACAATACCAGTAAAAATATTTTTTAAAGATATATAACATAGATGTATGCATTCTATTCTCCCTCCACTTTTTACTTTGTTTTGTTTTTCCTGATGCTTTTTATCTAATTAATGAAAATCAAAATTACATTTAAAAAATTAGCCAGGGTACAGATTTAAATACTTCAGACACACAACAAATGCAAAATATGCATTCATTTATGAAGAATTTTTAACTTGTTTTACTGGTTCCATTATACACTATCCAACATTACACTACATAAATGCATTTGAAACGCAGACAAAGCAAAACTTATGGTTTGTTTACAAGATAATCTACGGGATCATAAAAACATGATCTGGTCTTTCAACACAGGAAGTACAAATGCATTCCAGACATACACCATTCATATATCATTGGGGGTGGGGGTGGGGGGGTTGCATGCTGCAGCAGTGGAAGAGACAACTTTAACCCTGGGGATTATTATGAAATGCACAGGAAATCTGATTTTGCCATGATATGTCTATTGCACAATTATGGTACATATTGTTGAACTGTTTCTGATATTTATCTTAAAAATAATATAGAGCTGAAAAAGATCACCTTTTGGTGGTTAAGGGCTACATTTTAATATTTAGGGGAACTTTAAGGCATGCAGAGATCAGGGTGATTACGCAAGATGGATATAGCTAGGCAGTAAAGGTAACGTGCTTGTAGCTTTAGTTGTTTGTTATATTTGCTGGAACTATATCATGGCATATTTACTTGATTTTTTTAGATAGTACTAACATATGCTTTATTGAAGATACGAGACTGTGTTCACCAACTTACAGAATAAACACACCCAGCTACTTCTAATCCATATAATATATTTAATCAAGGAAAAGGATGGTATCTCACATTCTGATTGGCACCATTACTACATAAATATACATTTCAACTGCAAGTGAATATTAACTGCTCTGTTTGATTTCATTCTTGCTGTAAAAGTCCTTTGATAAAATAAAATACAGTGGAGATTTCAACCAAGAACCTCCATTTTAGTTTTTACATAACAAAAATCTGTTTTATTAACTTTGAAATAATAAACCTGCTACAGAAGGTTGACATTGGAAAGATACAACCCTAGTTAAAACCTCTTATATTCACTCCTCCTACTACACAGCTATGGTATCCAGCTCTTCTATTAGTTATACTAGCCATCTGTTGACATTATTGTGGAAACTACAACTGTTTGGGGGGGGGGGGGCTTTCTGTTTCATGAGGGGAGTGCATCTTACTTAAATGGTATTTTTCTTTCTCCTCGAAAACCTATTTCAAAAAACAAAGGAGGCTGAAGGATACTGGCTGTGCTGCATTGTCAGAGGGAGAAAATAGCAGAAGTAGGAAAGAACAGCCCTGTGTCAGGGAATCCCCATTACTTTTGCTCAATTATGGGCCTTTCATTCCCTTGAATTTCAATTCCATGTGACATGGCCCATGACAGGCCTTCTTACTCTTTTGAAGCCTCTGGGCACATTTGGATTTCTGAGAACATGTCACACTCCCTCCTCATGAGACCTAATTTTCAGTCACCTAATTTTCCTCTTCCTTTTTTATGTACTCTATTTTCTCATTAACAGTTTGGTGCTCAAAAATGAAAATAATACTTGAGCTAAATCAAACCAATGCTGAATACTGTGCAGTGGAATGATTGTTTCTGCGATCTGGAAACCACATTTCTGTCAATGCACCATTAAGTTATATTTGCCTGTTTAGCATGTTGATTGCTGACTCTAGTTGTAAACAATTCCAGGATAAATTTCATATATACTATTACCAGTTCACATATACAATAATGCTTAAGTTTGAGAATCATTTTGAATTTTCAATTAAGATCTCAAACCTGATCTGTTCTCTGGTTACAACTCCTAAAACTAGATAAACAGAAGCCAATGAAACAACTAAGTCAAAAACGTTATATGGTTCATTTATGTATTGAGGTAAATGATCCAAAACTTCATATTTGTTTGTGCCAAAAGTATATGAACTCTGACTTTCAGTAATTGGTGTGCCCTTCTTGGGCAGCAATAACTGCTTCAAAATATTTTCAATAACTGTTTTTTTTCTCTTCAAGTTTTTTATTTTATATTACATATACATATCAATGCGTGAACAGTGTGACACTGTTTCCAATATTTCCAATAACTGTTGATCAATCCTGCACATCAGCTTGGAAAAGATTTAGCCCATTTCTCTTTAGAGCTACAAGAGATATTGGTGAGCTTCCTTACATGAACTTCCGTTTCATATTTCTTTAGGATCAAGGATTAAGATTAATTTAAGACTTTTGACTTGGCCTTTCAAAAACATGAACTTTCTTCTGCTTTAAGCATTTTTTGATTATACAACTTGTATGTTTTGGGTCAATGTGTTGCTTCAAGACTTTTTCTTGAGCTTCAGTTCATTGATAGATATCCTGACATTTTCCTGTAGAATTCGCTGATATAATTCAAAAGCTGTCTTAGTTCAGGTGCCACTGCCACCCTCATGCTTTAGACAGGATTCTGGAATATAGTGTTTGTCTTTTACCAAACATAAATGCTTTCATTCAAACCAAAAAGTTCTATTTTGATCTCAATTGTCCACAGAACTTTAGCCTTCTGGCTTATCCACAAAATATAGATGGGCAGCAACGTTCTTTTTGGAGAGTAATGGCTTTCTCCTTGCAACTCTGCCATGGGCACCACTGTTATTCAGTGTTTTCCAGATGGTTGTGCCATGAACATCGACAACAGCCAATGCAAGAGAGTTAGTACTTTAGACATTACCCTGGTGTTTTTTAAGAGTTCCTAGAGTATTATGTGACTTGCTTTTGGTGTGATCTTGGTTGGTCAACCAAGCCTGGACGTTGTATTGTTTCCATTTGTACATAATCTGCCTGACAGTGGACTAATGGAATCTAAACCCTTTGAAAATAATTCTGTAACCTTTTCCAGCTTGCTGAGCATCAACAACTGCTTTTCAAAAAGTTCTCAGAAATCTTGTTTTCTTCAAGCACACGCTATCACATAAGTGAGTTGTAAAGATCAGATTTTGATAGCAAATATCCAGAATTCTGTTATTTAAATAAGGCACAACTTGCCACACTCACACTTGATTATCATCCCATTGATTGAAATACTTGACTCCAATTTATTGTAGCTTTGAATCATTTTCCTCAATGAATAAATGAACAAATATAATATTTTCAACTCTTTTATTTGATTGGGTTCTCTTCATCTAATTCTAGGAATTGTGTGGAGAACAGATCATGTTTTAGAACATACAGCATTTGTGCAGAAATACTGGAAAAGCTATAAAAACATCTGTAGTCAGAAAAAGCCAGTCGAATTCAAAGTCACTAAATAATTATAAAGTAGATTGGGCTAGAAATAAAGTGATTAAATGGAGAAAACCAGATTGACAGGAGTTTGATGAGCATGACAGCAATATTAGAGAGATGAAACATGGAAATGTTTAATCAAATATTGTGTGAAATCTATTAAGAAACATATTGTTTTAATAATATGTTAAATGATTTACACAGTTTTTAAAAGAAGAAATCCACACAACACATTTGGAAAATAATAAATCATATCCATGTTAGGCTCAGTGCACTTTCTACCATTACAATTTCACATCCCATAATATATCTTACCAATACATAACAGGACATCTAGTTAAACAAGAGCATGTTGAATACCCCCCTACATGTGTTCAGAGTAACACTAGTCTTACTTTAGGATGAGGAATCATCTGAGGAAACATCTTGCAAACTTTGGGTTGGATCTCTATAAGCCAAGGTTTCCCAAACTGTGAGATGTACCTCTTTTAGGGCAAAGCAGAGTCCAGAAGAGGTATGAAGAATCTTTTAGTTACATTGTTAAAATAATTCCAACTTTTGTACAGTTGCATTGTATTATTATCATGGTTCTTTTTGCCAGCCAACTAACAAACATATGTAGGAAACACACTACAATAGTAATGGGGGACTTCAATTACCCTTATATCAATTGGAAAACTAATTCTGCACCAAGTGAAAAATCAAATAGGTTCCTAACCAACCTAGCTGACAACTTTATTGTTCAAAAGGTAGAGGACGGAACTAGAGGGGCAGCCATACTGGACTTAATACTTACAAACAGAGAAGAAGTGATAGAAGGAGTTGAAACTGCAGGAACCTTGGGTGAGAATGACCATGTCATACTAGAATTCAACATAACGCAAACACAAGCAGTAGAACAAAATGATACCAGAGTCTTAGATTTTAAAAGAGCTAATTTTAATAAAGTCAGAAAGAACTTGGGAAAGATTCCTTGGATGAAAATCCTAAAGGGGAAAACAACTCAAGAATCTTGGGAAACTCTGAAAAATACAATCATAAAAGCCCAGACCAACACAATACCACTGAGAAAGAAAAACAAGAAACCCAAGAAGAAACCAGCATGGCTGCACCAAGATCTCTGTGACAAATTGAAAGACAAAAAGGACAAGTACACAAAATGGAAAAAGGGACACATAACTAAGGCAGGATATCAGCAGACAGCCAGAATCTGCAAAGACGAAGTCTGGAAAGCAAAGGCTCAGAATGAACAAAGACTTGCAACAAAAATCAAAGATAACAAAAAAAAGTTTCTTCCAACATATAAATAACAAGAAAAAAAATCAAGGAAACAGTCAGTCCACTAAAGAGAGAAGATGGCAAGGAAGTAACAGGCAACACGAGAGAAAGCAGAGCTGCTTAACTCATTCTTTGCATTGGTCTTCACGCAAAAAGAAACTATAACCCAACCTACCAGAAACATAACTGTAAAAAACAGAACTACCAGAGGACTGGAAAAGAGCTGATATGGTTCCCATCTTCAAGAAAGGAAAAAAAAACAGACCCAGGAAACTACAGACCAATTAGCCTAACATCAATACCCGGGAAGATACTGGAAAAGATAATAAAAAAACAGATCTGCCAACACCTAGAAACGAGTAAAGTAATACCTAGCAGTCAGCACGGGTTTGTTAAAAACAGATCATGCCAAACCAATCTTATTTCATTCTTCAACATAGTGACTAAATTAGTAGACCAGCGAAATACCGTGGACATAATATACTTAGACTTCAGCAAGGCATTCAACAAAGTAGACCACAACCTACTTCGTAAGCTAGAAAAAAGTGGGATAGATAGCTTCACCAGCAGATGGATTCGCAACTGGCTGACAAACCGTACTCAACGAGTAGTCCTTAATGGGTCTAAATGTACATGGAGAGAAGTAAGCAGTGGGGTCCGTCTTAGCTCCGTCTTAGTCCCAGTACTCGTCAATATCTTCATAAACGACTTAGATGTGGGAATAGAAGGGGAACTCACCAAATTTGCAGATGATATTAAGCTGGCAGGAATAGCTAAGACCCTAGAAGATAGGCTCAAGATCCAGATGGATCTTGACAGACTTGAACACTGGGCTCTATCTAACAAAATGAAATTCAATGTAGAGAAAAGTAAAGTCTTACACTTAGGCAAGAAAAACCAAAAGCACAGATATAAACTGGGGAAAACCAGACTTAATAGCAGTGACTGTGAGAAGGATCTTGGAGTCTTAGTGTATAACCAGCTAACTATGAGCCAGCAGTGTGCAGCGGCAGCTAAAAAAGCCAACGCAATCCTAAATTGCATTAACAGAGGAATACAATCAAGATCAAGGGAGGTACTAATATCACTCTATAAAGCCCTAGTAAGACCACATAGAATACTGCATCCAGTTTTGGTCACCACACTATAAAAAGATGTTGAGACTCTAGAAAAAGTGCAGAGGAGAGCAACCAGGGTGATTAGGGGACTGGAGACTAAAACATGAAGAATGGTTACAAAAACTGGGCATGGCTACATTAGTAAAGAGAAGGACCAGGGGAGACATGATAGCCATCTACCAATACTTGAGGGGCTGCCACAGAGAGGAGGGGGTCAAGCTGTTTTCCAAAGCACCTGAAGGCCAGACAAGGAATAATGGATGGAAACTGACCAAGGAGAGATTCAATCTAGAAATGAGGAGGAACTTTCTGACAGTGAGAACAATCAACCAATGGAACAGCTTGCCTTCAGAAGTTGTGGGAGCTTCATCACTTGAGACTTTCAAGAAAAGATTGGACTGCCATTTGTCAGAAATGGTGTAGTCTCCTGCTTGAGCGGGGGCGGGTGGGGGTTTGGACTAGATGACCTGTAAAGTCCCTTCCAACTCTGTTATTCATTTTGGTGTCTGGATTTTTAGGGGAAGTGTACATTAAGATTACACTAAAGGGAGATGCGATTGCAAAAAAATTAGGAACCCCTACTTAAAAGCTTTCAAGTATCTTCAGGATGTAACGGACTTCATGTTGCAGAGAAATAAAACCTCACTATGAATAAAATTATAATTAGCACTAAAGGTAATTGATAAAAAAATTATAATTAGCACTAAAGGTAAAACTTCAGAATCCAGAGGGAAGGCGGATACACTTCCCGTCAAGGATTACGCCAGGAATTTGAAGATCCTCTTAGATCCGGGACTGATATTGAATAACTACAATAATATCAATGCAAGGTGGATCTATCAATTCGAAATTCCTGCTTCTTTACATAACTCACGCAGATAGAGATCCGCAACACACCACGTTGATAATCCTTGTACAGCTCAGCCGCTTTCGTACTGCATTCAATACACCGGTAACATGCGGACCCTTCCATTTTCCCAGGGGAAAACAAACCCAGAAAAAAATTCTTGCGAAGGGTGTGCTTTACTTCGTTCGCTTCCGGATTCCGCTCGCAGAGCCGAAAACCTTGCGGAGCATCTCGGTATTCGTAGTTTTGCTCTCAATACGCAACGCAGTAGAATTCCGGGCACAGAACTACAATGCCCAGAAAGCAACTCGCTCGCCCGCTAGTTGCCGGGACTCTTGAGGGAGGGAAACGCGAAAAAAAGGTAGATTAATCTGCGCAGGCGTGGTTGGAAGATGGCACCTGCTTGCGGCAGTCGGGGCTCGTGGCCGAGCGTTGCAACGGCGCTGAAGCTCTTTTGGACGCTGGTGGCGGTTACCCGGCCGTTGCTAGTTCTGGCTGAACAGTACCCCTCGTTGTCTCTGCGCCACCAGCAAGGGAGCAGTTGCTGCCCGGGGTTTTGGGAGGCTGATTGGGATGGGGAGCAGCAATACGCGGCAATTGCGGGAGACGGCGGTGAGTAAAGAGGAGAAAGAAGGAGTCGGAGGAACCGGGCAGCTTCTGGTGGGAGAGTCCTAGGATGACCTGGGCCGGTTTCGACTGCAAGAACGGCGAGTTCATAATGGAGTGCGTCGTTTAACACAAAGATTCAGCAGTCAGGGAATGACTCCCATCAGTGTTTTCCAAACGTGGTAATTTTAAGGTGTGTGCACTTCAACTCCCAGAATTCTCTTGCTGGCTGGGGAATCCTGGAAGTTGAAATCTACGCATCTTAAAAGTTGCCAAATTTGGGCTGCATGAAGAGGGTCTGGAATCCCAACAGGAGCTTGGAGATAGCTGAAGAAGATCTTCTAGTCTAGGGGTTGAAATGCCATCTTGTCCGGTAAGGGAATTGCACCCTTGTAAGGATGAGATGGCCAGTTGCAGGACATTGGAAGATAAAACGGGGGTTGCACCTGGGACAATTTATTTATTTATTTATTGGTTCGATTTATATGCCGCCCTTCTCTGGAGACTCAGGGTGGCTTACAATGCGTTAAGCAATAGCCTTCATACTTTTTGTATATACCTGCTTAGTAGGGCTTTCGCCCCCCCCCCCCCAAGCGGTGTTCTTTTTTATACAAAGTCAGCTTATTGCCCCCATAATAATTTTAGGCAAGACAGTTAATGGATTTTGCTATCTCGGTCAGTTGTGTGTGGCATGAGTTTTGGTTAGTAGGCTTGATGAAGACAGGATAGTTTAGTTAAATTTGGTCTAACTTTAGCCCTTCCTTGGATTTGGGAGAGTAAAAGAGAGAAGATTGACTGTTGAGTCTATAAGAAGTCGGAAATGCCTTTTTGAAGAAAGTAGTGGTAGTAACTTCTTCAAAACTTCTCGACTCCTACCCAGAAAACGACGCTATAGAGCACTGCACACCAGAACACCTGGACACAAGAACAGTTTTTCTCAAACGCCATAACTCTGCTAAACAAATTCCCTCAACACTGTCAAACTAGTTACTAAGTCTGCATTACTATAATCTTCTCATCATTCTTATCACCCATCTCCTCCCACTTATGACAGTATGACTGTAACATTGTTGCTGGTATCCTTAAGATTTATACTCACTGTTTCCTAATATGATTTGATTGCTTATTTGTTCCCTATGACTATCATTACGTGTTCTATTTTATGATTCTTGACGAATGTATCTTTTCTTTTATGTACACTGAGAGCGTATGCACCAAGACAAATTTCTTGTGTGTCCAATCACAACTGCCAACAGAGAATTCTATTCTAAAAGAGATGATTAGGCTGCTGTAATGAAACCTTACCTGAATTGGGAAGATTAAAAACAATTGTAGGCTGGATGCTAACACCATTTTTTGTAGTGCTATACTAGAACTGATCATTTCAAGACCGATTTTCTTTACCTTGGCTTCAGGCTTGGCTTGGCAGATAACACCTTAAATGCCCTCTTCTTGATAAAGTGAGATTGGGAATCCAGTTCTGTTAGTTTTTGGCGATCTCTCAATATATTTTCATATCGGTGATGACACCTTTCTGATCAATTCAAAATACTATGTTTGACCTAAAAAACTGCTTAATAGCTTTAATCAGGTTATCTGAAGGAAAATTATTATTTTTTGTTTGTTTGTTTGTTTACTAGGCTCCTATGATTCTTCCCTAGGGCTTTCTCTAGCTATTCTAGACCAGTGAGGTATGAGAAATTGTGAAGTGGTTGAGAAAGAAATGGGAGGAACTCTAGACATAATATTCAACAAATGGGAAAGGAACTTGTTAGTAGCTTATTTCATAAATGGCAGCTCAGTCCAGATTGCAAAAGACTAAGGAGAAGAGATGCAAAATATTTAAGAGACTACACCTCAGTGAATTCATTAATAGGAAAGGGATGGAGATTGAAGCCTTTGAATGATAATAGAAGAACCAGACATGTTTACTAGAAGAAAAATGTATTCTGTTACGTGTGATGAACAAATGAGGGAGAATAGAAAAAAGTGATCAGGCCATTCAATGACTCTAGAATAAATTAAAATGAGTGAGAATCACTTAGAAACACTTTGTTCTGGATATTGTATGTGATTTAAGCATGTTTATTCATACGTATACATGGCAAAAGACTGGATATAAAGTTAAAGGATAATTGATTATGATGAAACAGATAATTTATGAGGGATACAATAATAGGTTCTGAATGTGGGACAGAGCATTTTTATAGTATTTGAATGAATCTTTAGAAGAAAAGGAAAATAATGAAAAAACCAAGAATAAAAATGGAACAACTGCAGGAAAAAAAAGTGGATCCTTTATGAAAAGTATTACTAGATTACTCTTCCCAAAAGACTGAAATGGACTTAAAGAGAACGTGGAAGTTGGAGCAGCAAACAGAATTAGGGTTAAGGGCAGCTGCAGAAGTGTCTGGAATTTCAATGTAATTGGATGTATGAAAAACAATAATGGGAAGTATAAAGTGGAGAAGGCTATGAAAGGAAAATATTCATGTAAGATTAAAAAAAGGTAAACATTTCCCCTGTTCAGTCATGTTCCTAGCTGAGGGAGCTAGCGTTGTCTGAAGATGCTTCCATGGTCATGTAGCTAGCAAGTCTAAATATACTGAGGCATACAAATGCTGTTACCGTCCTACCTTCCCATCAAATTGGTATCTATCTATTTATATGCATTTGCATGCTTTTGAACTGCAAGGTTGGCAGGAGATGGGACAAGAATGGGAACTTACCCTGTTGCATGGTGTTTTGGTATTTAACTGCCAACCTTCTGGTTGACAGCCCAGCATGACCCCTCATATAAGATTAGATTGCTGCAAAAATGAGGATGAAAAAATATTTTGAATAATGTATGTGAAAGAGTTGCAAAGAACATGGCCAATTGTGATTAAAAGAAACTGAGAAAATCCATATCATGATGGAGATAATGTGTTTTGAAGTATGTTAAGAATAAAGAATGAATAAAATTAAAAATAAAAGTGGGGAATGATTTAGAATAAAAATTAACTGAATAATTACTGAAATGAATATTTTAAAGATCTGTGTGAGGGAAATAGTAAGTTCTTTCATGGAGCCAATCTACTGTGATAAACTTGCAATTAAGATCTTATTAGGTATTGGAACAATTAGTAAAGAAATGCTCTTTTTGTGTCTAAATAGCACTACTCTATTTAACTTGCCCTTAATGTTGTAAGGTGAATGTACCAATTAACAGTTACAACATTTCCATTTTAGACTCATCAATTTTGCACTTTCATGACTCAGACTGTGATCTACAAGGGTCTTCATCTTGTGAACCTCTGCTTTCCTGTACAACAGAAAAACTTTTGGTAAGTTTATTCATTGTGTTCAGGATAAAGAATCCTGAAAACAATTTGCAGTATAACTTCCATGGAATTGTTCCATAACTTTTGCTTGAAGTTGTTAATTTAATGCATAAAACATTTTTTTTCAGAGCCAAGCAAAGATACTTGCCAAAGGGAAAAAAATTCCATTTGCTACAGATGATGACTATACAAATGAAGAATTAGGTAAGAGGCAATATGCGTATTTTCTAAATTAGTTTCATTTGTAAGTGAACTGAGCAATAAGTAACACACCCCATAGATCACCATGTCTAAAGGTGTGATTTATTTGTTAAAAAGTAGCTGAGCTAAAGCTAGTAGTGAAATATTTCTCTTTATCCATTTCTAGATGTGTTCATGGGACAAAAGTTCAGTATGAAATATTGATTTGAAACTTATTTTGTCTGTTTGGCTAAAACAACAGTTTTGTGGATACTTTAAAGATTAAAAGTACAATCTTGTACTGAATTTAATCACATTTATTCAACAATGTTGTAACTGAATGGATGCCAAGGGCCAGTAGTATGAACACTCCATGAAATAAGGCTAATTTGGACAGATATTGTTCCATATAAATTTCATAAGCCTTTTCTTTCCTCATCACAATGATGTTTTCATAACTTATATGAGGCCATGTTCAAAATAGTTTTTTAATCTCTTGTCTGTAAAAAAAGTTCAATTCTTTTTTAGCAATATTCTGCTTTGTGTTAAAGGGTGTGATTTTCACTTCCATATAGAATTACCTGAATGGTAGATTCAGATGGGATGGGTCCTTTGGAGATGAAATAGCCCAATGGTTTAACTTCGGAGGAAGGAAGTGCATATTTTTTAACCTATAACTTTGAGGCACATTCAGACCCAACTATCTCAGAAGGTAGCAAAATATTTGATGTGTATCTTGATCTCAGAGCTAAGCTCCAATCTTTTAAAACAAAGACAGTGCTGCCAAAGCAGCATTATTGGAATGCTATGCTACCTCTCTGAAGGACAATTTTCCACATTCTACCTAAATTTTAAAGGCGAAGAAAAATAATATAAGATTCTGCCTAAAAAGAAAAAAAAACCCTTCCCTATTCTGGCATATTCTAACAAATGGTTTCTGTAATAGCATTACACAATTGCATATGGTATCCTCTGTCATACCTAGATATATCACTTCCAAACTATTTATTGTGATCCACACTCTAACACCTATGTGATGGATGTATCTTAATTCTCAGTACTTCAGTAACCCTTCAGGCACATGCAAGAAACTAAAAAAATCTCATTAACCTGCTTAATGTGGGTAAAGTCCCTGAGAGTGACTCTACATGTCCCTCCCTCAAGCTAATTAAATCCAACTCAATTGGTGGGCTCTGTATTGTCCTTTCTTTACCTTCATACACTAAGATCCCAGAGGACTAGAGAACTATAATTGTTCCCTTATATAAAAAGGGTGATAAAAATGGCCCAGATAATTATAGGCCAATTAGTTTATTGAACATCATTAGTAAACTATATGCCAGACTCCAAACTTGGGTAATAGATGAGGGAATAATCAACCCTGAACAAGCAGGGTTTCAACCAGAATGATCTGCTATAGACCATTGCCTAGTGCAGAGATGGTTAACCTTTTCGGCACCAAGTGCCAAAACTGGAGCGCGCTGGAGCACACTGGAACCAAGAAGAGAGCAGCTGGCTGGTGTGCATGCCCACAGAGAGGGCTCGGTGTGCCACCTCTGGCACGCATGCCATAGGTTCGCTATCATGGGCCTAGTGCTTGAACATCTGGCAGAGAAATATGCAAACCTCTCTGACCTGAATCTGTATGCATCCGTCATTGAATTCAGGATAGCATTTGATAATGTTTCAAGATTCTGGGACATTTTGAGCAGATCCTTTATAGACAAAAGTCTCTTATTCCTAATCTATAAAATGTATGATAAAACTGGCCTTAGAGAAAGATGTAACTGAGAAGGGGATCTTTCTGATTTTATTCAGCTTGTCAATAAGGATGTAAACCTTTTAAAAAGTTGATATCCGTGGACTTAAATTAGCTGTTAAACACCTCCCAATTCTACTCCATGCTGAAGGTGCAGTTCTCTCATTGTCATCTATAGACACTAAGTAGCATTAAGAACTCTGCCATCTTATGTACTGAGGAACAGTTAGTTAACTATGATAAATCTAGGGTTTTAGTTTTTTCCAACAAAAGACAAAGGCATGTGGACAATCAATTCTCATGAACTAGAGCAAGTCAGATGTTTTAAATATTTGGGCATAATATTTCAGTTCAGGCCTCTTAAATTCTAGTAAATTATGCCATTTCCATAGACCAAAAGATTGCGCCAGCAATAACAAAATTCAGTATCAATCAAACTATAATTAAAATAGTTGCAAAAATATTATATAGGATACAACTTGGCACTTCTATAAACCTGTATGGAACCAATCAAATTTCCTGCTAATGCAGTCTTGAGGCTTGAAACTAAGATGCCAAGCATTAAGGCTGAGACCCAGGATTCTAATCTCAGCATTCAGAATCATGTTTGACCCTACAAGCCTGTTGCCTTTGCTATTGTAAGATAGCTACAATCTCATTGACACTGTACCTGTCAAGAAGAACTTTGCAGTCTTGACCTCTCTCCTGAATATTCATGCCAATTAACGCTTGAGAGGACCAAATCAGTAGTAATAGTAAAAGTAAGAATTGGGGAAATCGATTGCAAAATGATATCACCAGTTCATCCGAATTCTACTGCGAAATGCTAGGTAGCCACCTCATTCTTCTGCAGGATATTTATACAATCTTTTACTCTAAGCAAATATAGATGGGCCCTTTTCAGAGTCCAGCTTGATCCCCTCCCTTCTGCATTGCTGGCAAGAATATTTCATGGAACTCCTTATATACAGAGACTTCGTTCCTATGGATCCAGGGATGTAGAAGCTCCCACCCCTGTCCTCATACAGCGTCCTTTTTGAACTACCCATTTGTTTATAAACTATAAATTTGAGGATCATACTGATAAATTTTATGTTTGTTTGTTTTTTTACTTTTTAAGGGATGCTAACTACACTCACATACCAGATAGCCAAATATCATCATCAAGTCATAGAATTACACAATTTTTAAAATTAGATATATTCTGTCACTGTCTTGTCATCTTCCCTTTTCCCTGATAATGTATTGGTGTACCGCCTTTTTCTCTTTTCCTACTTTAAAGGTAGGTCAAAGACCATAATAAAACGATTTGATTTGATTCATATAAATATTATCTGTCTATATCCACTTCATGTTGATTGAGAGGGTTCCCAACATTTTGAAGCAAATTTATGGAGACTACAAAGAGCAATAGAATAAAAGAAGAAAGAGTGAAAATCACTTTTTTCTCTTTCCCCATTTTATGAACAAGAACTTCTTTTATAGGAAGCGGTATTATGCTGAGGCAGATCATTATTATTATTGCATGTGGTTCATTTATGGGCAGCAAGTCCTATGCAAGCAACACAATATTTTACTTACAAGAAAGCAGTATATTTAGACATCTCTATTACTTTGATTAGTATATTTATTGACTATTGTACAGTGGAGTTTGATCACAAAATTGGGTCATCTCAATATTAGATTTTCAGGATTTACAGTTTAATTCCTTGTGGGATTTTCAGCAAGCCTTATATATGACAAATGTGTAATTTACAGAAGCTTGATTTAATAACTTAAAAAATTATTTTGACAGCTATTGCTTATGTATTGATTGGCAATGGCCTTTATGAGGAAGCAATACACCACTTTTCAACAATGCTTCAGGTAACTTTTTTACATTTTTATTCAACTTTAGTAAAAAGAGTTTTTCCAAAAAGACAACTTCTTCCTTGGAGAAGTGTAACAGAGGGTAATATAAATTTAATATGCAAAGCATAAACTTTTAAGATTAAATTGGCATTTAAAATGTAATGCATTCTCATATTTGGGCAAAATGCATTGTGTGCTAGAACTGCTTGTATTCAGTCAGGGAAAATGTGGCTCAAAGTAAATTATAGGAAATAATTTTTATGGGTGAAATCCAGTGACATTTTTCTAATGAAAACAGTTTTTACTTGTGGAGTTGAAGTATCTATTATCGTCTGCAGTAGAGTTTAAAGATTTATTTGGAGTTAGAGGGCAATTCAAATTTAGGAGAGAATGAAGGAAAGTCTTTTTGTTTAAATAAGTGTCATGGAAATGTCATATATGAATATACAGTTACTTTTGACATTAGGAGTTCACAACCATTTAGAGTATCAAGGGTGGCTTGCATTGGTAAATGGTGATTTAGTATATGCACATCGATGCATATAATGTCACTGCTGGAATGAAGATCACAAGTCTCACCAGCTGTGAAACAGCTTTGATCAGCTGATTGCAAAATATTTGAGACTATATGTTAGTCTTTCCTTAACATAGCTGAGACAACAACTCTGTTGCGAAGCAATGTTATTAAGTGAAACATTATGTGATCATGATGGACCTACAACTTTACTTCCACTTCACTTGTTAAGCAGATCATCCGTGGTTGTTAAGCAAGACACCATGTGTGAGTTGCAAATTAATTGTTGGCTTCTCCATTCACTTTCCTTGTTGGAAGCCAGCTGTGAAGCTTGCAAATGCCGATCAAATGGTCTTGCGGCATTGTGACAGTGGTAAATGCCCACTAGTCGCAAAGTGCCAAATCTAAATCAAATGACGGTGGAGACATTGTGACACTTATAACTATGAAGACCCGTCACAAAGTTACTTTTTCAGGACTGTTGTAACTTTGAATAGTCACTAAACAGGAGAGTCATTAAATGACAATTACCTGTAATTTGCCCAATAACGAGTTTTCTAGAAGAGATACAAGGTTACTTAAATCACTATAAGCTGTATCTATAATAATTTATTACTGTCTTATTATATGGTATTGTTATATTAATAGCACAGGACAGTTATAAAAATTAAAAAATTGTTATGAAAACCCTTAAAATTAAAACTAATTTTAACAATATGAGTAAAAGTTGCAAGTAGTTCTGGAACTCATCTGTAAGTGGAGATAATCATGGATGGATTTTTTTTTTAAGTTTGTGTTAAACGTTTTAGTTGTAGAATTTGCTGCTAAAATATATGCATCACAGTTATCTAAAGTCTATTTTACTTTGCTCTGCCTAGGAACAACCAGAGCTCATCAGTGCAATTTATGGACAAGGGATAGCATATGGAAAGAAAAGGCAACATGTGAGTAGTTAATATATTTGAAGCAGCCGACACTAATTACAGAGTGCATTTTCTTGGACATATGTAAACTCTTGTGAATTCAAAATGTTTGAAGGTTGAAATGGATTATTCTGTGCTTACTAGAAATATTCTGATATTTCCAACTATTCTGGGAGTGTTGTAAACTCAAAAGAGCTTGTTGATCACAGCCACACTTAGGGGTGCCCAGAACATTTCAAGTCAGGTCAGAATGGCTCTTTCAGACTTGAAACATACTCCAGTCAAGGGTTTTGTGAAGCACTGCATTAACTGACCTAACATATGAGGAGCAGCAAATCCATAATAGGGGCAGTTCTACTGAAATCCTTGGGAAAAGCCTGATTTTTCATTTTAGCTTGTAAATGGCCTAGGCCAACATTATTGCAGTTTGGAAGATCACGTCCCTTAGAGGTGAGATTGTTGACCTTCCAGGAGAGCCTGGAGACATGGTATTGTCATCTGGCCTGGGGAATCCAGTGATCTTGGTAGGGAGTCTGGTGAGTGCTTGTACTGTTAGAAAAATGAATAGTGTTCTTCTGCAGCTATGTTTTTGTGTTTTTTAATATTTTTATCATTTTTAAGATTAATCATTTTTGTGGTTTTTGGTTAAGTTTGTATTTTGTGGTACTTTTTGGTTAAGTTTGTATTTTTGTCTGGATTTTTAACTTTGTAAGCCACCCAGAGTCACAGTTGTTTTAAATTTAATAAGTAAATCCTGAATCAGTATAATTTCAAGTTTATGTGGTAAATATTCTCTTTGTTGATCAATTTTGAATTAACATCAAGGCTTTAACTAAAGTAGGATAAATTAGCAAAAAAAGGGAAGCTATGTAAAATAATTCAAAAATATTTGCATTTGTGGTTCTTTTAGGAGTCCAAAGGAAAATGCAGAATGCTTTCAGATTACAGTTATCTCTGTGTGAAAAGATGGTCTTTTGACTTGGTGCAGAGTGGGATCCTCTGTTGCCTTGAATTTGAAACTGGCATGGCATTGCTATAGAAACAGCCATATTTTATGCACTTTTTCTTTTACATAACCAAAATCATTGTTTTCCCCAGTTTCTGATTTCAAAGTATATATGGACAATCTGTTGGAAATGACCCAGTGAGCCCAGGAGCTCCAATTCTGTAACCAAAGACTTAGATGGAAGCAACACTACTTTCATCTTCAAAATATTGTTGACAATGGATATAAAAAAGAACTATTTCAATGGATCATTGAGCTATATTTGTCACATCAAAAGCTCCTTTCTTTTACTTACATATGAAAGCAATTGGTTTGATGCCTTTGGTGTTGTTCATTCTAAACCCTCTGAACCTAACTTCACTTTGATTAAACTAAATATACCAAAGCTTATATCCATTATTTTCCAGGATATTAAAAATGCCGAGCTTGCTTTGTTTGAACTAAACAGAGTAATTAATCTGGCACCAGATCATCCTGAAGTGTTTGAACAACGAGCAGAGGTACTTTTCCTGTTTTAAAATACTCTGACGTCTATATTTTTTCTCATTTTTAAATTATTGAAAGTTCTTTATTGTTGAAAATTATTGCCTTAAATGCAGTGTAACTTCTGTATGCGGTTTATGCCATCTATTTAATTCAAAGGGTAATAGTGTTTATTCAGCTTTGGTTATACAGTACCCTATACAACTATCAATAGATTAAGGATAGTGAGAGTTGTTTGGGTGAAAAATAGGCAGAGTCTAACAGGGAAGATGGGAACCAGCTAAAGTTAGTTTTCTCCCAATATAAATACATTCAAGGCATTCAAACAATGTATTATAATTATTTTGCAGCTGAGCATACTGAGGTATATAGTTTACCTTGGTATTTATTAGATGTTTAAAACTATTGTAGTCTTGTATCTCTCAGCCATTTACAGAAATACCATATACAATATCACTATATAAACTAAAATAGTGACACCTTAAAAAACATTTAGGAGACTAGGTTAATGGGTCAGTGCTGGGAGAAAATCAGTTCTTACCTCCATACCAATTCTTCATTTAAACCAAACTGAAGATTTCCTCAAACTGATCATGAAAAAAAATTGGTTAGATTGTTATTTTGGGAGTTTGGGCTTGGATGTATAGTGTATTTTGTGTTTTAACTAAAAGGATGTGAACCATTATTCTTTTATACGGTATGTTTGCTGCCCAGAGTTTTATGCATAGATGGTCAGTCTTACAAATTTGATAATAAATACAAAATAAAATAAACAAGGGATTTCTAAACTGCTGGAACACAAGAGTAACCTCTTGGTCCTTTTTTGTTAAAAAATGAAACAGGAATCATGATGCTATTCTGTAAAGAAGAAAACTATTGCTCTAGCTTTGTCATTAAGAATAATTGTTTGCCCAACATTCTAAAATGACAACATAAAATCTTACTAACAAACAGATATGTCCTAAGTAGCACAAAAGAGCTACTCTAGTGCTGGAGGAACCAGGCAGAAAGTTCCTCCTGGACATTCTACTTGGCTTAGTCTATGAAGAATCCTGCGTGTATAATAAGGCAGAACCAAAATGACAAGATAAATCAGAGAGTAGAAAGAGCATTCAATAAGCTGTACTGTTGCTGAGAAAAAAAGACTGAAAGACTACAGGTAGTCCTTGACTTACAGCAGTTCATTTAGTGACCATTTGAAGTTACAATGGCACTGAAAAAAAGTGACTTATGAACATTTTTCACACTTATGGCCATGGCAGCATCCTCATGGTCAAGTGATCAAAATTCAGATGCTTGGCAACTGATTCAGATTTATGATGGTTGCAGTGTCCTGGGGACATGTGATCACTTTTTGTAACCTGACAGGCAAAGTCAATGGGGATACCAGATTCACTTAACAATCGTATTCCTAACTTAATAACTGCAGTGATTCACTTAACAACTGTAGAAAAAAAGGTCATAAAATGGGACAAAACTCACTTAACAAATGTCTCATTTAATAACAAATGTTGGGCTCCATTATGGTCGTAAGTCGAGGACACCTGTACTTTCTTTGGAGTAGAAGCTCTGAACTTGAACAATACTGACAATTTGTTGGGGGGGGGAAGGAGTGATGGTTAGGGGTGGGGGTTATGTATTTGGAGTCTAGCAGGCAAGAGTGACCAGCCCATCATTTTTATTTTCAAAAAAATATTTTTATCCTGCCTTTATTATTTTTATTATTATTATGTATTTTTTTTTTTACAATACTACTGCCTTCACCTATTTCCCCCCAAATATCAACCCTGTTTGATAGATTGGTTGAGAGAAAGTGACTGGCTCAAAGTTACCCAGCTTAGTAACTCACAGTCTCCTACTTTCTAGCTTGGTGCCTCAACCACTAAACCAGACTGGCTCTCTCATTAAAAGATTTCTGATTAAATAGTAACACTTTCATCTGTCCTGTTCTTTGATGATACCAAAATTGTAAACTGGAAAACCAGTTTAATTAGAAATATTGTACAAACAAACCAACCTTCAAAGAACATGTAAATATAATTTCTTTTTATGCGTCTTGTATATATGTGTGTGACAAATGCAGCATGTTTGTACACTTGGGCTTGGAGTATTTGGAACAGAAATAAATACATCATTTAATATAGCTCCAAGATCCTTTTTCTTCCCAAATCACTGTCTAACACTAAATAGTGTTCTTTTATATCGGGAAATAAATAAATAGCCTTTTTAAAGGAAGGGAAATAATAATTTCTATCTCTCTCTGCACGGTTAATTAATTATTTGAATATTACTTGTGTTCTGTGGGTCGCCAAAGATGAAACTAACCGGAAAAGGTTAGCACTGTTCAGAAGTTAGAGATTCAGAATGTTCCTTCAGGTCCAGTTTTTATTCCCCATGACCTAGTGCTTCATGATTAAATCCAAGGACCAGTCCTTGCTATGCTAAAATATTATTCTGAATTTATAGATACTGTCATCTTTGGGTCGAATTAGTGAAGCACTGACTGATATCACTAAAGCTATTCAGCTGAAACGCTCAGCGCAGCTTTATCGACACAGAGGTATTCTTTACTTTATATCTGAGGTAAGACTTCAGTCCCTCATAGTACTGAACATTAAGCTCCCAGTCATGTCTTATTTTAGGCTCAGTATGTTTTTAGAATGTATCTCCCTTTAGGAATTGTCTTGAATGCAGGAGCCTCCATAAAGTCTGAAACTGCAGCAACTACCTTTACGTGACCCTCCTTTTCCCAGATGCCCCTGTTTGAATCTTCATTCTCATCCTGATCTAAAGTTATTGCTACAACCAGGCATTAAAAATATTATGGCATTCATAATATTAGGAAACATTGTTCACAAAGTTAATTAATCAGAATAGAGTTGGAAGGGATGTGGCGGTCTTCTAGTTCAGCCCTCTGCTCAAGTGGGAGACCCTATACCCGTGATGGCGAACCTATGGCACGGGTGCCACAGGTGGCACGCGGAGCCATATTGGTGGGCACGCGAGTGTTGCCCTAGCTCAGCTCCAGCGCGCATGCATGCACCAGCCAACTGATTTTCAGGCCCACCGGAAGTCGGGAAACTGGCTGTTTCTGGCCTCCGGAAGGCCTCCGGGGGGGATGGGGAAGGCTGTTTTTGCCCTCCCCAGGCTCCTAGAAAGCTTCTGGAGCCTGAGGAGGGGAAAAAATGGGCCTACCACACCCACCATGCCATCGCGTGCCAAAAGCAGGGGGAAGTGTGGGGGGGGGTCATGTGCGCATGCGCGGGAGGGCAGGGTGCATTGAATTATGGATGTGGGCACACGTACCCACGACCCCACATGTTCCCCCCGCTTTTGGCACGCAATGGCAAAAAGGTTAGCCATCACTGCCCTATACCAAATAAGACAGCTCTTCCATTCTTCCTGCCTTCCGTGACCCACCTCTTCCGGTAAGATTAGCTCATGTAGGCTTGACAGGAGTCTGCTTATAAAAATGGTTATGAAGGTTAGGAGAATCAATCCAATCCTTTTTTCTGCAGGGAAATAAACGCTTAATACCATGACATCTTTTTAAAAAATACTATTTTAGTTACTTGGTTATTTAAAGCATTTATATACTGCCTTTATACAAATGTTCTACTTAACATTTTTGTACAGAAAAAGAACATGGGTCTATCAGTTTTTGAATAAAAGAAAAACTTGATGAATTAGGTCACAGTATTTCAAAAATTTAAGGAATAACTTGTACCTATAGGTGTTGCAATTTTTTTTATTTTTTTTTAAATTTTATTTATATGCCGCCCTTCTCCGGAAACTCAGGGCGGCTTACAATGCGTTACGCAATAGCCTTCATACTTTTGTATATTTTATACAAAGTCAGCTTATTGCCCCCACAACTGGGTCCTCATTTTACCCACCTTAGAAAGGATGGAAGGCTGAGTCAACCTTGAGATCATTCCCACAAAATGTCTTAGTTATTGGTGCAATTTTTATAAATGCAGATGGTTTTTTTTTCCTGATCCCACTTATTGAATTAAGTTGTACAATCTGTTTTTATGCACATTTTTTTCACAAGCAGTTCATAGTACATTCCAGTGGTTTTTACTAGGAAATAAGACTAACTGAATTCAGCAGGTCTTATATTAAGAAAATCTATTTAATTTTATTTAAAAGTTTAATTTTGCCTAGGTTGGTGTGTGATTGGCAGTTGTGCTTTTGTTTTAAGAATTAATATTGTGTAAGTCATAATATGAGTATTACATGATATATTTTGAATTGGGTCTAGATTTTTTTCTCTATCTGATGAAAGCTATTTTTCTACAATAGGACTATGCAACAGCCAATGAAGATTTTCAGGACTCTCTTGAGCTGAACAAAAACCAGCCCACTGTTATGCTTTACAGAGGTTTATCCTTTTTTCACAGAGGCCTTTTAAAGGTATGGAATTCCTATCCTATGTTTCCACAAATGCAAAAAGTTACAATTATGCTGCTCAGATTGGTTTGTTTGGGAACAGTTGGGGTAGAAAAATAAACAACACAAACAGACTTGTTTTTATATGTATGCTTAATTTAGTCCATTGTTGTTTTTTCAAAAGTCAGTGGCTGCATATCATTACTAAGCCATAACTTGGCTTATTTGGCTTTGCCTTAGTACTACATAAGGACCAAATTACAATAATTTTTTAACAAATCATGGTTAACACAAACCATGACTTAGTGTATATCAACCCAGTTCTTGTTTCTTCCAAATATTTTCTTAATGTTTCTTGAGTTCATATATCCTGGAAATCCTTGGGCTGAACCTAGAACCTCACAAATCCACGTTTGCAAATCCATATTCTGATCTTGAACTCTGTCTCTTGCCTAGTGTTTAATACTGAATTATTATCTGTATTCATATTTGTTAATTTATCTGAGGATAAAGAATGCTTGTTTTCACTTATAGGAATATTTTAATGTCACTTGTTTTTGTCATTTGTCACTTAACGGCCTAGACTTTTTATTTTGATTTTTGCAATGTCATCAGTATCTTTCCTCTTTACAAACCATTGAAACTTCTGTCACTAACCAAGCTGATTAAAGGCAGGCTGCCTTATTTTCTTTCATTGTACTTAATGAGCTTTGAAAATGCTTTCATTAGTCCTAGCTGTCCTGCTTTATATTTAACTATATTACTTGCAGCATGGTTGAGAATTAAGATTGAAGACTTCTGAAATTTCACAAATTATTTTAATTTGTGCCAGAGATTTATTATGCCATTTTTTTTAAAAAAAGGCCAAGTTGTCATCTCTATTTTTGTGCGCTACTTCTGACAGATAAATTTAGAAGTCTGTATCTTTTTATCACTTAGGCTGCTGTCTAATTTTAGTTCTCTGTTAAGTTTACCATTGTTATCTGTATTATAGTGCTTGCATGATATGGTTTCACACAGGTTCTAAAAGAACAAATATTTTGAAATGTTTTGCTTTATATTAAAACTAATTCATACGGAGTATATATGTCAGGAATTACAATCTTCCTAATAATTCCTGTCAGCAACTCATTGTCCCGCTCTTTCATCCAATATGTTTGTACTCATTCTAAAAGGTGAATAGAAGTAATGGAAGTAGTTCAGTGTTGTGCTTTTCACAGGAAGCTATTGAGATATTTAAAGAAGCCCTGAAACAGAAATCAGACTTCATAGATGTCTATAAAAGTCTGGGCCAGGCTTATCGGTAAGCAGCTTCAAAATTCTCTTAACTTTAATGTTTCTCCATCAAATATGCATAATAATAATAATAATAATAATAATAATAATAATAATATAAAGCATTCACAAATTGGGTTTATGGAAAGGGACATTTTTGAGCAAGGGTGCAATGCTTGCTAGATGCCTCAAATGTTATAGTTTTTCTGTCAAACATGTCATGAATCTGTAACTTTAATAATCATAATATTATTTTAAGCCCTATTTTAATAAATCCCATTTAAAAAATTTACTAGATAAAAGTACTAATTTGCTGTTGCTTTTTTATCTAATTGCTCAATAAAATAATTAGAGAACTTGGTAACTTCGAAGCTGCAGCGGAAAATTTTCAGAAGGCATTGATGCTTAATCAAAATCATGCCCAGACGATACAACTTAAGGGAAATATGCTTTATCATCATGGAAGCTTGGATGAAGCGTTGAAAAACTTTAAGGTAAGCACTGGCAAAATTGGAGTATATTATAAAAGTTCTGTCACGTTTGTTTATAACATGTCTGTGGAGAAACTGCAAAGGATTATAAGAAACAACATTGATGTTATCCTGCAATATTGAATTTGATTCATAATCAATCTGGCTGCTGTATCCTGCACTACCTGAAGCTACTGATGCCTCTCCAAAGGCATCTTCCTAGAGAACACATCACAGTAGTCTAGCCAAGTAGGGATCAAGTGTGAGAGTTACCGTCACCGAGGCATCTTAGTCTACTTGGAGCTATAAATAATGTACAAGTGGAACTGAATAAGGACTTTTCTAGCTATGGCTACATTCTGTCATATAAGAAAGAGCTGTGGTTCCAGAAGAACCCCAAAGTCACAAATATAGGTAGTCCTCGACTTACAACAGTTCACTTAGTGACTGTTCAAAGTTACAACAGCACTGGAAAAAAATGATTTATGACCATTTTTCACACTTAAGACCCTTGCAGCATCCCCAGGATCATGTGAGCAAAATTTGGATGCTTGGCAACTCATTCATATTTATGACCATTGCGATGTCCCAAAGTTATGTGATCCCCTTTTGCGACCTTCTGACAAGCAAAGTCGAAGGGGAAGCCAGATTCACTTAACAACCGAGCTACTAACTTATTAACTGCAATGATTCACTTAATAACTGTGGTGAGAAAGATCGTAAGTGGGGAAAAATTCTCACTTAACAACATGTCTCACTTAACAACCAAAATGTTGGGCTCAATCGTGATCGTAAGTTGAGGACTACCTGCAGCCTCTTTCAAAGGGAGCAGAACCCATCAAGTAACTACTGGCACCAATGCCACCAGTTTGCCCAGAAGTTTGTTGACTGATAACAAATCGTTCTGGATAGGATCTCAGTTTGTTTTATTTCATCCAGACCCTGATAGACTCCGGGCACTGATTTGGCATTTCTACACCATAGGTAGCTCAGCCTGGAGTGGGGAAGCATAACCCAGTTCCTAAATGCCAGTCAAATAGCTCCAACTTGATCTCTTTTGCAGAAGGGCAAGTGTCTCAGAGTGTGGAGCCTTAACAGAGAAGGCTGTAGCCATATTCCCTTTCCCTTTATATGGGGGTGGGACCTCCATCATTTCTCCCCGTCATGCATAGACCACACATATTCTATCTGGAGGAGATGCTCCTTAAGGCATCCTGGAGCCAAGTGACCTACAATTACATTAAAAATAAGTGTATTATGTTAAATGAACAGAAAAACAGCCTTGCTGAAATAGCTTCATGGAGGAAAAGAAAACTTTTTAAAAGAAAAAGAGAAGAAATTGTACTTGATGGATTTGAAATGTTACTCATGTCTTAGATTTATTCTCCCTTTTCAATGTTCTAGAGATGTCTTCAAATAGAGCCATATAATGAAGTATGTCAGTACATGAAAGGTCTCAGTCATGTTGCCATGGGCCAATTTTATGAAGGAATCAAAGCTCAGACTAAAGTTATGCTAAATGATCCCTTGCCTGGTCAAACAGCCAGCACGGAATATCTGAAAGTGAAATACTTCAGGGGTAAGTTGCTGATAACAATATAATTAATGTTTTTACACAAATCTCTGTATATTTAAACACTGGGTTTTATGGACACTTTGAAAATAAAATACATTCTTCGTTTGCTTCTGTGATCTAGTTAACAGTATTGTGTGTATACTTTATTTTATTTGAAACATAAATTGTTTAATTACTTTGTCAACTTAACATATTTGTGGTCAATGACTAATAAAGAACTGAACTACCAGAGAAATGAAATCATCTTCCTGGCCATTTTTCTAATATTTTCTCCATTCATGGGATGTTTTACTTAGAAATTTGTATTACTGCAACAATTCAACTTTTTTAACTTCAAAGACCGAATGATTGACAAAACCCCCAAAGCAAAGACAATTGAAATTATTAACATATAGATGAAAAGAGGCTAAGACATCAGTTAAAAAGCTTGGCTATAGAAGTACATTTTGAGTGGAGAACCACCACTAGCAACTGTTTGATCTTCACAGATCACGCAAGGGGTTAGTTGCTTGCCAACTGTATAAAACTTGTCTGCCACTTTGAAAATTAACAGGCCTGTTGTTTGGGGAAAATATCCAAATATGGCATTAAAATATTAATAAAATGAGTACGAACCATATTGTCTTGCTTTAATTTTTGGAGGAGAGGGGAGGGGGATAAATCAGCTGAATTTCATATGGAGGTCTTTTGGAAAATTTATTAGGGAAAATGTATCTCATTTTCTCCACAGAATATTCTCGCTATCTCCATGCACATCTTGATATTCCAGTTACAGAATACAACATAGACGCAGATCTTCCTGGGAAGTTTAAAGACCACTGGGTCAAGAATCTTCCTTTTTTGATAGAAGACTATGAAGAACAGCCAGGCCTACAACCAAATATAAAGTGAGTGACTAAAGTGCTATTTTCTTACCAAGCTGTGCTAGAAATGTTTAAATGTTTAATCTAGAGCAATGGGCATATATCTTTATGCATTCTTTTTTTAAAACTTGTAGAATTCCATGGTTTTCTGTTTCATGTAAAATCTAGGAAGAAGAATTTGAAATGTTCTTTTTTCAGTCTTGCTCAATTGAATACAATTTTACAAAAGCAATAGTAGCTGCGATTTTTTATTCCCAAAATAAATTATGTCAATAACTTTACAGATTCCAAACATGAAACTATGAAAAATTAATTTTGCAATCATTTATTGAACAAATAATTAACAGATATGGCATTTCCTTCTGTGGAAAATATGAGTACACTCTTAGTCTTAATGCCTGGAATTTCCCCCTTTGGCAAAAACAACCTCCAATTGGCATTTCTTATAACTGTCTACAGCAATGTTTCTGACAGTTGATGTCCAAACATCTTCAAGCTGCCAATATTGAGAAACAATGGTCTACAGTCTCTCGCATTGACTGGGAGGAATTTTTTAAGCTGTGTGACGTTTGAGGAGTTTCTTGCATAGATAGCCTATTTCAAATCATGCCATAGCATCTTGGATTTAGATTAGGTTAATTTTGACCATTTGAGAATCGACCATTTCTTTCTTTCCCCCCAGACGTTCCTTGGTGAATTTGCTGGAATATTTAGGACACTTGTCATGTTGCAAGGTCCACTTTGAGTTGAGCTTCAATTTCTGACAGATGGTCTCACATTATCCTCAAGCACTTTCTGCTGCAATAAAGGATTCTAGGATGATGAGCTGCCCAGGCTCTGAAACAGGAAAGCAGCTCCAAACTATAACATTTCCACCACCATGCTTTATAGTTAATAGTTTTTCTGGTGAAATGCTATCTTTTGTTTTCACCATACATGTTTTTTGTACTGTGGCTAAATAACTTTGCCTTTCTGTCCACAGTGCATTATTACGGAAATCCTGGTCTTTACATAAGTGTTCATGAGCAAACTTCAGTCTTGTCTTGGTGTTCTTTCTGGGCAGCAAAAATTTCTTCCCATGTAGATCTAATTTGTGCAACTTCTTTCTAATGGTAGACTTAAGTACCTTGACATCAAGATACAAATCCTATGGTTTATCCATAGGGTTACATAATGTAATTCTAGGGTACTTAGAAACTTCTTTCAGCATCTTTCCTTCTGCTCACAGGCTGAACTTGCTGCGATGACCTGACAGATTGATGATTGTTTGAAATAATTTCTACTTGCATATGAAATTTTCTGGATAGTGGAATGATAACTGTCCAGTTGTTTGGCCATCTTTCTAATCCCTTCCCATACTCCTAGACATTTACAACCTTCTTTCTGAAGACCTCAGATAATCTCTTGAACTAAGCATGGTGATAACCACACACTTCAACAGCAAAGGGCAAATCAAGCTAAATGTCTGAACTGTAAATGAGACAGGCTTTTCACAGATCTTTCTAATGATTTGCATCTGATGTGGTTCACTTGATTCTAATGTTAGATATTTGAAATAGTGATAAATATATGGGTGTACTTTTGTCCACACACAAGATTTGCATTTATGTTTATTTAAATTAGTCTACACAATGTAAATGGTGCCTGATATTTGTTTTATCCCTGTATTAGTATTGTTGAAATGAAGATCAAATATCTCTATGTTGGAACACACACACACACACACACATCTTTGTCTATAACCTGTTGATGAAACTGTCACAGAAAACAAGCTGACTTTTCATTCAGAACTTGTGAAATTGTTTTTCAAACAGCTTCTTATCCATTGGCAGCAACATGGCACTTGAAAATTGAGAGCTTTGCATGCTTGTTGGAAGAATGTGTGGCTGTTGAAACTCCTTTAGTCTGCAGGACTAAGCAAGATCCTGTTAGTAAAGAAACAATCCTAGATAACAGTACTGAACTGTCTAGCTAGTCAATTATTAATATATAAGCAAACCTCACTTAATGACTGGAATTGGGACTGGAATTTCCATTACTAAATGATGATAGGATCATAAAGCACAATATCACGAGACCGCATTGCTTAGCAGCAGCAGTTCTAGTTGCTATTGTTAAGTAAATCATCTGATGTCATTAAGTGCAATATCATGTGATTGTCATTTGCTACCTCCTGCTGTTTTCACATTGACTTTGCTTTCAAAAGCCAGCAGTGAAGGTTCCAAATGACAGTCATGTGACTGTGGGATGCTGCAACGTCATAATGGTGAGCCAGTCACTGAATGCCCAGATCATGATTTCATGACCAGGGGGTCTCTGCAGCCATCATAAGTATGAAGACTAGTTGCAAATACCACTTGTTCAGCACTGTCGTAAGTTCAGACGGCTGCAGAAAGAGTGGTTGTTTAGTGTAGATGACGACCTCCTATATTCATAAATAAGAACATTGCCAAACAACCTTCTACTTTGGTGACAGTCAGTGGTCTTGCACCTTGTTTCTAATGTGGTTAATTCCTAATATTTACTCTCTGTTTATGACTTCATAGAAACCCTCTTGATATTTCATATAAACTCTGTTATAATTTTAGAGATGTGCAGCTTCACAAATTTGAAAACTATAAGTCCTCAGTGCAAGAGATGATATGTGTAGCTAATCATTTGGGTTCATTAATGCAATATGAGACTGTTGGATTTCTCCCAAACAAGAGAATGCATAGAGGTAAGCTAGGAAAATATAATCTGAATATCATTTCTCTTGCTATGATCACAGTTGTCTATTTTAAAATATAGAACTATAAAACATACTTTCTTCCAACTTGTAGTGCGGTTCATTCAGAGATTATGAAAAAATATTCAAGTATTTACAAGCTGTCATTTCTATGTATCAAATCTATCGAGGCAGCTATGTCCAGTGATATCCAACACCAGTTATCATGTATTTCACTGTTTCTCTTAAATTACAATCTGAGCTGAACGTTGACCTCACTGAACACTGCAGGCCTGAGATTCAAAAAAAAAATGGTGCAATTCAATATATGAAGAGAATAAATGTGAGTGGGCTGAACTTACGCCTACTTTGTTTGTTCTTCAGCAATGGGGCTAGCGGTGCTAGAAGTAATGCAAGCTGTACAGCGAACTTGGGTAAACTCAAAGGTGCGGATGAATGGAAAAACCAAGCTGATGCAATGGAGAGATATGTTCGACATTGCTGTGAAATGGAGACGGTAATAAAGGAGAACATCGATTAGGACTGTGCAAACTATTTGGAAAGGTGCTGTGGTGAAATGGAGTGGCAGTTACAAGGGAAGCATCTTCAGTGTAATGCACAGACATTCCTAGAAGACCAGAAATGGGCCTCACCAAACTTTTGAGAGCGATAGAGATGTTTTGCAAAGTGCCCCTCCAAACAGTTTCTACAGTCTTCAAATATATTAAATTGATGCTGATTATCACCATCAGGAATTCTAGCTAAGTTTCATAGAAGTAAAGACACAGTAGACCGAGGAAATTACCTTATTTGATTTCTGTGTGGTTTCTGTTTCATTAGTTCTGGTTGGTGCACCTCAAAACAAAAAATGGAAAAAAATTCAGAAAAGAGACAAATGAAAGGACAATGAGATTTTCAATGTTCTTGAGGGAAGATTGCATAGTGTAGAGTTCCTTAGCTTAGAAAGGGGCCATTGTATAGGTTTATCAAATTATTCTAGAACTAAAAGCAGTGGGCTTCTGAAAATCAGTCTCAGGGAAACAGAGATAGAGAAGTAATACCATCATAATTGTGAGCTTCCCAGAGGTAACTGGTTGCCACTATGGAACACTTAATTTGTACTAAAATAAACTACAGTTGGCTCCAGTAAGGTTATTCTTATAGGATAATACAGTTTTAGCAATGTACTTAGGAATGCACTCAATTGAATCAACTGAATTTTCCCTCAGCTGGTGCTTTTCTTTGCTGAGTATGTTGGTATTTTTAGGATTTATTTAGTTCCCAGTTCTATTCCCACACAGAGCTTAATTTATATACTTTTGTTAGAGGTGAGAAGTAGTCAAGGTGAATCCTCATAAAAAAAACTTAAAGAAACTATTGAGGGGCAATGGAGAGGAGCTAGATGAGACATTTGGGTTCCATTCATGATTTATAGTTAGGTTGTTTTATGTCCCCAAACAGTCATGATCAGTTGTTGATTAACTCTATAATGGCTTGAACTATAATTTAGCTCTCTAATTTAATCTCCTGCTGCCCATTCTAGAAGCTAGCTCAATATTGTAGTTGGAAAGAAGCAATAAAAATGTCAAATTGGATGTGACTTGATATAACTAATTAATCTTTAATGAGATTAACACAGTGTGTCTTTGCAGGATAGCTGATCCAGACCAGCCAGTGCTATGGTTAGACCAAATACCAGCTCAAAGCCTTAGTAGAGGTTTTAATAATCACATCAATCTTATCAGGTATGATGTTTCAGTGAAATTTTGTTTACTTCAAATGTTGTGACAGAATCGTATATTCTATATTATGAGGTTAATTCGCAATATAAAGATTAGGATTTTAAAATCGGCCTTACATGTTTTTCTTTTACTATATTTTTATATTTAATATATTGTAAAACAAAATATAGTCCCTCCCTTTGTCCAGAGGATCAAGAGGTACAGTAACTACTGTATGTTATTCTGGAGTCAAATCAATAATCCTCATGTCTTTCAGAAGTGCTTTCTACTCCCAACTGAGGTTGTAATTTTTCCTATATTGAAAGTTGCTCCTAAAATAGTAATAGTGCCTCTATAGACTAATGCCTCAACAGGTCCTCACCATCTTAGAATAGTTTCATCATTGTATGTCCCCATCTCTCCTCCAAAACAAAACAGGATTCCATGCTGAAGCATCCCCAAAGAAGTGCAGGAAAGTACAGGCCACACTATGGTCAATTACAGGTGTTTGGACTATGGTTTATATAAATAGACTGGCAAACTTTTTGCTTTTCCCAGAAATACTGTGAAGTATTTGCTTTCACTAGCTTTGCTTACTTGGGGGAGTAGTTTGAAGAACGGACAATTTTTGCATCCTGTAAGTGTAATCCATTTAGTACAAAAAACCTATCTGGTCATTTCCATGACTGTATGGAAATATTGCTTTTGGACGGTCCAAACAAATTTTATTTTTAGGGTAACATAAAATGTTTCTATCTTGATAGTTGATAAATTTAATCTGGTTTTATAATGCTTCAGAAAGATACCCTTTTCAGTTGCCTGCACTGTAGTAACTGAGTGGCTATGATGTTCAGCCATCCTGAGGCTGAATTCCTTTCATCTTTGATTCTGAGTGGAGTGGCGCTACCTTTCATTGGAGGGAGGGTGGAAGGGAGATCACCCATGGCTTGAGTTATAAAGTATATGGACAGAAGGATTTTTGCTCCCTGAATGTTTCCTGTTTTAACTGCGGTGATTATTTTGTACAATATTTTAATTTATAAAACTGTACAGAGTCATCTGGAATGGAATAGCCTAACCATTCAGGAAACAAAACAAACAAACAAACAAACAAATGCCTTGTGGGGGTTGTGGAGGGGTGGGGTGGGGTTAATCTTACAGTCATCTGTAAAGCATCTTGGTTGAACTCCAAATAGGACCTGCCAACCAAAGGGATTTTATTAGGATTGGTTCTTTCAAGATAACTTGGAAACTGTTCAGAGATTAAATAGCTTAATGTTGTTCTCACACTGTTTAGAATTCAGACATTACATTATTAAAATATATTACCTAGGAGTAAAGCTCATTGCAAAAGAGCCTTCTCTTATGAATTAAATACTGTTAATGATTATGTATAACTTGCATTTATATTACAAATTTAATGTACATGAAGAATACATTTACATTCATTCATTTTATGAATTTGATAAGTTATAATATAATTGTTCATAATTTTCTCCTCTTACCATATTACTGTTCAACCTTGATTCATATACAGTGATTAAGGATAAATTAAAAATGAGTTTTGTAATGCTTGGAATATTTTATTGTTCATATACTCCAGATTTCATAGCAAGTACCGGTAGGTATTAGAAAAAGAATCCTCGAGAGCACAGTTCATAATCCAGTGTCATGTATAAAAATTGTTCATGTCCTTTAATTATTCATGTATGAATGATCTCTTTAATCTACCTTTAATATCCATTTTAAAAAATATTTGTATCTACAGGGGCCAGTTTATTAACATGAGATACACAGAGTATTTTGACAAGATACTTCATTTTATCAAAGACAGGATCCTTGTTTATCATAGGTACACAATTTTTTCTTGTAATTTTATAGTAATTCTTGTTATTTATAAAGCATTTTAAGACTAGATGCTCTGTATTTGTAAATATGTATACATGTATTCTGGCTATATATTTATCATCTGAATAAAGTGAGATAAATATCATGAAAAAAAACCCCAAACAGTTAGAGATCAAAGACTTAGGTGTAAGAGCATGTATGCAAATATCAAGATTCAGTGAATTTTAGACAATGGGGTAGAAAGAGAGAGATAAAAGAACAGGGCAGAAAATGGGAAAAATATTCTTAGGTTAGTCAAAAGAAAAAGACCATCTAAAGAAAATATCAGTATATGAGATAATAGAGAGAAAAATTAAGGAATTCAAAAACTGTGGATTAAAAGTGTGAAAAAAGGTTTAGTAATAAAAACCAGGCAATCAGAGAAATATTTTATGATGTATCCTGTTTCCATGCTAAATAAATAAATAGAATCTAATGATGAAATACTTACCTGAAATTGTGCTAAAATCTTTTTCAACTGAAATTGTGCTAAAATCTATTTTAGTGCTAATAACCACAAAGAACTATTGGAAGTTCGCGAAGCATTGGAGCAGGTACATAAGGTAGAAGATCTTCTTCCAATTATGAAGGTATTTTTCTCTTTAACCTATTTTTTATTAATATTAGAAATTAGATCATTCAAACATAACAGTGTAGAAATTAAATATTATAACTTGCCCATTATGTTATAATTAAATAGTCATATTATCTCATATTGGCTGTATTTTGAATTTGATTTGTATTATTACGGCCGAGGGAAAGAAGATGCATGAATCTCATCTTTTTACAAAGTACTGTAATATAAAAAACCAAATTTTGAGGCAAGATTTTCCAAATCATGTTACAGAGAGTTGTGTTGCCATACATATCTAGGATTATATTGAAAATAAAATTAGAGGCACATAGATATTATTGTCAAGCCATTCTTTTCCTGTGTCCTCTAGAATTCATTTAAATTGGATGTCACAATTCTTAGCACCATGACATAATATTTGTAATCTGTTTTAACTTGTACATTATAGTTATCTCCTTTGACTGGTATTTTTTGGCTTTATACCAGTGTTTCTCAATCTCAGCACTTTCAGATGTAATATACAGTAGTTATCACATTTCTCATTTACTATAATGCCCAACTTTCAGATATGTGGATTTCAGTTCCCTGACTGGCTAGGGAATTCTGGGAGTTGAAATCCACGCATCTGAAAATTTGGGCTTCATAGTAAATAAGAAATGTGATAACTACTGTATATTACAAATAAAGCTGTTTAATTTAATAACTACATATGTGATTTTTTAAAAAAATGTAAGACAGTTATTTTCTTTGAAGAAAGAAACCACTTACAGAACTAGATTACAGGGGAGCAGTCAGATAGGAGGAGATCTGGAAGCAAATTTGATTAATTAATACCGTGTTTCCCCCAAAATAAGACAGTGTCTTATGTTTTTTTGAACCCTGAAATAAGTGCTTGGCCTTATTTTCGGGGAGGTCTTATTATTTAGGGAGGCGTGGAGCAAGACGGGGCTCCTCTTGCTGTCTTACCTGATTTCCAGCTGTCTCCCTAACTCTGATCAGAGGAAATGATGGGGACTGGCTGCACGTGCATTTAAATATTTTCGGGAAAGGCTTATTTTCAGGGGGGGGCTTATTTTAGCACATGTGTTCAAAAGCCCGATTGGGCTTATTATCTGGGGAGGTCTTATTTTCAGGGAAACAGGGTAAATAAACACATATATATCTAAATGACTATTCTGCAACTGTTTGAACGTATGATATAATATATACATGACATGGAAGGGCCAGAAAGTGAGGTTGAAACCCAAACTGAGTGGGATCATTTATTTTATTTTCTCTTTACCTCTTCTTGCTAGATAGCAATTTCTCTTGCTAGAAGTCACTTGCAAGGGTGTCTTTAAAAAGTTTACAGGCATTAACTGTATCTTGTCTAGGATGAGTCTAGTCCTAACATAGGAAACTCTCTGCTCTTTTAAATAGCTCCTGTAATAGGAAGTGAACATCTTCTGGCACTGAGAGGATGCACCAGCTAGGGAAATAAATCCCTGTCCTTTTGGGATTGTTGTAATTTGCATTATGTAGTATAAGAAGAACATTTCAGTCTCTTTTGAACATTTCTTTTGGCATTTTTTGTAAAGCAGCTTAATAGTAAAACAAGAGATGGTTTTACCATCCACACCAAAGTCCCAAGCCTCAAAAATCCAGGAAAGGAATATGATGGATTTACTATTACTTTAACAGGAAACAGGTAAGTCTTTCTTTTATATTATGACATACAGATCTTTATTTTAATCAATTGAAGCCTGGGTTTCAGAGACCGAGAGGTTTCAAAGATACTAAAATACCTTATCATTTATCTGCAAAGCTGGATTTTCTGAACTTTAATTACTTTACCTTTTAGCATTTTATCCAAGTCTGACATTGTCAAGAGGTCACTTTTCATTCAGCTTCTTATTTATGCATCAGAATTGTGTGGACTAGATCTTATCTATGGTTGTTTTTAACTTTCCTATTCAATAAGTGCACTAGAAGCCATAGAGTCTTTTTGTATTATCTAGTGTATGTTCATCTGTGTATAGCAGTGTAGTTATACTGATGCAAATCAGTTAGCATTTACATAAGATACTGACCAGCTATAAGCTGAGAATATATAACAGTCCAGTGTATGATTTTTTTTAATATAAACGATGCTGCACTTCAATGGTTACATGATCTAGACTTTGGTTTTGACTAATGTCAAATGTTTTACTAATCTAGGTGAAATGTTAATATATATTGCTACTCTGTGTATGACATGCCATACGCTAAATAAATAAGACACAAAATCTTTCAGAGATTATTGCACAATCCTATACAAAGCATGTGATTGATGCATTTCCACCATTTTATTTCTTTCCTTTTCTATCATGACCAGAAAGAATAAACTAGAATTTAGTTTTATTCTGGTACATTTCTGGTTTGTAACCCTCTTTATGGAATGGATGATTTAGAAATATGAAATATAATAAACATATAATAAACAAATAAATTAGCAAATAGGTCTATTTAAAATAAATGCTAGATTTATTTCTTTATTATTTGCTCATTAATTTTCTGTTAACTTTCCTTTTTTCTTTCATTGTATTGCTTTTACTTTTTTTAAAACAAAAAATAATTAAAAAATAAAATGATGCAGACTTTGCTTTTGCAAAGTAAATTACATAGTAATGTAGTATTGTAAATTTATATAGTAAATTACAGAAGCTGCTTTTTAACATATTTCTGAAATTTTATTAAAAGAGAACATAAAACTTGAGCTTTGTATATAAGCTCATGAACATGATGATGACTCATGGGATAGCCTGATATGCAAAAATTCTGATATTCTGTTTTCACATCTGGATTACACCCATCACAAATCATGGATATGTCAATCCATAAAACTTCGCTGCTGTTCTTTTTCTTTGGTCTTTATGTTGCAAGGTTCAGGGATAATTATTCAATGATATTTTGGACAGTAAAAGGAATTCAGCAAAGTCACATATTGTTGCTTAGTAATCTTGACATTTTTATGTTTATTTGAACATGTTTGAAGTCCTTTTTTTTTTTTGAAGCATTCTCTTTCTCACATACCTTGCAGGATTGGTAACCTTTTGTTTTCAGTTGAGACACAGACAACAGAAGCAAGAACACAACTTTATCATACAGAAATAGATGCTCTTTATAAAGATTTAACTATGAAAGGAAAAACACATCTTTTGTCTGCAGAACCTAGGGTAATGTCTTTTTAATTGATTATTTTAAAAACTAATAGACAGGAAATGTTCAAGTAGATTTGGTAGACAATCTTTGAGGGCTTGGAGGTTCAGTTTAGTTTCCCATTCTTTTGGAGCGTATAGGGAAACCGTGTTATGTAAAAACAGTCATGGGTAGGAGAGAAAGCCAATTTTTCTGTTTTCCCCCCCAGAATTCCAGTATAAGAATTAAAGTGAAAGGCTTCTAGGAACCAAGCCAAGTTTCCCATTATCCCCATCTGAAAAATAGGCCAAAAATGTCCTTTGGGAAAACATTTTGTGGTTGATTTTAAGGGGATTATAAGGGTAATAGGCAAGACGGGTAGAAATTTCCAACCTCCAATTCCCTTCCATAAATATCTTTAAAATTGGACCCCAAATGCACCATAGATTGTCACCCAGATTCAGAGGTGGGCGTCACATACTGTAACCGGTTCGCTCGGAACCGAAAATGTGACCATGCTCACGGCATCGAAAAACTAGTGATTATATAGAACATGATAGCGTCAGGGCGGGTGGATGGGCCCAACCGTTGATTAGAACTATTGATTCGCCTGAACCGGTCCGAACCGGCAGCAGCCCACCACTACCCAGATTGTGATTTGTGGATCTAAGCCTATTTTCATTTTCACCTTTAATTTTTTTGGGGGGGGGGGGATATTGTGTTGCTGATACTAGCAAGATGGGCAGAATATAAATTTAATAAAATAATTAAATAAATTTTATTTCATTTTATTTAGGAGACAGATGTCATATGCAATCTAATCTTGTCTGTTTTGTACTACTTCTGTAACTTAATGCCCCTTTCCAGAGGTTCCAGGTTAGTAACTATCTTATTAATAACATAATTATGGTGTTATATTATTCTCTGCCTGCTCAATTTTTAAATAAGTGCAAATGTTGATATTTTACTTATTTATTTCATTTCAATTCTTATTCTCTACCCTAGGTTATAAAAATAAATAATATAAAAGAATAGATTTCTAATATTTTGGAAAGATTAAAATTTGATGTAGGCTGCAATCTTGTAGTTGGATACATGTTTACTTGTACATAATAACTAGAGCCTGGTGAGTGGCAAATGTAATAATTTGAAGAAAACAGTATTGTAAAAGAAACACACACTCACCGACTCCTTAAATAATTAATTTATTTCTCCATTTTTGTGCACTGCCTGTTCATTAAGACTCGAATTAGTGATGGTTATTCTGTCAAATTCTGACAATCTGCAATTAATGGGAGTTTGTTAGTGAGTCTCTCCCAGCTAGAAAATGATTGTAGAAGAAATGACTATGTCTCCTTTTGTTCTAACTGTTGAGTCTTACAGAGAGAAAGCAGCTAATTTTTAGTCAATTGTTTTTTCTCCATTCTTGTTCCACTTACTTTTCTTATGTGTGAGAAGCTGTAGAATAAATGTGTGATGCTGGGAAATCTGTTATTTTTCTGCATTGCCAGCTTGCTGGGTTTTCATGCTATATACTAAGAACATTGTTGTTGCATTGTTGTTTTAGTATAGTGGCTTATTCAATCATCATGGGAGCACTGATGGCAAGTGGACAGGAAGTGTCAGGAAAAATTCCTAAAGGAAAGGTATGCTCTGTATAAGTTATGTTAAATTTAGATAAGAATAACTCTTGGTCATATATGTATTTTTTCTGTATCTTACTCCTGTGTCCAAAATGCTCCTTAAGGATCTGGAATCCTGCTTGAGGATACCTTTAATATTGCAAAGGTTGCCTCTTTGGTACTGTTTTAGAAATAGTCCTAAAAAAATGAAAGGTGTAACAAAATCATTAAATAAAATAAGGAGCCTGAGTGGCGTAGGAGGCTAATGCCTCCTATTAAGGCAGCATTTAACATCCAGCTGCTTGCAATTACTGCAAGTTCAATTCTCACCAGGCTCAAGGTTGACTCAGCCTTTCATCCTTTCTAAGGTGGGTAAAATGAGGACCCGGTTGTGGGGGCAATAAGCTGACTTTGTATAAAAATATACAAAAGTATGAAGGCTATTGCTTAACGCATTGTAAGCTGCCCTGAGTCTCCGGAAAAGGGCGGCATATAAATAAAATTAAAAAAACAAAACAAAAAAAACCATAGTTTAATACATGTAGGGTAGTAAATGGAATTTACTTCCAAGGAAGCATGTTTCTCCTTGGGCCTTGAACCTGATCCATTTACATTTGCAACTTTTCACTATCATGCCTTGCATTTTTGGAGTACTTTTATATCAGTCAACTTTTAGTAGAAGTAACAGAATGTGTAAACTTGTTCTACCTCCTTAATTCTTTCCTTAGGAGAGAATTGAAAGCTATCAAAAGGCAATGCAGTTGTATTTTCTTTTTTTGTTATCTGGGATATTGTCTACAGTGTGCTGTTTCTAATATATAGCACTGAGTTATATGATAATCTTTCTGATGGGTCTTTTAACAGAAGTTATATAAGTAGACCAATTTAAAATGTAAATATATTTAAATTCTATTTATAATCGTGGATTTTAAATTTAAATTTAAAATATATTTTCCTCTGAATTGTGTTGTGCAACTTTAGATTTTCAGTGTTGCATTGCAATTACTATAATGGCAACCTCTGTGAGATAAACAGGTAAAAAATGTCCAGTGCTACTCCACTGGTCTTCCAAATCATATGACTATGCCTTTTGCATGACTCTGAATTTGTGGGTAGGTTCTGGTACAGTTGGAAATTATTTTAAAATGTTTCTATCTTTAAACTCATTTTTAATGTTTTCCAGTTGGTGGATTTTGAAGCCATGATTGCCTCTAGTTCAGAAGCCTTTAGTAAAGTAGCAAAAAGCTGGTTGAATTTGAAAAGGTAAAAATACTAATATTGATTTATAGTATATATGAGTGTGTTCTAAGGGGGAAAAAAGAAGCAGCTCTGCATTTTCTACCAAATATTTCATCCTCACTCACTTTGGGGTTTGATTTTTCTAAGAATTATCATCACTTTGTTTTGCCCACATCATAGAAAACAAGTATCCTGCTTAACTTTCTGAATGTATATGCATGTCATGATAAACACGATGTAGTAATTTTAAAAATAATCATATATAACAGTAGTTCTTTATATAATTAATGTAGTTCAATACTGAATATAAATCAAATTATGGACTGACTGAAGTTATTGGGATAAACAACAATTCTGTTATACTGTAATGTGAAATACACATATACATAGACCCACACCCATGCACACACATACAATATACACACATGTACACATACATGAACATATTAATAGAAAAAATGTAGTCAGGTTTATGATTTTCCAGATTAGAACAATTTTGGCTAGAATTCACTGTTACTCTTATTAATTTTAATAATTTTAATAGTCTCTTGAACAGGCATTGAACTGTAGGCTGATATCTAAATATTGAACAAGTATTTTTAAAATGTAAATACAATGCAATTTTGTTAATTTTATTTTAGATAGGTGTATGAACTAAACTTCGATTAATCTTGGCAATTTTCCATTTTCAGCATTTCACCTTCCTACAAGAGTCTTCCACTGGTATCAGAATCATTTCCGACTTTACGAACTATGATGGAAGTATTAAGTGCAGATTCATCACATTGCCTTAAAAGGCTTTAGTTGGTATTTGACATCTGAATAAAGAACACTGACTTCCTCTTTTGTATGGTTTTTCTTTTTCTGATATGAGCATGAAATGATCTGATTTCTAATGCTATTTTTATGGAAACCAAAGATTTATATCTTTATAAATGCAGTAGAAAATAGAACTCTTTTCGGTAACTGGAACTATTGGAGAGAAGATGATGATTTGATTTATTCTATATATAACTGTGCCTCTGTTTCTTAACCAGTGATATACTTAAAAAGATACTCTGCGGAATTAATTGTTCTTAAGCCCATTTAAATCAATATGAACCAAATTGTACAAGATAATGTTCTGTCCCATTAGGGCTTCTGAATATTGATGGATGTAAGATACAAATAATTGAAAAAAGAAAAAAATAATCTTTGAAATAATTGCAGATACTTGCTTTCAGAAAATGTTGATTATGAGTATTGCTACTCTGAGACCATCCATTTCAGGAAATGTACCCTTCTAAAAATATAATATCTGCTCTTTTGGTTTATCATCTTGCATCAAGATGATAAAAGATAGCTATGAAAATATGTGAAGTATATACAGGTATTCTTTATTTAGAAGTAGTTGAGACTGGCAGTTTTGTGGCTAAGTAAAGAGGTTGCTAAGTGAGAAATCACCTGACCATGACTGCGTTTTCCAGCTCCAAACTGGCAAGACTAATCAGTTTCACACCTTCAGCTTTTGTTTGCCTCCTAACCATTCCTTGGCTCTTTGGAATGCTCACCTTGGCGCTGGGCTAATTAACAAGGAAATTAATGTTTCTATTTACATTCATTGGAGAGGAAGGAATTACAAGTGAATAAGCAGGCACACAGTAGGGAATACACATCAAAAGCAATGCGCTGGGGCTGGCAGCCACGACTGCTATGCAAACAGCCAAGTCAATTTCCCATTGTGTGCCTCCTATAATACTTTCCAATCTCTCTGCTGGGGGGGGGGGGGACGGGGGACAGGTAGACCCAGGAGAAATTGCCTATAGAAATAGTTTGGGGTGGATTTTTTTTTCTTGCTCCCCTCACAGAGCAGAGAGATTGAAAAAGAAGAGACCTATAATTCAAAGCAATGAAAAGTTATATTTTTTCTTGTAGGGTGATAACAGTTAATCAGAACTGGAGTCAATAGAGTATTGATATAAATCCCTGATAATGATTGTGTTCTTGATTGCCTCTCAAGATTGTGTGTCTGATTTTTGATCACAAGACTTTTTCATTTTTCATTTGGAGAAAGGTGGGGGTTATATACACATATAGATCAGGGGAAGTTCTCATTATTTAATTTAGAGAACCATTATTAATTTGATTTCCGTGGCCATCCATTTCATCTAAGCAACTGGGGTGGAGGTAAAAAATACCCCAACTTTAAGTTAAAAGCCAATATACAAACAATATATAAAAACTGTCCACAATCATTTTTTTAAAAAATCAAACAGAAAAAACACCCTTGAAAGCAGAATTCATTCTATGCATTGATTCATTACAGCCATTGTAAGAGTTCACCATTGCTGGATCCCCAGGCAAATATGAAATCTGGGGCAATATGATGTAGATGCCATGGCAGGGGAAAGCTCTCTTCCTCAATCCTTGCAGATGACACTTTGATAGAAGGGACAATTAACCAGTGAAACAGCTTGCCTTCAGAAGTTGTAGGTGCTTAATCACTGGAGGTTAAGAAAAGACTGGCCACCCACCATGTTCAGGAAATGTGCCCTTCTAAAAATATAATATCCGCTCTTTTGGTTTTGCATCCAGATGATAAAAGATAGCTATGAAAATATGTGAAGTATATACAGGTGTTCTTTATTTAGTAGGAGTTGAGACTGGCAATTTTGTGGCTAAGTAAAGAGGTTGCTAAGTGAGAAATCACCTGACCATGACTGCTTTTCCAGCTCCAGACTGGCAAGACTAATCAGTTGACACCAGGGGGTTGGACTAGAAGACCTCCAAGGTCCCTTCCAGTTCTATTCTGATTGACTGACGTACTGGGTGCTGATGGGGGAGCCTAGTTCACCTGAGCTCAGGTGACAAACCCCAAGGTGCTCCTTGCTCCACTACATCACTAAGCAGCGTTTCCTCAACAGCCTTCACGAGAGAACAGATTTCTTTTTCCCTCTTAAGGCAAAACAGCCCGTTGGTGAACCAGTCCATCTGGAAAACATAATTATGCGAGGCGACTCGAATACTTGCTGGGAGTTTTCACTGTGATTCAGATTTGAGTAAGCGCGTTTAGAAGGCTTCTTATCCGCATCAAACGGCTTCTTTAAATAAGGTTTTGAAATGAGTTAATGCTGCCACGACGACGACTGGGTTGATGAAATACACCTGGGAAGGTGTAAATCCATGCAAATCTGGCGGCTTTGAGGAAGAAGAAAAACAAGGAGGCCTTTTCCACAGAAAACGCCTCGAACTTCCACCATCCGCTCCAACCGGGAAGAAGCGCGGCGAGCCGAGAGGAGGAGCGAGGCCCGAGAGGAGCCACGGAGGCGTGGCTAAACGCAGGAGGAGGAGGAGCCAGAAGGTTGGCGGAGGCGAAGAGCGGAGTAAAACCGCCGAGCGGAGGGCGCGGCGGAAGAGTCGGTCGGCTCTCTGCTGCCCCTTCGCCGTGCCGAGTCCCCGGCGCTGCGTGAAGCAGGGGCAGGTCGGCGATGGCGTCCATGGCGGCGGCGATCGCGGCTTCTCGTACGGCGGTCCTGAATGGGAACCGGCCTCTGGACGAGCGGGAGCGTAAGCGCTTCAGCTACTTCTCTTCGCTGAACCCCATGGCTCGCAAAATCATGGCGGAGAAGGAGCGCATCCGCGAACGCTACGGGCCAGACTGGGAGCGGCTGCCGCCCCGCCAGCAAGACGAGATTATTGACAAAAGCCTGGTGCAGCCCAACATCCAGGCCCGGTACGCGGCTCACCGAGGGGCAGCCCGAGACAACCCGCCTCCGGTCTGCTACCCGAATCTGCGCCTCAATACCGGCCAGAAAGTAGTACGCTTCGGGGACGAGGTAAGCTCTTCTTGCGCGGGGCGGTCGCTCTCTGCACATGTACAGAGAGTGAGCAGGATAATGTTGCACTTTGTTTTTGCCGGCCCCGGCTTGGGAAAAAGTCTTATTTTGAAGCAGTCGTGAGTCACTTGTGCATGGAGGTGGCATCAAGGAAAAACATAAGGCATGGAGAAAAGATTTCGAGGACGCAAGGTAGTATTTTAAAAGCGGCTAAAAGTATCTGGCAGGGAGGCATGTGCAGAGTGCTGTTTTCCTTTAACCTTTAGGCGTTACCTGGTTCCTATAGTAAAATTAATTGGGCCGAAGTCGGTATATGTAGACAAGATGCCTAGTTCCATCTGGGTTGGAGAGTTACAGTCTTCCTCTTACAAACAGGTGTAGATGGCTGTATTTTTTTTTAATCACGGTCACTGATCAGAACTGCAAAGCAAAACACATTAAAAATTAAACAAGATACAATTTTACAATTGGTGGTAGGCTCATCAGTGGATCATCAAAGACTGCCTAATTTTGCAGGCAGTATAGCAAAATTCATCTACATTCAAAGAGACTGAATCCTAACAACTGATAACAATTGTAAGTAAAAATGGCCAGAATTTCCTGGAGGGCTGGGGGTTACCAGGTAAGGAGTTATAAAATGGGTCCTTGAGTCCCTTATATAGAGAGTACAGTGTAGCAGGACGTGAGCTATAGTTTCAGCAGTCCTTGTCCACAGGGGCACAGTCTCAGGTCATAGGTGGAGGGGTTTTTCTTCCAAACTCAATTGGGTATGCATACTTTGACATCAGTCACTCTGTGTTCAGCAGGATTTATTCAGATGGAAGAAGAGCAGCCACAAGTTCTGTGCTGTTGAAAAGTTCTGGAGTCTGTAGAATGTTTATTTTCTGCCTCTGCAGGAATTAAAATTCCTCTAGATTTCCAAGAATTATTAAATACAGGAGAAACAGCCTGCTCAGTTTTTAACTGTTTACCCCCATTCCCATTCATTTTGTTTTTAGTGTTGATTCTTACTATTTATCACACCCTTCATCTTATTGTTTATCCCAGTGATAGTTGTCACTGCTAGTGAGTACTTGTAAAATACCTGATTATTTTACTGTGAAAATTGGAAAGTGTGAAATCATAACAAAAACATTTAGTAACAGTCAGGACGTTCAACATAATTTGTAATGGCTGCACTGTTTTTCCAAACGAGATTTCTGTGAAGAGTCACTTCTTCTGAAAAACAGGCTAGTCTGTATATCTGAATAAAAGCTTAATTTAAGGGTGATGAACTAGGGCAGATACTCAACATCCTTGCTTCTTATTTGAATGGAGTAGAAGAGAAGCAAAATGTTGATTGCCTATCTCCTGGCTCTCAAAAGGTGTCAAATCAAAAGGTCTGTCTTAATAGATTTCATTTCCACGAATTCCAGTTCAGGCATTTGAGTTCTATTTCTCTGCATCTGGTTAGATTACATTCCATGCATAGATAACAACAGAAATCCCTGTATAGTGCTATTGCTATGGCTATCAAAGTGTGGTTTTAAATCTTTAATGTGGGTACATACTTGCATGCCTTATATTGATATCATTACAGTATATGAATCAGATTTGCTGTGTTGTGATTTGCATGTTATTTGACCCTGAAAAGAATAATGTGTTGGAAAGCCAGGTATAATGTAGTTTCTCTCAGCCTGATTAAGGAAAGATGCATATGGTTCATGCCCTGCACTCCTATAATATAGAAATTATGGATTTTGCAAGCTTTCACTGGGTAAAAGTAACTTTCTCTCGGCCAACTTTATCTTGAAGGATTGTTATTGTCAAAATAAAAGAGTCTCTTTGAAACTGCCTTGAACTCTACAAAAAAGGAAGGATGGATATAATAGTTATACAGGTATATAACATATAGATATAATATTTATGTTTAGATAATAAATGTAAACTAAGAGCAAGTAGAAACGATGGCTGCTAAGTAAAAATATTTTACAATTGTGTTATTTTCGGCTATCAGGCTTAATGTTTCAATTATATTTCATTTGATACAGTTGCTTTTCTGTGACTATTTGTGTGCATTTAGAAATCTATAGTTTTTTTAAAAACGGAGATAGACAATATAATGCTTCTGGGCACTAATGTGTGCCTTTTGGCTCATTTTTGGCATTTAACAGGCTCCATCTGACTTTTAAAATATTCTTTTAATTTTAAAAAATAGGCAGCTGAAACTATTCTCAATTATTATTCTTAAAAATCCTTCTAGGTTCCAGATAGGCTCTATAAGTAATCTTAGAAAATAAAAGTGGTTGCTAGCTATTTGTAGTTGCTAAAGTATTTCCCCACTTCTCTAGAAAAAGGCAAAAGTATAACGTAGTAAGGGTTATTCTGAACATAAAGGATAGAAATGGGCAGTTTTACCAGTTTGCTTTTTGGTAAATGGGTGTTTTGTGACTAGTTATATCTAGCCTTCCAACTATTTTGTAAACAGTAAATTCTCCCCCAGAAGACCAGCCAAGATATACTCTGAAAATTCTAAATCTGGCCACTGATCCAAACAACTGTGGAATTTATATATTGCAGAGTTTGGTAAGCATTAAGATGCCTCAGGGGCTCTCAATGTTTTTGCAATAATAGGACAATGGGATTATCCAATATTTCAACTATATTTTAAGACATTAGGTATTTCAGGTTTTAATTCAAGATAACTTGGGGAGGGCTACTTTGCATTTCAAAACATCATCTCCCAGTTTGGTCATACTAGTTAGGAATTCTGAGAATTCCAGGCCTCAAATATCTGGAACATATCAGATCGGGGAAGGTTCTGCTAGTGCAGTGTTTCTCAACCTTGAAAGCTTGAAGATGGGTGGACTTCAATTCCCAGAATCCCCCAGCCAGCAGTACTGGATGGGGGATTCTGGGAGTTAAAGTCCACCTATCTTCAAGCTTCCAAGGTTGAAAAACACTGTGCTACTGAATTCTATGCTTCCTTAAATGCCCATTTAAAGGATACAGTACAGTAAGAGTTAAGAGACCTATGGATATTTTTGTTAACACCAGTAAAGATCCACTTATAATCTTTCAGGAGTAGAAAGCTAAAAAGGAGATTGTACAGTTAAAAATAATTAGAAAGAAGGAAAGGCAGTGCTTAACTTAGCCTGCAAATTCATTCACAGGAATAAACATTATAAAAAGGTCCTGTAAACAACTAACTTGTTAACAGCAGGCGGTAGGAAGTTACTGCTAAAATTAGTATTGTGGAATCATATATGTTTGACTACAGGAAACTGACAATCCTTTTTGTGTTTCTCCCCACAAAAATCGTGAATATTCCAGGCCTGGGTATTTTTAAAACACCTTCTAAAAATGTAAGTGAGGCTTTCCAGTGTCCCTGCTGATCTAGGAAAATCAAGGGTGTAGAAAATAAATTGCAGTGCTCCAAAGTGGAAGTTTTTAAAATTATTCTCGTTTTTTTTTATATTTGATACTTGTGCCAAAGACTATGGAAAAAGTAAGAATTGCATCTTAATAAATGGTCTCAATATGCTCTCCTAAAATTCATGGGCATAGCTGTTGAGATGTAGTAAGACCTTTATTTTGAACATTTAGAATAACCCTGTGCTATCTAGAGGAGCATCTTAGGGCCCATAAGATATATCAGTACTAGATTTTTGGATAATCTTAGTATGGGAGTATATATTTTCTGCATATTGCACAATACCGGTTTTCAGTTTTCATAATTCTAAAAGGCAACCATTGTCTAATCTTGACTTCTCTGTTCATGTAAAAAACTAATCTTCTGAATATTTTTCTGAAGTCCTCATTTAGCGACCATAGTTAGGACCTGCAACCTGGCCATTAAGTGAAGTGGTCACAACTATTCTTATGATCTTACTTCAGCTTTGCTTTGCTACCCAGACCCGCAAAGGGTGTAAATACAAGGATTGATCATAAAGTTACTTCTTCATCATCATGATAACTGCCTATAGTCACTAAATGAGGTGGGCACTAAATGAGAACTACCTGTAAGTAATATGAAATTTTAAAAGATGGGTAGAGGGGGCGTAGGAAGAGCAGGGGGAGAGTGGTGATCAGCTAATTGGTCCAGTAGTCACCTTCAGTGATGTACTCCCTTATTGGGTCCCCAGGCCAACCATCAAAGCCAGGTCTTCAGGCCCTTCTGGAATGAGAGGTAAGTGGGGGCAAGACTCACCCCTGGGGCTTAGGATATTCCAGAGAGCTGACGCTACAGCAGAGAAGGCTCATCTGTTCTCCTGGGTAAATACATTCTTCTGTTTTTAAATATGTGTTTAGTTGGACTAAGTAAAGTGAAATTGTGAAAAAGCACAGTTGAAATTATTTTTTTTTAAAAAACATTGAGCATGGAGGAAACTTGATTGTGTGGTAGCTTTAACTTACGCAAGATCCTTGAATTTCTGAAAGGTCCAGTAACCAGAGCTGAGATGTTTCCTATGGTTAAGATCTATAATAGTTTCAAAACTTCTCATTTAGGTTTGGAAGTAGGAGTTTTCATTTACGTGGATCGATGAAAGTGTAGTCAGGGAACGATCTATGCCTATCTATAGTCTGTCCTGTCATATATATCATATTACTGAATGCGTATACAGATTTTTGTTTGTTTATTTAATTCAATTTATATGACAACCATTTCCTTATACTGACTCTGGGTGATTGACAGAAATTAAAACCATAAAATAAATAGAAATAACGTAGCAATAGATTTTAGATTTATATACCACTCCATAGACTTATATACCACTCCGAGCAGTTTACAAATGTCAGCATATTGCCCCCAACAATCTGGGTCCTCATTTTATCAGCCTCGGAAGGATGGAAGGCAGAGTCAATCTTGAGCTGGTCAGGATCGAACTCCTGGCTTTAAGCAGAGTTAGCCTGCAATACTGCATTCTAACTACTGTGTCATCACGGGTTCTACCTCTAAAAATGTATATAAATACATACATATATAATCAGCAGCTGAAATAAACAACAACCAGCCATCAGCATAAATTACTCATGGTCAGGAGTGACACTCCAATTCTTATGCTCAGGAACGCAGCCATGTGTTCAATGCCTTACAAAAAGCCAACAGCATATCTAATTTTCACGGGGATGATGTCCCAAGGGGTAGGAGCCACAACAAAAATGTCTGTCTTTCTGGGTCCCGCAAGATGACATTCTTTAAGTGATGAGACTCATGATATGCAGGTAGGTATGTTGTTAGTATTACTTAAAGATAATGAGAATGTTTCACATTTCTGGGATCTGATATCAATTATACTTCCCAGGAGAGGGCATCCTAATTCTTTGGGACTGGAGAGCACATTGGTGTTCTGAGAACATGTAGTGGGTACTCTCAAAAATATCCACTGGGACTTCCATGAGGGAAGAGCTACATGTAACTGATTTAATGCTTCACACACATCTTTTTACATCGTTGGTTGCCAAAATTGTTTTGCTGGAAAAGTGGGCATTCTTCGAAACAAAGCAGGGGGCAGCAGCTACCTTTTTCTTCTTTCTAAAGAATATTGTTCGTATCTTTTTGAGGCTCAGATGTATTTGTGGAGGACAGCAGAAGCTGATGGTTGGCATGCCAATTTCCCATAATCTGGTGAGCCTTCTAAGCTTATTGTAGCTCCTTCGCCAAGAATATAAGTGGTTCCCAAATCAGTATAGTTAACAGTATATGCTTCAATCCAGTGGTGAAATCCAATTTTTTTTTACTACCAGTTCTGTGGGCATAGCAGGGGAAGGATACTGCAAAATCTCCATTCCCACCCCACTCTGGGGCTAGCCAGAGGTGGTATTTGCCGGTTTTCCGAACTACTCAAAATTTCCGCTACCAGTTCTCCAGAACCTGCTAGATTTCACCCCTGCTTCAATCTTCTTTAGATAGCTTCATCTCCGAAAGAACTGTCCTAGCCATTGATCTAGTGCTAATCAGCCAAAAGAAAGTAAAGCTGGATAAAAGAGAGATAAGCAATGTCACAACTGAAGTCTGTGTATGTGCAGTTTGGGAAACTACAGGAACTCAGCACAGGTGATGATTTTTCTGGAACGTTATGTAGACAATTATTTTCTCAAACAATTCGATTGATCTGAGAGCACAGAGAGGTGCTAGTTTCCACTGGCATTTCTGGTGATTCCTGGGGCAAGACATTTGCCAAGGATAACTGTTGTGCTCCTCTAGATTCTTCATGCATTGGAGTTAAGAGTTTTTGGATTTTGTAGAAAGTAAGGAAATTGACCCTAACAGAAATACATAGGACCTGTTACCTATGCAAAAGGGTCTGACACATTTTTTTAAAAGTTCAAAACAACAAGATAACATTTGGAAGCAGCTCAGACAGACACCTTCCTAATTTACTGGAGTATAAGGAGGAGGAGGAAGTACAGCACAACCAGACATGTAAAATTATGGTATTGCAGCCAATTTCAATAGAAGTTGTTTTAATTTTTTCCAATGGAGTTGATTTCCTCCGGTGTTGTATCTGGTGGAACTGACAGATATGTGCAGGGAGGCTACATCAGTCCAGCAAACGCAGTGCTTTAAAGATTGCCTTCCATGGCACGAAGGAGAAGCTGCAGGAACATAGCTTAGGGGTGGAGAAAAGGGCTCTGTGAGTCTACCGAGTACGTATCTCTTTTCTTTCTCTTCCTCATCATTCTTCATATTTTACTAGTATTATTAAAATGCCAGATAGAAAACTAAGTGCTGCTGCTGAAACGCTTTCGTAGTGATCACAGAAGATTCTTTTGTGCTTTGGCTAACAGAGAAGTTATTACTATCCTGTGGTGGATGGCCTGCACTTGGTATGTGTCATTTGCTATTCAAAAAAAGAAAAAGAAAGAAAAAGAAAGATACCAGTGTCTCGTCTCCTGTCTCTCTGTTCGAATGCCCGTATTGTAACATACTGCCTGGGTGACTTGTAGCTAGATGCAGAGTTTTCTGTGCTTGATGCTTTACTGCTGCTGCTGGAACCAGGATGTTACGTCCTTTGGCTTAAGAGATGGCCTTTTTGTCATGGATGTGCAGAAGCCGGCAGAGATGTTCCTGTTCCTGCCCAAATAAAAACCTAATTCCTGCTCTAGGGGAACACTCCATATCTTTCTACGTCATGTTATTTCCCTGAGGGATTTATTCTAAGTTGTCTGAATGTGAATCAAAGACATTAACTGTTTCCCTCTTCTTAGTTCAGCTCCCTTGCCTTGTTAGATCTCAGCAATTTTCCAATAAATAAAAGCAGCCAGACCATTTTGGCATGAACGGCAAGACCACATCAGAATCAAGGTATCCTTCCTAAGGTTATCATGCATGTGCCAAGCATAACGTATTGAGGAGTTTGACATTCCTCAGTGGCATGGCCAAAGCTGGAGCAATTCATATATTTTTTTTACATCCAAGAATAGTATAAGATAAGGGCTTGAGAAATAGGACTTTATGATGAAACTCTCCAAGCTGTTAAGGAAAATATCTTGATAGATCTCTTCTGGGAAGATTTTTTTTTAAAAAAAAAGTCTTGTCATTGTGTGACAACCATGTTTGAGCTTAGTTCGGTGCAATGAACTTAAACTCACCTTTTTATTTTTCAGCTTTAGAAACTGTAATAAGGGAACTTCAATATGAGTATCACAATTCACAAATAAATACAAATCCGCATACATAGTACACAAATACCCAGAAAGAATATAGATGAGATCTGTACAGGGAGCAAAATAAACAAATAAATAAAGTTTTCTGGGGAAAGAATGTTACTCACTGCAAAGTTATTGCTGATTGAGTAACTTAGCTGTTGCTAGCCGAGATTTGTAGAGATTTCCAGAATAATTAGAGAAAATTAAATATGGTATGCCCATATTAAAACAGAATTGTCCCCTGAAATCTTTGCTTTCTGAAACTCAATATTTTTAACCATTCTCAGCTTTTAATTGAACTAAATTCCTCTCCAAAAATAATCAAGAAATGCAAAACGTTCAGGAGATATGTTTCGGGAGGGAGGGAGGGAGGAAGGGAGGGAGGGAGGGAGGGAGGAAGGAAGGAAGGAAGGAAGGAAGGAAGGAAGGAAGGAAGGAAGGAAGGAGAAAGTTTCCAAATCAAGCCATTGACAAAGCTCCGTTGGTCAAGAAGAGGATGAAACCAAAAAGTTTGATAGTTTTTAATGAGGCTGTTTTTGAGAAGACGATTCTAACCCAATCAAACATTTAAAAAAAACCCTCAGTCAGGAACTGAAACTAGAATAAGAGAAATCCTTTACTTTGATAAAAGAAGATATATCAGGTATGTCTGAAAGAAATAATAATTTAAGGCAACTATTACATATTTGTCAGCTAGTCAAGCTTATGTCTTAGGTACTAAAAATGCCTGTTGTATAAAATGATTGAGATGGATCTTATGGATGTTAAACATTTCTGGCAGATGTTGAAGATCTTGACAGATGAAGCAGTCTCTGCATCAGTGGTATTAGCAAAAAAGCTGGGGACAGTAACTTGATGGATTATCTAGTAATGAGGCTTAATGATCTCTTCTTTGAATTACATTTGTCTGAAAAGGACAAAGTTCAAAATTCCAGGCTTGCAAAGTTGAATAAACTAAGTGCAAGTATAATTTAAAGTTTTTTTAATGAATGTTCTAGAGAAAAAATTATTCAGGAAGCTCACAAGTTGAAGCAAATGAATTAAGGAGGAGAGAGTGGTTTGTCAAGTAATTAATCAGATTATTTTACAAAAACAATGCATTTAAGCTCTTACAGAAGGGTATTTGATACAAATTGGGATTTTCATTTAAACTTATTTAAACTAAATAAAATAGGAATAATTTGTACTACTCAGGATATGAATAAAACTTGAAGAGGTCACCCTGATCCTAGAACATGGCACGACCTTAGAGATTAAGCCAACCAGATGGCTATGAAATGAAAATGACTGAAGAAAGAAGATTTCAACGGAAAGAGGACCAAAAGGCGAAACTATAATAAAATGAATTTGTTAGACTGAATAGTTAAAGATCTAGTACACTATTAATTGGATAGTTAAGAATGGGTAAATTGACAGTTAAAATCCAGGTAGACTATGCTTTGAAGAGGTTAAACAGTTGGTTGGCAGGAGAGAGGAGAGAATTGTCTCAGTTATGGTTAGATTTTGAATGGATTATTTGAATCTGTAAATGGGAATGATAGACTTTAAATGTTCTCACGTAAGTAACAAATCCCACAGTTCTGAGGTTCAAAAAATGTGTGGAAACTTTGTCATCAATCACATTTGTTTTTCCCTATGGATTTATTTTCTAACACAAATATTCAATTATATTCATGAATTGGAGTTTAGTCTTCCCATTGGTTTACTGTTTTGGGAACATTTGTTTCTTCTTTCGTCCCCTTTTATTTATGCTGTCTTACTTGATGGAGAATTCCAGAGTCTATACAATCTTACCGTGTTTCCCCAAAAATAAGACCCTGTCTTATATTTTTTTGAACCCTGAAATAAGAGCTTGGCCTTATTGCCATGCGCTCAAAAGCCCGATTGGGCTTATTATCAGGGGATGCCTTATTTTGGGGGAAACAGGGTATCATTTTGGGTGGTCTCAATAAATCTTCCCTTTTATTCAGTTTTAAGGTATCCTGGGTGATTCTATTCCTTTTGCCTTGAGAAAAGTACATGCTTATTGGTGTGTTTTTGCTTTTATTTCAGGATATCACCTGGCAAGATGAGCACTCTGCTCCTTTTTCTTGGGAAACTAAGGTAACTTTGTGGAATTGTTACATGTGCAATAATTGTCAGGTTTGTTTAGTTTCAGAACACAGAATGCAGTAATAAACTTCTGCTTTGGGGCCCAGAGGTAATTATGTGTGATCTTGTGGAATATAGGTTTCAACAGCAGGAAAAAAAATGTGATTTCTCAAAATAAATTTCAAACAATAATAATGATAAAAATAATACATTTTACCCATTTATCATCTGAGGAACAAATAGAAGTACAAGAAACCCTTGTTTCTTGCTCACAATCTGAAATGTAGAGACACAATATAATTGGACCAAAGTCACTAGTCACTTTTATGGTTAACTTAGCCTACTTGTACAGTTATGGGAAGCTAATGACTTTCCAGATGTTGCTGAATAACACCCAACATCTTTCACCATTAGTCATGCTGGCTGAGACTGCTGGGAGGGATTCAGCAGCACACTTAGCCAGGCAGATCAGTGATCTGATTTGGAATAAAGTAGTTTTCTATGTTTTTCAGGACCTGCACTCTGAATATTGGCTCCCAGTATTGGGTTTGCAGGCATTTTACTTGTTTATGGTCATCAAACCTCGACTTTTGACAAATGCAACTCATAAGCTGGTATTAGAATTTCTGTTGCGTTCATTCTGTTCTGACCTCAGCAAAAGTCTGAAAAAAATGTCTAACCATGCTTAAGTAAGTAGTCCAAAGCTGCAGTGAAACATTTTACATTGCCTTCCTTGTCCCAAAGGAGCTTTTTGAGGAGGCAACTGGACTTTCTTGTTTTTTCTTTTCACTTCTCATCCAAGAAGCTTCTTAAGCTCTGACTGGATGGTGGGGAATGGAAGGATTTTTATTCCTTGCAGACAGCTGGTCATTTGCATCCTTTTAGAGGGTCTTTGAAGCACTTGGAGGTTTATCTGTGTCCTCAGGGTCACCTGAGTAGTGTTCCTGGTTCTGAATATAAATATAAATCCTTCCATTCCCCATTGTCCTGTCAGAGGTGAAGAAGATTCTTGGATGAGAAGCGAAACATCTTCAAAAGAAAAAACAAGAAAGTCCAGTTGCCTCCTGAAAAAGCACCTTTGGGACAACCATGACCAGGATGACTGAGAATCTCTACAGACTGCCTTCCTTATTTTTCTAGGTGAAATTGTGATTGAAAGGCCGTTCCATGTAATGCAGGGCCCTCTTAGAATTGACCGTTGGAGCCCCAGATATTGCTTTCATCTGTTTTATTCCCTCGCTCCATCTTTGATAAATAATATTGTATATGCATGAGCTATATGGCTAGCGCTGTTCCATTTTCTTTCTTCTGCTTGACCTGCATTAATTTTGCTCGAGGGAAAGGGCACAACACATTTCAAGTTGTAGAACTAAATTGTATATTACAAGCAGTCACATGCTTTCTGCTGAAGATTCATTTCCTAGAATATTCTAAGTAATAATTTAGATGTAAACGATAGAAACATGGTAAGGAAGAGGCCACACGTCACTCTTTGCCCTTCATATCTGTTCCAACAGTTAACCTTATTTGAGTACTTCAGAATCATATATAAAGTTCCGAAACATAGAGGTTGGGAGATAAAGAATCATAATGACTTTTATTTGGAAAACCTACTGTATTACTAAATCAATGTCTTTAGAATAGGTCTGTCCAAAAATGCAGTGGTGTCAGTCAGTCTGTCTCTTATATATTTTGCTGATTGCCTTCTGTTTCTTGACAGTAATCATTTGTGTTTACAGCTCTCCCAACACAGCCCTTGGCCACTGGTTGTTGATTGTAGATTTATGTTAGGGAAAATAATGTTTTAAACTGAGATGAAATAATGCTTCAAATGTGAAATAGATACACCGATTTAAAAAGTGACTCTGTTGTTCATTGGCAGGACTTAGCTTGGTGAAAGTCCTGAAATCAGTGCGATCGATCATTCCCAACCTGGTGCCCTCTGGATTGCTTCAGCTACAGTTCACATAAACCTCAGCCATTATGGCAAAGGCTCCCTTAATAACCCAGTGAAAGCAGGTTCAGGTAGTGAATGGTCCTCCTAACCCTGAGCTTCTGTTTCACTCTGCCCTGCCCAGTGTAGCTAGTTCTGAGGACTACAGAGAGTGGCAACCCAAGAAGATCTGGAGGGTAACTTCTGCTGATCACACCTGAAGAATGATAGCAAGTGAATTTTTGATGTTTTTGCATAAATAGGACATCAACATATAAGTTGTTCTTCACACAAGTCCTAAAACTAGACAAAACAAAACAAAACCCAATTTAAAAATGAGTCAAAAACACATACTTGTTCATTTATTTATTGGGGAAATGATCCAAAGCTTCATATTTGTGTGCAGCAAAAGTATGTGAACCTTTGCTTTCAGTAACTCGCATGGCTCCCTTGGGCAGCAGTAGCTGCAACTATATGTTTCCATTAACTGTTAACCAGTCCTGCACATCCAGCTGGGAGGAATTTTATCTCTCCCTACAAAACAGTTTCATCCAGGGATGTTCAAACAAAAGGTTTGAAGCAAAATGTTTTAAGAACCACAGTCTATCCACACGTAAACCTCCTCCATTTTTCCATGTGCATATCCTTTTTTTGAATTCAAACTTTTTTTCTGATTGCCTTGGCAAAAACACACCCAGTGTGACTAAACAGAAGAAAACTTAATGAAATAGGAAGACAGACAATTGCATGTTTTTCATATCATTTTTAAAACTTAGATGTACTACCCTGTTTCCCCCCAAAAAAGACATCCCCTGATAATAAGCCCAATCGGGCTTTTGAGTGTATGGCAATAAGGCCAAGCGCTTATTTCAGGGTTCAAAAAAAAAAATAAGACGGAGTCTTATTTTTGGGGAAACACGGTATTTACATTCGCATATGTATGGAATTCAATAGTTATGGATTTCAGCCTTGTCTTATTTTTCTGTCAAAGGCAATGGAAATGGAAGGGAGAATTCTTGGACCAGTTCAGTTTATGGATCTAAATAAAAATAGTTTGAAGACTTACACCATCACAAGGAACATAGTTGATTAAACTCCTCAAGGGCCTTATCTTTGGTACAGAAAGAAATTCTTAACTGCTGGAGGAAGTAGGTTCATTTAAGTTGTTTAATTCTGAACTCAGATCAACTAAACATAAGTGCTATGTTCGCATAATGTGCTAGCTGAATAAAATATCATGGTTTAATAAGATGGTTTACTCCAAGACAGCACATAAAACAATAGTTGCCTGCCACCAAATCACAGCCTATTTAATCCCATTTTAGACAAGTTTAAGGCACTGAGTAAATGCAGCCATATGAACAGCTTTCTCTAGCAATATGTGCTTCAAGAGTATCAACGCAGTCTGTTGTAGGTTCTTATTTAATGTCTCTTGGATATAATTTTGCTTTATGGAAGTCTAGATTCTGCTTAAGGTTTTTGAACATTTTTTGAACATTTTTATAAGCTCCTGTCCTTCAGGTTTTGTTTTACTTTCCCCTCCACCCCCATTATTTTCTCTTCTGTTTTGCAGTTGCCAAGCCAAACAGCTTGTTTTGGCTCTGTACGCTATCTACTTCATGAAATACTCTACATTCCCCACAAGCTCATAAGATATAAAAATAGCTCCTTGGATTCTTGTGGTATTCTCTGGTTTTAGTTCAGAGTTGAGTATGTGTCAGTTCAGATCCAGCTTGATTCAGCATGATGGGAGTCAGCCTTATAATGCAACCCATACATGCTTGGAGGGATGGCAGTGATTGGATATGGAGCCTGCAGGGGAACATCTGAAGGAGACAGAGTGCAACTTCCACAATCTTTTCTTTTGATCCATGGAGCATCTTTCCCAGCTTGGGCATCACCTTGATAAGTCTGGCCAGTATTGGGAAATGGGAGAAATCTGAAGAGTGCCTAGGTTGTTGAAGTCTGTGATACAGCTGATGAAAAATATTCAGCCATGAAGTGAATTTAATTAAATTTCCTGGGAGAAGTGGGAGAAGAAAGACCTTCACATATATTTCTTCCCTGATGATCAAGCCAGGATATAAACAAATGTCACTGATGGTGTGATTAAAAGATTCAAGGGTAGTAAAATAGGTTTTTTTGGGTTTTTTGGATTGGTACACCCTTCCCTACCTGAACGCCTGTGAGTTATATGGACTTAGGCCTCCAGGATGGTCCAGCTGTTCTGATAATTGCTGAAAATTCTAGGAAATGATATCGTTCCCCCTCCCCCATCAGAAGGGTCCCAAGGATGATGAAAGCAGGTCTAGGAATTCTAGAAAATGTCTTAATGGGCAAAGCTGCACTTAGCATTTGTGAATGGAGTGAAAGCTGCAATAGAAAGAACACATTATGAATTCTTGGAACCGTGTTACATACATGGGCAGGAATAAGATTTCCAGAAATTGAATTTGAGTTTTGGGAGGAGGTTGAACATAGCCTTTGTTTTTTAATTGCATTGTTATACACCATGGTTTTGTGCTTCCTTGCTTGTGCAACAACTGGCATTTGGCATTATGGTTGGATGGGATTGCCATAGAAGAAAATTCGAGAAGAAGGAAGCTGTGTGCGTCCTAGAACTTTAGGTTAATGTAGGAGGTGACAAGGCTGAGCCCAAAGGAGGGGTGAAACGCAGCATCAGTCATGAGTCCCTTCGCACCCACAAGAGATCTAATTCCAGCCCACCTTGAATTCCTTTGATTCTTCTCTCCCACCAATTTCCCTTGGCCGTTAGTAGTTCAGATACTTGTAGAGAGCTTAAGCTTGCAATAAATCTTTATACCCATTTGAACTGTCTGGATCTCCTGATTTTCCTGGCACTTGAAAGTTACTCACTTCTTCTAGGCAGTCATTCTCAGATTAATGCAGTAGTGGCAAAAAGGTATATTATTGGAATCTTTTTGTATTTCTTTTGTATTGCATTTCTTTTTTATATATGTAAAGTATTAGGATTTAATCTTAACTACTGAATGGATATTTAATTGGGCAGAGTTGGGAAGGAAATACGTTTTGTGTTGTCTTTTGGATTGGGGAAATAGATGAAGTATTCAAGATGGTTTTTGACATGACTGAGTACTTAAAAAGTTGTCTTTTAAAATATGAAAGGAAGGATTTAAATTCTTAGGTTGGGTTGGGAATTTTAAATTTAAATACTGTTTATTCAGCCTGAGTAGCTTGTCTTGTTTTGATTCTGCCAATATTTCTCCCATCTCCTTGTTCTGGTCTAAACATAGACTGTTATTCCATGGCACAGCTCTCAACAACCAGTTCTTTTTTTTTTTTTTTAAAAGCATCCTGGTCTGGCCAGAAAATTCATATGGCAAGATATATATTGCCTTGAATCCACAGCAGTGGTTTCTGTGAGTGGAAATGATTGCAGATATCTTGGATCAAGACCAGTGGTGAAATCTGAACCGATTTGCTACTGGTTTGCTGGCTGCGCACACGCACACGCGCAGTTTGCACCAAACACATGCTGTGTGCACATGCGCAGTACACGCCAAAAGGAGGCATGGGAAGGTAAGTAGAACAGCGGGGGGGGGGGGAATCAGCTGTGGTGCGCGATCTTGGGAACCTTTTAAAAAACTTTTTAAAAGCATTTTTTACTACCGGTTCGGGCGAATAGGTAGTAAAAAATGCTTTAGAAAAGTAAAAAAAAAGGCTCGGATGATCACAGCTGTGCCAAGCGATTGTCAGAACCTTTTTAAAAAGTTTTTTAAAGCATCTTTTACTACTTATTCACCGGAACCGGTAGTAAAAAAATGCTTTAAAAAGGTTTTTTTAAAAAAAAAGGTTTCAACAATCGCTCAGCACAGCTGCGATCTTGGGAACCTTTTTTTTAACCTTTTTAAAGCATTTTTTTACTACCAGTTCGGGCGAATAAGTAGTAAAAAAATGCTTTAAAAGTAAAAAAAAAAGTTCCAACGATCGCACGTCGCTCAGCTGATCCTCGGAACTTTTTTTTTACATTTTTTTAACGTTTTTTTTCTATCGGTTCAGCAAACCAGTAGCATTTTTTACTACCGGTTCGGCCAAACCAGTCCGAACCGGTAGCATTTCACCCCTGACCAAGACTATTCTTCTAGAGAGCACGATGGATGAGAAAGCTTCTTCAGTAGTTTTTCACCAGGCAGAGTCAATTGAGAGCTGTGTTGTCTTTTTAAATTTTACTGTTGTGGGTTTTTTTCCCCCTTGTCCAGAACCACTAAATGATTTTTTCCATTTGAACATTTTCTGCATTTTTTTGCATCATGCTATCCTGTAACAACTCTTAAGGAATGTGTATTTTGGACTTAAAAAAAATTCCAGGTGGGCAACTTTATTTCTCAATAGCCTTACTCAGTATAACCATTGACAAACGATTATGCAATCCGGCAACATCTGGAAGGCAGTACATTGCTGACCTCTGATTTAGGTCATTCTTCAAAGTAAGCAAATTGTTTAAAAGTTTCGACCTCTTCTCTGACAAAACTTTGTCTATGTCTCTTTTTGCCAGCAAAGAAGTAGGAAAAATGTTTCTTTCTTCCAAGCTAGCCTAGAATAAAGAATTGTTCTGCCTCATTGGCACCACTGGAGAATTACCATTTTTAATGCCAAATGTAAGCTGTCTTAGCGTACAAACATCAGTACTCTGTATGTAAGATGCCAAAGAACGTTTATAGCTGAAATGAACTACTCCCTTGTCTTATTTGAACGACCGGTTGTCCACGGAAAAGAACTAATGTTCATTTTTTTTTTTGCTTTTAATCCCCTAACAGAGTCAAATGGAATTCAGTATTGCTTCTCTGCTGATCCAAGAACCGGGTGCTGCAGCACCTCAGCACGAACAGAAACAGCCTAGCAAAACCGCACCTGGCCCCCCAGCCCCCAAACCTTCCCAGGGTGGTAAACCGCAAAACTCAGATGGGGTTATACCGGCCAAAAAAGAGGAGGAGTCCTCGTTTTGGAAGATCAATGCTGAGCGCTCCAAGTACGAAGGGGAACAGTCTGAGTTCCATTCGCTAACCCCAAGCCAAATTAAATCCATGGAAAAAGGAGAGAAAACCCTCCAGCCTTATTATAGGCAAGAATCTGGTCCAAAAGAAGCAAGTAAAGCAGAGAAGCCTAGTGCTCCTAAGCCTGAAAAAGCGATCACCCCAGTTGTTCCCACAACACCCATAGAATGGGAAAAGCCCCCGTCCAACCAACCTGCAGTTAGTGCCTTTGATGCTCCTTCTGACCCTGCAGAGAAATTGTCATCGGCTGCAACCCAAAATGAAGATGCCCAAAACAGTTTTGTTCCAGATTTACAAGGATTTGGCCAGGTAAGGATTGATTCTTTGTTGTCCTGTTACAGTATGAGAGGTAGAAAGAACCTAAGCAAAAATAAACAAATAAAAATAACACCACCACCACCACCTCCTGAGTCCCAGAAAATGAGTTCTGTTAGAGCAGGGGTTTCAAACTGGTGGCCCGCGAGCCGGATGTGTCACACGCAAGCCACGCCCACCACAGCTTTGCGAAGGGGGAGAATCGGGTGGAATGCTCCCGGTTCGGACTGGCTCGGGCGAGTAGGTAGCAATGGTGGCGGGCAGTTCGGAGAACCGGTAGCAAAAATCCCTGCCCCCGCCCCCCCATACCCAGCTGAGCCGTGCGATCATCAGAGCCTTTTTTTTCTTTTAAATGGCTCTGATGATCCCAGCTGAGTTGCCTGCCGATCAGGCAACTCAGCTGGGATCGTCAGAGCCTTTTGAAAGCATTTTTTTACATGGTTTTACATGTAAAAAATTGTTTTAAAAGTAAAAGAAAAAAATTGGCCATGCCCACCCAGTCACATTACTCACCCACCCACCAAGCCACGCCCACAGAACTGGTAGTAACAAATTTTAGATTTCACCCCTGGGGAAAACGTTGTGAAACGTCACGTGACCGCAACGTGACGCGGCGAGTTTGACACCTGTGCGTTAGATTATTAAAACCTCACAACTGAAATCCTTTATTTTCCTCTTGGAGAAGATCAGAGGTTAAACATCTAAGATGTGAACCTCACCATTTCATGTCTTTAAAATGTGCAGCATATGCTAGTAATAGATTGCCTGAAGCCCTGCATGCTGTTCCATAAACATAAACTTGATTGCCTTCTGATTGCCTGTACATGTGACATTTGTAGCAGCAGCTCCAGTGTGGAGAGAGTGTCTAACACGTGCAGTGGAAGAGGGTGGATTCTTTCCATTCCTGAGGGTAGAATCCAAAGCTAAGTAGGAAGAGCTCCTCTTAAAGTGAGTGGGTGTGCTGCAACCAAATGAGCATCTCTTCTATTTAATTACATGTAATATGATGGCACTTTAGGGCGTATGCACAAGGTCCCGAGTTTTTCTGTAACTAAAACAGGAAAAGGATATTGGGATTGAGGATGTGCGTCAGAATCAGTAGCTCAGTGAAGATGTCAACTTGGTGCATGGTAGCTATAAAAAAGACACATTTCATGCTCAGCATTCCTGTGAAAGGAGTTGAAAGTAAAACTGCTGGCCGTGTAATGCCTTCTTTGCCAATCTAACAAGCATTCACATCTGGAATATAAAGTAGAATGTATTTGAAAAAGGATATAATAGAGTTGGGAAAGGTGCAGAAGAGGGCTGCCAACATGGAAAGGGGACCTGAATAGCTGCCTATGAGAAAACGATGGGACTCTTTATCTTGGAGAAAAGGTGAAGGGCAGAGGACATGATTGAGGTGTATACAATCATTAAAAATTATAAAAAATAAGTAAAATATAAAAGCAAGGAGAAACCGGACAGAGTTTTCAAACACTTGAATCTTGGATCATCCAATGAAGTGTATTAGAAGAATTTTAGAACCGTAAAAAGGACACACCATAACTAGTAACTTTCATGACTTGAAGATCTAGCCAGGACTAGTGGCTTTGAAAGAGGTGGATGAAATTGTGGACAAGTCTTGCAGAGGCAGTTAGTCTTATTGCTGAGTTGAGAGCAAGAGTTATCCAAATACTGCTTGCAGAGAACAGCAATTTCGGAGGGGCGTGTATTTTAAAGGTGCTCAGAGTTGCATTGTTTGAGTTGGGCAGCTATATACATTCTTTGAATAAATAAAAATAAATCTAAGAAATCTATATCTCTACCTTTTTGTTGATTACTATGAGAAGCAAAATGCTGGCCTAAGATAGGCCTTGGCATGATCTTGCAAAGCTATTATTAAATTTAGAGGTGCATGAACAGGTAAGAACTAATTGCGCTTGTATGATGGATTAGTGTGTAGAATTACTTCTGTACCTTAGAACTTTGTTATTTCTGGCCTATCTTATACCTCACATATAAAATCTGTAATGGTTGAAGGGACAATCTAACCTCACGGTTAGATTATTGCAACACGCTCTACATGGGGCTACCCTTGAAAAGTGTTCAGAGACTACAGTTGGTCCAGAATGCAGCCACGTGAGCTGTTGTGGGTGCACCTAGATACACCCATATTACACCAATTCTCCACGAGCTGCACTGGCTCCCTATTGGTCTCCGGTTACAATTCAAGGTGTTGGTTATTACCTTTAAAGCCCTACATGGCTCAGGGCCAGGTTATCTTCGAGACAGCCTTCTGCTGCATAGCTCCCAGCGACTGGTAAGATCCCACAGAGTTGGTCTTCTCCGGGTCCCGTCAGCTAAATAATGCCGGCTGGCGGGCCCACGGGGGAGGGCCTTCTCTGTGGCTGCCCCGGCTCTCTGGAACCAGTTACCTCCTGAGGTCCGGACCATCCCCACCCTATTGGCCTTCCGAAAAGCAGTGAAGACCTGGCTTTTCCAGCAGGCCTGGGGCCATTGATCTCGCTCTTGTGATCTGGCGAGATCCAGCCATGAATGGCGTGAATGAATTTTTAATGTTTTTAATTTTTAAATGTTTTTTTATAATGATTTTTTAAAATGTATTGTGAGCCGCCCTGAGTCTTCGGAGAGGGGCGGCATATAAATTGAATTAATTAAATTAATTAAATTAAAGAGATGACCAATCCCCTCCCCACTCATTTTATGTAAATAGTTCTTTAAGGGACTAGTTGCTTGAAGGAAGGGTAAGGTGGAATAATGTGTGTCATTCATTTTTGTGCAAGTGAAATTGGTACTTGATTCTGGATAACCCAGCCTCTCTGATCATACAAATATTCCTACACATCTCCCATTCATTTTAAATACTGTTTGGATACATTTCTGGTAACTGGGACCTTCCGAGAGAAAGTTCAGTGAAGAGCCAATCATAATCTGAATATCTGAGCACAGCCATATATGGCTGTGGGCCACTGTGCATCAAACCTGTGAAATGTTTGATAGCTCTTTCTGCCAAACAGGATATATGAAATTCCTTTCTAGCTGGTAATAGGAGAGAGGCCATTCTTTCATAGCCTTGCTTCCCTCATTCTGGCCAGTCTTCTAGAGGAAATGTTTGGGAATCCATAAGATATTCAGAACGGAGAGACAACCATTGAAAATCCATTGGTGGTTTTCTGGTGGAAACTCTTTGTGGAAACAAAAGCCTTCTTAATGCAGTGTATGCAGAAGGCCAGGTCTAGACCCAAACCGTTGTACAATATTGTAATTCTTGCCTTGGTTATTCTTGCTTTTACACCCTTTTGAGTGTAACCAGGGGTGGGTTCTACTTACCTTTACTACCGGTTCGCAACGGGATTGCACACACGCTAGCTTCTCCCGCATGTGCGCCTTACTTCAGCGCAAGCACAGAAGCTTCTGTGCATGCACAGATCGCTGATGACGACATCCGGGGCGGTGGGCGGGGCCTCCCGCCGGTTTTACTATCGGTTTTTGCGAACCGGTCCAAACTGGAGGCAATCCATCACTGGTTGTAACTACTTGCTTTCTTTTCTAAAACAAATTTTCTTTCTTTCTTTCCACAGAGTAATGCAAATAATGTTATCCTGAAGACGGGATTTGATTTTCTGGACAATTGGTAGACAAAAACAATCCTTCCGTTGATTTTTGGAGAAAGAAAAAGGGCATCTCTCTCTCTCTCCGTTTTTTGTCTTTTGATTTCTGTTACTGGTTTTTCTGTGTGTTTTTTAAACTTTTTTCCCAGTTCTTTTTTAATGTTGCCCTTTGTACTAATACTTTTTTGTAGAAACCTGATGAGTATTTGTATTTTGAAGTGATCCAGTGTTAGAAGGTGGGCGGGTTTTTTGGTCTTTTATTAATTGCCGTTCTGCACATCATATTTGGTGATGAACAAGGGATACATTGCCTAATATTTGTATGTATGCTAAGGACAAAGTGTGCAATCTAATTAGAAAATGAAGCCATCTGATAGAATACCCATATTTATTTTACACATGAATGCCAACAGCTAATAGGCTACCATCTGTATTATTAAATACATTTGTTACAAGAAGATAACTTTATATCAAGCACAGATAGATTTTAATATCATCTGTCTGAGCCTTGGCCAGTATGTTCGAGGTTCTGAAATTAATGGCCCAAAACAGTTTGTGAACACCATATGGGCTTTTCCTAATAGAGGGAAGATGGAAGCACAGAGTCCAAACACCAAAATTCAGCGCTTCTCTTTCAAATATATTGTTCAGGATATAAATCTGCAGACATTTACATGTTTATTTTTACATTAGCCTATGTCACTTGACTCGGGTTGAAGGGGGGAAAAAAATCAAGCAGCTTTAGCTAATGAGGTATGTTTTTGTTTTCTTTCTGTGAAACGAGGCCTAATTGGTACACAAAATAGGGTCGTTTGTTAAAAATAAAACATTTAATGAAATGTATTTAATATGTTTTATTATAAAACATAAAAGAAGAAAGAGACTAGTTTAGAGAAATAATCAAATATGTGGATGGAGCTGCCTTTTTTTACTGATTAAAAAACCATCTGGTAAAGGGATTGTTAGAAGAAACATAACATGAAAAATAACTAATTTGTTTGATCTCTTTTGGCCTAGAAGCACTGAACCACATTTTGAAATTTAGCTCATTTCCCTTACCCTCACTGCTGGTGTTACATTTCTTCAACATGTTTACTGCAAGGCATTGTGATGCTTTCTTTAAAAACAAAACATTGTATTAAAAAAAATATTTCATGAGATTTCTGATTCCTGGTACTGCTTCCCATAGTGGGAATAGGACCTGAATGTATCACGAACATTCTGTTGTATTAGATTTTCTGTTATTGTAATATTACACAGAAACTATTTTACATGGAGGAACACTTTAAAGATGACATCCCTCACTTGCACCTTGGAGTAGTCCAGCATACCACTAGATACCAGCCTAGTCCAGTATCTGCAACATCCAGAAATAGCTAATGCCATTGACATTGCATTTCTGTAACTTTAAACAGTATTTCTCCCCCCATCACCTTCAAGCCTTAATTCCCCTTTCTGCACAAATTGTAATTTCTTCAATCAAATACCAAAGGTTATTGAATTCCTGCTTTTAACCTTGAGAATTGGATTTCCTGGGAGACGACCCAATAACGGAGATACACTATACACATGTACCTCTGATGTTATGTGGAATTCTTACAAAGTCTGTTTGGGCACTGTATCTGTTGTCAGGCTAGCTAACACTAGCCTTCCTCCTTACTAGCCACCAGATAAGTGGGTCTACCTTCAGAGTTGTTCATTGTCCATACCTGTGAGTGGTGTGAACTGAAAAGTCACTTCTCTACAGATCGTGTGTTGTTGTGTTTTATTTCAGATTACTTTCTGTTCCTTCTGCTGCTTACATATACTCATTAACAATGTTTGTGACAAAAATTAAGAGGTTTGTTCTGAATCTTGCCCTGAAAGATATAGTGGAAAATAAGACTGGATAGTCTTTGAATTCAGTTCCAAAATTCATGCTTTGTTGCAGTGTGTGGAGGCCAGAATATATAGCACTGATATGCAGCTTTCCCTCATAGACTGGAGCACCATTTTGGAATCTGAAGCAAAGCATTGCATAACTCTAGAAAATAATAAAATGGAATTAATTGTAGAGAACACTAAAGAAAATGCTCTTTTTTAGAAGTGGTTTATGTGCAATCACACAAACATACACTGATATTTGTGCTGAAGATGGGAGTGGGAAACAGCAGAAGGCTGTCTTATCTTCAGATACTTGACTTTGTCTTAAAATATTTGGATTAATTGGTTGTTCTTAGTAACTAACACATTTCCTACTGTGCACACCTACATGGCAGCACAATTATTAGTGTCATATAAGAGTCCATTGAATTGGGGTAGCAGATGTAGATAACTGACATTTTTGGAATGGTTTAACTTTTGCTACTGAGGAAAAAAGATTTTCATTAATGAAAATAAGTGCCTGACACTTGACGGCATCTATTTCAATGTATTTAAAGATACCATACTTTAAAAAAGACAAGTAGTTTTTATTTAAGAAAAGAGTACTTGTTTGATACTTTAAAAAGAAGCAAGCCTTTAAAAAGGAATTGGCATAAAGTCCTTCAACCCGAAGACATTTCTGCAGTGTATTTTTGGATTATAAAAAGGGAGCCTTTTCCAATACTGTCAATCGGAGCTCATCAGTATAAAGCGCTTTTCCAACTCAGGGTCTCTTGTTCATGTTAACAAATTCAAGAATTAAATAAATGCAGTTTGGTTTGACTAGAGCTTTCTGTTTATATGTCAGCGGATGGGGGTTAATGTCCTGAGGTCATTGAAGCAACATTTTTAGTTTGCTGCTCTTAGGCAATGAAATAGGGTAAACTGGGCCTAATCCTCCTCTTCATGTATCTATCTCCAATCTTGTTTATATTGCCTTTCTCTTCAATATAGTTTCATGGATAAACCTGATGTTTCTCCCTTTCGTAGATGTTTTTATTGAGGTTTTATTCACAATTGTATATGGCTACAATTCATATCTGATTCTTAATTAAAAATCACCTGACATGGACCACTGATGATTTTTCACTTGTTTTAATGTCTCTCTCTTCTTATTTATAGTCACGTTCTATTTGTGATGTGATTAGCACTATGTGAGCCTCTCAAAGTCCCTTGTAAATCTTTGGGTGCATTAGCACTTTTGAGTTGAGAATTACTTTGTAAGTGAAATATTACCAACTCTGTGGAACACAATTTCTACAGGAGCTTCTCATATTCATCAAACCAATGAAAGTAGGGTGTTGTCATGAGCCTCACCCCTTTGGGAACATGCTAGCCATGTTGTGATATACACCCAAAAATGGGGCTTGCATCATAGCACTAGTGCTGCTTTCATCATTCTTATCCCCTTTGCCCTTTCCCCAGTCAACACCTCTAACTATAGAAACCTTTTTCTATTATCTTGTTAATGGGAAGTAAGATTGAGTTAAAGTTAATTCGAAACACTTTCTTACAATATTTTTTATAGAAAATGGTCTGATTACTGGATATGAAATATAGTGTGTAGGAGACATGTAGTAATTTTTCAGTGATGAAACCTCAACATATGTCCCCCTTTTCATCAACCCTTGTGCTGCTTCTACATGAAAGTCACCGCTATTGCTGTGTTCATGCCACCATTATGCTTTATCATATCACACACACACAAGTAATGATATAACCAAACATAGCTTCACATTTCAAAATATTTAGCATACCTCTGGGATCTCAGTTATTAAAATACATAATTTACTTTCAGTGTAGTCTCTACCTAGAGATCTAGCTTATATGGAAGAGCATGAGCCTACTTGAAGAGAAACTTGGCTTTGATTGAGCTTATGGCATACATCCCAAAATGTGCCTGACTATGTATTTTCAATACCATGAGGATGTTATTGCAGGTGGCACAATTACAGGTAAGCTTGTCTGCACCAATCTTGCTCAAAAGAATAAATACTGGCCGTGCACAAAATCAATAGTTTGAAGAGCTATGCTTTGCCTGTCTCTTTTCCATAGACATACACAATATTTGTAATCTACTATCCATCCATGGATCATATCTGCTCATGATCATATCTAGGTGAGCTGTCATGATCTATCCCTTCAGGGATGGATTGATTCATGGAAGTCACGGAGAACAATGACTCTTAGCCACAACAACTGATATTGGCTCTAAAGGCCATATGTTAGGAGACTGTTGGGTTTCTTTGTGCAGTTGGCCACTATGAAAACAGTCAGTTGAATTAGATGGGCCAAGAAGGGTCTGATCCAATAAGACACTTTATGCCCTTTTTTCTACCTAGCAGTAGCCAATTTTAAAATGAAAATACATTACCAACCTTCACATAGCAAGCATTTATATTCCTCTATAATCCATATTGACTTCTGATTATTTTAATGCATGGACAATGAAGTCCAGAGGGAGATTAAAAGTAAACCAGAATTGTGAGGAAAACAAGGTAGAGGAAGAAGTAGTCTACAAAGACTAATGACTTAACTATGAAGAAGCTTAAAAGTAAAAACAAAAAACTGTTGCCAAAAAGACAAATTGGGAGTCAGACAAATGTTGAAGTTTGTGCACAACTAAACTTTCTTAAGAGATGGGTTCTGGAATTAGAGTTCTGATTAATGACAACCATCTGTTCTTTTCAACAGATGGGGCCAGCCTTTGCGTTAATAAGAATACAGACCCACAAATGTAGTCAGCAAACCTCACATCGAAGTGTGCAGACTTCTCTAGGGCTATAAATGTACTGGACTCCTTTTGTTCTGAGTTTCTATAGAAGCATCCATCTATGAATTTAGCACATTACCAATCATGAAAATAACATTACTGGTAACGGTCAAACTAATTAAACTCAAGTGGAGAAAACCCAGACCAAGTTTTGCTTACGTTATGAGAAGACAAAGTTGATTTTATCTGTCAGCTTAGATTTCTTGGCAACTGTTTAGACTCTCAACAGTAAAAACAGATTTTCCAATTTAGAGAGTAACCTTATTACATTTTTTGTGCCCAGAATTAGAATGGGAATTTCCATGGCTCACTGGGAGAGCAAAGACTGCCTAGTATTGCTGAAAGTTCTGTATTTGATCATGGTATGTTTGGGCAGCCAATCAGACTGGTGTTAGGAAAGATCTCCACTGAGATTTTAAAGATCTAATGCCTATCATATTAAGTAATAGTGTCCTAAATTCACAATTGTAAAGCATTTGCCTTTTATTCCTTATTAAATATTCTTGGCTAGTATTAATTCAAATCTGTGAAGTTTTTGCTAATACCTGATTATTTGGAGGACTTTTCTCAACTTCAAACAGAATGTTTCTAGTGCATAACAGTGTCAGTAAAATCATCTCACCAGGGGTGGGTTCTACTTACCTTTTACTTCCGGTTCGTCTCGCTCCCATACTGAATGTAGATTAATGAGGGAAAAAAATGAATTTCAACAACTGTAGAATCAGGCTGTAGCATAACAAAATTGACAAAAGTGAAGGGGGTCTGAATCAGGGGTGCTGTTCAGCAAGTTCTGACAGGTTCTGGAGAACCAGTAGCAGAAATTTTGATTAGTTCAGAGAACTGGCAAATGCCAGTAAAAAAAAAAAATTGAATTCCACCACTGGTCTGAATATTTTCTGAATGCACTGTAAGTGTGAAAAAACTTATAAAAAGTCACGAGTCACTTTTTTCACTAACTTTGAATGGTCACTAAATGAACTGTTGTAAATCGAGGACTACCTGTATTACAGAGTCAGGTAATTCCCTTTTATTGCTAAGCTATGATAATTACAACAGAACTCTAGAAAGGAGAAAGGTCTGGAACCTGAATATTGAGATAAGATGTTCCTCTCTCCACAAATTTAATGTACAATTGTATGTACGATTGGACTTGCATTCTTCATCCGGATGGAATCCAGGGAAACTTGAATGATTGCACTGAACTTTTAATGCTCTTGCTACATAGATGTGGAGTCAAACAAGGTTGGTTTATGATCTCCATAAAGAAACACAAAACATCTAGCAGCGCCAGATGGAGATTCTTGATCTGTTTAGAAAAAGGAACAGCAAAGCCACTGGGGCTGAAATGATGAGTAACAGCAGACGAGCTGAAGAGGTCCAGATGTACAAAATGCAACATTTAATATTTCTGGAATTAAGGACCTCTCTCAGAACTCAGGGGTCATCTACAGAAGTTAAATGAAGCAAGATGAAAAACCAATGAAAAGATGCACATCTTTGTAGTACGCATAAACTGTGGAAATCTCTGGCAATGCAATCATATGAGAAATTGGCCCAAATTTAGATGATTTTAAAGACTAGCTGGAGACAAATAAATAGAAACAAAATGTTTATTGGGAACCAACATAATTACGTTAAATCAAAAGACAATAATTGCTTAGGGCTATTCATTTATGTCTTCTAAACAGTAATTCGTTACAGCATGTATTCACATGCAATATATTTGTATACAAATAGATGTTAATGCAACGTCCTCAGCTTACTGCCCTCCAGATGTTTAGGTCTTCAGATCTTATTATCTTTCCATTATTCTGTGCTGGCTGAAATAATAGGACTTTAAATCTAGAAAATACTTATTTGCATTTTAGTTCTAAGACCACATTCACAATAGGTGATTATAAGAAAATTGACAATACAAACATCCCTTGTAATTTTCAGTGATAGGGGAAAATGTGAACTCAGTTCAATTCAGAAACACGTTGGGAGACTGGCTGAATTCCATGTTCAAGACCTTCAGATGTTCATAGTCAAATTGATAAACTAATGAGAAGAGAGAGAGAAAGAAAAACCCAAATGTTATATTCGATATCTTCCACTTTATCGGGAACTGGAAACTTTCTGCCTGTTCATATTTCGAATGGGTGACATCTGTGAATGTCTATTCATGAGAAGCACTATTGTTATGCAAAGTATTCTGTAGCTGAATAGACAAATAAGTTAGTGCTCCGTATTTCTGGCCATATAAATACCACACACAGAACAGCCCACACCACATAGAGAGGTTTCCTGAGGATGGGCTCCAGCTTGGAAGACAAAACCTCTGGTCCCGATGACTGAGCCAGATTGGATTCTGCAACATGCCTAAGGTTAGCCCAAAAACACCATGACCAAGTAGATACCATGTTTCTCTGAAAACACAACCAACCCCAATAATAAGGCCAACCCTAATTTGGGGGTTGGGACTAATATTACCCCTACCCCAAAAATAAGCCTGGGGAGGATGGGTGTGGCCAGTATGAGTGGCAGTGTGGGCACAGGGGGTGGGGCAACCATCCGGCTTCAGCTGCAGCCCGCTGCCCCTTTGGGTCAGCGCAAATACTGCTTTTGCCCTTCTCTTTCTGGGCGCAGCACTTCTGCTTGTTGGGCTACTTCCCTGAAGCCGGCAGCTCCGCGGCCAGCTGCTTTGCTTTTTCCCTCTTTTTGGGAGGCGAACAGGAGGTTTTTTGGCAAACGGGAGGAAAATGGAGAGGGGGATTTTGCTGCCTGTCATCCATTCCTCAAGCTCAGCACAGACTGAGGGAATCAGTCTTGTGATCATATTATAAGCAGCTGCGTCCTTTTCGCTGATGATGTAAAACTATTTAACACCACCGACAATACTGCTGCCCTACAAAGCGACCTTGATTATGTGTCAGAATGATCGAACAATTAGCAACTTCAAATCTCAACCAACAAATGCTCTGTCTTACACATTGGCAACAAAAATCAGAACACCAAGTACAAGCTGGGCGGATACGACCTCGTAGATGACCCTCACTCTATCAAAGACCTAGGAGTACTCATCTCAAACAAACTAAGCCTCAGAGCTCACTGTAACAGCATTGCCAAAAAGACATTAAGAGTTGTTAACCTAATTTTGTGAAGCTTTTTCTCCGGTAACATTATACTACAAACTAGAGCCAGACCAATTCTCAAATACAGCTCATCTGCCTGGAATCCACACTGTATATTTGACATTAATACAATTGAGCGAGTCCAGAGGTATTTCATGAGAAGAGTACTCCACTCCTCTGCTCAGAATAGAATTATGCCACCAGGCTTGAAATTTTGGGCTTGGACAACCTAGAACTATGCCACCTACGGTCTGACCTAAGTGTAGTACACAAAATTGTCTGCTACAATGTCCTCCCTGTCAATGACTACTTCAGCTTCAACCGCAATAATACATGGGCAAACAATAGATACAAACTCAAGGTAAACTGCTCCAAACTCAATTGCAGAAAATACGACTTCAGCAACAGAGTGGTCAATGCCTGGAATGCACTTCCTGACTCTGTTGTTACATCCTCGAACACCCAAAACTTTAACCTTAAACTGTCTACCATGGACCGCACCCCATTCCTAAGAGGTCTGTAAGGGGGCGTGCATAAGTGCACCAGTGTGCCTACCATCCCTGTCCTACTGTCCCCATTTATTCATACTCCCTTCCTGTGTCCATGTCCATGTTTATACTTTTACCTGTTTTCTTGTACATGTTTGACCAACTAACTAACTAAACAAACAAACAAACAAACAAATAAATTTACCTCCAAATTTAATCCCATATACTAAAAAAACAAAGAAACAAAGACTAGAGACCACTTGCCCCTTCCTCTTCCATGTATTAAGAGTGACTGGTTAGGCTGGTATTTGAGACAGAGTGAGAAGAGAAAAATAAGTTGGAAATTCCACTAATCACTGTGCTTACAGTATCCACAATATAGTTATGTAGACAAAATCACTTCATGGCTGCATTGTGGAAGCAGATTGTAGCTCAGTCTCGGAGGCCATCTTGCATTTTATGTGACCCTGTTTTTAAGCGACCTCAAGAATTGAACGAATGCACAATAACATAGCAAGACATGAAGAACCATCTTAAGGAACCATCTGAAAGGAAGTCACCTCTTCATTTAGCTCCATTATGTCCCCAGTATAATATTCCAGTAAAAAGGGAATTGAGGAAAGTAGAAGAGACAAAAGAAAAATGAAAAATCCTATCCTCAAACTATCTCTACTGACAATGTTTTGTTTTCGTTACCTCATTTATATGGAGGTTAATGAAATCTCTGTTTTCCACACATAATGCCTGGAATACTCCTGCAAGAAGAATTTTAGTGTTATTTTCAGCTACTGAAATATTCAAAACCTCTTTTTCAATAAAATGTCAAACTTAAAGCAAATGTTAATATTAATAGGTAAGATTCCAGAAGTCCCAGTGGGAAACTTTGATGATGTCTGCAAAACTGAAGATTATTTCAGACATTTATTTATACCAGATAAATGTTCTTTATTGGTTAGTGACAAAAATGAAAGTGACATTTGGATATTTTTTGAAACAACCTAACATGACTTTGAGTTACCTTGATTAATGTCAGGATTTTCAAATATTTACCACTGGGACATTTCAGAATTTAGGAATGACATGCAGGGGTGGGTTCTACTTACCTTTACTACCGTTTCACAGCAGGGCGTGCACAGAAGCGTTTTGATGATGTCAGGGTCAGTGGGCGGAGCCTCCCACCAGTTTTACTACCGGTTCTATAGAACCGGTGCAAACTGGGGGCAACCCACCACTGATGTGTTATGTCCAAATATGGACATCCGTCCGGGGATTGGTTAATCCACCGGCGGGAAGTTTAAGTAGCTGTCATTGGACGGCTGGTCTGCCGGAGCACTATAAGAAGGGCTCCGGCAGCACAGCCGTTCGTCTTGTTCTTTGAGCTGAATAAAAGTCACTGACTTGACCTGAGCTGGTCGCGTCTTTCTTCTCCTGCGCCGATCTTACACTGGCGACGAAGGATCCAGGGAACAGAGCCAACCCTCGCGACACGAAGCAAATCGACTGAACGAAGCACTCAGAGCGAAGTCACTCACCGAACAGCGCAACAATGGCAAACCCAGAGTCCGCATTGTTGACGCTGACTCCCTTCCAGCCAGGACGGGAGATATGGCCACACTATATGGTCAGATTCCGGCAATTCCTGAAGGGAAACAACATCAGGAACGCCGACGACGAACGACAGAGGGGCATGTTCCTGGCGCACTGCGGCCCCGAGGTCCTCGCGATGGCGATCAACCTCGTGGCACCCAGGGACATTGAAGATTTACCATGGGCCGACCTCCAACGCATCCTGCAAGACCACTACGCGCCGACGGAAACACCGGTGGCGAACCGTTTCAACTTCCAACAGAAGATGCAGAAGGAAGGTGAGACGATCAAAGAATTTGTAGCATCCCTCCGCCAGCTAGCGGTCAGCTGCGATTTTGATAACGTGGACAATGCGATTGCTGACCGCATAGTTTTTGGCATGAGGGACAGGGTACTCCAGAAGAAATTCCTGGGCAAAAAGAAACTAGTGCTCAAGGAAGTCATTGAGGAAGCCACAGCCGCGGAAACGTCGGAAAAAGCCGCAGCCGCGTTACACCGGGCCAAGGGCATCCACAAGATTCGGAACACCCAGTCATCATCCACCGAAGATTCCACAGCTGGATCGGAGTCAGAGGAGGAATCTAAAGTGCACAAGGTTTCCAAAACCCCGGGGCGAGAGACCGTGAAAAAATCGGACCGGAGGGAGCGTTGCGGCAGCTGCAAAGGGGACCATCCCAGAGCAAAATGCAGATGGAGAGATGCCACCTGCAGACGCTGCAATAAGAGGGGGCACATCGCAGAGGCCTGCAGAGCACCAGACCCTGACCCTGAACCCTACAGCTACCGTGGCAGCGAAAATTGGGAAGACAACGCGAGGTCATCTAGACGGTCCTCGTACCAACCTAGACGCGGGGGAAACGAGGGAAACCGGAGGAGAACGGTGCACCAGACGACAATACACTTCTCAGACGAGGATGAGTCCACCTCCAAGTGCTTGGTGACCGTGCACGTGGAGGGGACTCCCTGCCAGATGGAGGTGGATTCGGGCTCGATCTACTCCATTATGGACTGGAAACGTTTGAAGAGCCTGAAGCCCTGCATACAGAAGAGGGACCTAAAGCCTTTACGCTCAAGACTAATTGACTTTGGGGGGAACACCATTGGAGTACTGGGAAGAACCTCCATTCACGTCTCCTACAGAGCATTCCAGGGTGAACTCCCCATCACAGTCGTCGACCACAGCCGCCCAACCCTGCTAGGCATGGAATGGTTCCAGCCATTAGGATTAAGAATCCAAGGGGTCAATCAAATTAGAAGGGACGAACTCGACTCACTCCTCGAAGAGTTCCAGGAAGTCTTCGACGGTAAGCTGGGGAAATTTGTGGGGAAACCAATTTCCTTCAATTTAGATAAGGGGATTACACCAATCAGGCACAAGCCCCGCAGGGTTCCGTTTGCCTTGAGGCCTAAAGTAGATGCTCAGCTAGATAAGCTGATTGCCCAAGGCGTGTTGGAGCCAATCGATCATGCGGCATGGGAGACGCCCATTGTGACCCCCATGAAGCATGATGGATCTGTGCGCATCTGCGCTGATTACAAAATTACCATAAATAAAGCCTTACAGCAGAGCGCATATCCGGTCCCAGTGGTACAACATCTGTTGCATTCACTTGGGAACGGATCACTATTCGCCAAACTGGACCTGGCCCAGGCTTACCAGCAACTGCCAGTCGACGAAAAAACAGCGGAGGCGCAGACAATAGTCACCCATAGGGGCGCATTTAAATGCAACCGGCTCCAATTTGGAGTCAGTGCAGCCCCTGGAATTTTCCAATCGATGATGGAACGCCTTCTCCAAGGCATTCCAGGGGTAGTGCCGTACTTTGATGATGTCCTCATCTCTGGGCACTCAAAAACCCAATTGCTTGAGCGTCTGAGACAGGTTTTGAAGCGCTTCAAGGAAAAGGGTTTGAGAGTGAGGAGAGATAAGTGTATCATCGGGGTCCAGGAGGTCGAGTTCCTGGGCTATCGCATAGATAGCACGGGCATACACCCCACCAAATCAAAAGTTAAAGCTATCCATGAAGCTCCAGCCCCCAAAAACAAAACGGAGCTTCAAGCCTTCTTGGGACTGTTGAACTTCTATAGCGCTTTTCTTAAACAGAAGGCCACAGCTGCTGAACCATTACATCGCCTGCTGGGGAAAGCGGTACCGTGGAGGTGGGGGAAGGAAGAAGAAACAGCTTTCAAAACCGTCAAGGGGTTACTCTCATCAGACAGTGTGTTAATCCAGTACAACGAGACCCTACCGTTACGGTTAACCTGTGATGCATCACCCTACGGGATTGGAGCAGTCCTGGGTCATCAGCTGCCGAATGGAGAAGAAGCCCCCATCGCATACTTCTCCAAGACCATGTCCAGCACCGAAAGGAACTACAGCCAGCTGGACAAGGAGGCATTGGCCATCGTGGCAGGCACAAAACGTTTCCACGAGTATTTATATGGCAGGACTTTCACTATAGTAACGGACCACAAACCGTTGCTGGGACTGTTAGCTGGGGACAAACCCACTCCAGCATACATGTCGCCCAGGATGACACGCTGGGCGATATTCCTAGCCGGGTACGACTACAGACTAACCCACAGACCCGGCTCATCCATCGGAAATGCTGATGCCTTAAGTAGATGTCCATCACAAGAACCGGTGGAAGACCCCGCACCCACCATCAGTCTCCTCCATATAGACAACGACAGTGACTGCCCAGTCACATCGGCAGACGTGGCAGCCCACACTCAGAGGGACCCCACACTCAAACGGGTCCTCTCCTGGGTCCTGCGAGGCTGGCCGCACAAAAAAATCCCAGACGAATACGGGCCGTTCGCACGGAAGCAAAAGGAGCTGTCCACGATGAAGGGCTGTTTGCTATGGGGAGACCGAGTGCTGATTCCGGCAGCCTTGCAACCGAAAACGCTAGAGGCGCTCCACAACGGGCACCCGGGCATCGTCCGGATGAAAGGGCTGGCTCGAAGTTATGTGTGGTGGCCATCCTTGGACAAGGACATTGAAAAGTGGGTGGCCAAATGTGATCCCTGCCAAGAGGTACGACCAGCCCCAGCCCAAGCCCAATCATCGGAGTGGGAAGCACCCAGCAGCCCGTGGGCAAGGGTCCACATCGACTTTGCAGGACCAATGCAGGGGAGGTACCTCCTAATAGTGGTAGATGCTTTCTCGAAGTGGCTCGAGGTCATCCCCATGGCATCTACCACAACGGAAGCCACAGTTAAGGCATTACGCCGTCTGTTTGCCACCCACGGGCTACCAGATGTCTTGGTCTCTGACAACGGCCCCCAGCTGACATCCAAACCCATGGAGGAATTCCTGGCCAGACTGGGCATCCGCCATGCCCTCACCGCACCCTACAGGCCGGCCGGAAATGGGCAGGCTGAAAGAATGGTGAGGCTCACAAAGGAGGCACTCACCAAGATGGCACCAGGGGACTGGCAAGAACGGATTGACAACTTCCTTCTTACCCAGCACATCACCCCGCATGCCACCACGCGGAAGAGCCCAGCAGAGCTGCTGATGGGGAGGAAGCTAAGGTCACCCTTAGACCGACTACACCCACAGTACAGCCCAGATGTGACTGCCACCGCCAGCCGCCCGCTCCGAGCATTCAGCAAAGGAGACCCAGTATTTGCGTTGAATTTCCATGGGTCTCCGAAATGGCTGAAGGGAGAGATAGAAAACACAACCGGCCCGAAGTCCTACAGAGTGGAGCTGGAAGATGGACAGGTCTGCCGACGGCACATCGACCAGCTCCGGAAAAGGTGGAGAGGATCGAGCGAAAACCAGCCCGACGAGGTAGGCCTGCCACACCCCTGCGAGGTGGGCCAGCAACACCCCGGCGAGGAAGCGAGCCAAAACCGGCCCGACGAGGTAGGCCTGCCACACCCTTTCGAGGTGGGCCAGCAACACCCCGGCAGGGCAGGACAGTACCAAGGCAGCATTGCTGAGCAGACCCCGGCCGAGGAAGTAGACCGGTACCCGCATCGCGAGGGGGACCAGCACCACCCCGGCGAGGAGGGCACCCATCACCACAGCCCCAGAGACCGATGTCCCAGCAACAAGGTAGACCAGGGACACCTCCAGGAGGGAGATTCACACACCCCCAGCGAGGACGGTCTACAACACCCCGGCGAGGGAGACCTCTACCGCAAAGCAGTAGACCGGGGACAACCACGAAGGGCCAACACACAACGCCCGGGCGAGGGCGACCAGCGACACCCCAGCGAAGGAGACCTCCACCAACACCCCAGCGAGGTCGACCAACGCCCACCAGACAAGGAAGCCGCGCGACACCCCGACAAGGTCGGACGGCAGAAACAACAGGCCGGCCCGAAAGGCAAGTCCCAACAACAAAAAGGGAAAGTAACCCAGATGGACTTACCGGACAGCCGAGAGCACCCACCGAGCGATGTCCACCGACAAGTTCCCGACGAGACCGGGCAGGAGAAGGACCAGCAGCACCAGCCAGACAATCCAGAGGTTGGGACCGGAGGAGCGGGCATGGGGCCCACTCACTCGACGGCCGGAATCCCGGGCACCCAAGTCGGGGAGCCAGAGAGGTCGAAAGCACCGTCCGCCCAGGGGAATGGCGAAGCTCAGAGTGAACTGCGCAGGTCTGCTAGGACTAGCAAACGACCCACCTACCTGCGTGACTTCGTAATGTATTAAACTGATGGACATGTTCTGACTAAGGGGGGAGGAGTGTTATGTCCAAATATGGACATCCGTCCGGGGATTGGTTAATCCACCGGCGGGAAGTTTAAGTAGCTGTCATTGGACGGCTGGTCTGCCGGAGCACTATAAGAAGGGCTCCGGCAGCACAGCCGTTCGTCTTGTTCTTTGAGCTGAATAAAAGTCACTGACTTGACCTGAGCTGGTCGCGTCTTTCTTCTCCTGCGCCGATCTTACAGATGACATGTCATATCACCATTCATCAGGCTTCTATTACTAATTTTGTAAACATTCTGTAGATGGTTCTGTAGAATTCTGCCTTTCATGAAATGATCTCATGTAGATATGAAGTCACATGACCTGCACAATGAGTATATGGTTTCTAACTTGTATTCCATATATGTAGACCATCAAAGCTATAATCCTATAGATAGTTCCTTAAATATATTCATTCTAAATTTACAGAATTGATGTCCTTATTTTGTATAACTATCTTAAATTTTTAATTAAGTCCCAAAGAATGCAAGAGGACTTATTTCTGAGAAAACATGTGGAAGATTATCCATTGTTAGGATTTCACTGATTCAAACTCTGATTGATTTTTTTGTGGGGAAAACAAAAAAAATGAGGTCATGATTTATTTTTATTAATTATTTTATTAATTATATTTCTATACCGCCTTTCTCCCGTAGGACTCAAAAAAAAATGATAAATTGTTTGAAAGGATTAGAATAAAAATAATAGATTATAGAGAAAATGTAAATGATGCTGTAACCAAAGAGGTTAACTTATCTTTATACTTAAAACTGCTGTAAAATAAAATTGGGAGAAATTTCTTTATAATCTTTTTTTCTTTTCTTTGATTTCTCTACTTTTATCTTTTTCTTCTTCCACTTTCTTTCAGTGTAAATATTAGTAGTTCTTGTTTATTCTGAACACAAAATTTCTATAAATTTTTATTTAAATAAAAAGATTGTTGTTTTTTTTAAAAAAAGGATTTAATTCATTCAAAACCAAATTATGAATGAAGTTAAAATAACTGGAATGATCGTTCATGGTGCATCACATATTACTGCTGATAAAAATGCGCTCAGTAAGGAAACAAATGGCACTATGAAGAGATACTCACTGCTTGCATTTTCTAAGCGAATTAGGCAGTTTAAGAAGTCATCAAATTCAATCTGTTGCTGATCATCTGAATACCTTAATACAATCAGCTGCAGCAGATGGTTATTGAGCTGCAATCCTTAAAGAAAGGTAAATATGAGGGTTTAAAACTTTTTTTTGGCTAATCTTCAATCCAGTAATTTGAAAACATTCTTTTAAATGATATTGTCATAATCCATGCAAAGTTTGGCAATGTGAGAAAAATAGTTTTTATCTTCAAAACATATTTTGGGTCTTATAAGTGAGTGATACAGACCAAGGGTGGGTTCTACTTACCTTTACTACTGGTTCGTATTGCACCCGCGCATGCGCAGATCACCTATGATGACTCCCGAGTCAGTGGGCGGAGCCTCCCACCAGTTTTACTACCGGTTCTTGCAAACCGGTCTGAACCAGGGGCAACCCACCACTGATTCAGACCAATTCAGTGGTGAAATGTAAAATTTGTTACTACCGGTTCTGTGGCGTGGCTTGGGGGGGGGGGTAATTTGACTGGGTGGGCGGGGCCAACTTTTTTTTTTTTTACTTTAAAAACCATTTTTTCTACAACCTCTTCGGCTCACTTGCCTGATTGGCAGAGGCTTTTTTTTTTAAAAAAAAGCCTCTGATGATCCCAGCTGAGCCGTGCAATCATCAGAGGCTTTTTTTTTTTTTTACTTTTAAAAGCATTTTTTCGGCCAAAGAGGTTGTAGAAAAAATGCTTTTAAAAATTTCAAAAAAAGCCTCTGATGATTGCACTGCTAAGCTGGGCAATGGGGGGGGGGGGGGCAGGGATTTTTGCTACCGGTTCTCCAAACCACCCGCCTCCATCGCTACCGGATCGGGTGATCCGGTCGGAACTGGGAGCATTTCACCCCTGGACCAATTCCTAGCAAGGCACTCAGTTTACACACATCTCTTAATCTCACTTAATGCATGGAGCCATGTTTCTCACCCTTGGCAGTTTTCAGTTTTATGGACTCAGCTCCCAGTTTCCCTTGGCTAGCAGGCTGGGGAATTCTGGGAATTGAAGTCCACACAACTAAAAGCCACCAAGGTTGAGAAATACTGGGACAGAGTATGATCCTGGGGAGAATTATACATATACCCAAATATATTATTTTGAGAAGAGAGAAACAAAGGAAGAAGCTCCTCTATACTTTTCACCATCCTCCCCTGTTGGATGACCTGTTCAATAACCTGCTCATTGCTGGATCAGAAATATGTCCAAAATAATTGACCTTATTCCAGACTTCTTAAAGCCCAAGTCTGAAATGGATAGTTGAACTGAAGGTACTCCTTCTCTTCTAATCTCCACCACATAGTTAGAATGCAAGGGTGACTTCTCAAATTGGAGTGGCATTCAACTATGTAGTCTTTTTATTTTTCTTTGCATCACTTACAGGGGTAGATGCATTTGTGAAATACATAGTAAAGGGAGGTGGAAAAGTCCCCAACTTGTCCCTTCAAACTTAATCAGGCCACTACAGATTGATTTTTTTTCCTCAAGATGTCAAAACTTAAACCAAAACAAATTATGGGTTTTATAGCCATGGAAGAAATAGCCTTCCAGATGGATGTACCCTGTTGGAGTTGATGTAGATTCCATTGGTTGGCTGTAATACGCTCTGAGAGATGTTCTCCAGGTTATAGGAATGGTTATTAAAATGGCAAATGCAGAATGCTTTACTGCATCAACATATGTATGTGTGTTATAATCTAGTAGTACCGTAATTAACTTCGTCTTCCACCTTTGCATCTCTTCTAGAGAACAATGCACAGGATGACTGAAGCCTGGTGAGGAAATTGCCCTACTCATTCCATTGAAATCCATATGTCAGTTGGACAACTTCACTCCATCTGTGACTACATAGAATAGAATAGAATAGAATAGAATAGAATAGAATAGAATAGAATAGAATAGAATAGAATAGAATAGAATAGAATAGAATAGAATTCTTTATTGGCCAAGTGTGATTGGACACACAAAGAATTTGTCTTGGTGCATATGCTCTCACGTACATAAAAGGACAAGATACATTTATCAAGAATCATAAGGTACAACACTTAAAAATTGGGGTTTTGCCAATGCAGCTGAAGGAGAGGAGATTCAGGACAGAAAAGAAGAGGGGAAGAAATAAAAAGTAAAAATATTTGCTTTTATGCCATACCTTTAATGGGAATTATAGTCCAGTTAAATTGCCTTCAGGACCTCAGCAGATGGCTAAAGTTAATACCTTTCTTCTAAAGCAATTCTCACAACTTAATATCATTGCACACAAGTTTCTATGTTTGAAAATGCAGAAACTTTATTAAATGACTTCAGACTTCATTAATGTATGGCAGCCAACTGCACTAGCCCTTTATTCGGATACTTAGATATTTGGTTCACTTACACATCATTTGATTTATTCAGTCGCATACTCCTGTTGTAGATTCTCCTTCATTTTGAACTAGCAACTTGATAAATAGGAGGAGGATAGAGTACTATGTAATGTATATTTGCTACCTTGAGGCACTTATAAGTAATAAAGGTGGGATAAAAATGAAATACATAAATATTCTCATGGTTTGAGCACCAGAGTGGGTCTTATGCTGTATATGGCACACATAAGCAGTATTTTAGAACCAATTTTACTACACAGTTGTCCAAAGTCTTCATTTTCATAAAACAATCTGAAATGGCACAGTGACCTTACACTTCTCCTATAATACTATATCCAGATATTTGATTTTAATAAAAATGTACTTCATGTGATAAATAAAATATAGGTGACTGCTCTACTTACTTCTCCAGCAGTGACAGCAGCATGAATTGGTATAAAATAGCAGATTTGGGCTCTATTATTTTACTATATGTCTCAAACAGTGATTAGCTGTGTCTTAGTAAAGAAAGTGGGCTTGATGCAAATTCTGCCTTAGGGAGAGCAATCTTAAAACACTGGACCTCACAACCCTCTTTTCCTGGTACGAGGTATTGTCCTAAATTGTCCAAAATGGTCACATATTGCAAAAGCCAGTCAGAAAAATTGGTACCTGCTGCTTTTAAAGCAAGACGAAGTTCATGGGAAGACATTGTGCCAGACTGATCAGAATCAAAGTGAAGGTAGATGCTCTGAATCAAAGAGAGAAAAATTGACAGCAAATAATAAGCATGGTTGGAATAAATTAAATGAATTATTGAGGCAAGGAGATTTTCTTTTGAAGTCATAAATTGTGAACAAAAGCAAAACTTTTAGCATTTTAATAAAATTGTTACTCTGAAAAACGTACTGAAAAACGTACAAAAATCTTTCAGATTTTTGAATAAATATGGCTCTCTGTCTACAAAAGTAATTTTTTTGCTAGTTCTTGCAAGTTGGTCTGAATTGCTCTTTATAAGAATATATGAATATGCAAACTGTTAGATAAAAATATCTACTATTGGATTTCTATTTAGCATTACACTTAATAATAAACTATAGCGATTATCTGCAGAATGGGCAAATACTTACATTATGGCCATTGTAACTTTTTAAAAACTGTTTTAAATTTTCAAATACACATAAAATTGGTGAATCCAATTTCAGAAATAATAAGCAGAAGTATGGAATCAGATTTCTAAAAGCAAGAATATATTTAGATACACTGCCTCTAGCCTCTAATTTTGTATAGCCAATCACTATCTGTTTTTCCTCTAAGTGCCCATTTTCAGTACATGAACTTCAATGAACTAGCTCATAATGACTCAGGATAATATGGATTCTTTATACATTCTTCTATTTTCTTAATCAATATTCTTATATCCTGCATTATTTGATTACATCCGTGGATAATGTATTAGTTTTAAAGAGATGGGTAACATTCAAAAGCAGTTACGATTTTTATATATTTGGAACCCAGCGCTTGTTAATGAGAGCAAGTTTGATGTAGAGGTTAAGGCACGAAGTCAGCTAAGAGATTTTGGGCCAGTTTGGACTCTCTCTCAGCTGTAGGAAGAAGACCAGTGTAAAACATTTCTAGAAAGTGTTGCCTAAAAACTGCCTGGAGTTGTCTGTGTGGCTGTCAGAAGTCTGGGCACACTTAAAAGTGCACACACATATGTTTGCTAACAAAAAGGATGAGTATAATGAGTAATGTCAGGCAATGGAAAATTTTCCTGGCGCAGCTCAGGGAAGGAACAGAGGAAGACCAAGGAATTTGGGGAAGAGAGGCAGCTGTTACCACATATAGTATGCCATACATATAAAGAAGCGATAGAACTACAAGCACCGTGCAAACATCCCTTGGAAAAGCAAACAGACCTTGTTCTCATCCTGCATTATGCATTCAGCTAAGAATATTAATTTAGATTGGAATAATATGGTATAACAAGTGAACTGCATACAATATTTAACCCCGAAATTCTGTTGCTTTGATTGAATCTGGAGTAAAAATTGGTGATTAGCAGACAGCACATATTCAATCAACAGGGATGTAACAGGAACTCAATTATTGCAATTGCCTTTAAAACATGCCTAGAATTAAAAGAGAAAAATAATGATTTATTGTGGTAACTTATTTTAGGAATTGTGAGAAAGCATTCAAATCTTCCTTTAGATTTTAGGGTTAATGTTCCTGTGGATCTAATGGGCCATTTTAAATTACATTTGTTGATAATTGGAGGAGACAGGCATCAAAATCACCAGTGTAAATTGAGCCATTAAGCAAGTTTTTTCCCCCTTCTGCTCATGAATCAGCAGATTTTTTTTTTACAATGTGTCAACAACAAGAGTTATTTCATTTGGCCTCATCCAGAGGAACATTCCTGGCATTTATTATTTCAAAAATAGATTTTTTTTATTTAGTCAAAAGTACTGTTAATGTTTCTGCAAGTGGTATGAATAACCGAAAAGAAACACTATTTTGTAGAATGATTGTCTTCTTTTAGAACATTCTCACTAAATTATAGATGTAATGGTTGTTAATCGTTTCTGCTCTAAAATACCTTCCAAAAGTAAAACAGTAGATTTTTGCATCAGTTGAGTGTGCATCGACTTACAATCCACTTTTTCAGTTTGTCCCAGAAAATTTTGAATTCGTTGAATTCCAGTTTTTCATTCCCGCTGGACTGATGCAGTTCCCGTTAAGGAAAACAATAATGATAGATTGAATCTCATATATAATCTCAGTGTCCTATTCCATGAATAGGTTTCCTATGAATAGGTGTCCTAAACCTATTCCATGAATAGGTTTATTTTATACAAATTAAACCTGTTCAATTAATAGGCTGTTTCCAAAAACTGTTCTTTTATATCAAAAACTATACCTGTAGAATCATCTTTCTAGGTCTCTTTGCCAAAGCCAATTCTCTATGGAGAAACATTGGATTAAAATCGAGGTGTTGCTTCCAAGTCTGGATTCAAGAAATGCCCTATACCCGCGATGGCGAACCTATGGCACGCGTGGCACAGGTGGCACACAGAGCCATATCGGTGAGCACACAAGCATTGTCCTAGCTCAGCTCCAGCATGCATGTGCATGCCGGCCAACTGATTTTCAGGCCTTCCGGGCCCACAGGAAGTCAGGAAAGAGACTGTTTCCAGCCTCCGGGCATGTGTGTGGGGAAGGCCGTTTTCACCCTCCCCAGGCTCCTAGAAAGCCTCTGGAGCCTGGGGAGGGCAAAAAATGGACCTTCTGGTCCCACCGTGCCATTGCGTGCTAAAAATGGGGGTCGTGCGGGGGTCACGTGCGCATATGCAGGGGGGAGCACTGAATTATGGATATGGGCATGCGTGCATGTGACACCCCCCCCCGCTCCCCCTGCTTTTGGCATGTGACAGCAAAAAGGTTAGCCATCAATGCCCTTATACAATGGAGTGCAATAGGCTATGACTAGACAAGGCCAACTTGGGCAGAAGGAAATGTTGAGACTCTCATGCCATGACTTAGGAGCTCAAAGAATGTAAGAGTTTGGAAGCTTGTTGAACCCAAAACATCTGCTCAGCATTTTCTCTTGTTCTCCCACCATCTTAAATCTGTTATTTATCTCAAGGGCCTTGGAATCTATTGAAACACACTCTGCTTTCCCTTATGTTCTGTCTTTATTTTTTGACTCACTGCTTCCTTCCCCTTTTCCATACTATATACTGAATATGGCTGACCATGAAAGAAAACAAAATAGAACGATGAATATGTATCTGTGTATGGTATGTACCAGGGGTGGGTTCCACTTACCTTTACTACCAGTTCGCCATGGGATCGCATGGACGCGCATGCTTGCTTCGCTCACGCATGTACCTTCTGCACATGCGAAGATCACTTCTAATGACATCAGAGTCAGTGGGCGGAGCCTCCCGCAGGTTTTACTACCGGTTCTATAGAACTGGTCCGAACCAGGGGCAACCCACCACTGGTATGTACTTTACTGTAAAATATTATCTACTGACTTTGATAACCTGTACTTAGGGAGGAGGGAGCTAGGTCTGTGTTCAGAAAAGGTACTTATATCTAGCTATGTCCATTCACCAAATAGTATCGGTGGAACTGATTCCTTCTTTTCTGCATCATCTTTCAAATCTATTCCAGAAAATTTGGAAACCTTCAAAGACAATTTGGAGGGGAAATGGAAGATTGTCTTTGGGACTAGTGAAAGAATAAAGGCCCATGATGCAATTGAGTAAAATACTTTGGATGAAAACTGTTGGTTCCACCTTTCTTGAACATAATTTCACAAGTGATCTATAGTTTGTCATTAGCTGTGATTAACAGAATAACAGAGTTGGAAGGGACCTTGGAGGACTTCTGGTCCAACCCCCTGCTTAGGAAGGAAACCCTACACCACTTCAGACAAATGGTTATTCAATATGTTCTTAAAAATTTTCAGTGTTGGAGCATTCACAACTTCTGGAGGCAAGTTGTTCCACTGATTAATTGTTCTAACTGTCAGAAAATTTCTCCTTGGTTCTAAGTTGTTTCTCTCCTTGATTAGTTTCCATCAGTGGTGGTTTGCCCCCAGTTTGGACCAGTTCACAAGAACTGGTAGTAAAACTGGCTGGAGGCCCCGCCCACCACCCCGGATGTCATCATCCCATTGCGAACTGGTAGTAAAGGTAAGTAGAACCCATCCCTGGTTTCCACCCATTGCTTCTTGTCCTGCCCACAGATGCTTTGGAGAATAGTTTGACTCCCTCTTCTTTGTGGCAAACCCTGAGATATTGGAACACTGCTATCATGTCTCCCCTAGTCCTTCTTTTCATTAACTTAGACATACCCAGTTCCTGCAACCATTCTTCATATGTTTTAGCCTCCAGTCTTCTAATCGTCTTTGTTGCTCTTCTCTGCACTCTTTCTAGAGTCTCCAGTCTCCTGATTCATGTGCATATTTTGATAGTGAATACTCAAAGTCCTAAAACGTCATTTTGTCTTCCTTCAATATCTGACATATATTTGATGTTTGCGATGGCAAAGTCTCATAGAGGTGATTGTAGCATTTTCATCACATTCACTCAAAGAATTCTTCATGCTTGTTTCAAAGGATACAGCCATTAAGGAAATGATATTTTTACATGACAGGCAGCTTATTTTCTTGAATTTGATCTTGTCTGGTGGGGGAAAAAATCAGCAGCATAGCATATAAAAACAAATTCTTTGTCTCCAACAATTTCATCTCAAAGTTCAACAGCACAACTGTGAATATTTTATTTTTTCTCCCCAGAGACATGTCATGATGTAAAATTGAAATATGATAGCTTCTGTCCTTCCAATACAGGAGGATCACAACACAGAAAATGATCAAGTATTCATTACAATGTCAGCTCCATTTAACTATTTTTGGACATTAATCTCTGTACAACTCCCTGCTAGAATTAAGTTCTACTAATTATTTGAACCAGGATGCATATTTTCAATCTGACTGGAACATTTGTTGTCCCGATCCTGCCATTATATTGCTTTGTTGATAATACTAATCACTAATAGCATTTACACATCTGTTCTGCATTTATGCTTAATGTAGTGTTGCTGGGGTGAAAATAGATAAATTGTCATTAGACCATGGTGGATATTCTGGTTCTGCTGTCAGAGTATTTGGTCCAAAAACATAGCCTCTTTTCATTATGGTCAAGTTTGTTATAAAATTTATAGATTAATGGTGATCATCCTCTATATGTGTCATCATGAACTCACAGAGACTCTGCCTGATTCCTTAAGCTACAGTAGTGGCCAAAATTGTGGAAACCTTTTGGGGAAAATGTTTTTTTGAGGTTTGATGGCTAATAACACCATTTTTTTTTTGAGTTTCAAGATTATCGTATTCCACTGCTGGAATGGCCTGGGAATAGCCCAGACCTTAACTCAATTGAAAATCTATGGAACCGACTAAAGAAACTTGTTAGTCAGAAGTGACCCAGCAATGAAACCCAGTTAATTGAAGCAATCATTCAATCTTGGTTTCACATTATAACAGCTGCAGAACTAAAAGACTTGGTTTGCTCCATAGGAAGACGTTGTAAGGCCGTAATTCATGCTAAAGGTTACCCAATTATTAACTGACATGGTGATGATTTTTGTATATCTCATGTTTTCTATGTGTTTCACTTTTCTTCTTTATACTATAACTGCTATTCTAATAGCAAATCCTTCATAAAGGTTATTGCATTACATTCTTGATTAAATTATCTTTCCATTGATATATAATTTTATGGTACTACTCCAAAAAAAGGTGGTGTTATTAGTTAGTTTTAGAAAATACACTTTTCCCAAAAGTTTTCCACTATTTTGGCCGCTACTGTATTCTCTTTTTAAAAGAATCATTAAAAAAAAAGACAAAGAAAGATAAAATTCAAGCACACAAATTGGTAAGCCTTATATGGTTGTAGAGAGACGTTGACAGTCTGTAAGTAACCAAGAGGACTGGGCCCAGACTGATGAAATGTTCCATCTGCTAGACTGTATGTCTACGGCAAATATTTAGCAAGAAGAACCTTACATGACTCCTTCCTTGAATATCTCATCAGTTTTTAATCCTGTTTTTATCCAGTGTTTATGAAAGACTGAACTGACAGATCTCAGCCAGACTTAATTATGCATGGACTGTAAATCCAGGTATTCACTGAATCTGTTGCAGATTTGCCCAATTCATCATTATACAGGACATGAGACCATTCACAAGTTGGGTTAGAAGTGCTATGGCCATGTTGACACTTACTTTTTTCCAACACAGCATTCAGGATATATTCAAGTTCCTCTGCACTGATCTCCATGTCCTGCAGTTAAATAAAGGAAATCAGCCTTTGTGGATTTTGCAATGCAATTTAAAAATTATTATTTTGTTTGGAAGAGCTCATTGTTTGAAAGATAAAATACTCTCTAAAGCAACAAAAACAACAACACAATGAGAGGACTAAATTGCTATAGGAAATCAATTTCCTATATATATGGCTATACTGTGTTTATACGTACAATGACAATAAAGTTATACTTATACTTCATTATTTTTGCTTAACTCTATGATGGAACAATTGTATTTAATTATATCAATAGCAATAAAATGCATCTAGAGTTTTGCTAATATACTGGAAACAAGCATCTCTGACATTAATTGGATATCAACATTCAGGGTTTCTTTTTTTGTCTGAACCTACAATATAGAAACATGCTCTTCCAGATGTTGAGGAATTCCGAATCTCACTGGGCTGCATCCATCCTGCTAGAGTTTCAATATGTCTCTATGTAATGAGCAAATGTTGTCACTGTCACTGTCAATTTTCCTATTGGGGTGGAATTGTCTGGGTCAGAGATAGCATTCCCCATTGGTACTTTGGATCAAGTGGATCCAATCGCAATCTGCTCTGGATTAGGATACTTAATGTGTCGAGCCTCCCTAGCAACTATGAAACATACTACTATGGAAGAACAGACTACAACAGATGGAGAGGAGACAGTCTTATGATCATCTGGACCCTAGAGCAGTGATGGCTAATCTTTTCTGGACCAAGTACTTAAAGCGCGCACATGAACCCCCAAAATGCAATGCCCGTGCATGTGCCCTGCCCCCGTTCATGTGTGTGCTCCACCGCGCATGTGCATGTGCCCCCCCCCACACACCCTGGCCCCCGCGCATGTGCAGCAGAGACCCGAAGACCAGCTGGCTGGTGGGAGGCATGCACGCATGAGCGGCAGAGCTGTACTGGGGCTAGGGCTCGCATGGCCCCAGAGAGGGCGCTGCATGCCACCTCTGGCATGCATGCCATAGGTTTGCCATCATGGCCCTAGAAGATAGCTGATCATTGACGTTTCCTCTTCCGTGTGTCCAAGATTGTATGCAAAAAACGTGGATTGCTGCAATGGCAGAGGACACACTACTTTTATGCTAGAAATGTTAAATCAGCTTCAATTTGCCTCCACAGCTGGTTATTGTTGAGATGGAGGCTAAGGACATATTTTGAAGAGAAATATGGTTGCTGGGGTGTATCTGTGTTCTGGTAATGTGGATAAGTTAAGAGAGGTGTTTTGTTTTGCTTTGTTTTTCACTAGCCCATGATTAAATCTGGCTGTTTTACATGAAAAACATACTTTCTGCCAGTAAACCATCCAAAATTCTAACGAGAGCTATAATTTTTATTAGTTGACTTGCCGGTCCTGAAATCTGCTTAAACAAATCTCGGAATTGTTTTTCTTCTTCTGTCTCTTGCTGGGGTTGTGTTGGCTCAGGAACCTGAAATTACCCAAAGATTATTGATGGAGAAACAAACAAACAAAAATAATTACTATTTGTATTACTATATTTCAGATGAGATCCATTTTAGAAAAAGCATGTATTAATATGTTTTACAATAGATTCTATTATTCTTTAATTTGATTGGTATTCTATCACCCTTGAAAAGAATAATTATTTAATAATATGATTGATTTGGTCCTTAATTAAATTTTGGTGACATACCTCTGGCAAGTCAATGTTGACATTTCCATCCATCTCCCTATAAAAGATGAATCCAATTTTTAAAAATCTGATTTTCCACTGGAATTTCAGAAGAGAAATCAGATCATCAGGATTAGTTACAATAGAAAAGCAGTTGTAAGCTTCTATTGTGCCATTCAACATCAGGAAGCTGTTATGGCCTACATTAAAAGAAATATTAACAGCAGATGCCAAGATAATTTCCTGGTAACAATAAGATTGTTCTCCAATAATTTCACAAATTTATATATTTTTTACATCAGAGAATGTGTGCAACTATGCGCTCATCCTCCTGCATTCTGGAGCAGTGGAGCAAGATCTTAAAAGCAGGTAAAACTTAGTTGAATAAGTGAATAACTTCACTCCTAAGTGAAGGCATAAGTCACCTTCACTTAGGAGTTTGAGTGGCCAAATTATTCTCAGAGCCTTCAGATGTTAATTTCTATAGCTTTTCAATGGCGATCAGTCGCTAATGGACTTTTGTACTCTGGTTGAGTGAGAACCTTGATATACTTACTTTGTAACTACTCTCTTTTCAGAAAAAATTCTTAGACAGAAATCAGCCTCCTGTTGTGGTTCATATGTAGTTGGAACAATGATGTATTCGCCAGGTGGTAGCTCAAATCTATCAGAAACTTCCCTTAAATTGATATAGGTTTTGCTCTTGGCTTTGGAAGCATTGTAGCGGAAAAAATCCTTTGTCAAGTGTTCATCTTTATCAGGACACTGAAATTAAATGTTCAGATTATTTAGCAATAGCACTTAGACTTATATACCGCTCCATAGTGCTTTACAGCACTCTCTGAGCATATTTACAGCAACATCAGCATATTGCTCCCAACAATCTGGGCCCTCATTTTACCAACCTCGCAAGGATGGAAGATTGAGTCAACCTTGAGCCTCTTCAGGATTGAACTCCAGGCAGTGAGCAGAGTTAGCCTGCAATACTGCATTATAACCACTGCACCACCAGGGTTCCTATTTCTTAGTTTGACTGATATGTCTGGCTTTTCTTTTCTTTTCTTTTCTTTTCTTTTCTTTTCTTTTCTTTTCTTTTCTTTTTTCTTTTCTTTTCTTTTCTTTTCGTTGGTTGAAGAATATTTTCATGCACTTTGGAGTTCAGCTTCTACATTCCTATATTTATTTATCATCCCACCATTTAGTCATCACTTTATAGATCATGCTATACTTTGACTACATGTGCCGCATTAGAGCACTAAATATAGGAACTTCTATAAATGGAAATTCAATATTTGTTGCCTAATTATTTTTTGGGAATTTGTTGTTTGCTGATATTTTATATTTTTAAGAAATAAGACAATCAAAAGGGGCTTTAGACTGCATGTCATTGAATCTTAAATAAATTGCAACCAAAGACGCATGCAATTTACTCTCAGATCCTGAATTATTTTGACCTTTGCAGCCTCAAATGGTAGAACCACACACTTTTATTTTACTGGTCACAACTAGGTGAAATAAAGTGTTAGCCAGAGGGGACAGCCATCTTATTTATGAACTCACTTCAGTTAAGTGTCTATGGAGATTCTTAATCATCCATGTCATGATTGTCCCAAAGGTGCTTTTCCAAAAGGCAACTAGACTTTCTTGGTTTTTTTCCTTGAAATTTCGGTTCTCATTCAAGAAGCTTCTTCAGTTCAGAAAGTCCAGTTGTCTTTTGAAAAATACTTTTGGGGCCGCTTCAATGAGATTGAGACAAAATCAGCATTTGCAAGTATGAAATGCAAAGAACGAAGCCCACAAATAAAGTGGCTTGATTCTAAGCTACACTTAATAGGGAAGGAAAGACTTTGGGGCCACCCTCACCTGCCTGGGAGGGCTCAAACAGTGCTAAACATTGCAGACCAGATTTCTCCAGCCAGCACATTTCAGGAAAAACCTAGGACTGCATATCTGGAAGGGCCCAAGTTGGAGCAGGGAGTTCTCCATAGAAATACCTCATAGATAGCATATCCTATTGTTAGCAGTGCAGCTCCGAGTTTCCTGAGTTTACGGCGATTCTTCTGCATCAGGGCAGCTACAAACGTGCACTCATCTTGACCCTCATCTTTTTCTGTCAGTTGGAGCTTGAACTGGGGATTGGTCCAAAATGTTTCTGAAATCAGTCAGCAAAAAGGAGATTGTGGGCGGTTTATTTCACAACAACAGAATATTGGCCCATCACCAGTGCAGGCTACTCGTCACCCAAGGATAGATAACGTCCTCTTCCTTCCCACTCCCAGGCCTTTTTTTATTTGTTCCCACCTAGCTTAATTATTTCTGCCAACTTTATTCTGTTCTTTTTTTCTGCTCCATTGTTCCTGTGAAGATATTATCTAGCTTCAATTGAAAGTTGCCTCTACTTCAAGGAATGGTCTTAAGCTTTTCCAAGTAGATGGTCTTCAACATTTCATTCCATTCTAATAGCAGCTTCATCTCTCTTTGGTTGCCAAACATACCCCCTCCAGCTGCTCTGTGCTGCCAGAGGTTTGTGTTCTCCGCTTGTTGGCAGTTGCATTAAAAAAAATAAATGCTGCAATTGATCCAGTAAGTGGCCCATTAAGTGAATGAACTATGCTCAACCCTAGAAGCTCATGCTCCATTCAACTCTTACCTCTTCCAATAGGCACATTTTTAGTTTCTGTCCAGACTCAGTGAATACATTCCTTGATTATGAGAATAAATTTGGGGAATGCATTAGGGGGGAGGGGGTAAAAGCAGAGAGAATCCATTGTATCTCATTGTCCATTCTGCTACAGGTCACACAGCATACATTTTAAAACTGCTGTGAGCAAGGAAATGTTTGCTGGCATAGCTATGATTTTTCTTTAAATTTGCCCCAAGAGAAATCTAGAAATAATTACATAAGCAGTTTCAGTTAAAACTAACTTGTAGGATACCCCAATAACTGAGCATAAATCTGAGTTTGGTTCTGCATTGCTTAAGTTGCTTATTATATTGAACTGTTTTTTTAATAAAATTTTGAAACATTGATGTACAGTATCAAAGAATTCTAAATGGCTCCCAACAAAAAATCTGCTAGAACTATCATCCACCATTTCTGAACAAACGGCGGAATTGAGGAATTGTGGGATATTAACAAGGGCTTGTGGGTGTCTATGGAGATTCTCAGTCATCCAGGTCAAACTTGTCCCAAAGGTACGGTACTTTTTCAAGAGGCAATTAGACTTTCTTGTTTTTCTTTGAAGACATTTCACTTCTCATCCAAGAAGCTTCTTCAGCTCTGATTGGATGGTCCTTCCATTCCCCACCATCCAGCCAGAGCTGAAGAAGCTTCTTGGAAGAGAAGCAAAACATCTTCAAAGAAAACAAGGAAGTCCAGCTGCCTTTTGAAAAAGCACCTTTGGGATAAAGGGCTTGTAGGGAGTTCCACAGCCTTTCTCTGAAGAATATGCAAGTGGGATAAAGCAAATGTGCAAACCTATGAAATTTCGGCACCCTCCAGCAGTGGCACCTCTGACCCAACTGCCTTGGTGAATGGACACTTCCCATTTATGAGCAGCATTGTCTTCAAGAGCATCTGGTGTGAGGTTACAGACCTCAACTTTCTCAAAATTAGACAGAAAATCTTCAAACTTCATCCTATGCATGACAAAAAAGAGAAACAATTCTGTGGATTACTTGAACACCAGTCAAGAATCATATTCAAGCTACTTTTTTATTTGATGATTTAGCTGCAGCTCTTTAGAGTGTTTTTAAGTATTTCAGGGCAAAATTTTGTGAATTGCTATGGCCCCTACAGACGCTTATCAAGATTTCTACCACTAGATGGTAGCAATAACTTATGGATGTAGTGTCTGCTGGCGCTCTCTGGGCTTGGTTGTTTGCTGTGCTTGCTTGGTTGTAGCAAACAAACAAGCTTAGAGAGCACCAAGGACTCCACACTTTAATTTTGAGCTACTTATGGAGGCCTCTATCTCTGCTCTGAGTTGGATTTTAGCTGGGCAAGTCCAGTTAAAGTGACTAAGGCCTCAGCTAAATGGATTACCTGGGAACATTTGAGGCTGCAAATATTAAGGAAGGGGACAGGGGCTGTGAGTAGGACCACGTGTTTATTAGATCCATGCAACCCCCCCCCCCCCGCCAGACCTTCCAGAAGGTGACAACATGTAGTAGTGAATTCATTCTTGAGTGAGAAGGTGGTGTTCGCCAGCTCTTAAAGAGGCAGGGACATGATGTGGACAGTGGTGGGATTCAGCCAGTTCGCACCACTTCAGCAGAACCGGTTGTTAACTTTCTGAGCAGTTTGGTGAACTGGTTGTTGGAAGAAATCATTAGGGCAGAGAACCGATTGTTAAATTATTAGAATCCCACCACTGGATGTGGGTCTCCTCTTTGTGGGGAGGTAGTTCAAGTTTGTCAAGCATGCAAGGCAGGGGTGAAATCTACTTACCTTCCCTACCGGTTTGGAAGTGCACGCGCCGTGCACATGCGGACCCTCTGCACATGTGCAAACCCTTCTGCGCATGCGCAGAGGGTAAAAGACAGGTTACTTCCTGGTTAAAACCAGGAAGTAACAATGACTGGGCAGGTGGGTGGAGCCTTGCGCTGCCGTCGCTACTGGTTCTCCGAACCACCCACCGCCATCGCTACCGGTTTGGCTGAGCCAGTCCGAACCAGTAGCATTTCACCCCTGATGCAAGGTAGTTCAAGAAGAAGCCCAGATGACATAATTCTACTTTATTCCAAGATTACATTAACAGAATCTTTCAAGTGTGAAACTACATCTCTCTCCCTTGTCACTTTTACAGTCCCAGAAACTAGGAAAGGAACCTTCTGGGATGTTTGCCATGCCTGCATTCCTTCTCCAGGCTAAGCTGCCTCTTATCTGACTATTATTGCCCTACCTAAGATCATTCCCACATATACCAAATCACTGTTCGGGGAGGAGAGACGTATAAGTCAAATCCCTCAGAATTTGAATGATCCAGAAGTTGTTGTTCTGTGATGCTGAACTCAGACAAACTCAGAAACAAGAACCATATGAATTTCTGGAAATATTCTTATTACTAATAGGACAATGCAACTTTTCTCTGCCAGAAAAATTATCTTATATCTAACATTAGTGAAATGGAATTACTCTGAATCACTTTCTTATGCTTCCACCTTTTCCTGGGCTCAAGAATCTCTTTTGTTACAACTCTGTTTTTTTCTCCCTTAACTGATTTGCTGCCTCCTTTGTGTCCCAAAGGTCTATTAATACTCCATCACACAACGTCTGGAGGCTATGGGAGTCCACGTGGGGAAAAACAAGTCTAGACTCAACCCTAGAACACCAAAAGGCTATAGGTTCTGGGTCTACCCATTTCTGGATGGAACTGCACTACATCAGAAGGATTCAGTGTACAATATGGGGGTTTTGCTAGCTGGAAAAGCAGGCGGTAACTATGGCTAGGAGGACCTTTGCACAAATCCATTTTGTACCCCAATTATGTTGATTCCTGGATTGGATGGCCTGACTTATAGTCACCCATGCCTTGGTAACCTTCCATCTGGCTTATTGCAGTGTGTTCTACATGGAGCTGCTCATGAAGACCAGTCAAGCTTTAGTTGGTCCAAAATGTGACAGTGCAATTAGCTATGTGTTTATGCCCATGCCACACCACTACTCTAAAAGCTGCACTGGTTACCAATGGGCTTCTGGGTCGCACATAAAGCTTTTCATGGCACAGGAATGGGTTATTTCTTTGATTACATCTCCCTCCACCATATACAAGTCAACAATGCTGACATACTTCGGTTCCCAATGATTAAAGCCATTTTATGGGACTCAGAAGCTGTGCCTCATCTATTGGTAGCATCTGCCCTGTGGAATAACCTGCACCTCCCCCCTGAAGTTTGGTTGACCCCCATCCCTCCCAGTGGTGGGTTTCAAAAATTTTTACTACCGGTTCTGGGGGTGTGGTTTGGTGGGCATGGCAGGGAAAGGATACTGTAAAATCTCCATTCTCTCTCCACTCCAGGGGAAGGTTACTGCAAAATCCCCATTTCCTCCTGATCAGCTGGGACTTGAGAGGCAGAGAATAGATGGGGGTGGGGCCAGTCAGAGGTGGTATTTACTGGTTCTCCGAGCTACTCAAAATTTCCACTACCGGGTCTCCAGAACTGGTCAGAACCTGCTGAAACCCACCTCTGATCCCTCCCTGAAGATTGATTTTTCCACCAATCTAGCAATCAGAATTTACATTAGTCTGCTGTAAGTATAAATTGTACATCCAATCTTTGGCATAATATATTTTACTGTAATTATTATTTTGTCATTTTTCTTGTACTGGATGTTTTTAACCCTTGATAGCCTCCCTTGGTAGCAACACTTTGCAAGTACACCCTCCCCCCCATATGTCTCTCTCCCTCCCTCCCTCTCTCTCTATGTTAAAAGGACATAAACAATGTTCATGGAATATCTCTGCAATATAGTATCTCTTATTTTGAATTAAATGAACATTTAATGTTTCATAATGACAAAACACATCACATTGTTTTAAGAACTTTTCAATTAAAACAAGAACTAGTCAATACAAGGATAGTCATACTTGCTTTAATATACTTAGGATTACAATTAAAAGCTTCATTTACCAAAATTCTCCATCATCTAATTCTGTATGATGTAGCTGCTGTTTCTCTGATGGGCTGAGGGAATTCCACTCAGAGGAGCTTCAGGAAAAAGATCATCATCATCATCATCATCATCATCAAATTAATTGCAAACAGCCAAAAATATATACATATGTTCTAGAACAGGGCTGTCAAACTCTTGGCCCAAGGGCCCAATGCGTCATGCACTGGCCACGCCCATGCCCGGTTTAGCGAAGGGGGAAAAAGTCCTGATACATCACATGAAGCCGCCGTGACAACTTGAGTTTGACACCCCTGTTACATGGATAAAATGCAGGTTACATTTTTTTGTGTTTCCTTTTTGTTTTGTTTTGTTTTTTGCCTGAGAGGACTTTATTGCCCTAAGACTTTCAGTAGCTTGGAGTAGAGTGGAGTGGAGCTACGTGAATGATATCTTTTGCACTCTAATGATCTGCTAGAAGGCAAGTATTGATTTCTCCATACTGTCCCCTGCTTCTTCTTCAAAGGCGACGACTTTGAACTTATTTACAGGAAGTGGAAATGGGGTCATATGGATCTATCTTTACTTGCAATTGAAAATGCGCTCATAAATGCAGTCTTTTCCTCAACCAATCGATTGATTTAATCATTTGTCAAAATTCAATACAGTAGGATTTTGAGTGGCATGCTCTTCTTTCTTGCCATAAAAATATTAAAATAATAAACAGGGTAACAAAACAGTAGGACCATATTAGCAAAAACAAGAACAGAAGACTACGAGGAACAATAACATCCATGTGCAATCCAAAATGGGGGGCTTTCAAGCTAGTTTCTTCTAAAAACGGTAGCACTGGAAATGTACTGGTAATCCAGGACGTAAAATCACAATTGGAACCAGAATTTCTGCTACCCAAGCAAGGAGATTGGTAAGTGAATCACGGCCAGTTTTATGACCTTTTTGTCATAGTTGTTAAGCAAATTACTGTTAAGTGAATCACACGGTTATTAAGTGAATCCAGCTTCCCCCATTGACTTGTCAGAAGCTGGCTCAGAGGGTCACAAATGGCAATCACATGACCCTGGGAGGCTGCAACCATCATAAACACATGCTGGTTACTAAGCAACCAAACTTTGATCACATGACTATGGGAAAGCTGTAATGGTCAGAAGTGCAAGCACTGGTTGTAAATCACTTTTTTTTCCCAGTGCCATTGTAACTTCAAGCAGTCGCTAAATGAATAGTTGTAAGCCAAGGACTACTTTGTTTCCTTATTTTTCGGATATAAATAAATCCAGTGGTGGGATTCAGCCAGTTCGCACCACTTCGGGAGAACCGGTTGTTAACTTTCTGAGCAGTTTGCCAAACTGGTTGTTGAAAGAAATCATTCGGGCAGAGAACCGGTTGTTAAATTACTTGAATCCCACCACTGAATAAATCCCATTCTTTTGACAGGTTTTTAAACTTATTTTTCTGAATTTCAGATATTTAATATTTAAATGATGAACTGGGGGATATTTTTATACCCTGGCAATACTGAATATTTTTTTGAGTATGATGATTACATTGTTAATAATTTGGTTTTCTGGGTATTCTTTTTAACATGATTATAAATCCCTTGAACAGAAAATACTTACTTGTCACTCCAGGCACCATTCCATTCCACTTGACCCCACGGATTCCGAACTCGAATGAGCCTCACTGTTTGACCTTGGTAATTGACCTATTAAGAACCAAAGCCAGGGAAGGCTGAAAAAATTTAAAACAACTCTCCATTTAAAAAAAAAAACAAACTGCACTCCAACTGCTTAACTTAAATAAGATCTACTAAAAACACTACGATAATCTTACTGTATAAATTATTTCGCCTCTTTTGAAAGTCAATTGTAGTTTTTATGGTCACCTCAGCTTCAGAACGGCATATAAACAGATTGGGCTGTGCATATTTCTTTTAATACAATTTGATGGGCGATAATGAAATTAATTTCTGATTAACATTGCCACTTTTAATTCATCATTTAACTGTTTGACCTTTTGGATGAACATTGTTAAATGAGCAGTAAAGGACCACAGGACATTTATGCTATGATGCACTTCCTCTCATATTAATCGATTCCCACTTTAAAATAAATTAAGTGTGTGAATGAAAAAAAGCCAACGTAACTCACTCCACACTGCATACGCACAGATGTATAAATACACACACTCACACTCACTCACTCACTCACACAAACAGACAAAACTCATGAGCAGAAGAGTTAACAGGATAAGATGGAAAGACAGGAGGTTGAGCTGATTTGAGGACTTGCTGTTGTGAGAACATACGAGAACATAAGAAACTGCCCCTGAGTACTCAGAAGACCTCAGGAGTGACTGATGCATTAAGCCAGTGTTTCTCAACTTCTCCAAATTCAAGAAGTGTGGACTTCAATTCCCAGAATTCCCCAGCTAACATGGGGAATCCTTGATATTGGAGTCCACACATCTTAAAGTTGTGACAGTTAGAACATAGAATAATGGAGTTGGAAGGGATCTCTGAGGTCTTCTGGTTCAACCTGCTGCTCAAGCAGGAGACCCTATAATATCATTTCAGACAAATGGTTGTCCAGTCTCTTTTTGAAAGCCTTCAGTGATGGAGCACCCACAACTTCTGGAGGCAAGCTATTCCCTTGGTTAATTGCTCTCACCATTAGGAAATTTCTCCTTAGTTCTAGGTTGCTTCTCTCCTTGGTTAGTTTCCAAGTTGTTTCTTGCCTTGCCTTTTGGTGCTTTGAAAAATAGTTAGACCCCCTTGTCTTTGTAGAAAACCTTCAAATGTTGGAACACTGCTATCATTTCCCACCCTAAGTCCTACTTTTCATTAGATTAGATTTACCCAGTTCCTGTAACTCTTCAAAACATTGCATTAAATGACTGTATAGGCCACTTGCTTTTACAAACTGCACTATGGGGTAGCCTGGAGTAGAAGCTTGTCCCCATCTGTTTTCTAATAAGCATGATGCCATATCTTACCAGTGCAACAAAATATCTTCTATTCTAACACATCTGATCCTGAGAATGGAATTAGCAAGTGAGTTCTGTTTCCAAACCTTGATTTTCTTCCCATTGAGTTTAAGGTTGCCATAAGTAAAGGTAAAGGTTCCCCACGCACATATGTGCTAGTCGTTCCCGACTCTAGGGGACAGTGCTCATCTCTGTTTCAAAGCCGAAGAGCCAGCGCACCCCTAAGGTTGGTATACTGGGATGCTCTCTGGATGGCACCAGAGAGCAATCCATTTTTCTAAATTATTTTGCTGCCATTTAGTGCTGGTGTAGGTTTCTGCAGTTCAGATATGGTAGCTGGTATCAAATTGGGATTATTAGATTATTTTCTAGCCATCTACTTTCTGGTGAGAAATATAATGGGAAGGTGCTTACCTCATCAATGCCAGTTACTGAGTATGCATGACCTTTTATGAGACCAGTTGGAGTTCGGGCTTCTGACTCAGATGCATTGCTGATCTAAATAATGGAATTTTTTAAAAAATCAACCTTTTTGCTTTATTGAAATCATACTTGTTTTTGTAAGTATATGCAGGAATGTGTGGCACCTCTTAGAAATAAGATAACCTCTGGAATACAATATGAACAAATAGTTAGCACCGCCATCTTATGTTGTTAAAAGGACACTTACAAATTAATTATAGTACCACGCTGTGCCCAAGTTGAAATCCAACACTGCACTTACAGACTTCCACTTATCCCTTTTCTCATTTTTCCTGCAGCATTCCCATTCCCAATTTTGTTTTGCAAGATTCCCAATCCTCAGAGCAGGTTGTGAGGCTACAGAGGAAGCTGCAGAAGAGACTACTAATGGAAGGATCGTATTGCAAACAATTTCCAATGCTTGGCGGTGAGAAATGGAAACCCCTGTTCCACTCTGAATCCATCTAGAGCAGGGGTGTTAAACTCAAGGCCCATTGGGCCAGCTCCGGTCCGCCGAGTGCTTAGATCTGGCCCATGGGACCATCCTGGAAACAGTGAAGGATCAGCCTGCGGTGCCTCTGTCAGCGAAAACGGGCTCCTGAACTCCATTTTCACTGGCAGAGGGTTGCAGGAGGCCATCGCAGCCGAAAATGGAGCTAGGGAGCCCGCTTTCACTGGCAAAGCACTCGGACCACTACAGGTACCCCTGATACGAGTGACACTGAGTTGGCCACGCCCACCCTGGCCACACCCACCCCAGCCTCCCACCCCATTGATGTGGCCCTCAATGAAATTGAGCTTAACACCCCTGATCTAGAGCCCATTTCTCCCTCTGAACCTCACTTACCTCAGAGGATCCGTGTAAGTTTTAGGGTGTGATTCTGAGCTGCCTGTAGGATGAGCAAGGTATAAGCTGCAGTTGTTGCGAATCAATTTATAAGTGGATTGGATTGAGAAGGGGAAATAGAAAAGGTTGCAGTTCAATAATAAGGAGACAATCGATGAAAGAGTCAATAAATTTTCTCACAAAGCCATAGGTGCAATTCTCAGAGGCTACCAAATGTGGTTATACTGAATCATGTGATAGAAAGGGGGAAATGATTAAATTCTTGATCACTGAGCACTCACATGATTGTATTTATCAGAAAAAAAAGACAAGTCTGAATGTAAGATTACCTGGACAAGGACGATTAGACAGAAAAAGCCTCAGCTACCTCCATTAATATTTTTTAATGAATTTAAGATGGCATGTCCACCTTAAAAGTAGATTATTTGGGAAATAGCTTATTGTTATCTGAAGAAAAATCAGTATTGTATCTATGGTTATTTTTAATTCACTGTAAGGGCAAAAAAGAATGAAAATGATTGACCCTGCTCATTACTTTGAGGCACATGCTCCCTGGTGTGCAATTGAAAGACCATATGTGGCTTTTTACTGAAAGCGTGTGGTATACTGCTCTTACAAATGCTCATACAATAAGTCCCACTGAAATAACTAGGGCTTCCTACACACTAATATGGTAGGGCACAATGTGTATTGTTTAAATTATTGACACTTTCCCATTTAGATTCAGTTAATATTAGAAAAATAAATATGGAATGAACAAAACAGCCAGTGATCTGGCTAACATTTTGCCAGGATTCTACATTGTCATAAAAACATTTTCTACTTAGAATCATGTGGAAACTTGAGAAAGTGAGTTTTCAGCTTTCTTCCCAAGCAAAGCCTGTGAGAAATCAAGGGTTCCTGCCGCTGGGTTCTTAAAATATCTGGAGCACAAACAATACGGCCTCCAGGCTAAATTAAGTCATGGCTTATCCAGTTCAGCTCAGAATTTCAGTTCAGCTCAGCAGGAGGGATTAACTGACTACAAACCTCAGTTCCATGATTTAATAAGAGAAATTCTAGGAAAGATTCTCCAGAGGAATAGGGAAAAGAAGCTGAAAATTACCTCATCATTATCCAGTGGTGCTTTGTTTAACATTAGGGCTAATTTGCTAACCCAATGTTTTCCAGAAGATGCCATTTTAGGAAAGGATAATTATTGGCTGACAATGAAGAATCACGTAGAGAAAAAGAATGTGTGAAGGCTGCCATTTTTTACAAACAGGCCCTCAATTAATCAAAGACACATGCTCAAGGGAAAGTCCCATAACAGTAATCCAAAACTAATTCCTACATATTAGGAACATTCCCTGATAATATACTCCATAAGCAGCCATCTAAAGCTCTCCACATGCTTTGAAGTAAAATTTATATTACATATGATGGCTGGAATTGACTGGATTTATCCAAACCCACTTGAGGACACCATATTCCTGTTCTCTATTCCCTATTCCGTATCATATGTTCAGTTGTTGAATGTTCAGTTGGGGCAGTGGTGAAATTCAAATTTTTTTACTACTGTTTCTGTGGGCGTGGCTTGGTGGGCATGGCAGGGGAAGGATACTGCAAAATCTCTTTTTCCACCCCACTCCAGGGGAAGATACTGCAAAATCTTCATTCCCGCCCCACTCTGGGACCAGCCAGAGATGGTATTTGCTGGTTCTCCGAACTACTAAAAATGTCCGCTATCAGTTCTCCAGAATCTGTCAGAACCTGCTGGATTTCACCTCTGCTTTGGGGCATAATAACTTGAGGAAATATCCTCTCAGAAAACTCAAACTTCTACTTACATCAATAGAACAGCCCACCAATGATCCTCTTTTAAGTGCCCTCTGTAAGAGTTCATAGAAATTTTTTGGAGCCTTTTTAACTTCAAACGTTTCTCCAACTCCTCCAGTGAAGTCTTCCATGGCTTCAATTGAACTTCCTCCTTTTAGAGCTTCATAACTTCCATTCAACCTGAGATTGTCAGAGAAATATTTATACATAGACAATGAGGTCATGTCCATCTTACTTCAAACATGTTCGGGTGCCATGTGAATTTCCTGTTGTGGCTCATGTCATGCAGAAACATCTATAGGACTTACATGGCATTAAAAAAAAATTCAAAATATCATCTACTTAAAGCATTAGAAGAAAGTGTTGTAAATCAAATTCAAGATTAGCAAAACTCTGACATTTTGTGCAACTTTTCCTATGACTTGTCTGGCTTCCCTTGAAATCTCTCAAATATTTTGGTTCTAACTTATTTCAGTAGATGAGAACTTTCAAACTCATTTGAAATTTCACTTTAGCCCACGACAAAAAAAGCAAGTTGAATTTAAAATTTAAAAACTTAAAGTTAAGGTTGTGCAGCATACAAAAATAATGATAAACAAATAAACAAACAAAGCTTGATCAACTCAGTCTATGATCAAAATCCATATAATACAATATTTATAAAACTGGGATTGCAAGTCCAAAGACTATAAATCATGACAAGTGTGGAAACAAAATAGAAGATGAAAATCAAGTTATCTACATACTTGGCATAGGCTTTTTCCAACAATGCACTCCAGAATTCATTGAGATCAGCTGAGTGCAGAAAAACCAAGCGGTCTTTGAAAGTGGGCAAGCGGTCATCGATAACAATATCCAGCCATTCATTGTACTGCCAAAACTATCTCGGTAAAGACAGATAGAGAATCATTTAATAATGATAATAAGCCAGGGAAAAATTGAAGTAGGACCAGGAAGTTCCAATACTGCTTTAGGCCTTGGAAGTGAAGGCTATGAGAAGCTTTTAATTTTATGGATGAGGTGGAACAGCACCGAGAAAGGACAGCAGCACACCCATCTCTCAGCTCTCAAAACAAAATTCATGCATTTGATAGATACAAAAGCTTATGATCTAAAAACATGCTGCAAGAGTTATGCTCTTGTAATCTCATGTAACAATTTTTTTAAAATGTCTATGGAGATTCTCAGTCATCCAGGTCATGGTTGTCCCAAAGGTGCTTTTTCAAGAGGCAAGTGGACTTTCTGTTTTTTCTCTGAAGACGTTTCACTTCTTATCCATGAAGCTTCTTCAGCTTCTTCTTCCTTCCATTCCCCACTATCTGGTCAGAGCTGAAGAAGAAAAACCAGAAAGTCCACTTGCCTCTTGAAAAAGCACCTTTGGGACAAAATTTTAAAAAGTGAAGGTGGTGGCCATGGGTTCACCCCAGGAAAATGGTTCTAGTCCCAATCAGCCATGAAATCTCTATGGGCCATTTATTTTTTTCTCAACCTGACTCATCTCCCAGATTGGTGCTGTAGGGAAAAAATGGGAGGAGGGGACATTATGTAGACTACCTTGAGGTCTTGAAGGATAGGCAGGATATGAATCTAATAAATAATTAGATATATTTCATTCTAGGCTTGATTTCTGATCTAGGTAGGCAAAAAATATTGTCAGATAGTGAAACTATTGCAAAATAAATCTCAAAGGGAAGAGTGTCAAAATTCTGACCTGTCAGAGATAATAAAATAGCAGGAGCTTCATATGTTTCCCAGATGTGCCTGAATCACAGTTTCCAGCCATGTCAAGAAGTAGAATTAAATATAAGGGATGCTGACATCTGTAATTTAATAACATCTGGATTTCCCAGCTCCCAGGATATTCAACATTCATTTATTCATTTAAACATGCAAGAGTGTGTGGAGGGGTTACCTGAAAATGAAATATTCCGGCATAATCTGGCCCAAAATCTTGATTTTGTGGTATAACTCTGGCTAGTACTTTTTCATTGAGGGTAAGAGATGCTATAGCTGCTAATAGCCAACAATCACCTGAAAAATTATATGCAACAATATATAGGTTATACTTTTGATCTAATATAAATAAGATAAATAATTCCCACTAAATAATTCCTTGTTTTGCTTGGAACTCATAGCTGTAATTCCTAAAGGAAATCAAATCTGATTCTCTTTTGGAAAGACAGATACTGAAGCTGAAGCTCCAATACTTTGATCACCAAAGGAGAAGAGAAGACTCATTGGAAAAGACCCTAATGTTAGGAAAGATTGAAGGCAAAAGGAGAAGGAGACAGCAGAGGATGAGATGGTTAGATAGTGTCATCAACAGAGCGTGCATGAGTTTGGGCAGACTCTGGAAAATAGTGGAAGGCAGTGGGCCTGGAGTGCTATGTATGGTCCATGGGGTTAGGGTTAGGCATGATTTAGGGACTGAACAATAACAACCTAGTTCTAATCTGGTAGTTGCACATTTCAAAGGGCATCTTAGCTGTTTTGGTTGATTTGCAAAATGGAGAGCTGGTATGAAATAGAATAGAATAGAATAGAATAGAATAGAATAGAATAGAATAGAATAGAATAGAATAGAATAGAAT
>WNWU01000005.1:20876837-20897781 GCA_012654045.1 Ptyas mucosa
GTTCCGTTCCGTTCCGTTCCGTTCCGTTCCGTTCCGTTCCGTTCCGTTCCGTTCTGTTCCATTCCATTCCGTTCCGTTCTGTTCCATTCCGTTCCATTCCACTTTACTTTACTTCACTTCACTTCACTTCACTCCATTTCATTCAATTCTTTCTTTTTGGGTGTGTTTGCACCCCAGTCAAGTGAAAATCAATCAATAGCCAAAGAAGTCAATGAAGGGCAAATGAATTATGGAGCAGAAATAAATGAAATGTGACAACTGCATTAGGCTGGCTTATATTCATGCATCTGTTTTTCTTTTCTACCTCTTGATACTTTCTTGAGCATTTGCAGATACAGTCAATGCCATTTTCATCCAAAATTCATAACCACTGCCAGGAAAGCACAAATTCTGCACTTTATCGTATGTGGGTCAATCTGATCCTAAGACAAAATAGTAGGGCATCTTCCATAACACACACACACCGCATATTTAGCCAGAATAGAGGGTTAGAGGAAGAAAGGGCAAGGGGAAACCCAGGAGTCCTATAGAAAAGCAAATTTCAAATTTCAAAGTTAATGTTCAAAAAACATTAGCCTCTTGATGTAGCTGGTGAAACTGATATCTCTGATTGGAGAAAAGATATTGACCAAATGTAATACCAATTGGAAGTCCTTTTTTGCGCGGGAAATTTAAAAAAAAAATTAAATCATGACATATGAATTTAATGGCTAGTAATATTTATAGATTATTTTTAAAAATGGAGGTTACATTGTAATTATAAAACAAGAGTCGAACTCAAGTTTTGTCTATATCTGCTGTTCAAGAAGTTGGAAGTCATTCTTTTCCCCCTTGCATATCTTTGTTTCTTCCTATATTTTTTTATTTTATTGCACTTTCTTTATTCTGTCTTCTCTCTTCTGATGATTAAGTTTTTTGCTAGTTTTGTGTTTTTTATTTTTTCTTTAAACGTTTTAATAAAATTACATGAAAAAAAAAGAAAAAGAAACATCAGCCACTTCTTGTGAAACTTATGATGCCTTACATGTTTAGCAATCATCCTGAGGGAGAGACGTTCAGTCTGATTTTGTACAAATTTCAGCTCATAGAAAACGCGTTCTCGATTTAAACTTACCCCTGGTCTTTTCCACACAAAGGGGATTGGTGGTTTCTCATTGTAAAACAGGGAAGAGTCGTTGGCTAGGAAATCACAATCCTCAAAGAGAGTCCCCTTCTGCTGGCATTCAAGTTTCAGCTCCTGGTATGTTTGGCCACTGGAGTGTGTGGCACATGCATTTTGGGGCACAGGAGGAGCCCGTGTGCTGGGGTCCCGGTAGGTATAAGGCATGCCTCTGCTTCTGTCTAAGAAGAGGAGGAAGTGAATAGCTAAAGAGGAAATGCTACAAATTTTACAAATGTCTACCCTGAAAATGACAGCAAAAAAGAGAGCGAATCACATTGCCCTTACAAGAATATCTTTACCTGCAGGAAAGAGTTTAGAAGGGAGAAAATGACCTTTCTTCTTGCCTAAATGGCAGCTTGACAATCGTGCACACCAATGTTTAAAAAGCAACACCCAGAGAATAAACAGTAAAAAAACTTGTTCGGCTTCTTCATGTCCTTCTCCAGCTACTGGTTACCTGCCCTCTGGTATAAGTCATACAGAGGGTGATTGAGAAAGTACCTGGGGACTGACCAAGTAGTAAGAAATCTGCTGCCGCCAGGAAGGGAAGGGCTAAATGTTAAAGGGAAGCCTGGGGGCTTGCATGGCTGAATCTGAAAAATGTTGTGGAGCAGGAAGATCTCATGGCATACATATACATGTGCTTTTTGCTTTCTATCAGATGCACCAACATCTAGAGCAGGGGTAGTCAATCTTTTTATACCTACCGCCCACTTTTGTATCTCTGTTAGTAATAAAATTTTCTAACCGCCCACTGGTTCCACAGTAATGGTGATTTATAAAATAGGGGCAAAACCCCTACCGCCCACCATGAAAGCTGGAACACCCACTAGTGGGCGGTAGGGACCAGGTTGACTACCACTGATCTAGAGGAATCTATGCTATAGGCAGAAACAGCTCACCAGCATCAGAAAATATGGTTCTGGGCTAATTATGGCACACATTTGAACAGGGTTGCTTTAAAAGGAAAAAAATATATATATTTTCTTCCATACGAAACAATGCAACCAAATTCTTTTCACATTAACATCGTAATGCACTCTAGCCATTGTTCTTATGCAATAAAACAAACAATAAATAAATAAATAAATAAATAAAACAGATAAAAATTAATATATCACAATATAAGTTTTGATAACATCATAATAGATACTATTTGAGAGTAATCCTACAAAAATATGCAAAGTTGCAGTCATGTCACTGCATCCTGCAAAATGTTAGTCGTACATTGTTTGACCAACCAGTCCTGTATGTCTTCATTCTGAGGTGAAAGGCGAATGTATCATACCTGATTCATATCTTTTTATGACTTTATGGGGAACGTAGTTTTAAACTCAGAGGTTAATATTTTTTGAACTACATACCTGGCACTTGGAATTTGAGAACTGGACAATGTAAATGGATTCTCCATGTCCTACTAAGGCGAAAGCACTGATACTGCAGCATTAGAAAGATGGCTCCATTCACTCAATGGATTGAATACAACTGTGTTTCAAAGCTCTATCCATGTTTTCTTTGGGATTACAGGGCTTTTTGTTTGTAATCTGTTCGTTTTTCAAAGTTATTACATAATTGCTTTCTTGCTTTTAATCCATAGGCATCATTCCATAAGAACTTTATATAACTAAAAGAATCCATGGGCCTAAATTTATTTAAATTGCTAATACATGCAAATTATTACTGCACCAGAAATGAAATTATTTCTAATAGAATTATGGTTTGGGAAATGTCTCATTTTGAATATTTGAGCTTTGAGTACTTAGAAAGATAGCAAATTAGTTTTTGTGGGATTAACATATATTACATACATTAACATACATAAATCGTATATTGATATTGTTTCCTGATTGCTTATTTGTAACCTATGACTATCATTAAGTGTTGTACCTTATGATTCTTGATGAATGTATTTTTTTCTTTTATGTACACTGAGAGCGTATGCACCAAGGCAAATTCCTTGTGTGTCCAATCACACTTGGCCAATAAAAATTCTATTCTATTCTACATTAAGGCAGAAGAAATATCAGTACTACAGCATGCTGTGAATTGTGAACATGATAGTGAGTAGTTTTTGCACCCAGAAAATTAGTAGGAATTTGGTTTCTTTGTAATACTTAGCATGTTAAAGTAAGACAATCCTATTCGTTAAACATTGGAAGCCACATAATACTTTGAAATACTGCTTAAGGAAATAGTATCAATAAAGGAGAATATTTGTTGCTCAGGGTAGAAATGAAGGGTCCTTGGTGCTCTCTGAGCTTGCAGACATTTCGTTACCCAAACTAGGTAACATCATCAGTGCTAGTAAGGAATATGGTGCCAATTTTGAAAGACTGGTACAATATATACTTACAGTACATCTATGTTTCCCATTCATGATCACAAGGGGGCAGTATCATCTAAGAAGAAGGATTAAAACTGTCCCACTCCCAAAGGAATAAAAGAAATAAATACTTTTCATCTATGAATTGACTTTGAGTTTCTACAAAGTGGGAAGTGGTGATGGATAAACGAACCTACGTGCAAATTAATTCTTTGTAAATCCAGACGCTGGGCTTAACTCTCTCAAATATTTTTTATTCAGTAAAGTACCATATTTTGTAACATTGTGCCATATTTGGGGGTTTATTTAAATAGAGAAATAAAACTGATTTGTGATGTAATTTATTTTTCTAACCAAACCTCTTTTTTCTCTTTTGCTAGCTGCTGAATAACCCAAATTGGCAAACAAGGTTGGATATATGATTCAAAAACTGCAAGGTCCTGTCACAATTGGCTTGCCTATACAGTAATGCAATCCTGTGGTAGAACAGAGTGACCCAGTACCATTCATTTGATAGTAAAATAGTGCAATATAAGAACTCTGCACACATTTTAATAGGTGCAGTTTTCCTCTGTCAAATATTCCTTTATCCACCTTTTCCACTCCACGTCGTGCTTATTTGAAATAGCTTTGATGAATCAATCCAAAAATCCATTTATTCCACCATTCCTGAGTGAGCTTAAGTTAACCAGCCTTCAAAATTTTACCTGACTGTAGCTCCTTCTGTAATGGGATATTACAGCTATATCCGTGAAGTCTTCATATTGTTCTGTAACTGTGGAATTCCCTTTCCTTTGACCAAAATCTTGCTGTAATTAGAGGCACAATGGCTAATTCCCAGGAGGAATGGGGTGGAACTACATTATAAAAAGAGGAGAAAGGAAGAAAAAGATTTAACCAAAAGCTACTTTGAAGACATCTCAGAGAACAATTTGTCCTTGGAAACAATTGCTGAGGAAAAGTGTGTACGGGTAATGTATAATGGGTAGCCTGCCCATTATGGTCATAGGTTGCGCAGGTCATCATGTGACTGGGCCCGATTTGACAAACTTTTTTGAAATGGTCATTAAACAAATGCTGTAATTGTTAAGCGAATCCACTGTTCGCTATGAGCATTTTTGCCAAAAAAACAGAAGTAAACACTGATTTTCAGCCAAAACATTGCAATCATGGTCATGTGATTGGGGGGACAGTGCAAATGGCTGTAAATGGCTAAATGACCAATAGTAAGTCAAGGACTAACTGGACATGGGTATTTTCTATCCAAAGTTAGCACCTGGTCAAAAGAACCAAGAAGTTTGTTTCTTCTCAGTTTTCTCCACTATAGTACCTCAAAGGATGCAGTACTCTTTTCTCAATTTCATTTAAGATCAATATGTTACTGTCAATATCTAAACCTATCATTCATACTCATGTCTTTTTCTGTTTCCTTCCCTGTTTATAATCTACAAAAAATGTCCTGTAGGAACTACTGTTTATGGAACTTCCGATGATCCCCAATATAGCTGTTTGCGTTGGAGAATGAGCTCTCAGGCCACCTTTACTACAGTGGAGATAGAATAGTGGAAGGACTAGGCCTGGACAGCAGACAGAAGTCTGATGAAATGACCGCTTGGGTCAATGTTTGCTCTCCTCCTTGGGAAAGAAAGGAAAAAAAAGCTGTAATTGCCAATACATGGAAAAACACATTTTCCAGAACATTATCCATCACAGTCAGAGAGCAGAGGGGACAGCTAATGTGTAACTGAGGTTAGGCAATCAGGAGGATAAAATAGGAGCCCAAGTGCTCTTTTAGGATTCAATCCTGAACACAGAAAACAGCCTGAGGTTCTCGCCCAAGGGACGGAGATGTAAGTAAGGCTTTTCTGTTGTTATTGATGGTGACAGAAAGTAATATTTTTAAAAATACTGTTGCGAAATAGTAATTTATTCTCTTTTTCTCAAAATCATTGATGTTGTGGTAACCATTTGCTTGCTTTTTCTTATTTTCCCCCAAAGATAAAATGCAACAGCGGTTGGATTTCCATGTACCATGAAACGGCTTGCCTATTTGTTTTTTGACAAATATTATAATATTATAATAATATTATAGACCCGTGATAGCGAACCTATGGCACGCGTACCACAGGTGGCACGCAGTGCCCTCTCTCTAGGCACCCAAGGCGTCGTCCTAGTTCAGTTCCACCACGCATGGGCCGGCCAGCTGGTCATCGGGTCTCTGCCGCTCATGCGGGGGTGGGGGGTGTTGCGCGCATGGGGCGCGCACGCTTTGGGCACTCAGTCCAGAAAAGGTTAGCCATCACTGTTATAGATGCTGTGGTTTGTAAATAATAAAGCTACCTGATCTAGGCTGCCAAAATCCAGATTTATTTATTTATTTATTTATTTATTTATTGGTTCGATTTATATGCTGCCCTTCTCCGGAGACTCAGGGCAGCTTACAATGCATTAAGCAATAGCCTTCATACTTTTGTATATACCTGCTTAGTAGGGCTTTTGGGCCCTCCTAAGCGGAGTTCTTTTTTATACAAAGTCAGTTTATTGCCCCCACAATCCGGGTCCTCATTTTACCTACCTCGGAAGCATGGAAGGCTGAGTCAACCTTGAGCCTGGTGAGATTTGAACTCGCAGTAATTGCAGGCAGCTGGCAGCTAAGTGCTACTTTAACAGCACTTTAGTCTGCTGCACCACCAAGGCTCTTTTATATTTATTGCAGATGACTGCAATAGGACAATAAAGAGATACAGAAAACCCTAAATCCTGGTTATCTTCCATTGGTGGCCCAGTTTTTGGCAAACCCAGTTGAAACAGCTCTAATAAATCATGGTATAACAAGCCAGTTTGGCCTAGTAGCAAAGGCATCAGACTAGATCATGAGTTCTAGTCCCTTCTTAGCCTGAAATCCAGTTTGGTGACCTTAGGCCAGTCATTCTCTCTCTGCCCAACTCACCTCCAGGGTTGCTGTTGTGGGGAAAATAGGAGGAGGAAGGTATGTTGAATATGTTCATTGCCTTCAATTATTTGTAAAAAAAACCCAAAGGTGGAATACAAATAAATAAATAAATACAAATAAATAAAAAAAATAAAATACTATATATAACCTTAGCTATTGCAGCATATTCAAAAAGCCTGCTGAAATTAACTATAGTTAGAGTGATATGTAAATCTCAGTTCATATGCAGCTTTTATCATCTAAACTTAAGGTTCGATAAGAAACTAATTAAATATATGCACACAAGTAAACAGTGAGGTTTCACACAAACAATTTATAGGGTCACTAACCATCAGATGGCAGTATAAAATCTGTTGGCATTAGCTGGACCACCACAGCGCTGGTGGAACAATATCGTAATCCCTCATTTTACAGATCGTACAGGGTACATTAACCCCTGGAATAATTTCAAATTGCCCAGATTGCAAATACGTGTAAAGGGAGTGTAAGTAAAGATGCAAAAGGAGAAAAATAAATAATGAGGATTAGCAGTTCTGGGCTGTAGAAATCTAGATAAACTGATAGCCCTAAAATTTAATGGATAAATGGGAGAAAGAGTACCTGTTAAAGCAGAATATCCATTAAATCCAAATAGGATTTAATGCACACACAAAATGGCTCATGGGGTGTGCCAAAGCAAACAACAGAAAGCAGATTTGGCCTATTGTGTTCAAAGTCCACTAAACGGAAGCCCATAAAACTGAAGGTTTTGTGTAATGATATAACTTTATGAGAACCAGATAAAATGTCAACAGAGCGCAAATGCTGGTTCTTTAAATATTTGCAGTAGAAGTGGTTTCTGGGGAGATAATTCCTAGAGCTCCTAAATGAAAAAAGGAGGCCTGAGTTTTCTATGAATAAATTATGATAATTGAGATACTCCGTCCTCTTGCTAAAATAATAGGCAATAATACAGGTAGACATCTTTTCCTCCCTATTTCCTCCCTATTTCCTCCCTAATACAGGTAGACATTATTTCCTCCCTATGTGCAAATAAAAAGAGTAAGAAAATTAGTGAAGAAAACATATGAATATGGATGAAAGCCCATTCTCTTTGGGGAAATCTATGAACAAGGAAAAGTGATTTCAGAATTAAAATCTATAGAGAAGCATCTCATATGGAATAGTCAAGAAATAGTGTAGAAAGAAAGAAAAGGGTATTTGTGGGCAAGATGAAAATTCCCAGTCATAAGTAATTGATAACAAGCCACAATGTCATTGTGTAGTAGTAGTAGTAGTAGATTTATTAATTGATGAGTCTTATGATCATATTAAAAACATTTTATTTGTGTGCCATTTGATACCATTCTACATTTAGGGAAGAAAAACAAAATGCACAGGTACCGTATATGTGGTACCTTGCTCAATAGTAGTAACTGTGAGAGGGATCTTGGAGTCCTAGTGGACAACCATTTAGATATGAGCCAGCAGTGTGCAGCAGCTGCCAAAAAAGCCAACACAGTTCTGGGCTACATAAACAGAGGGATAGAATCAAGATCACGTGAAGTGTTAATACCACTTTATAATGTCTTGGTAAGGCCACACTTGGAATATTGCATTCAGTTTTGATCGCCACGATGTAAAAAAGATGTTGAGACTCTAGAAAGAGTGCAGAGAAGAGCAACAAAGATGATTAGGGGACTGGAGGCTAAAACATATGAAGAACGCTTACAGGAACTGGATATGTCTAGTTTAATGAAGAGAAGGACTAGGGGAGACATGATAGCAGTGTTCCAATATCTCAGGGGTTGCCACAAAGAAGAGGGAGTCATACCTCAAGAAGTCAAACTATTCTCCAAAGCACCTGAGGGTAGAACAAGAAGCAATGGGTGGAAACTAATCAAAGAGAGAAACAATTTAGAACTAAGGAGAAATTTCCTGAAAGTTAGAACAATTAATAAGTGGAACAACTTGCCTGCAGAAGTTGTGAATGCCCCAACACTGGAAATTTTTAAGAAGATATTGGATAACCATTTGTCTGAAGTGGTGTAGGGTTTCCTGCCTGGGCAGGGGGTTGGACTAGAAGACCTCCAAGGTGCCTTCCAACTCTGTTAATCTATTCTATTCTATCTGTGCTATGACATCATGACATGTATCACTTCCCCTTCTTGTGTCCCTTGCCCTCCTGTGCCGATGTTGCTGCGCTTCACCTGTAGTTGAATTGATTTCTAAAAATATAGAGAAGGTGATACAGACCAATGTTTCTCAATCTTGGCAGCTTTAATATGTGTGGACTTCAATTCCCAGAATCTCCCAGCTAGCATGAGGAAATTGGGTCGAGTACTTCTTAACATTTCTTCCAAACAAATACTTTGAACCTTTCATGACCTCTTTACATGAGCCTGAAAAAAGGATGCAGTTGCTAAAAAAAAAAAAAAAAAAAAAAAAAAAAATCACATTTATTTTAATTAGCACTAGGCTGTTGTTTTCTTTCCCAATAAGCAAAAACTGCTTTAAGAAGTAGAAGCAGCTTTTCCTGTACTGGAAGCAATGTACCATGTTGGATCATAGCAATATAAATATTAGTCACTAAAATATGTTTGAAGAATGTAATTTGGAAAGAATGAATTCTTTTTGTAGCAATATGAATGAAAGGCTATATATCGATATTCATATTTTTGTAGATGTGTAGATTGAGAAACGTCACTATAACATCTTGTCATAGTAAATAGAATGGATACCATGTGCTCAGCAGATGTGGTGTCTCAATGGCTAAGATGCTGAGCTTATCGATCGAAAAGTCGGCAGTTCAGTGGTTCAAATCCCTAGTGACGCGTAATGGGGTGAGCTCCCATTACTTGTCCCAGCTTCTGCCAATCTAGCAGTTCGAAAGCATGTAAAAAATGCAAGTAGAAAAATAGGGACCACCTTTGGTGGGAAGGTAACAGCGTTCCATGCGCCTTTGGCATTTAGTCATGCCAGCCACATGACCACGGAGACGTCTTCTGAGTGCGCTGGCTCTTTGGCTTTGAAATGTAGATGAGCACTGCCCCCTAGAGTGGAAATGACTAGCACATATGTGCGAGGGGAACTGTTACCTTTACCTTACCATGTGCTCCTTCAGACCACTGTCCAGATGTTGGACAGTGGATGGACACTATTTTTACCACCACCATACTAGCCCTACAAAGGGAGGATTATCCTACATAAAGAATGATATATGGTCAATCTGTTTTAGAGTTTTATTTTTTATTCTTTTAGCTTCCTCAGAGAAGAGATCATCACCTCAGGGTTAAATGCTTCGATGATTAAGCCAATAAATTTTATATAAAATAAGATTTTAGACATCATTATTTTGGTATTGAAGTTCATCACTGGATATACCGTATCTAGGCTGCAAAGCTCTGGATGGCCGACTCTTTGCTGCTATTTAGTGTCATCCAGAATTTTTTGCAGCCCGTCTATTATAGCCGCTCTTTTATGAACTGGCTTTTTAAAGCAGCTATATATTTTCTGAGGCTAGCGTGGGGAAAAAAGAATCTGCTTTAAAGAGTCACCAGGGAGCGCAAAGTCTAAATCTCTTCTTCCCATTATTTCTAAACCACTGCTCTACAAAGATGGAGTTTGGTGGCAGCTAATTCCAGATAATAATTGTAATCTTAATTAGGTTGGTCTATATTAGGACTGCCTTGAAAGATGTCCACATGAAGATCTGGCTGTTGAGAGGATTGGCAAATGTTCGGCTCCGTGTTTAGCGCTCTTCAATCTACACCATTCAGTGAGAAAGAGGCTAATGTATAACCCAATCTTATGCAAATTGAATGCCCTTGGCTAAAGGTTATGTGCAGGAAGAGTTTGAGTAAGCCAGACTTTAGTTCTAGCTGGTCACCACCAATCCCTTATCTTCATTTTTTTATCTCTATATAAATCAAAAGAAGGATGTTCATTCAAGTAAAAATAACTAAATAAAAGCCATTACTGGCAGGGTTTATATAGTATGCTAAGCAAAACCTAAATGCAGCCTATTGTTGTTTAGTAAGACCCACACAGTTGCTTTTGGACTTAAGGACTGTGTATGGCAGCTTCATCTTTTCAAACAGCAGTGAGTGAGAAAAAATGGGGTTTTTTTTAAAGGTGTCCCTATAAACAGAATATATTTTTAAAATTATGCAAGACTGATTGTAAAATGAAATAATATTCCAAAAGGAATAAGGTCTTGCAATTGTCCATCTCTCAAAATGTCTTCAGGATAAACCAATATAGTACTGAATCATGGAATATATTTGCTAAACATGCTTATACATAATTAAATCCAGTTTTATAACCCAGTGCATAACACTACAGTAACATGTAATCAAATACTTTGTGTTTCAGTGAATTATAGAAAACACAGCTGGATCATGGCAAATTTCCCATGTAGGCTAACTTCCTAAGTACATACATTAATTTCTTTATGGCTTGGATAATTATGCTATTTAATAAAAGGAAAGCCTGCTGAAAATCCATAAAACATCCATTGGTGACGGTTCTAATTATTTCTTTCTGAAACAGACACAGGTGAAGATCCACGTCAAGATGAAACTTGGAATCATTTTGCTGTGTGTCCTTCTGTACTTTACCACTGGATGCTGCGATCGGGTATACGTTCACCCCTTTTACCTGATTTCCCTTAACAATACCAATGCCAACAGCTGCAAGGAGCTGGAAGAAAGAGAACAGCTGGTGAAGATGTTTGTTCCCCTCTCAATTGAGTCCCATTTCACTTCAACCTATGAAGAGAGTCTGAGGAACAAGAGTGAGGAGAAAGAGATACACTTGGGTGTGAACTTCTTAATAGACCCCATTTATATGCTTGGGGCCCGTTTTTACAAAGAGCTGAAGAAAATACATGAAAGCAGCAATATTATCCTCTCTCCTATATTCATATATGAGTCTCTATTGTCCATTTATTTAGGGACTTCTGGAGAAACAGCAACCAATCTGCAGATTTTATTAGGGTTTGACCCGCCATCCAGTGACTCAAGTTGTACCTTCAAAATAGATGGACGTAAAGTTCTCTTTGCCCTGAAGATCATCCTGAATGCTCCCTTACGCTCTTGGGACACAGAGGGACTGATTTTCTCCAAGCTGTTGTGCCTTTTCTCTGCTCCTGGTACCCATTTAGCTGAACCTTTTGTCCATGAATTGGCCTTTCCAGATATTAATTTCTACGTTCGAGCTGTGGATTTCACCAACCCCACAGAGGCAGCAAAACAAATAAATGCGTTTGTCGAAAGGAAGGGCACACACAGGACCAAGAGTCTGCTGGCTGACATTGATCAGGAAACTACTTTGCTGTTGACAACTTACACTCATTTCAAAGGTATCTGACAGGAAAAAGGGAATTGTCACAGAGTAAGACCAATGACAATCTTAGAGAGGAGATGATCAGGGGGAAAAAAAATAGTAATTTGAAACTTGTAAAATAATGCAATAACTACCGTTCTTTGTCCACTTGTTGTTGTTTTTTTTAATTTGATTTATATGCCGCCCTTCTCCGGAGACTCAGGGCGGCTTACAATGCGCTAAGCAATAGCCTTCATACTTTTGTATATTTATACAAAGTCAGCTTATTGCCCCCACAAACTGGGTCCTCAATTTACCTACCTTAGAAAGGATGGAAGGCTGAGTCAACCTTGAGCCTTGGTGAGATTTGAACCTGCAATAATTGCAGGCATCTGATGTTAATAACAGGGCTTTAGACCACTGTACTATCCAAGGCTCTTGTTAAAATGGGGACTGTAATAAATATGTGGTGTTGAATCGCCAGACCTTCATCAGGTTGGTAACGCAGAATATAACTTGAATAACCCTTAAAGAGCTGTGGTGGCGCAGTGGTTAGAGTGCAGTACTACAGGCTACTTCTGCTGATCACCAGCTGCTAGCAAATTGGCAGATTGAATCTCACCAGGCTCAAGGTTGACTCAGCCTCCCATCCTTCCGAGGTGGGTAAAATGAGGACCCAGCTTGTTAGGAGCAATAGGCTGACTCTGACTCTGAGGATATGAGGAATTAGTCATTGTCACCTGCAACTGTGAAAAAGGGGATCATATCAGCTCACAATGACTAATTCATAGACAAAACCATGGTAGTCACTGTGAGATTGACAGTAGCAATTTAAGAACAGTAAGAAAGCTTTGCATCAGTTATGATTGGGCAGGGCCAAAGCACAGAACTTAAGGACCTCTGCTTTAAGTAAAGGAATAAACTGCTTCCCACCACATTGATTTCTTGTATTTATTAAATTTATATGCCACCCATTTCCCAGTTTGAGGATAAGGTTCACTTGATTCTTTTGAGTATTGAACAGATAATGACTGGGCTTGCATGTTTGACAAATTGTAACATAGTAGGAAAAAATTTAGCTGTACATAATATGTGAACCCATGTGATCTGGTAATCTCTCATACCAGAGTCAGCCAAGTCTGTATTTGTTTTTATGCCTTCAAGTCAGTGTTAACTCCTGATGACTTCCTGGATTAGCTTTTGTGTTTTTTGCAGTTTTCTTGGCAAAGTTTTTCAGAAATGGTTTGTCCTTACCTGCTTCTTCCCAGGGCTGAGCAAGGGTGACCAGTACAAGGTCACCTAGCTATTTGGTGCCCAAGGTGAGACTAGAATTCACAGTCTCCCAGTTTATAGTCTCATGCTTTCACCACTACACCAAACTGGTTCTAGGTATCTGCTCATAGGAAGACAATTGTAGAAAATAGTTATGCTATTTTTAGAAGGTTACAACTGTGAGAAATCTTTACAGGAGAAAAGTATAGTGGCTCTATTGCTGTAGTATAAGGACTTTCTGGAGATTCTTGGAGTATCTATTGTGGTTTCAAAGGATACTTATTGAAGATCAGTTTCCCAAGCAGATTTTCAATTGCTGGGAAATACAGTGCATGTTTTATGCCTCTTAAGGTTTCTCAGCTCATAATCAAAAGCAATACACACAATTAATTAAAGTAATACTTCACTTAACACTTTGAATTTAGTTTCCCTGCTCTTATATTATGCCAGTTTATGGTTTTGCATTATAAGTTCCTTTGGATGTACGTATGCAGTAGGAAACCTGAATTCTGTCCAAGAATAGTAATGGATAAAGGGATAAATATACATTGCATGTAATATTCAGCTAGATCCTTTTTATGCCAAAGAGTGGGAAACAATTAGTTTCCTCTAATCATATTTTCATTTGTTTTTCAGCTGTAATAAATGGAGCGTTCCCACTCAAAGAACCTCAAGAATTCTGGCTTGATTCCCAAACTAAGATCTTTGTTCCTATGATGACAGTAACTGGAACCTTCCAGCATAAATATCATAAAGGACTTTCCGTTGTTAAAATTCCTCTCAGCAAGAGTATATTTTTGGTGCTCTTACAGCCCAGCAACAGCAATGAGCTATCTAGTGATGATCAATATTCTTTGACACCTTCTTTGGAATGGCTTCAAGGCTTGCAGTCAAAGTACGTTCACACATTCATCACAACACTAGGCACTCATAAAAACTTCATAACAATATGAACAGTTTGATAGTAGAACCAATTACCCAAGGAGGTGGTGGGTAATTGGCTCCTCTTCAGGCTAGCCAGTCATTGTCTCTGGAATGCTTTAATTTATATTCCTGCACATTTCAGAAAGTGGGACATGATGGATGAACCGAACACTTGCAATTCTATTATTCTAAAAAGATCTTTGTAGAATCAGGGGAAAGTCCAGGCGTGGTAGGAATGAGATTCTCCAATTGAGGGAGAAGTTAAACTTTAGTATTCATTTCACCATTCATGCTCAAATATTCGTAGCAGTATTCCAATATCTTAAGGGGCTGCCACAAAGAAGAGAGAGTCAAGCTATTCTCCAAAGCACCTGAAGGCAGGATAAGAAGCAATGGATGGAGCCTAATCAAGGAGAGAAGCAACCTAGAATTAAGGAAAAATTTCCTGTCAGTTAGAACAATTGACCAGTGAAACAACTTGCTTCCAAAAGTTGTGGGTGCTCCAAGATTGGAGGTTTTAAAGAAGAGATTGGATAACCATTTATCTGAAATGGTATAGGGTTTCTTGCCTGAGCAGGGGATTGACTAGACAATCTCTAAGGTCCCTTCCAACTCTCTTATTCTGTTATTATGTACCATGGATATATAATTTGTGGCATTCAAATATCATTGACTGGAGTAGATGTGGACCTGGCCACCTCTGGCACCACAGAATTTGGAATTTATCTCAGTATTTAAATATCCTCACCATATAGGTAGACCTTGATTTACAACCACAGCTGAGCCCAAAATTTCTATTGCTAAATGAGACAGTCGTTAAGGTGGTTTTGCCCCATTTTATGAACTTTCTGGCCACAGCTGTTAAATGAATCACTGCAGTTCAGTTAGTAACACAGTTGATAAGTGAATCTGGCTTCCCCATTGACTTGGCTTGTCAGAAGGTCACAAAAGGTGATCACATGAACTTGGGACACTGCAACCATCATAAATATGAGTCAGTTGCCAAGCATCTGAATTTTGACCACGTGTCCATGGGGATGATGCTGCAACAGTTGTTAAGTGTGAAAAACGAAAGTGTTAAGTTACTTTTTTCAGTGCCTTTTGTCACTTTGAACAGTCACTGGTTGTAACTTGAAGATTACCTGTATTTATTTTTATTCTTCCAGAAAATAATTCCAAATCATATCCTTCTTTAGGATTCAAGCCCATATATTACTAGAGTATCCACTCAAGTATGGCACTGTCCTGCACTGATTTGGATACCTAGATACAAGACACCAAAAAGAATAAGAAATAATAATCAGGTGGTGGTAGTTTAAGCCGGTATGATTACAAAAGAGAAGGGACCTTTAATATACCACAGAACAAACTATTTGTGCACAGCACAGAAAGGGAGCTGTGTAGCATTTCTGTGCAGAATTCCAAATAGATACAAAATCAAAGTAGATATTTGCCAAATTATTATAGGGAAAGTGTTGCTTTTGCTTCATCTTGATGAAAAGAGCCACTTTTAGCGGACATTCTAAAAAGATCTGATCAAGTGCTTGAGCAGAAAGGAGCAAGCACAGGTATCATGTCTAAATTTGGGTGCCTTTTTTCATACACACAATGGCACGGTTGTCACTTTAGTGCATATTTAGGAAAGGGACACTCTCTCCTCCTCCTACACCCCAGACTTGAGATAACCAACACTCCCTTTGTCAAGACAGAGAAGCAACCAAGGCAACCAGTCCCATTTCCCTTCCGGTTTATAGGTGATCTCAGTGGCAAATCCAGCCCCAAATCTTCCAGAAGCCCGTAACCATCACTTCTTGGAATTTATTTATGTATATTTATTTATTAGAATTTGTCAAACAAAAACGAGAACAAGAATAAAAGAAAAAAATACAATGACAGAGACGATAGGCACAATCGTGCACTTATGCACGCCCCCTCTACTGATTACTTAAGTATGAAGTGACAACTCTTTCATAATCTTGTGCTTTGCCCTTTCCCCTCCCCTTTCTTTCTTCCTTCTGCAGAGAGATTCACTTGACTTTCCCAAGGGTGTCCTTTACAAGCATATACGACCTTAAAGAACTCCTTGTGAAACAGGGGATGCCTAATCTGCTTGGAAAAGAAGCCAATCTCAGATTGCTAAGCAGTAGTAATGTGACCATTGGAAAGGTAGGCTGTCATTGACCTTTGCTCTTTGTAAGCATATAAATCTATTGGTTTGGACCATGTATTCAGTATCCAAGGACAGATAATATACAGCAGATCAGGGATGAGGAACCATGGCCCTTTTATGACTTGTGGACTTCAACTTCCAGAATTCCTAAACCAGCCATGGAAGGATGGATAGATGGTTGTAGATAGATAGATAGATAGATAGATAGATAGATAGATGGATGGATGGATGGATGATAAATTGTGGCACAAACCATATAAGCCTTCTACAAACATTATACAACTTCTTTAAAATCCAAGTTTCTAAATCTCTTTATTAGCACTTTTAAAATACCTTTTCATTTATTGGGCTTTTTTTCATTTATAATCTTAGCACTACAGCATACTGACTCAGATTTACTAACTATGTTTTTTGCTTGTAGATCATAAATCAGCAACTTTTTGAGCTCAGCCCCAGTGAGGAAGATCAAGTAGAATCTCACACAGAAGAACATGCCAGCGAGACACTTAAAATAACATTGAACAAGCCATTTCAGTTCGCAGTGTATGAAAAAGAATCGGCTGCATTGATTTATTTTGGCCAAATAACAAATCCCCTAAAAGAAACATAAATTCTGGATGGGGGTGGGGAACAGTTTTCTGTAATCCTTTAATCTTTTTCCTGCAGTACTTAGTTTTTATGTTGTTTTTTAAAATCTTGCTTTGAAAACTAATGCATCTTTCAGAAATAAACTTGACAATGTTTATCAATAGAACTTTATAAAAAAAATATTGCTGTTTACATCGTGATTAATAAAGTCCTCATATCTCTTAAGACTATTATAAGAAAAAGTAGGTCATTTTCCATTTACTGAGTGATTTCAATGTGTGCTTGGTTTAAGCCAAATATGTAAGTTTTAATTCATGGTTCATGGTTTAGCAAACCCAACTATTTTGGCTTATTCAACAATGTATGTGAATCTAATATTCCCTGTGAAAGAAGTCTGCCACTCAAAAATATGGGGAATAATATATCCAGAACAGAGAATTTAGTAATCTGTTTCTACATTCTATTTAAAGACATTTAGCCATGTCTATGATTAATTGTTGCACAACTAAGTTTAACTAAATTGAGTTAATGTTACAATTAAACTCTATTCATGTCACAGGGACTTACTTCATCACAGCCTCACACGCAAGTCATGTTTGCATGATATGATTGAGAATTCCCCAACATACTCACTCAACTTTTTCGGCAAATAGTGTACGGTCTAATCTTGGTCAGTAATCACTTTGCTTGCATTTTTTAGGCCTTTCCATGCTTGGGTTGTCGGACTTTAACAATTTGTATGAAACTTTTAACCACCCATGACCAAATTTAGTATGAAGGCCATGGAGTGAGATATTTGTTCTATGCCAGGAGGAACATTCCAAGTCCAGAACAACTTGTGAAAAAAAAAAGGAAGAAAAATTAAGTAGCTTAATCTGCAAGGTTGATTTAATACACCTGCTTTGTGTCTAAAAATCATTAACTCCCACTCCACAAGCATGGGAAAAAGTCCCCATCATTAAAAAATAAATGTAGGCCTGAATCTGAATTGTTTGAACCATATAATGGTTGAAATTCTTGAACATCTGGTCATATCTTCTGAGACACACATTGACTAGAAAAAATAGTTGGGTGCACTTCTTGGTCATAACAACATTCCAGCTCCAGCTTTGAATCGACGGTGGGAGAGTTCAGGACTGCTGGAGCCACTATCCATTTACAACTAGTGTTTATACATTTTATACACTTGTCTATAAATTTATTCTGAGTGCCAGAGGTTCCACACCGAAATTCATATGTTTGCTTCATAGTTTGTCTCTCCTTTTTCACCTTGGCATTGTAATTCATAGGTCTATATGCATTCCTTTGAAACAGGATCCAAACTGGATATTAAACATCCTAATGGAGAAACTTTTTATTTTCCTTTATGGAGAGTCAGGAAAACCTAGTTTGTTTGATTGGCATGCTAGTGATAGGCAGAAATGAAACTAATTTAAAGAAGGTCCTCTCCCCTTTGCTGCCAGTGCTCTGATTGGAAAAAATTAATACCAAGTAATAGCGTAAGAACCACTGTGATTCTAGGATACTTTATCTCTGAAGTCATGACAATGTGCATTTCTTCAAATACAGAACTTCTTCCTGTCAGGATTCACCAATGTTTTCAAATTAGGTACTGGCTACATCATGGCAGTCAGGAGCCACAATTTAGCCTTCCAACCTTCCAGGGATCATGCTGTGTTATAAAGACCTCACGGAAGGAAAAAAAAATCTGTTTCAGAGTTTCAATTATGGAAATAGGGATTTTAATGGAAATAGGATTTCCAGATTTTCTGAGAAGTAAACAGTTTCCCATAACCACTCTAAAATGCCTAGCAAGGCTATAAAAACAACTCTTTAATTAGCTTTGAATTCTGAGGTTTTGAAATGATACAGTAAATCTCTGTCGAATAATTACAACAACTCTATCTCTATCATTCGCTTATTGTATGCCAACAAAAGAAAAGTAGCAGGTAGTCTGAAAACACCTTCAAAGAAAAGTCACTCAGGGAGATATTTGATTTTCTTCACAGGATTAATGAAACATTTTGACTCAGAATAAAAGATGCCACCCGTTGAGGAAAAAGTTCAAAATTGTTTTCTTTTTAGAAAGCCAAGAATAGTTCTTCATAAACTCAAAGTAATATGATTCAAACTAACCTTAGTCGTCACAACATTGCTACATTTTTACTATTTTTATCACAAAACAAAACATAAAAACACACAAGTCATAGGAACATAATTAACACCACTGTTTATTCTAACAAAATTTACAAAAAGACAAAATCCTTTTTGTTCATTTTAATCATCTTAAATTCATTTTTTCTGCATGATAATAATTTACAATAAAAATAAAAATATTTCCATAATCCTATGGCAGAATACGTAGAAATATATAAATTGCCTTCCATATAATGGAAAACCAAAATAAACGTTCTCCCCTGTATGTTTCTTTATTTTCGCGAAATGAGTTTTTCTATTTTGAGACACATTTAAATCTGCTGCTGAAGCTGCATTAGGAAGCACTTTTTTTTTTTTTGCTAAACAGTATTTGGCAAAGGAAAGTAAAAATAAAAAATAAACTTTTTTTTTCTTTTTTGGAAGTTAGGTCTCTTCGTTAAAAACCTGGAGATTATGTTATGTTTGTTCAGTGGCTATCTGATCTTTAGCAGCTTGAACAAGCTCCGAAAGAGTGGAAAAACTTCTAATGTTGCTCAGCTGCATCCCCATCTTTTCCACCTAAAACAAAATATTACATTTTGTTGAAATATTACATATTTCAAATGTAATAGAAAATCTATAATATGAGAATTGAATTTCAAGAAGTTATACATACACCCTCCAACCAACCCCCCCCCCCCCCCCCTCACAAAATCATGTTGTGGAATAAATTGGAGCAATAGCAAATGACCGGCCAAAAGATACCAAAAGCAAGAGAGAATGACTGTCTAAAAAATTTTCAACTGATGTTTGTATGGCCAAACTCATTAACAGCTATATTTATGCCCCCCCCCACCAAAAAAACCCCCTTAACTGTTTTTGACATCTAGGTTACCTGCATTCCAAAATGTTCCACATCTAGAGCTAACTGTAGGCGGATTTTGTTATCATCACTCATGCCTCCAGAAGGGGAGGGATTATTTGCAGTTACAGTTTTTCTGGCTTGTTTTAGCCTTTTCAAGCTCTCTTCCATTTTCTTTACAGAATTTAGAATATCAGATACAGTCTCCAAGTACCTACATGAAGAGGAATTAATGGATTAGATTATGAGCACTTGTGGACAGAACTTCATTTAGAGGGGGAGATTCTAAAAGAGTGTCTACTGTATATATAGTAGTTATACTGTGCTTATAGGATGCAGCAGAATATGCAGTGCATTCAGAAAGTATTCAGACCCCCTTCACTTATGTGATGCTTGCAGTCTGATTCTACAGTTGTTGACATTCATTTTTTTTCTCATTAATCTACACTCAGTATTCCATAACGACAAAGTGAAAACAGAATTTTAGAAATGTCTGTAAATTTATTAAAAAGGAAAAAAAGCCCTGAAATGCACTGTAAGTAAATATAGAGAAATGAAATTATGTTCTTTCTCTCCCATTTAATTCAACAGTAACTGAAAATTACTGATTTTAGTCTGGAACGTGCCCTATTTGAATTACCGTATTTATCGGCGTATAACACGCACTTTTCCCCCCTGAAAATAGGGGGCAAATGATGTGTGCGTGTTATACGCCGATATAATGTTAAGAAGGGGGGGGGGGTGCAAACAGCAGCTACCTCGAGCAAGCCACAGGGCTCCGAGTTGTTGGAGAAGCGGGAGCAATAGCAGCCTGGACTGCGCTTTCAGCGGGCAAACAAAGCTGCCTCTGCCACGAGGAACTTTGGAGAGAGAGGGAGGGACTGGCTGTGGCCGTTCTCGCCAGCTAAGAGACAGGCTGCTCCCACAGCTGCCCCCGCCCCCGCCCTCTCTCTCCAAAGTTCCTCACGGCAGAGGCAGCGTTGCTTGCCTGCTGAAAGCGCAGCTGCCGCTTCTCCAACCACTCGGAGCCCTGCATAATAGCGCTGCGGCTTGCTCGTGGTAACTGTCATTTAGACTCCCCCCCCTTCCTCCTCCTTGAGTTCGAGCCTCGCGGCGTGGCCGAGGCGGGGTGGGATAATAGCTGCACGGATCCTCCGGTGCCATGTGTGTCCCGTGCGCTGCAATGATGAAGCGCTTTGCCAAGGAAAGCAAAGTCTCAGGCTGCTCCTGGAGCAGCCAGGAGAAGGAGA
>WNWU01000005.1:20898079-20948894 GCA_012654045.1 Ptyas mucosa
GGCTGCTCCAGGAGCAGCCTGAGACTTTGCTTTCCCCACCGGTAGGCCTCCATGAGTTTTATTTGAAATTTAAGTTTTTTTCCTGAAATTTCCCTCTTAAAATGAAGGTGCGTGTTATACGCCTGTGCGTGTTATACGCCGATAAATACGGTATACTTTAGCTTTTATCTATACCATAGGATGATTCTTAAACCCTAGAATATCACCACAACATTCTGGTTCCTTTGTACATAGTAAAGATAATTGCAACAAAATACTCCTATTGTACTTCAATGGTACAGAATTTCAAAAGACACACAGGCTTAGGTCTCAGAAACAAACTGAAATATATGAAATAACTACAAAAAGGGACATAAATAAGGTTCTTACACCAGGAGAGTCCATTGATCCGCCAGAGCAATTACTGCCTATGCTGACTGACCATAGTTCTTATATATCACCTTATAATGTCACCTTATTAAGAGCCATGGTGGCACAGTGTTTAGAACACAGTACTGCTGCAGGCTTCCTCTGCTGACTACCAGCTGCCTGCAGTTCGGCAGTGTGATTCTGAGTGGCTCAAGGTTGACTCAAACTTTCATCCTTCCAAGGTCAGTAAAATGAGGACCCAGATTGTTGGGGTCAATATGCTAACTCTGTAAACCGCTTAGAGAGGGTTCTAAAGCGCTGTGAAGTAATATATAAGTCTAAGTGCTATTGCTATTTCACAAACAAGTTTTCTATAGGCCCACCACAGATTCCAAAGTGTAAGCCTAGACTTTTTAAAAAACATATTTTGCTGCATTTCATTTAAATTAAACATAGCACAATATGTTCTGTATTACTCAGATTTCAAAATCCCACATCAAAGTTCCCCATCTCTCAAACGGAAAGGTCTGTGCACACCTTCAGATGCTGCTTACTTAGAACTTCCAACAGCCAATAGAAAAGAATACACGTCTCTCAGCTGTGTGGTCTTTGGTACTCTCTGAGCTTGGTTGTTTGCTTGCAGACATTTCATTTACCAACTAGGTAACATCACCAGTACTGGTGGGGGAAGGGGGAGGACTGCTCTGTTTGTAAACACTAGCTTGCTGTTTATATACAAAAGCCTGATTTGCTAGTATTGGTGGGGGTATGGTTGTTCTTTGGTAGTTCCTGATCTTTTAAATGGTTTGTAAATGTGGTTCAAAGAATTACAAAGATACCCACACTGGCCGGGCAAGTTACTGCATATAAACAGGGAACTTCACACTCATCAGGACTGATGATGTTCACCTAGTTGGGTAATGAAACATTTGCAAACAACAAAGCTCACATCAAGGGCTCCAGTTCCAACAGCCCCAGTCATTATGACCAATGATGGGTAAAGTTAGGAGTTATCATTCAGGAACAAGCTGCTTCCTTTTTCCCCATCACTACTAAGAGAGTGTCACCACATTTTTCTTAGAAATATTCACATCAATTCACATCCACCAAAGTGAATCAAATGATGCCAATTTTCTTAGACCAGTGATGGTGAACCTTTACGGCACCGAGTGCCCAAACTGGAATACATGTGCAAGCATTTGCGCACGTGTGCCGGGGCACTGGAAAACCAAAGACGAGCACACTGGCCAACCGATCCTTGGGTTTCCGACGCTCCAGTGTGTGCAAAGATCAGCTGGCCAGTGCACATGCATGTGTCAGAAATCAGAAGAGCAACTGGCGACGTGCGCCACCTCTGGCGCACGTGCCATACGTTCGCCATCACGGCCTTAGACTGTCCACGATTACATTTATCTCCTGCTGGTAGAAAACCTTCACAATGTAACTGTACATTTTTTGGTTTCTACACACACATACACACACAAAATGTGCTACCAAAGGCCTACTCATGGAAATGGCAGCACATGTATGTTTTATTTATTTATAGGTAAAGATTTGGATTTTAGAGATGTGAATGGAGATTCCAAGGAGGCGTATGTCATTTTAATGGAGGTTATCAGGAACGCTTTTTGATATACAATAATGAGCTGTGGATGCAAATAATCTCTGAATTTTCAACAACTTCCTATAGTTAGTCTGGCAATGTTCTACTTAAAATGTCACTTACTTCTGGGTACTTGTATTGAGGGCTCCTTCCAGCCATTGCTCAATCACAGCTGGCTTTAATGTATCTTTGTAATCATTCTTCAGTTGATGGAAAGGTTTAAGGGCACTGTCAACATACGGCAATGCCTTGGTTGGCACTTCCTGATTATTGATGTATGAGATGTGACATAAAAAAAACCAAGCGAAAACCTTATTAAACATCTACAGCAAACCTTAACATGACCATTTAGAAAGACGAATTGCTCATGCACAGCAGTCTTAAAATTATTCAGGAGCAACAGACAAACATTCCAATGAATAATCTGTGATAATATTTAAGGCAATTCTGGTTTCTAGAGAAAAATGGCAAAGCATAACACACCTACATGGTCTTTCAAGCGAACATATTTTTCCAATCACAATTACCTCAATTTGTGTCCAAATTAACACATGTAGACCCAAACAGAAATAGCTGACAAAAAAATGAAATGCCTAGTCAAAGGATTTAACCCTAAACAATCAGTTGTACTATCAAAAACCTTAACAGTTTCAGTAGCAGCAAACTGGAATTAAGCCAAGTACTGTATGACACAGTTTGAGCCATTCTAGCACATTAATGGCAGTGCTGGCTTTCTTCCTCTATAGGTGGGTGTAGTGGGAAATAGGAGACCTCTGATGTTGGGTCTCTTTATTTACTTCTGAGACAGTCCTTTGTCAGCTAATAACCACTTATCTGGAAAAGAGATGCATACTGATGGAAGCAACAGCATTGATGCCCTGCCAGATTCTGCTTTAGAAAATCGGAGTGCGATAAGAGTCAAGAGGAACCAGAAGGGTATTTTAGTTTGTACATCACCCTCTCTTTCCTAGGTCAACATGGAGTTAGAAAAATAGAAAATAATAGAAATAGAAAAACATGGAAATGGATAATAGGTACATATGAATATGATACTACATACAGCTTCTCTTTCAACAGCCTTTGAGATACTGACTCTTAATTTAATTTAATTTAATTAATTAAATTTATATGCTGCCCCTCTCCGAAGACTCAGAACTCAGAACTCTTGTCAGTTTAGTAGAGTACAGGCATCTTTGCAGACTTAAAGGTTATTTTATATTAACATTTATATTCCTACACACACACACAGCTTAGAGGACCCCATTATAATAGTTATTATAATGGCCATTTATATTGTCCGTACATATACACACATGTATCTTCAAATGGGAAAAAAATACCTTGTTAGTTCTTCTATACAATCTTGGGATTTCCAGGGCACTTTTCAAGCAGCTAAAACAGGAATCATTTAAGTCCTGAATAATCTTACTGTTTAAGGTTGGACAGGAACCTAGTAAAGAATTCTTTGAGTCTTCTAGTGCTCCTATTGAAGAAATATATACATTTATACATGGTAAAATCTAAGTACCCCAAGCCAATCTTAAGGTATATGGCTATTTTACAACTCCTCTGAAGTACAGTTAAAAACAAATACAAAAAGAGCTGGATTGTACTACTTAGCATTATATATTATGATACAACTGTTTTACTATTATGTTTCATAGAGATATAAAAGAGCAGGTTTTAAAACACTGCCTGTTCTCTTAACTGTACTTGGCAAGTGTCCAAGTGAGTCAGAATTCTCCAACCCTCCTTCATTCACCTCCATACATTCCCTCTTTTGTTTCATTTCAGAATCAAGTCGTTTACAAGTGTAATTGAAAGATCTGCAAACACTAGCAGAGAAATATGCTTAAGAACCAGTAATGTTTTTATCCCAAAGATACAGGGAGGGAAAAGAAGACTAAGCTAGGCTGTAGGGAATCACTTTCAAATCCATTCCCTCAAACATTGAGCAATTACTTCAGTTTCAATTTTCCTCATTCAATTTAATATTTTCTGTCTTTATAAACGCATTGTCTGATAAAATATATTTATCAAAAGTTGAATACATTGAGAGAAAGAGATACACAAATATTTTACCTGAAATACAAGCTATATTCTTAAAGCCAATCATGTCAAGTTTTGGTTTGATCATTTCCAAAAGTTCAGGAAGCTGAATGAAAAATATGCAAGATGTTATGAGTACATAACCTTCAGATATCTAACACACAAAGATGCAGAAAAGTTCTTGTAATGTTTCTGCAATTCTCTTTGCTTAAACACATACATCAAATAAAGAAGGCACCGGCGACATCTTACAATAAAGGATTCTGTATCTGTGCACAACCCATGCGCCCTTAAACAGGTATACTGACATAATAATAATGAGCTGTTTAACCAAGTATGGAAAAAGAATAAAAAATTATTTACTTTAAACAATTTGATTTGAACCCCTAGAAAGGTTTTGCTTCGAAGCTGCATGTTACCAGTTTAATTTTTTTGAACTGATAGGACTAAAGGAGTGAACGCATCACTTGTACTATGTTTACCTCAACGATAAGAAACCAAGATAAAAGTTGATAACCAAAGCAGCTGCCACAAATGGTAAAGAATAATTTTCTTCAGGACACATCATATTTATAGGTTGTCTGTGTCAGAGAGTCATGTAAATCAGTAATATCTACAAACCCATTCCTGAAGTCGATCCAAATCTGCAGCAACAAACACAAGCTGAGTGGTAGATAGAGAAGGTAAGGGCTGAGCATCTGGATAAGACTCATTTCCTTGATCTTCAACAGAGTTCAGTGGGGATTCCTTGCTTGCCAATGTTTTTTTATGGTCTTTCACAGTTTCATTAGAAACAGGCCTGAGCAGAAGCTATTTCGTTTACAAAAAAGAGTAACAAAGAGTAATATTAGAGAGAAATCCATGAACATTCATCTTAGTTTGTCAAAACTTGGTGTTATTTGTTAAAGGTAGGTGCTAATCTTGTATCAGTTTAATTGCTTTAATATTCCTTGCATAAGATTCTCAGCATGAAAAGTTGACTGGGTGACTGGACCTGTCACTCTCTCCATCTCAGTCCAATCCACTTCACTGGTTTGTTGTTGCAAGCAAAATCAAAAGACGGAATATTATGGATGTTTGCTGCCTTGAGTTTACTTATGAACTGATAAAGGTGAGATAAAATAAATCAATTAAATAAGCAAAGCCGTTTTTCTCACCTCATTAATGAAGACTGAGTAGCGGGCTAGAATCTGCAATGAAAGCTTCCATAATCGATCAGTTAGCAATGGCAGAAAAATCTGAGCTGACCAGCACTTCTGTAAGCTAGCCCATGTCGTGTGCGTTGCCAAAAGGCAATATGAACTTCCAGCTGCCAAGAAAGAATAGAGTTCGTTCAATTATGATCAATGTTACATTTAAAACTTCATCTTATTAACTTTGCTTTTATTTTCTAACTTCCAGGCTTCACTCTTGGCACAGTGCCTTCTTCAGAGGAAATCCTGCAAGTGCAGTTTTACAGCATTTCCTCGGAAGTTGATTATGGGATGTCCCCTTGGTGGAAAATCTGTGCATCTTTCTGCAAATCAGAAATTCCTCTCTCCAGCCAGTTGCAAGGGGAGACGGTTTTGCCACTCTTCCCTCACGGCTGGTGAAGGCTCATTTATTTAACCCCTCCCCACCCCAATCTCAATTATAGCACCCCAATCTCAGTTAGTCTTTTGACTAACTTTGCACTTGCAAATAAAAGGCAAGCACGATTTATAAAGATTACATAGCAGAGGAGACCGAAAAGTGGGGAAACTGTGGCTTCCTTAAGAGCCAGCTTATTCTGTAAAAAACACTATCCAATATTATAAAATGATGGATGCAGACAGTAAACTACAAAGTAGAAACTGGGGCACAATTTATTTTTGTTTCATCAGTGCTACCCATAAATAGTTCTTTATTTAGTGGGAAACACTACTAGTCAATTCTGCCTTCAGTCAAATGCTAGTAATAAAAGAAACTCTATTTCAACATTTAAACATATATTTCTCTTCTTTTGTTCAATTCGTTTGGTTTTATTCTAAGGATATATTACATGGATCGTGATAATGTGAGCTTATCACTGTCACAAAATTTCTGGTCAGCAGAGCAGCACTTTTTATATGAATATTTTTAAAAAATCCCAGCAATGGAAAATAGATATTTTTCTTATGTTATCTAAATATAAAGGCATGAGGCATGGGTGTTAAATAAAGAGAAAAGCTTTACCTGGAGCCTCTTCTAAGCCATCAGAAAGAGCTGCTTCTAAAGTGCCTGCAATTTCTCTAAATCTAAAAGAACCACAAAATATGTTTTATGAAACCCCGGTGAAAGTAAGGTTAGTAAATTAATATCTGTGAGTTTAGTGATGCAATCTAATCCTATCAATCATATCTCAAATCTGAATGTCACAAGAAGACATTTCTAGTGAATTCATGCCAGCTGTGAAATCACCACTCATAAATTCAACTTGGTTTCTCTGTGATGATTTCCTAGTATTAGCTAAAGACTGGTTCACTTTTCCAGATGTTTTAACCTTAAGAAATTTTAGTACTTTTATTATAGAAATGGTAAATTCATGGTGCTTTTATTTAATATATACACTATGCTGCATTTATTTATTTGTTTATCTATCTCTCTTTCAAAATAAAATATGAAACAATTAAAAGCCAGTAAAAAACTAAAATCATGATTAATCTAAATAAATGAACTGGACAAGAGATTCTTTTGACGAGATTCCTCACAGAATCTATCACCCAAAAGCACTCATGCCTATTATTAAATGAATCCTGTGATCAGAAAAGATTAGGAGATGCATGACGCATCACTGTCTGTATGATAAGAGAAAGAGATCCAGATGAGTGGATAAATAGGTTGCATGCAACATAGCTTCTTGATTATATATCTGAATTGCTAGTCAGATAACAAGTGAAAAGGATTTGCAGAAGAGGGAGAATTTCTGGATCTCTGAGGCCTCTTCATAAGCTTTAGCACAGATTTTTATAACCTCTCTTGTTTTCATTGTAATTTTCAATCCAACAACTGAGATTTTGTAATCTGGGACCAAATTCAGTATTATTTGAGAGGAGCTAAATTACAATTAGGAATCTTGGAAGAAACGAGAACAACTGCTTCTTAATTATGCCTACAATCCCTTATTTCTTTTAAAGATACTCTACACCACAGCAGGGAGAAAAACATAGCATAGAAATTCTTTTTAATGACCTACAGTTAGGTTTTTTGACTAAAAAACTTTAACTTTTCCACTGATTTGCAATGGACACTGGCACAAAACTCTGCAAATAGTTCTAGAGGGCAGAAATCAATAGTTCATTCTGATACCTTGAACACTTTTGTTTAAAAAGAATGATAAACTTTTAAGAGGACTTTTTCAATCAGACTTGTTTCAGAAAATAACTTAAATGTTGGCAGTATGTAAAATCTTATTTCTGTTTAAATGAACTCATTGTAATTTCCACCAATTTTTCTGGAGGAATGCCACAGACTGCAAAGCTAAAATCACACAGAAGTGAAAAGTTTCAACAAAATTAATCAAGAAGTTTTATTACACAGTGTTGCAGTTTTGGCTGAATAATTTAAAGTCTTCTTTTCCATGCTATAGCTTCATTTTCACTTCTAAACCAAGTTGTCACAGACTACAAAAATCCTAGTCATCTAATGTTTAATTATTTAAACTGATTAATAAAAATTGCATAAACATGGGTAGAAACAAGAGTTCTAAAATAAGAGGCATTTGTAAATTCAGATGACAGATGTTCCAGAAGGCATACTTTTAGTAGTTTCCCCTTACATTTGGGGGACAAAAGGGAGAAGCTCATTTTTAATGCATCTTTTCACTTGCATATTTTAAAATGTTCTTTATATCATCTAAGCATAAAACCAAGACACTGACCTTATTTGAAAATAAACTGACAAATTCCACTTATCATTAAAGCTCTGGTAGGAAGGATGTAACCTCAATCTTTTTACGCTGGCTTGTGAACCACATTGCCGTTCAAACTTCTTTATAAAATCCATACTTATGTTGTATTTCTGAAGACAAAAAGCTGTGTGTCAAATTTCTTTACAGGAGAACTGGCATCATTTACTTCTCTACCCAATCACTTTTATCTCATTTTGAAGACTATGAAACTAGAAACAATGCCCTATTAGCAATGGAGATGTTTACATGAAGAGAGAATAATATATTAATTATTTTGATTACATTTACATAGAACTGCACTGAATCAGAATGTTATTATGGTTTGTTCACCATACCCCAGTTCATATTACAAAGTATGAACATTTTTTTTATGATAGTATTCATCTATATAAATGAAGAACGTAAGTTAGTTGCAATTGAACTATGTTAAATATATAGTAGTTAAGTCTAACAGTCTGTATCCCTTGGTTCATCATTGCAAACTGTGGTGAATATATAAATTTAAAATTACCTCATGAAATAAATCTGGGTTTCCAGGATTAAACATAGACGGCAATTTAATTTCTAAACCACGAACAATTTCTGGCCATACAGAATTTACCAAGAAATCATATCCAGGAACCGTATTCCCTCTTTCACTGCAAGATTAAATCAATATTCCTGCTATAAATAGCTCTAATAAAAAATCAGAATTTACAAAAGAGTATTGCATATGTTGCAAGACATTTTTAGAAACAGATTTCTTGAACACTGTGGATTTCTAGTGATTGTAAAATGCATTGGATTCTAACACTATGAATATTTTTATTTTATTTTTTAATTTTTTTTTACAAATATACCTTTGCAAAGAGGTGGCATTTGAGCATAGGGACCATAGGAACCACTTGAGTATAATACTCAGGCATTTTATATCATATATTAATATATAGCACAGTGACAACTTGGTTATATTGTAGTCCACACTGTTTTATTGCAAATGTAAAGGAACATTACTAAGTTATTTTTCTGAAATTTGTTCCAGATGCATAAAGAAGAAAGCATGCCAATACATTTCTGGAACCTGAATAAAAAACTATTATGAGCAATATCACTGCAAATTGAAGCCAAAGAATGCTTCTAGATAGGCAGTTCTTAATGTTATCCCTTCATTCTATTCCAATGAAAATGAAATGTGGGACTGCAGTTGAATTACTGCAGTGCCGGTGGCATTGTGCTTTGTGTGTGTGCTCATATCCTATCCATATCCAGAGACTTTCTGCATGCTGTCCATCTGTAACACTTTTTATCCAAGTCCAACTTAGTTTGTAGAATTGAACTGTGAAGACTGGGATGACAACAGGTGATGCAACAAGGATCTAATTTCCTTTCAAACAAGGTCCCCCTTTTAATGTTAAATGTTCATGTTATTAAAGCCTCCAGCACTTTATGTGTGAATGCAGGACACATCTCAACAGATGCCTGGCTTCTCCAGTGACATTTACAGTGGCCTTGAGAATGATACAAGAAACTTTTTCTTCCTCCCAGAATTCCAATTTCTAAAGTTGTGTAACATCAAATAATAGATTTAAATATGTTATGTAGCATTGCTAGTAATCTCTAAGCAATCTAAAGAAAATAAAATCACTGTAGTTCTAGCTTATCATACAATAAATATTAACAATTTTTAAATGAACATAAAAGACTAAACTGCTGGATGTATTAAGAAACTTAAGTATTAGCAAAATATAAAATCACATGAAGAACATCACGCCAAATAATTTGAAATGTATTTCTGTAGTCCATTTAGGTAAATTTTAAACATCAATAATTATGACTGCTGCATTAACAATCACAATTAATAATTATAATTAATAATTACAATTAGAGAGCCAGTTTGGTCTAATGGTTAAGGCACAGCCTAGAAAGTAGGAGACTCTGAGTTCAAATCCCATCTTAGCCATGGAAGCTAACTGAGTGATTTTGGGCCAGTAATTGTCCCTCAGCCCAACTCACTTTACCTTATTGTTGTAGGAAAAATGGGAGGAGGAACATAAGTTAGATATATTTACCACCTTAGTTATTAGAAAAAATAATAAAGGTGGATAAACAAACAAACAAACAAATATTAAACATTCTATTAACCAATGAATTTAGGAGACTTGAATTCAATTTATTTCACTATGAATTAAGAATGTATTCTATTAGACTGCAATAAACATATAGTTGAATTAGAAATTTATTGTCTATCATAGCTGTTACTGTTATTGTATATGCAAATTTGAAAATCATTTTAAAACTGTTAGAACCTGCCTTGAAAACTTAAAGATCATTTTACAAATTGTAGAAAGAAACAGACTATCTTCCAGCCTATATGTTCTCTAATGTAACGATCACCCATTTTTCAAAATATGTGATAAATTTAATACATTAGCTTGGCTATATCTTGAGGTGATTTTGGCCCTCATAAACAAACCAGAAAACATGAAACAAGTGGAGTTATAGCTTTTCATGGTCCTGCCTAGGAATACCATAATTCTCTGCCACATTCACATACATAAATACTACATTGAAATTAAAATATATCCAATAGTAACTATCCAAACCACAATGAAAATATATTAAATTAAAGCCCTACATCTCTCAGCAATATTATTTTTGGGGATAACATTCAGAAAAATTGGTGAGAAAAACTGATTGCAGAATACTTAGTTAGAAATGAATCTTATGTGAAAAACTTGAAAGTAGGACTGAAAAAAAAATCATTATGCCAAGTAAAGTAAGGATAAGACTAGATTTTCAAGATGACATATAACTAATGTGATTTTTCGCATGATTAATCACAAATATAAAGTATTAGTCATGGTAAAGTGAGTGAGAACAGAATATTGACACTATTTTTTCTTAGTCATTAAAATGAGCTACATTGCAAAAAAATACAGTCAGCAGGTTACAAGGTATCTATTTATTACTGAAGATAATGAATACTAAAGATCTCTCCATAGCCATCAGAGCCTCTGTTCATATGATTTAAAGACTGTTTACCAGAAATTAACAGAAATCTGTTAACAAAATTTAACAACAAAAAGAGAGATTTGAATTACCTTGAAATACCTCCTCCTGTTACCTCACGCAAGAGACGGCAATGGAGAGGAACAAACTCCAGCAATTTTGAATACATCGTCTGGAGACCATTTGGATGAGACTGAACATACTGTTCTACAATCACCTATGAAAAAGCCTCAATGTCAAACCTCAAACTAAAGTTCAGATTTTTTTTTTTAAAAAAAGACACTTTGTCCTCATTCCTGTATTTATACAGCATGCTCAATTATGTTAATTTCATGGGAGGAGGATAGTGGTTAATTCAGCCTAAAACATTTATGTGTAATTTTTAATACACATAACAAAATTAACAGCCTTCTTTTATCACTGGTAACCTCAATTCTATCAAGTAATAATCGTACTACTTTCTGCTCTAGCTTTTGGAAAATCAGAGCTGGAAGGGCCGTTGAGTAGAGTTGGGAGAGTCACCGAGTCCAAATCCCTGCTCAGTGCAGAAATCCAAATTAAAGTATCCTTAACATATATCCATCTCCAACTTCTGTCCATCCAGTCTCTGCTTTAATACTTGCATAAAAAAGAATTCACTCTTTTCCTCCTTTTGAAAAAACAAGAGTCTCACATATGGATAGTATCTGTTCTTCCATCAGTCCCCTCTAGCATCACTTACCTCATCTATATACGGCTTCACAAGGACTTCGCCAACTAATGCCTCGGCATCCCGCGTTTTATCTATTGTTGCATAGGTACGTAGGCAATGTCGTATTATGTCGATGTTAGAGGTCTGAAGTCCTTCTAATAGCAGTCCTTCTAGAGATTGCTGCAATGTTGCTGTTATGCCAACTATACGCTATGATTTTCAAAATAGAATGAGGATAATTGTTAGCTGTATTGGAAAAACGAATGAGATTCATTAATACTGTTACTTTATTTAAATACATATTATTCTCAAGAATAATATAATTAGTATCAGATTAAACAAACTGATTATCAGTCATGGTTTGCTGACTAAACAGTCCATTGAGGTTTAAGTGACAAAGCATTTGTTAGTTTTCAAGGCATCATGAGATTTTATTGTTACTATTACTGCAAGCAAGAGAATAATATAGCCACAGAAAAGGAAACTTAAGATTCCATTTAATTAATATTCAAATCTAAACGTTACCATAAATGCAAGCAATTATTTTTTAAGACGCATTTCTTCAGTACTTGAAGCATATACTTATTGAAATACATTGTATTTAATAACTGAGTAATGGATTGCTTTTCATTAATTTAAAGTTAAATGTAAACTGAATAAATACTGTACATTCCCTTGATTTTCTCTAGGTGACAGGTGTTTTAACCACCAATATATTTTATATTTTTCAGTTTTGTTTTGATCTCAAATAAGCCCCAAAGACCGCACATTCATTTGGATGGCATCATGTAACTCAAATCTATTTAAAGCTGATTAGTAAAAAGATAAATAGAAAGCAATAAAATAGAAAGCAATGTTGCTGGGGTATTTTTTTTGGGGGGGGAGAGGGTTTAAACAAGTCAACATACTTACTGGTTTCAGCTTATCTAAAAGGGGCATTCCTTTGCTTTGTACTGCATGAAATTGCAACTGGTTGAATTCGGTAGCGATCCTCTCTAAAATCTGTCCAGTCAGAAGTGGACTTGAATTGACACATAGAAAGACATAAATTCAGAATAGAAAACAGTACATAATTTATTTTCTCCATTTCTCTCTTTCCCTGTGTTTAGAATACATATAAATATGTAGGAGTTTCTGAAATCTGTTCTGAATTATGAGCAGTAAATTTAGCATGACCAATAGATCCAATATGGAGGCTCTGCAACTGGGAAGAAATAGCTTTGAATTTTAATGGCTGAAATTACTAGAGGAGAGAAGAGACCTAAATCACACGATTAGTCGCCCAAGGCCCACACCTTTATTTCCCCTTACAGAAATAAATGAGTGACAGTCTTTCATTTACCTAGAGAAATAATTCCTTAAGCCACTTTTAGTAACAGGGAACATGTGAATTACATAGTGTATCTGTGGCTGATCGTATGCATCTTAATTAGTTTTAGAAGAACTTCTTTTTAAACACTAGTTTTCCCTCAGAGTAAAGAAGAAAGCCTTGTCTTAAAAAGCATACACAGTATCATCACACATGGAGGACTCATATAAATTTCAGAAAGACTATAACGAATATATATACGAATATAAAAACACCCAAATTATATTAAATTAAATAATAAATTGGTTGATATGCATACAGCAGTAACAGCAATTCAGGGAAAACATTCTGACTACGGCTGCATTTTTTGAAAAGAGTTTTAAGAGATCTATAGTCTCAATATTCAATTAGTTTATTCAAGAACAGCCTGAGAAAAATATATTATCCCATAATGGTCTTTTGGGAAGCAAAGATATGCTCTTCTAAATGTTTAATGGAACTTACTATTTTATCATATAATTATAATTAGACCAATTACACGTTAATGGGAAACATATACAAAGAAAAACAAACTGGTGAATGAAAATAAAATTTAATTGTCATACCTGCTTACTTCTAATGATGTTTCTTTTGAATTTTGGGAGTGTAGAATTTTCTCTATCTTCTCAACTGATTTAATAACTTGAATAAGTCTCAAGACGCACATCTAATTTTTAAAAAAGCAAATAACTGTTTTTAAGGTTGATTCTGATCTGTCTTTAAACCTAAAATAGTCTGGCTCTGCTATATAAATTTTCTCTGACTATTGCCTACATAACATTTCTGAATGGAGCAAAAAGTATGTCGAAGTGAACTGAGGGAATGAACAAGGATTAAATTTCAAAGCAATGTATAAGAGTGGAGTGAATGCATCAAGGAGGAGAAAACTGAGAAATTTGTAACTGGAGGGAATTGATGAAATTTTTAAAGAGAGAAGCAAAACCTTAAAGAACAAAAGAGAATGTATGAAGCAGTGTATGGCTATGTTGGAAGCGAAGGACAGACAGGCATAGAGAATGGAATTGGGGAGAAACAGATGTAGTTCTTATTTCGTATTTTTACTTTCCTAGGCTAATTACCGTATTCCTTATTCCATGTTTCCACTTTGCCTACCCCAAAAGGAAATAGCATAATGTGATGCATATGTACGCATATACAAATACAAATATAAGTTCCCTAAAGAACATGTTTGAATGCATACTATACATTACAAATGGGAAATATAAACTATATTAGAAATAATAATCTTTGGGTTTTCTAATAAGGTAAACCTGGAACTAGAATTAGCTAACTTTTCATTTTGCTGTCTTAAAGGGTAGCATGAGCAGAAAAGACTCTGAGCAGCCACCTACCAACCTACAATTAGATCAAAAATAGTTAGTTAGTTAGTAAGTAAAGAAAGAAAGAAATCTACAAAAAACTTTGTGCTAGAGAAATAATCAAACACAAAACAGGAGAGATTTCCATTTATAGCAATTTTCTATTCAAGTCCTGAAACAGCCAAGTTTCACTGGGCTTTCAAAAAACCGACATGGTTTAATGATTAGATTTCAAAAGACAGATATATTTATTTTCACCTATTTATGTTGCTCTTTGATGTACAAATGCAATCAAATACCTTTTTTTTCCTGATATCTTCTTGTTTAGACAAACGGTCATCAATTGCACGTATTTCTTCGCTAACACAAGACTTAAGGCTCTATAGAACATCAACAAAAGTGTAAGCTTCGTAATGTTTGTTTAACCAAACAACAAAACATGGAGCTATTAACACAATACATTTTGCAAATGGACAGCATTTTAAGTAAAAGCCAAGAAATTTCAGCCAAAAAAGTGTCCAAGCAGTCCTTCAACTATACAGTCTCATGGCATTTTGTAGAATAAGAATTGTTCCAGTGTCAACAAATTACATCAGTTATCTTTGTGCATGACTGGTTCATATTCATTCCAACAATTTCGTTTCATTTCAATCATTTCAATTTTTGAGGTCATCCAATTATTCCTGCATGACCTCCTGGGTCTTAATAATAGCTCCTACTTTTAGTTTCAAACAAACTAAAGCTAAAAATTATTAAGCAAGGCTTACTTTCTTAGACTTATTTTTAATTGTCTGTATTAGCATTCTTATCCACATTGTTGAATTCTCAAAACACGAAAATCTTAACTTATACATCTAAGAATAAAATAAACCAAAAGGAAATAGAGTATTTCGCTTTCTAAAACCTGGTCTTTTTAATGGTCAGATTATAAATACTATATCTGCAATAGAACACTGAGCACAATTATTATTCACACTGTCTCCCTTAATACTTAATACTCCCACACTGCCTCCTTTAACCTACCCAGATTCACTTCAAAGAAAATTAAAAATGAAACATCATTTGATAGTATTTTGAATCCCACTGTGATTGTTTTGTGTAGAGTTGGGTGGCCTTACATATGTAATAAACACTTAATTTACACCATGTTTTTTTCTTAACAAACTGGAAGAAAATGGGTTAGATGGAAATATTGCCAGATTCACAGTTGGCTGAACTGTGAATCTGATCTGTGAACTAACCAACACATGATCCTTAGTGTCTACATGGAAGGAGATATGAAGTGAAGTAGCTCAGGTTCTATCTGGGACTCAGTACTGTTTGATATCTTCATAAATGACTTAGATGAGGGAATAGAAGGCATGCTCATAAAATACCCAGATGACATAAAGCTTGGGGGGGATTGCTAATACCACCAAGAATCAGCCTGATTTTCGGTGATATTAGCAATTCCCCCAAGCTTTGTGTCTTCTGAATATTTTATGAGCATGCTGATTATGATGTCTGATTTTATGAGCATGCTGATTTATGATGTATTATATCAAGAATCTTGATAAATGTGAACATTGGATCCTATTCAACAAAATGTTGTTCAGTGTCAGGATATGTAAAATTCTGCACATAGGCAGGAAAAACAAAATGTGTAAGTACAAGATAGGAGGTGCCTGGCTTAGCTACAGTTCTTGTAATAAAGGTCTGGGAGTTTGGTAGACCACAAATTAAGTCTTTTTAGAAAAGATAGAGAGAAAATTCAGCTTTTTTTTAAGCCTTTCTCCTGGAGTAAACAGGTGTTCAACAAAAATACAATGTGTGGGACTATAGTTAAAATTGCTTAATTAAAAAAATACAAAGTAAGTCTCAAGTATTAGAAATCATTTGCTGAGCTCTCAATCCAGTTATTTTAACTTGGGGGAAAAATCTCATCATATTTGCCTATCATAACATTCCAAAGAACTGATTATTTGCTCTTCTTATTCAACGTAAGACGAAGTTTGATTTAGGCACTTTTAAATTTCAGCTCAGCAGAAAAAGATAATTTGAACAGACCTACGTGCTAATGAAATATAATACCATGCAGACATCCACAAAAGTATTATGAGTAGATGTGTGTTTAATATGTTTTGAATTAAGTATTGATTTACAAATCCAATTGTCTATTCTTCTAGAAAAAAAGTATTTAATCAGATACATAACTTTGGAAAATTTTGCTGTTAATGAATAATAGCTGGTTTGGTCTCCTGGCTTGGCAAGATACCATTATATCATAAATTCTAGTCCTGGATTACAGATAAATGCTGGTTGAGTGACTTTGGGCCAGTCAGTCACCTCACAGGAAAGGTGGTGGAGAAAACAGAAAAAGGAAGGAGTATTAGCTATGTTGATTATTATGGTTTGAATCGCAACAACTATTATGATTTTAATTGTAAGCCACCCAGAGTCACTTTGCAAAGACAGGTGGCATGTAAATGTAATTAATAAACAAATAAACACACAAATAAATAGTTGATCACCTGACATTATTTATAAAAATAATAAAGGTGGGATATAAATAGATAAATGCATAATAACTATAATTAAATGCTGTTCTATTGTTATTTTCAGGTTTTTTCTCACCATCCAGAGATGTTCTTAAAATATTTAACCTTTTGCTCCAAATACATATTCCCCCCCAAAAAAATGTGTCCATAAAGCTTTATTTACAAGATTAAGAAATATCCATGTGGCAGCTATGGCCTGCACATGAGAAAATATGTCAGAACATACCATAACTTCTTCTCGTAACTGTCCCAAAGGCACTGAAAGCTGATTAAGGGCTTTGTCCATGCCAACCTAAAGAAATTCCCAAAACGTATTATTATCAATGAACAGTTAAAAAAAAAATCAAAGGTATGTTTTTAGGTATTTCTTCTTTTTTGTCTCCCTTCTTTACTGATATATTCTACTTTTGTTGGTGTTTTACTGTTTTCTAAATTTAATTTTTTAATATTAAAACTAAGCATAAACATTGGGCATATGATACTGATTCTGTACTCCATTTCTACTGAGAACAAATGTTTAAAAATGTATCTAGAGTCCACTTTTCTTGTTTATACAATATTTCTAGAGATTGTCCATTTTAGTCCTAATACCAGCACTAGCTTTATTACATAACCAGCTTTCATAGAAGGGTGATGGAGGGGGGAGGGAGTCAAGAGATAAAATAGATGTGTTGCCAGGTCATGTAAACTACTTACATACAATATAAAAGGGTAGAGTTTGTATTTTGATATCACACCAGAGGTGGGTTTCAGCAGGTTCTGACCAATTTTGGAGAACCGGTAGTGGAAATTTTGAGTAGTTCGGAGAACTGGTAGTAAAAATTCTGACTGGCCCCACCCCCATCTATTTGCCTCCCAAGTCCCAGCTGATTGGGATGGAATGGAGATTTTACAGTATCCTTTCCCTGCCACACCCACCAAGCCACGCCCACAAAGCTATGCCACGCCCAAGCCACGCCCACAGAACCAGTAGTAAAAAAATTTGAAACCACTGTACCACACCACATTTTTTGGGGGGTCATTTTGATGTCATTGTGGCTGAGAATGCTTCCATCCTTGGGAAGTTTGTATTTCTTGATCACTTATTTTTTAATACTTTTGCAACATTTTGGCTTTATTATACATATTAGATTTTCTACTGGTAGATGTTTCCTATGGTATCATGGCATTTGCATATTTATGTGTGGTACAAATCTTTCAGTGCTTAACTTCTGAAATGAAATACTTACTGACAGAAAAAAAAAACCCAGACAAAATACCCTGTAGTAAGATGGGCAGCCAATACATTTTATAAATAAATAAATATGCATCTTGGTAGCAAATCAGCAAATTATTCTTTATTTAGGTCACAATCAAATTGCCTGCTCTGGAGAGCCTACGTGCTAAAATGTGCATCTACTATGTACAGTATGCTCTCTTCTCAACAGGGGACATTATCAGACTGCAGGCAGCCTGTTAAATAGCCTGGAACCAGACCAGAAACCCTTAAAGTCATACTGAAACTAATCGCATAACCAGTCACATAACTAACTTAACTACTGTTGATTTAAATTGGACTCCATCATAAATAATTTTCTTTGCAGTGGCATTTCTTTCTATGGCATATTTAATCTTAGCTGCTTGGGGGAATATATAATATAAATGCTATAACTGTGCACTAAACACACATAAGGCAGTCTATCAATTTACCAGGTTGGTAGAGAGATTAACAAAGTCTGCATAATCCTTGTTTATTAATTCAATCATGGCAGTTTTAAGAAGCTTGTAGTATAATTCAAGATCATCACGAAGTTCTTCCAGCTGAACACGTTTTCTGCACTCGGACACAAAGTGATCAACATCAAAGTCTGGCTGCAAAAGAGAAAAGTATAAAAAAGCATAATTATTGAGAAATGATCTATCATACAAACTCTAATTCTTTATTTTTTAAAAAAGCAAGATTTATTTATTTATGAAATATATAGCGCAGCCCTGTTAATTAAGGTATTATTTTGGTCTTAAAATTCCCAATTATACATTATATATCCTAAACAGTTAGCACTCCAGTCCTACCACATCGACTGAGTGAAAAGGACTGAGCATGCACAGATGGAGGAGGCGGAACCATACAGCAGAGGGAGAAAGATTTTAACAAGCACTCAGTGGAACCAATCGAAAAGTGGATTCTCCCAAGAGTGAGGAATGTCAGATCAACTATGCATGAAAATGATCTATCATACAAACTCTAATTCTTTATTTTTTAAAAAAGCAAGATTTATTTATTTATGAAATATATAGGTCACCCCAATCTGCTTTGACACTGGGTAGTTTGCATTATAGAGCTATCTATATCTATATCTATTATATCTATATATCATGAAATGAGAAAGAATGGGAAAACAATTGATTATTTAGAAACAAAAGCATAACACAAAGGCTCCATTACCGACTCTTGACTCAAATTGTGGGGAAAGAAGCAGGTTTTAAGGTGAGAGCAATACAAACTTTGAGGGAATCATCCTGCAGAGGGCAGGCATTATGAAAGAGATGACCTGCTTTCTGCATCCCACCAGGTGATATTGCATCTTAATCACTGAGCTCTCACACTGCCCTATAGTTAATTAGGTTAATATACAACAAGCAAGCATTCCAATGCTTAAGAAAAGGATGCAGAGTTGTATGTAACAATTAGGGAACTAAATATTTGGATGAATAGTTAAGGCACTGATATAATTTCAAGTTCAATTTGTCTTCCATATTCTCCATATGTACACACAATATTTATTTATTAGATTTATTGGCCACCGATCTTAACACAGGGTAACTCTGGGCGACTATTAGAATAATTTTATTCAAACTATCATGGCGTCCCTCAAAGATTCATCAACATTATGGAATTCAATCCAGTGACAGAGTTAAAATGTTTTCATGATAATCCACCAAGTCTATAATGTAATCGTGTCTTCTCTTCCTTTTGCTTAAAGAAATGACAATATTAATTAGTCAATTTAATATGGTTTAGAGCAAGGATTCTCTTGGAGGAATCATAAGTAATATATATATTTTTTTGAAGGGGACAAATCTGTAGCACAGAATTGTAAAATCCTTATAGAACTAAAATCTACAAAGAACTACTAAATAAATTATAATCAAGTGGTAAAATACTGTTCTATGTTAACAGATTACAACAACAAGGAATTCAATTATGTGAATAAAGAATTAAATAGACACCAAAATAACTACATAATTGCAGATTTCATTGGGTGTGTTTAACTTTTACACTGTATTCCTAGTGAATTTGACAAGCAACTACACAATACCTAGCATCATTTTACATTACAATAGTATTACAATCAGAAACTAAGTTGATATGTGAACTTGGTAAGTAAAACTAGACAACATTCATCATATAGGAGATATGAGAGATCTTTGCAAAATCCTCTATACATATCCTCTATAAAATGAGTATAAAGAAGGGCATCTAAAGGAATTGGAAATAATTTAAATCTGCCATGGTATCTTTCCTACATTTTTCTTTACTACCATATTAAGAACTTAAGTTACATAAATAGAACCAAATGATTAATGCATATAATCATCTTCTCCATTATTCTTAAATCATTACTAAGCTTTGTCATTGGAACAACTTCCCACAACTAGCTTAACAATTTTTTCTGTTGAGACTCCCCCCCCAGCTCCCCGAAATTGAATATACAATGTGCTGGGCTGTGATAAATCATGTGGCAATCAACATTTTACTTGGGCAAGAGAAATTTTGTAATCAAGAACATCTTGCATCATATTATAGATTTTAACTCAGTACATTTAAAGTCAATTTCTGATACACTAATATATTCATGGAACTCTGTGTTTTAGATAACACTTTTTGACACCTGAGTTTATTTTACTTAGGCCAAAGGTTTGTGAGTTTTTTTGTGAGTTTTGTGAGCTTATGACATCCATCTGCTAAAGATGGATGCTAAAGGCACTCTTAATTTTTTTGCTCAACAATTTGAACACTGAAACGGAGTTGCAATTGTATCTTTTTGTATGCAAAAATACTAGCTCTATCTTTTTTCACTTCAGCAATAGTTCTGTGGAAAAGAAGAATTTTCTTGCCCTTATCCTTAAATAACTGGGAGTCAAAAAATCTTGGGAGCCAAGAGATAGCTGTATTGGATGTTTTATCCCAATGCTTACAATTTTTTCTACAGGACCACACATTCTATATAAAAATAACCTGATGCCAGAATCTAGTTTAAGGAATATACTTATGTTGAGTCAGACCAAAACTCTACTCACTCTTAAAGGTATTGTGGTTAGAATTATTAATTAAATGAACTGGATAACTTTGGACTGATTAGTATCTCTTAACATGATTTACCTCACAGGGGGGAAAAAAGGGATATGTGGTAGGAGAGACAAGAATTTATACATATGCCATCTTAACCTTCTGGAATGCAGGTAGAATATATATATTTTAATCTACTATTCTATATCACAATCGTTAATTTTTAAACATTTAAAGAATTTATATTCCTGCCCAACTCAATACAATTTTGTGAAGCTTACAAGAAATAACCAAGATAAAAACAACGATCGCCAATAATATGATTGATTAATCAGATATCTGTAGGAATTTTACACACAAAAACTTTTTATGAAGTTTTATGATGGCCTGGCAATAGCGGAGAGCTTTTACAATACAATGGCTGTATTGAGCTGACACAAGGATGGATTTTTTTAAAAAAAAAATATTTATATGCCGCCCTTCTCTGGAGACTCAGGGCAGCTTACAATGCGTTAAGCAATAGCCTTCATACTTTTGTATATTTTATACAAAGTCAGCTTATTGCCCCCACAATCTGGGTCCTCATTTCACTTACCTTAGAGAGGATGGAAGGCTGAGTCAACCTTGAGCCTGGTGAGATTCGAACTTACAGTAATTGCAGACAGCTGGATGTTAAATGCTGCCTTAGTAGGAGGCATTAGCCTGCTACGCCACTCAGGCTCCTGATTCTGTTGATGATCATCGTTACAGGTAGTCCTTGACATACAGCCACAATTGAGCCCAAAATTTCTGTTGCTGAGACATTTGTTAAGTGAATTTTGCCCCATTTTATGACCTATCACAGTTAAGTGAATCACTGCCATTGTTAAGTTAATGACAGAGTTGTTAAGTGAATCTGGCTTCCCCACTGACTTTGCTTGTCAGAAGGATACAAAAGGGGACCCTGGGACACTGCAACGAGTCAGTTGCCAAGCATTTGAATTTTAATCATGTGACCATGGGGATGCTGCAATGGTTGTGTGAAAAACGGTTGTAAGTCATTTTTTTTTTGAGTGCCACTGTAACTTTGAATGGTCACTAAATGAGGTTTTGTAAATTGAGGACTACCTGTATTTTTATTTCAAACTGACCACTGGTATTCTGCTTGTATATTTAATTAGTTTTTACAGATGCTCCTCACTTACTGACTGCAATTGGGACTCGTAATTATCACTAAGCAACATATTCATAAAGTGAAAAATCCTATGGCCATGTCTGGCTTACGATGGCAATTTTTCAGTCTTAGCATGACATTCCATGACCACGACCTGCAACTTCCTGCCAATTTCCCTTTGCTTGTGAGAAGCCAGCAGAAAACTTTGCAAGTGGTGATCATGTGACTACAGGAGTTGCATCTATTGTAGACGTGCTCCAGTTGCCAAATGCTTGAACTGTAATCATGCAACTATAGGGACACTGCGACAGCCGCAACTTTTAAGAAGCAGTTGTATGTCTACTTATTCAGTGCTGCTGAATCTTTATTAAATGGTTAGTAAGCAAGGACCATCTGTCACTGGGTTGTTTTTAATCAGTTGTGAACTACCCAGCTCTCCTAGATGAAATACAGGTAGATTTCGACTTACAACATTTCATTTAGTGACTGTTCAAAGTTGCAATGGCACTAAAAAAAGTGATTCATGACCATTTTTCATACTTAACGGCCTTTATAGTATCCCCATGATCGTGTGATCAAAATTCAAATGCTTCATACTTATGACCATTGCTCTGTCCCAAGGTCATGGGATCCATCTTTTGACCAGCAAAATCAACAGAGAAGCAACCGTCTTGCCAACTTATCAATGGCAGTGATTCACTTAACAACTGTGGCAAGAAAAGTCGTAAAATGGGACAGAACTCATTTAACGTCTCGCTTAGCAACAGAAATGTTGGGCTCAATTCTCCTTTTATCTAACCAATCATAGAATTTTGCCCAGATTTTATGGTTAGATAAAAGGAGAATAGCCGAGACAAATGTGTAATGTTAGACTAGAATTATATACGTTACTATAGATAAATATGTATGTGAATTGTATAGATAGGTATATGTAGGTATAGATATGTATAACTGTATAGGAATAAGGTATAAATGATTAATATTATACTATGTTTAAATAATGTATAAGGTGTAAGGAATATATTATTATATCATCATTGGTATATTATGTATTAACTTAAAGTGTTGGAAGATGCTTGAGACCAGTGATGTCATATCTATGTCCAATGTTTTTAATTTTGAATTACTAATAAAAAACTTTTAAAAAAAAGTTGGGCTCAATTGTGGTCGTAGGTTGAGGGCTACTTGTAATCAGACATATAAACCAGATAAACAATAACATGCCACCCTTGCCTGTGTCAACCATACATATAAACACACACACATCAAATCATACATAAGACAACACATTAACAAGCCAATTTACATGGTTTCATAAAAAATAAAGTCTCTTTGGAGTCTCCCGAGCACTTCGTGGATTCTTTTTGACAATATAAAAGTGGTTTTACCCCTCCTGCCTCCTGGATTGTTTTTGATTCCTCAACCCAGTCCGGATATTCCTTAAGTATTTCTCCCACAAAAATATTAAACCAATTTGGACTCTTGCTTAAACTTTTGAGATCCAAGTCGGGTCTGCTTCCCCCACCAGACAGAATCCCTGGAGGGAAAACGTCGCCGCCTTTGAAAGCACAACCCACCGGAGCGCAGGTTTTTCCCTCGACCGAGTGCGGAGCTCTCCGACACACCCACAAAACACAAATAAAGATCGCGGCTTCTCTGGCCTTGAAGGAGCCAGGGGAGCCGCTCCCGCCTCTGCCTTTGGAGGGGCTCCGGGTGAAGGCAGGTGCCCGCCCGGACGGGCGCCCCGAGAGAGACTCGGCCTCCGTTGCCCTCCAGCTGCTTCCCCGGCCCAGCCCTCCTCCGTCTCCCGAATCCTCCCGCCCGCCTCACCTTCATAAATTCATCTTTATCGAAGCACAAGTTGTCGGGTCCCCGCGGCAGATTCATCGCGCCCGACCGCAATAGCCACGTCCCCTCAACCCGCCTCCTCCTGCGGGACGGATGGCTGGGGGGGACGGACAAACGAGGCACTTCCGCCCGACGACAAAGTCGTTGGGATCCGGCCTGGCTTTCTCGGGTGCTCAAGGGTGGCCCCTAGAGGCTCCCGGACTCTCTGCAGCCACGGAAGAAACGAAGCAGCCGCCTGAAGTACCTGGAAGCCCAGGGATCCGACGCCAAGGTGGCTCTTCTCTACGCTGAGGGAGAACTTCGGCCCGCCGTGCAACTCGGAGAGTGGCCAACTTGGAAAGCTTTGCTTCTGTGCATGCAGGTGCTTGGGAAAGAGAAGAAACCCGCTTTCCGCTTGGATGATCCCGTGGAGTCCCTGCATGTGTACCTAGGAGCCTTTCTCTGACGAATTCTTGAATTACTACAGTTCTTTATTGGCCAAGTGTGATTGGATATACAAGGAATTTGTCTCTGGTGCATAAGTTCTCAGTGTACATGCAAGCATACAAGTGATAAATCATGAACATCATCATCATCATCATCAAAATACATTCACCATAAATCATGAGATGCAGCACTCAGTGATAGTCATAAGATACTAAACAAGAAATCAACATAAAGCATGCTAGTGAAGGAGCATAGTGATCAAATTAATATTGGCTATTTGCTTTTGTTATGAATTGCTTTGCTCGTGCTACTATATATTTGTTAGTGATCAAACAAATATTTTCTGTTTGCTTCTGATAAGATACATTCGCTAGAAATGTATCTTGTTAGGAATTTAACTTTGTTATTGGCTTCTGCTTATATTGTATACTGTCAGAAATTAGTTGTTAGGAATTAATTCTAGTTTAGTAAATTGTAGCTTTGATACTGGTTGGCATTAGTGCAAAGCTTGTTATCTCACTTCTGTGTCTCGCTTCTGTTCTTTGATTCAAACCTAGGCATATCCTTGAAAATATAAAAGATGGTTACCCAGGAATATCAGGCCCCATAGATCAAGGAACCAGAAGAGGGAGTTTCCTGCCTCCCCACAGCAGGAAGTTATCTGAAAGCATTCTGCTGAATAAACAACTTGGCCAGGGAGGGAAACCTGGCCCAGACACAGCTATAGGGATGCTCCATAGATAAGGTGGATAGAGACAAGGGCCCGAAGAAAGAAACCTTTGAAGATAAAGAACCACGTTGGTACCGAACTTTGTCTCTGATTAGCTAAATGAGTGTATAAGATCCTAGACAAACTTTACCTAGGTTTGTCTTTGCATGTTTGTTGTCTATATGCATATGGAATAAATTAACCACAGGTCTTTTTTGTACAAAATAAAAGCTGTTCTTTCCCAAGCTTCTTGAGTCTCATTTTGGCATTCTGGTGACTCAAGTGCAGTTTTTGGACCTTACACTAGGATACTAAATAAAACAATTAATATAAATGTTAAGGTAGCAATAGAGCTTAGATTTAGATACCGCTTCACAGTGCTTTACCTAAGCGGTTTACAGAGTTAGCATATTGCCCCTAACAATCTAGGTCCTCATTTTACCAACTTCGGAAGGATGGAGGGCTGACTCAACCTTGAGCTGGTGAGAATTGAACAGCCAAACTACTGGCACCCAGCAGTCAGCAGAAGTAACCTGCAATACTGCATTGTAACCACTGTGGCAGTGCTACCACCATACAAGCAGCAAAGTTACAGTCATAAGAAGATAAGGAAATAGGCAATAGGAAATATGAGAAGGATAATAGTAATACAGCCCTACTAGGTAGTTTGAAAGTGTTGTGAGAATTAATTGTTTAGCAGAGTGATGGCATGGGGGAACAAACTGTCCTTGGGTCTAATTGTTTTGGCTGCAATGTCCTATAGCCGTGATGGCGAACTTGTGGCATGTGTGCCAGAGGTGGCACGCAGAACCCTCTCTGTGGGTACATGCGCCATTGCTAGCTGCTCTTTGCGGGTGCCGGAGCGCTGGAAAATGGCTTTAAAACAGCCTGAAAAACTGCCAAAAACCAGGCTGTTTTTCAGGCCGTTTTCCAGGCCATTTTCTGGGCCATTTTTCAGGTTGTTTTTAGGCCATTTGTGGGCCATTTTCAGGGTCATTTTTGGGCTGTTTTCAGAGCCATTTTGGTCTGAAAAATGGCCTGAAAATGCCCCCAAAACGGCCAAAAAACAGGTATGCACACACTGGCCAGCTGGTCTTTGGGTTTCCGGCACTCTGGTGCTCCAGCACACGCACGCACATGTACGCGCATTCCAGTTTGGGCACTCAGTGCCTAAAAGGTTCACCATCACTGCCCTATAGCATCATCTTTAGGGAAGAAATTGAAACAGTTTTATGTCCAGGATGTGAGGGGTCTATAGATATTTTCACAGAATCACTGATTTTAATATGCTGCTATCAACAACAGTCTAATTCTGCATGAGCAGCAGAACTTACTTTTACTTCTGGGGCTTTTATACTTTATAGAATTGATTTGACTTCTGCGAACCAGCAATGTCAGCAGGGGAGCAAGAAGGTAGGTGCAAGTGTGATGCTCAGAAAGTCTTCTCGTTTTGTACGTGCGGCTGTATGACACACGCATGAGAAAGGATGGGGCATCAGTCAGCACTGCATCCTCTGTCTTGCAAGTTTTGACATACATGCATACTATGCTTGTAACACAAAATGCCTGTTTTTCATCTGTTATGGTCTGGTACCTTTGAACTTAAAGTTGAATTCAGACAGTTCCTGGAGATAATTATTTGCCATTAATAGCAAGATTACACATTTGGCCCTAAAAATTCCTTATTGCACAGATCATTCTGTCATGTGGGGAGTCTTCTCACTAAAGAGTAGATTTGTCATGTTTCATATTTCAAAGCTTCTTTTATTTCCTTTGGCTACTCGGTGCAGGCTTTTAGTAATGATAATATCTTGTTGCTTGTTTGATGCTGGTACTGAAATTTGCTGTGTGCTTTTTAAGAAGGAAAGCACAGCGACCAAAACTTTACGATTTGAATTATTCCTTTTGAAATGTGAGCTGTTCCAGGATAATGGCTTAGTTATGGGAAGCCCTCAGGAAATAATGACTCAGTAGACCATTAGAGTGATTTTATCAGATCAAGATAAGCATAGTAAAGCTGTGCCTTTACAAGCATTAGTTGTATCCCAGCATAATAATAAATGGACTGAGGATAAATGAAAGAGCAGGGAATTCAGTGGTAATATGGGTTCTTCTGGAAATCTAATAGTTGATTCAGACATTTGTTGGAATGAAAATTTATGCTCAGTTTGTACATGTGTGTTTTTAAGTAAACATATCATAGAAATTCCTTTGCCTGAAGTGCTTTCCTGATGAAACTGAATCTTGTACAATCAAGATATTGTAATGTTCCAATTGATTGTGGTTAAATGGATTACTTACTCCCAATTTCCCTTCCTGAAGAGGTCTCTTTATTCTCTAATACTTAAACCTTCATAGTGATGAGCTGCCCCATTGCTTTTCTGAATGGGTAGGCAGTTGGGGAATTCTGGGAGTTGTAGTCCATACATCTTAAGTTGGAAAGGTTGAGAAACATTGTGCTATGCCAGGGGTGTCAAACCGGTGGCCCGTGGGCCAGATACGTCATGCGCAGATCATGCCCACCCTAGCTCCGCGAATGGGAAAAACCTTTGTGACCGTCACGTGATGGCAACTCATGTGGCGAAACTGGTGTGCTACGCCTTTAACTTCCAGTCTCACTGACTTGACACCCACCCACCAGAGGTGGGTTGCCCACGGTTCGGATCAGTTCGCAAGAATCGGTAGTAAAACCGGTGGGAGGCGCCGCCCACCACCCTAGATGTCATCATCAGCGATCTGCGTATGCGTAGAAGCAAGGTGCGCAAGCGAGCAAAGCACTCCCATTGTGAACCGGTAGTAAAGGTAAGTAGAACTCACCCCTGCCACCCACCCCATTTATTAACAGAGGCTGTATTTTTTTGTCAATTGATTTAGCAATTAGGAGTCTCTTCAGAAAGGTAGCATATTATATAATAGCAATTCTGCTTTTTTCAAAGAACATTATGGTCAGATGAGCATTGAAGAACATGCATTTGTCAGACAAAGGGACAAAAAAAATAGGATACTTCTTGTTCCAGGAGAGAAAAATGCCTTCATGTGTGAACTAAAGTTGTTCTTTTAAAATGTAACAAAATAAAACCTAAAGAAATTATATTCTGGTAATCTTATCTACAGGGAATTTGTTTTCAGCTGCTGATAAGAAAGGTGTCAGTGCTCTTCCTTCCATTAGTTTAATTTGTGTTATGCTTGTTCATAACTTGTGTTAAAAGGTTGTGTGGGCATCAATCAGAAGCTGGACTATTAGATGTTATTATATTGAGAATTCTCTTTTTGATACTTAGCAGTAATGGACAAAAGCCATATTGCTGCCTCATTTTGAGTAGTTTATTAGGAATTTATTTATTAATTGAGTAGTAATTAGGAATCTTCCAATGTGACTGAATAATATAGTAGAAACCACAGTGTGTATTGTGGCATTTTTCAATTTGCTGTGGAATGAAGTTGCAGTCTGCTTTATCATGCATGATATAACACAGCAGAGCACTCTTATAAAACCTAGTCATACTGTGAATATTGCTGGAGGAGAAGACTAGAAGAATTTCTGAGATTTAAGTTTCAAAGCAGTGGGCCAGCTAAGAAGCCTTCAAATCTCCTTTGCCTGCCACTTTTCTGGGGCCTGAACCCTAGGATGGGGGCGGGGTGGGGACAATAAGAGATGATTAAAGCATTGCCAAGCAGAGTACAGGTAGTCCTTGACTTACAACAGTTCTTTTATTGACTGTTCAAAGTAACAACAGCACTGAGAAAAGTGACTTATGACCGTTTTTCAGACTTACAACCATGCAGCATCCCCACGGTCACGTGATCAAAATTCAGATACTTGACAACTGACTCATATTTATGACGGTTGCTGTATCCCAGAGTCACGTGATCCCCTTTTGTGCCCTTCTGACAAGCAAAGTCAACGGGGAAGCCAGATTCACTTAACAACCGTGTTTTGGGTTAATGTCAGGGTTCCAAGTAACACCCCCAATGAAAGAAGACTCCGAGGCTAGAAGTTCCTCAAAGTACCATTTTATTAGAGATGTCATATTGGCACATCTGGGAAAACCCGAATTTGAAAGCTTCCAGGTTTTCCTCACCCAAAGGAAAGTCCAAGTCCCTTCCCCTGCACCCACATGTCCATCACATGGTCCAATCAATGCACCGTCCCAACTGGAGATGCCTCCCAGTCACGCCACTCCAGGTGCAGGCTGAATGTCCTTGACTCCCAGAGAAAAAAGAATGTTATTATGGTTAGATATCTCTGCAACTCCATACAATTCCCCCCTCCCAGTTTCCCACAGCACTAAATGTGGCAGTCCTGAAGAGCCAATGTAAAAGATGGCTCCCAGGCCTGACAGTGTTATTAACTTAACAACTGCAGTGATTTACTTAACAACTGCGGCAAGAAAAGTCGTAAAATGGGGCAAAACCCATTTAAACAAATTTCTCACTCAGGACTCAATTGTGGTTGGACTACCTGTAGTGCTGTGATTGGCAAATGGTTTTTCTCTTTTGGAAGATGTTGTAGTTGTTTAGTCGCTAAGTTGTGTCTGACTCTTTGTGGGCCTGACACTCTCTCTGACCCATGGACCTTAGCACACCAAGCTTCCCTGTCTTCCACTGTCTCCCAGAGTTTGCTCAAATTCATTTTCATTGCATTGATGACATGATCTAACCATCCGTCCCTTCTCCTTTTGTTTCAACCTTTCCCAACACCAGGGTCCTTTCCAATGAGTTTTATCTTCTCATTTGGTGGCCAAAGTATTTGAGCTTCAGCTTCAGTTTGGAAAGATGGGGAGTCCCCCTCCCCTGAATGTGAAATACCAACACCATCCCCTGGGTGCAAACCAGAACACAGACAATTGGCTGGGTAGACTATAAGGAAAGCAAAACCTTTGATCAGTTTTCTGTGGATTTGTTGTGACCTCGGCTTCCTGAGTCATTAAAACACATGAGTAGTCCCAAAAACCTCTTTTATTGCAACAGCTGTTCATTCACAGCTGAGTCCCAATGAGTTGCAAAAAGTCCTTCAGGAGAAGTTCTTCTGGATAATCACCAACCTTTATCTCCCTTGACACTCTGCCAAAGACCTGCTTGGCAAAGCCACACGGATTCCAGAATCAAACAGAGATGCTGACTGGAAACAAAATTAACAACGTTGTTTTTCTGCAAAGTGCCCACGTGCCTTTGCTCCTCTTTTAAGCCTTATGGGAGGGGCCAATCATCTCCAGGCCTTACTCCCGAGTCATCGCTTTCGTTTTAACTGTTCGTGCCTTCTGGCAACTCTGCGCATGCGTGCACTAGGAACAGGCTCCTCCTGTTTCTCTGCCTCTCTGCTGTCCAACTCTGGAGGCTCCGGAGTCCGCACATCACTCCCAGATGGTTCTGGCCACATCTCTGCTTCCGACACAGAGCCCTCGTCCAGGCCTTCCCCTGACTCCAGGACTGGTCCATGTTCCTCCCCAGCCTCCTCACTGTCCAACTCCACTGCCAACTCCGCAGGCTGCTGGTGGATCACAACAGGATTTACAGTCAGGAGGACAGCACTAACTGAGCAGTGTGGAAGAATGCTAAAATATATTGCAATCTTTCCTAAATGAATAAGCCAGAAGAATTCCTGACCATTTCCAAAAACAAGTTTAGGATTAGTTTAGATTTTGCCATAGAGTTAACTCAGAGAGTTGGGCTCTCAGAGTAGGAACTGTTGGTGGAATCACATGGGAAAAACGAATCTAAGCTCTCACGTTATCTTTTCTGCTTACGTGAAAAATATGTAAGCAATTTCATTTCTTTGGGTCACTGGATCACCCCACTCAAATAGAATTTATTTAGTTCATAAAAACATTTTCTCATGCTTTTGATAGAAACTCACTTGCAGTATTTTTATTTTGTTTGTCATGATCATTATAAACTAATCTATCTTCCCCTCTGAGCCTAACCTCAGGATATGTACTGATTTAGATAGTCATCCGGTTCCAGAGAGTTTATATAATTCTGCTCACACTGAGAGAATATGCACTTCATCACATGCTTCATTTTCCACAATATTCTCCAAGAGACATGCAAAAAAAGGACACATAGAAATACAAAAAAACCCACCATTTGCTTGTTTCTCAAGAGTAGTGTTTATCAAGCTTGGCAGTATTAAGATGTGTGGATTTCAACTTCCAGAATTCTCCAGCCAGCAGGCTGGCTGGGGAATTCTGGCATTTTGAAGTCCACACATCTTAAATCCTGTCTAGTATCAAGACCCTCAATCTAACATATCTCTTTCAAAGAACTGTTGGTTGACAAAATGCTCGCCATTATTCTTCATGATTGGTATTCACATTAATTTCTTTTTTAAAAAAAACACAGCAAGAACAACTCAGTGTCCCTTACTAATATCAGGGAGTTTGTACCTATCTCTTTCCAACGGGATCTCATGACAGTTTGGTGGATGAAACCCATATGCATTACTGATGAAAACAATTCATTAATTTTTAATAAGGTGGTTGAGAAAAGTTCTTGCAATTAAGTTGTATTTATTTTTTAAAATCTCTCCAGGGATTCAATTATTATCTTCCACAGCAGCATCTTGTCAATATCGTCCTATCATATCAAAGACAAACTACTGCATTAAAAACAGACTTTCTCTGTCCCTACCATAGGATACTCTCCAAATGCTGAACTATTGCTATTACAATTCCCACGGGGTTTGCAGAAGTTTTTTTTTTCTTTTTAAATTTTGTGTTTTGCTGATTGTGTATCCACTGATTTTTCTTTACCATTGTAAAACAGTTCCTTCTTTGTCATTTTTTTCTATTCTACCACAAGGAAATGATAATGAAACAAAAATACAAAAAGGGAAATGTTAAATATAAACGTCTACTATACATTCTTCGCTTTGCTTGTTCAAAAGGGAATAAATCAGTTTAGTTGGGAAAAAGCTACTTTGGACAATGAGAGACCCAAAGGCTTGCAGAATCTGGAACTGTAGCAGATATAAATCTAGTTCTCAAGAAAAGTTAAAATGCAGGGAGGATAATGCTCACATGTGAAAACATTGAAAGAAAAAACCTCCTTGGGTCAAATTAATATCACTGAACCAAGGAGAGAAGAGTAATCAAGCTGCCTAATATGAACTGAAGGAGCAGATATCTTAACAATGGTCTATGGAGATTCTCAGTCATCCAGGTCATGGTTGTTGCAAAGGGGCTATTTTTCAAGAGGCAAATGGGCTTTCTTGTTTTTCTTTGAAGATGTTTCACTTCTCATCTAAGAAGCTTCTTCAGCTCTGACTGAATGGTGGGAAATGGAAGGATTTATATTCCTTGCTGAGAGCTGGTCGTTTGCATTCTTTTAGAAAGTCATTGAGGTCACTTGGAGGTTTGTCTGTGTCCTCAGTAGTGTTCCTGGTTCCTGTAGTCTGCAATTTTTTTCTCTGGAAATTCATTCCTGCTCCCACACCATTCAAAAGGTGTTCATCCCAAATGGCATAGCTAAAAGTCTGTAGAGATTCTCAGCCATTTAGATCATGGTTGTCCCAAAGATGCTTTTTCAGGAGGCAACTGGACCATGGGTGAAATGCTCCCGGTTTGGACCGGATCACCCGATCTGGTAGCGATGGTGGTGGGTGGTTCGGAGAACCGGTAGCAAAAATCCCTGCGGGCCCCTCCCCACCATGATGAAAAAATGCTTTTAAAAGTTAAAAAAAAAGCCGCTGATAATCGGGTGGATCAGCTGGGATAGTCAGAGGCTTTTCAAAGCATTTTTTTCTGCAACCTCTTGGCCGAAGGGGTGGTAAAAAAAAATGCTTTGAAAAGTCTCTGACGATCCCAGCTGAGTTGCCTGATTGGCAGAGGCTTTTCAAAACATTAGAAAAAATGCTTTGAAAAGTTAAAAAAAAAAGTTGGCCACGCCCACCCAGTCACATTACCCCCACCCCCACCAAGCCACCCCCACGGAACCGGTAGCAACAACTTTTACATTTCACCCCTGAACTGGACTTTCCTCTTTTTTCTTTGAAGATGTTAGCTTCTCATCCAAGAAGCTTCTTCAGTTCTGACTGGATGATGAAGGCAAGAATTTGCATTCTTTTAGAGAGTTGTTGAGGCCACTTGGAGGTCTATCTGTATCCTCAGGGTCACCTGAGTAGTGCAAATGGGTGTGGATTTCTTGGAACTGCTGAAAGGGTTGTGTGTGGAGCTGTGTTTTCTGCAGGATGTTTTCTGTCCTGTGTCCTTTCACTGTTGAACACAGGTGCAGGCTCTTAGGGATGAGTCTATGTTGTCTCCATCTCAAACTGAAGTGCAAATAGCTCTTGTAGTCTGCAATTTTTTTTTTTTTGAAAATCCGTTCATAAACAAGCACCTTTGGGGCAGTGGTGGAATTCAAATTTTTTTACGACCGGTTCTGTGGACCTGGCTTGGTAGACATAGCAGGGGAAGGATACTGCAAAATCTCCATTCCCACCCAACTCCAGGGGAAGGATACTGCAAAATCTCCATTCCTACCCCACTCCAGGGGAAGGATACTGCAAAATCTTCATTCCCACCCCACTCCAGGGGAAGGATACTTCAAAATCTCCATTCCCTCCCCACTTCTGGGGAAAGGATACTGCAAAATCTCCATTCTCACCCCACTCTGGGGCCAGCCAGAGATGGTATTTGCCGGTTCTCCGAACTACTCAAAATTTCCGCTACTGGTTCTTCAGAACTTGTCAGAACCTGCTGAATAGCACCCCTGCTTTGAGGTATCCTAACAACAAAATGTTAATGCTTATTTACAACAAATATTAACTTCAGTATCTTCTGAAAAGCCTTTCCAACAATTGTTCCAACAGAACAATTTATGAGATGCAAATCTGTTTGAATACAGTGACACAGATTAAGTAACATTGTGCTGAATGAGGATAGAAATGATGACTGGACAAGAGAAAGATGTTAGAAGGATTCAACCTTGTCATACAGGTGCTATTTTTAAAGATGAGAAACCAGCAAAGGAAAAAAATATGAGTCATTAATGTCAAGCAATATATTTAGGGGGACAAAAGATTAGGGACTGGAGCCAAGCTTTTAATGTGGTGATTCTCAACCCTAGCAGCTTGAAGATGTGTGAACTTCAATTCCCATAATTCCTCACCCAGTAAGCTGGTTGGGGTATTTTGGGAATTCAAGTCCATACATTTTCAAGCTGCCAAAGTTGAGAGATGCTGCTCTAATGATTTTAAAAACCCAGACTGATTTCCATGGAAATGGGAAAGCATCATAATTTTCTATTCCGCATATAGTTTTTTATTTAAAATATTTATAGGGCTACCTCTCTTGAAACCAGAACCCTAGGCAGCTCACAACCATAAGATGAAACAATATCATACAAAAAAATAGGCAGCAAGAAAATTCAAGACAGAAAAACCTGACAGCACTACCCAACTCCCAAATGTGAACTCATGACACTCTCCTCCAGTTCTGATTTCCTCCTAGTCCAATATTTGGATGTAATTCATCTTTATATCAGAAAGCATTTGGTTTTTCGTATTTTTTTTCTAGCTCAGATCAGCTACCAGTCTTCGCACACATAATATCCAGCATTGGTTTACAACCACGTGATACTGTGTGTTTAAAAAGCTTCAGTTTTATTTATAGCTCCTCTAAAATGAGCATCAGCTCATCATTTCAGCAAGGAATAGAATATTTGATCACTGAAGCTAATTTCAAATTTTCCACTTACTTTCAATCTTCCTTGGAATTACAGTGAACTACTAGACACAGTCACAAACATACCGATTCCATATACAGATATATATGGATACAGATTCCAAATGAAGAGTTTTTAAATTATCCTTGCCTTAATTTAATAGATACTTTTATATTTCACCCGTGGCTTTTTTAAAAAAAACAAAAACCCTTAGATATAAAGTTAAGGAAGTGTAGCTCAGTGGTGGGTTTCAATTTTTTTTACTGCTGGTTCTGTGGGTGTGGCTTGGTGGGCGTGGCTTGGTGAGTGTGGCAGGGGAAGGAAACTGCAAAATGTCCATTCCCTCCTGATCAGCTGGGACTCGGGAGGCAGAGAATAGATGGGGGCAGGACCAGTCAGAGGTGGTATTTACCAAAACTACTCAAAATTTCCACTACCGGTTCTCCAGAACTGGTCAGAACCTGCTGAAACCCACCTCTGGTATAGCTTATATCATACTATCAATGCATGAAGTGGAACTAAGTGTTATTTCCCATGTTGTGTCAGCTGGTTTAATGCAATGTTTCTCAATCCTGGCAGTTTTAAGATCTGTGGGTTTCACTTCCCAGAATTCCCTAGCCAACATACTAGAATTTGAAATCCACATATTTTAATGTTCCCAAGATTGGGAAACACTAATTTAATATAAAACACAGTTATAATTTGTTAGGTTGGGTATGCTGACTGCATGACTGCAAAACGAATGGATTGAAGGCACAAGGGTCTTGCAGTGGGGAGAAATGGAATAATGAATGAACTTGAATTAATTATACTATTTTATAATAATTTCTTTATAAACACAGACTGATTTATTATGTACCATCAAGTTAATGTGGACTTTCAACCACTACATAATATTTCTTTTTGATGGTTTGTTCCCTTTACTGCTATAATTGTAACTATCCATCTTACAGCTGGTTGCCTTCTTCTTCTCTTTACTTCCAATATACAGATATAGGACTGCATATATTATATGGTTTTAGTTGTATTTTTCTGTTATCTCCTTTAAGTATGGAAACTTGCCTGTTGATGATTAAACTAACAATTTATACCTCGAATAAAGGCAGTAGATTCAAGGATCTACACCTCTGTGCTTATCTTTGCCTCCTCCCAAGATTAGCTTGTTACAATAACAGAGTTATGAGACCCTCTTATATTGAAACTGTTATGTTGTATTCAAAGAATGCATCTGTAATATCCTTACCTGATGAATAATACACATTTCTCTTTTAGAATTATTTTTTATTTTTTTTTGTTTATTTCGACAAGCATGCTGTCGAGCCCCGGCATTTTATGACAGATACAAGTATAAACATATTTATAAATACATGAAAAGGATATGAATAAAAGGGAACAATTAGGACAGGGATGGTAGGCATGCTGGTGCACTTATGCACGCCTCTTACAGACCTCTTAGGAATGGTCTATAGTAGACAGTCTAAGGTTAAAGGTTTAGGGGTTTGAGGAAGAAACCACAGAGTCAGGTAGTGCATTCCAGGCATTGACAACTCTGTTACTGAAGTTGTATTTTCTTCAGTCTAGTTTGGATCGGTTTACCATGAGTTTGTATTTATTGTGTGCTCTTGTATTGTTTTGGTTGAAGCTGAAGTATTCATTGGGTGGTAGGACATTGTAGCAGATGATTTTATGTACTATGCTTAGGTCAGACCTAAGATGGCGAAGTTCTAAGTTGTCTAAGCCCAAAATTTCGAGTCTGGTGGCATAAGGTATTTTGTTGCGAGCAGTGGAGTGGAGGACTCTTCTCGCGAAATATCTCTGGACTCATTTGATTGTATTAATGTCCGATATGCAGTGCGGGTTCCAGACAGATAAGCTGTATTCAAGAATTGGTCTGGCATTATCTTGTATTCTCATTCTCATTCTCATTCTCATTCTCATTCTCATTCTTATCTTTATTCTTATTCTTATTCTTATCTTGTATTCTTATTGCTTGTAAAGTAGTTCTTTCTCTGTTGAGCTTGCTTATTCACTGTAACCTGTTAGCTTTGGAAAATAAAATGATTGCTTGGATCCTCTCCAAATGTTGGCATGAATTGGGTGATTTTTTAAAAAAATCAAATGGTCTTAAGACAAAAATCACAATGAATTTGTTCCCTGGCAAGGAACCAGACCAGAAGCAGAGCCATTTTTTTTGGGTGAGGGCCCAGTTTAAGGCAATCTCTCATATTAGATGTCCACTTACAGCTTTTTTTCAACCTTACCGTAACTGCTACTGTCTCCATTACTGCCACGAAAGTCCCCAGTTTTTCTTTCTTTCCCTAGCTTCAACAATACCTCTGAAAGTTACAAATCACAAAAGCTATTGACATTGCTACTCTCTCTAATCATGGACTGTGACAGTTTGATGTTCTCAGAGATGCTGCAACTATCAGGCAATGTTCTAAAACACCACTAATGATATTACTTAGTTTGGGTAATGAAACACCTGCAAGAAAACAACTAAGCTCAGAGCGCATCCAAAGACCCCTCTTAGATTTTTCTTCTTATTCTGTTTCTGAAACATGCTCATGCTGTAGCGTTCATCTTAGAAAACTTGCAAAATTATCTCTATAAACAATAGCATTTGAAATAAAACTTCTATAAGAAGCTGCCTTTCCAAAGGAGTCAAAAAACATACCTGCTCTTTAAAAAAAACCCAATCTGGGATGTTACAAACTAAAAATAAAAGTATAAATCAAAAGAGTTTTAAAAATAAATAAAAGGAGCTTGTAAGACATACAGCCAACTGACTACATTTATTATCTTGAAATATTGTTATCAGGATACCTGTATATCCAAGGAAACCTGGAACATGAGCTTCTCAAAAAGGCATTTCTCATAACAAAAATATTTTTACAATTTTACCACTGGATTGGAGAAAGAGAAAAACAGAAGAAAATGTAGCTGCTACATACTGTAAGAAGAACAGATACCTTGACTTCAAAAGAAGGAAGGAAGGAAGGAAGGAAGGAAGGAAGGAAGGAAGGAAGGAAGGAAGGAAGGCTTTAGAAGTAACAAGGAAGTAAGGAGTATCTAAAAAGAGAATGATTGCAGGGCAAGTTTTCAATACTGGGAATCCCATCCACACAGGGAATTAATCCTGCTGGCATCTGGCCCTTCTTGTTTCTAATTTAGTCAAAAGGCATTCTGAAACAGTTTTTTTTCTCAATAGAAATTTTCCAAACTTTTTTCCTATTTATTTATAACCCGCTTTTATTATTTTTTTTAAAAAAATAAGGCAGTGAACATGCCTAAAATTCCTTCCTCCTATTTTTCCCACAACAACCACCTTGTGAGGTGGGTTGGGCTGAGACAAAATGGCTGGCCCCAGGAAGAAATGTGGGGGCGGGGGGGGGGGGGAATGAGAACTTTGCAAGGAACATATCAGTATCTGGATACAATACAATTTAATGCATAAGGCTGGATGACTGGATAATAAAACTCATCCTGGAAGCATTCTGACTTACTAAAGGCATTACTTTAGCTTTATATTGGAGTCAGGAGTTCAGGAGCCAAAAGTTTTCCTTTGCTATTAAGAGAGACATAAATGTTCTTGTCAAGATTCTTTAAAGAGAGCGACACAATATGATAAATGAGAACTAATTACTTGCATCTTTAACCCACCAACAATTTGAAGCTAAGAATCTGTGCACATGACCCTGTGCGTAGGGCTGTAAGCCATTAAATACAATTACTATTTCAAGAAGTGAACTTACAGGAAAGTAGTTTCTGCACTTTGGCCACAATGTTTGAACAGCGTCATCTTCTTTTCTTAATGAAGGGAATTTTAAGAGTAGGCTGTATGCTAAATGCCATTTGAAAGATTATGATGTTCAACAAGAAATATGATTGGGGAAAAGGATGTTACTTCCTTGCTACTACTTTTATTCAGCTTCTTGCGCGCTGAAAGCAAACCAGCCATTTTTCTTCTTCAGTGGTCAGGGCACAAATACAATTTATTCAGCTCATAAAAGCTAAAGTGGATTCTTGTGTTGTAGATGGAAGCTAAATCATTGCTCTTATTTCCTTGGCATAAAAGCGTGACACATTTTCGAGCTTTTGCCTAGATATCTATCCCCAGGGGCTATTGATGATGACTCAGTTGGTCAACCCATACTGTGGGCTTCACACTGCCACTTTCAAACCGTGAGCAAATAAACCGAGTATCATGCTTTATCGGTTGTTTCTCCATCAGGTAAAAAGTCTTTACTTGGCTTGAGGGACAGGAGGTAAAAGGCTCTCCCAATTCCTTCATATTTCAATCTCACAATGAGCTTTAGATTTAAGCAGGAATCACTTTGCTGACATTGACTTTTATTTAGCTAAGGGCAAGTAATCAAATGATTGATTGGAAAAAACACAGTTCAACCTGTGCCAAGTAGCAAATGACTTTAAAAAACCTGGCTTATGCATTAAATCCAAAGAAAGCATCTGAACAATGGAAGATTAATTGGGATATTATTAAATATAATAACCCTCAACCCTCCAAGTCTGAAAAGTGTACATGTATGTTTTGTTACTATTTGTATTGCACGCATATGAAATTCTCTGAGCAAATGGGGTTTTAGTAACACAAAGTTAGATGCTGGGGGAGTTTACAGGATATTCTGACATGCACAATCTTATGTCCTTTGTTGTTGTTGTTGTTAGTTGCGAAGTCATGTCTGACCCATCACGACCCCATGAATAACTTTTCTCTGGGCCTTCCTGTCCTCTACCATCCCCAGAGACCATTTAAGCTCACGCCTACTACTTCAGTGACTCCATCCAGCCACCTCATTCTCTGTCGTCCCCTTCTTCTTTTGCCCTCAATCCTTCCCAGCATTAGGCTCTTCTCCAGTGAGTCCTTATGCCCTTTAGATATCTTATTCACTCAGTGCTTGAGGACAAAATGGATCTATTGAATTAAAGCCATTCTCAGGATCTCAGAGCCAGAGGGAAAAAAACTATACTGACGAAGAGGTATGGGCCTAAAATATGTGAAGCATATAAAGAACAGTACAAATATTTAATTGCCAAAGATTTTCACTCATTGAAAAAGAAGTAACAAGAGTGTACACATTATACAGGAGAACACTGTGTTTTGCCAAATCTGCTCAACTGAATCTATATTGTTTTGCTTTAAACATCTTTTAGAAGGTAGAAATTTCTTCCAAGTTCTTACATTAATGCCATGAATGTAAATAAGATATTTAGAGAAGGGGGGGGGGAGAGAAATATGTAGATGTATCTCAAGATGTTTCACTGTGGGATACAAGAGGCAATATGGCACTCCAGTATATTCCATGCAAAGAAGCAAATGGGTGGTTGAATTTTACTTTGACCCTGATGATGGAGTAATATTCATACTACTTGTGAGTTATAAATGAATTTGAGGTTACAGGACAAGCTCTGGGACTTATCCTGCACGGTCCTTCAACCATGGGAAGTTGCCAGGAGATTCAGGATGATTGGAAAAAGAGATGCCACTCTCTGAACAGGATATATTGTCTGACATAGCTGGTAGGGCCAAGACCATTTGATTATATCTAAAAATGTCAGGCATCTTTTAAAGGGGAAGCCACTCATGCTGAATCCAATCACTTCTGGTCTATGCACAGAGATTTTCCAGAGAAGATTTGAACTAGTGATACATCTGAGCTGCAGAAACCTGGCAAATGCCCATTGACATCAATGTGAATGGGTATCCAAAAAAACAAGCCTAGTACTACTAAGTGTAGGAGTATGGTGTTGTAATAGGACCCTGGCTTCCCCACAATAATGGCTAATGATTGTCTTTTTGATTCAGTAGACTTCAATAGGATGTGAAGGACTGCAGATGTTTCAACAAGGAGCTCTCCAGCAGAACATAAAGCTATTGTTAATTTGAAGCTAACAAAATTATGAAGCAAAAGAGAAAACGAAACTTGTTTTGCTGAATTCTAAAAGCAATAATCTCATCATCTACGAAAGGAAATGATTCCCCCCATCTCTCTCTTATTACAACACCTATTACTACATAAAATAAAAACAGTAAACCCCCCCCCCCCAAATGTTTTTCTACAATAGCTGTGAAACATAGACACTATTTCAACAAGCCAGTCCCCGCCCACAGTTAAAATTTTAAATCCCAGGACAGAAAGAAAGGCTTCTGTCTGCCACCAAAACAAAGTGTGAAGGCAATCATACTGCTCATGGAGAAGACACCAATTCTGAACTCACCATGAGGGTGTAAAACTTCTCAGTTTAACTTAATCCCTTCAGAATCACCAGAGGCCCCAGTTCTGTCAAACCCATTTACGCACACAGAATGTGTTACAGAATTTTCCAACCAGCTTTGTGATTTTTGGTTAGCTGAAAGGTATATTTCATATCCGTGGAGCAAATTTTATGTTATTACAGATGTGAACTTTGAAATCTCATAGAGGGATGAAATGCTCAAAGGAACGCATAGCACATCGAGAATCTCTTAAATCATGAAATTGCAATTGCTTAAGCATGGTGCATGCACATACATGCTGTGTTGCATACTGGCCAAGGGACTGGAGAAGACAGGAATGCTTTGTATATGACAGTTATATGTACAAATTGGGTTTCTTCTGACTAGTCCACTAGGAGTTTTCCTTTTAACCTTTTCCAGCTGCATTTTGTTAGTGTCCATCAGATGTCAACTCAGCTGTCTTTTCATTGACCTACTATTAACCAACAGTTAGCATTTGATCTCAGGTTGCTATTTCAAAATTGGCTTCCTTACTTTTTTTTTTTAGGTTGCTTATTCTAGTACAGGTATGTATTTTTCTCTAGGGTCATTTTTTTGTCCATTTTGCTCTCCCAACATTTTAGTTATTGCCATAAGATGTTCTTCATAGATCTGAAGGCAGCATTCAGCTAAATTCCCAGATGTAGGCTATGGAAGAAATTGACTGCTTCATCCATTGACCAGTGTCTATTATGAAGTAGCATGAGGATAACGATACAAGATCAGTTTAGCAGCCTAAGCTACTCTCTATTCCCTGCCACAATACAAGTCCCAAAAGGGGTAAAACAAGGATGAGCCCAAGCTTTACTCAAATTACTCACATTTCTACATTTATCCCTTGGTAACAGAAACATTACCCATTTATGATGGTTAACAGACTTCAAGCTTTACAAGGATAATGTTGCCATTTTTTTTCAAATGGGGACAAGGAGATTCTCCGAGAACACACATTGTAATGTAGTTAAGATGATCTTACCCCCCAAAAATGTTATTTTCAAGAGGTTCCATCTTACCTGGAAAATTGAGGATACCAGCATCAAACATGCTAGGCTATTTAAATGTGTCAGAATCCCTTTCTAAGCCTTGATGGCCTGGTCCAAACAGCTGAGATCTATGTCCCTGCAAGACAACTTTTAATGACTGACATCTGCTTGACTATTCACAGTGGCAATAAGCATATGCTGAGTGCATTCAAAGTCTTCAGAGTTATTGTATTATCTGATTTATGGTGTGCTACTCTATGGTTATTGCAATGTGCTCCCTATAGAAATTGTTCAAAGTTCTTAAGAGCTTTACTCTTCGGTCCCAGATGTGTCTCCAATTCCTAGAAGCAGGCCTGATTTCACGAGAAGCCCAATTGCATCGGTATTGCCCAAAATACCGATTTCAAGCAATAAACTAGTTTCTCTAAAGCTTTTTGGGCTCCTAAACACCGCAGGATAACTCAATGGCTAATTGAAATAAATTCTGAACCAAGATTCTGCAGATGTTTCACACAATATTTGATCTCAGTTCTGTCAGAGGCCAACAGCAGATCTAAGCTTTGTTCAGTTTAAACATGTTAGGAAAATCTTTCTCAGCAGCCTCACTAATATCCTGTGCCCAAACCAGAAAGCTTTCCATTAGCCAGACTTGATATCTTGCTTTTTTGAAGGAGAGATTTAACAAAAACATTGAAGTAAGAATGCCTATGTCCATGCCCACCGGGAGAAACAAATCAATGGCGTACATTCTCCTTTGTTGCCTATTTTAATTCAATTGGACCAAAGATTTAATTACATCTCTCTTTAAATACCAGGCACAGCAAAAGTGACGGTGATCTCATTCCTTCTCCTTTTAGTGGAAACATCAGGCATGATCTCCACTCCAGGGAAGCTTGATTGCAATTACTCTCTGATCTGTGATGTATTTCCTGATAACGATTGCATTAAACTGTAAGTATTTTAGAACCTTCATATTTTAGCAATTTTGTCGCCTCTTGCCTAACAGTTCTAGTAAATTAGTAAATTACTTTTGTGTCTTTTAAAGAGCTTTTACAGTAATAGCTAATTTTATTTATACGGTATTAATTAAAATTTATGCAATATTTTAGCTTATTTTATTCTATTTGGTTTATAACATCATACATAATTCCAGTCACTGGCTGTAATAAAGATAATGAAAACTAATTTTCCATCACAACCAAAAATGTCTTCTTTTGTTTGCTTTCTATACATAACAAATGGAAATAAGAGAAAAAATAGCTTCTCCTGGTGAACTTAATGAATGGCTATGTTGATAATGGAAAAGGTGCTCCTTCAACTCTCATTAGCAGTGAAATCTGGCCGGATCTATCTGGCTTGTGCGAGCCAGTAGAGCTGGTGGTGGCAGGCTCTGCCCACCCACTGGGATGTCATTACGTCCCGTTTTTGATCCTCTGTGCATGTGCAGAAAAGGCAAGCGTAAGCGTAGCAAGCGCACGTGCGCGCGCGCTCCCATTTATGATCCAGTAGTGAAGGTAAGTGCATTTTACCCCTGACTCTCATGCTATTGGAAATATAAAAGTAGAAAGAAGACTAGACTAGGAAGTTGAAAAAACATACTGGAAAATGGCAACGGCAAACCATTTCTATAGTGTTGCCAAGAAAATAACAGAATAACAGTTATTCTTGGAAGAGACCTTAGAGTAGTGGTGAAATCCTGCTGGTTCTGTCTGGCTCATGCAAACCGGTAGTGGCGGCAACACGAGGCTCCGCCCACCCACCCGGACGTCATTACTTCCTGGTTTTAACCAGGAAGTAACCCATTTTTGACCCTTTGCGCATACGCTGAGGGTAAAAAATCAGATGTAATGATGGTGCTTGTGCAACGCACACACTTCCGAACCCGAAGGGAAGGTAAGTAGATTTCACCTCTGCCTTAGAGGTCTTCTAGTCCAATCTCCCTGCTCAAGCAGGAGACCCTATGCTATTCTAGGTAAGTGCTGTCCAGTCTCTTCTTAAAAGTCTCCAGTGATGGAGTACCCACAACTTCTGAAAGCAAGTTGTTCCATTGGTTAATTGTTCTCACTGTTAGGAAATTTCTGCTTAGTTCTAGGTTGTTTCTCTCCTTGATTAGTTTCCATCCATTGTTTCTTGTCTTGTCTTCTGGTGCTTTGGAAAATAGGCTTTGTTGTCAAATTTTTAATCAAGACCTTAGTTTTTTCTTTATTTACTTTTAGGCCCACCACAGTTCTGAATTTTTCTAGTTCACAAATCAAATTCGGGCCCGATACAAAAGGGTCTTCCAATACAAATACAAAGTCATCAGCATATGCTTGTAATTTATACTGTTGAATCTTAATATGCAGTCCTTTTATTCCCAAATTTCACCTAATTTCCCTCAATAACGGTTGCAATGTTAATATAAATAAAAGTGGAGAAAGCGGGCACCCCTGTCTGGTTCCTTTTCCATCACTTCTCCATTAATCAGGATTTTGGCTGACTGTTTCAAATAGATTGTACAAATTGCCTGAATAAACTTCTCCCCAAATTGCATATGTTGTAACAGACCAGATAGAAAACGCCAGCTCACTCGATCAAAAGCTTTTTGCACATCCATGAAGACCAAAGCCAACTGTTTATCAATGGGAAACAGGGGAAGGAAATAGAATTTAACTTGGGATTCCAAATTGTTAATAAACTAAGGTATTTAGGTATTATATTATCTGCTAAATGCTCAACAATCAAGGAAGATAAATATTTGAAACTTCTTCAACGAACAGAACAGGATTTAGAGAAATGGAAGAAGCTACAGATTTCTCTGTTAGGCAGGATCGTGGCTATAAAATCTTATATTCTCCCAAAAGGGACATATTTATTTTATATAGCCAGATTAGACAACAAATTCTTTAAAAAGTTAAATCAATGTTTTCTTAAATTTATTTGGCAGAATAAAAAGCCCAGAATTAAACTTAAAATGCTCCAAGAGGTAAAGGATAGAGGGGGATTCGGCTTGCCTAAATGGGAGGCCACAAATTTAGTTTGGGTAAGGGATTGGATTCTGCTGAGAAGGAGATGGCTGTTGGTTCTGGAAGGCTTGGGGTTGCAACAGGGTTGGCATTATTTCCTTTGGCAAGACAAGGTAAAAAAACATATGAGTTTCACAGGTCATTACTTAAGGAATATCTTAATTGAAACATGGAGGAAAATCAAGGATAAATTCTCTCTTTGACCCCCTCCTGGTTGGTTCCGTTAGAAGCCACAACATATACTTTGCTTTATAACAAAGAAAAACATCTATCTTACCGGGAGTTGCTGGATAGCCAAGACCATTTAAAAACAAGAACCGAATTAGATCTACAGGGAATGGAACTGGACTGGTGGTCTTACGCTCAGATCAACTCTAAATATAAAAAGGATAAGGAGCAAGGAGGTATAGATATGACCCAGCAGGAGATGGATAAGGTCATATTAGGAAAGGAGGAAAAATGTTAGCTAAGTTCTATAAACTCTTAATAAGTTATTGGATAGGAGATGAGATTGTCAAAGACTCAATGATTGCCTGGGAGAGAAATATCGGTCACTCAATCGAGTTGACGAAATGGGAAGAAATTTGGTCCAGACAATTGAAATTTTTGATGGCAACCACTTACAAGGAAAATTTGTATAAGATGCTGTACAGGTGGCACCTCCCCCCTGCTCGATTATCCAAAATGTTTCCTGGACTCTCCCCAAACTGTTGGAAGTGTGGGGAGGTAGGTACCTATTTTCACATATGGTGGACCTGTCCCAGGGTAATCGAATTCTGGAAACTTATTCAGAGGTGGCTGCTAGAAATCACTGGATATAAATTACAACTGAAACCAGAATATTATCTATTAAATATTAGGCCAGACAAGATAGGCACGAGTAAATGGTGTTTAATTGTATATATTACAACTGCAGCAAGAATATGTCTCGCCCAAAATTGGAAGGGGAAAGACCTACCGTCTGAAGACTTGATCTTAGGGAAAATTATTGAATATGGAGAAACTGATAGGCTAACAAAACTTTGAGAGATCAAAAAGAATCCGCATATTTTCAATGTTGGGACCAATGGTATACCTGGCTAAATAATAGAATAAAAATAGGATAAGGTTAGCATAGCTTTTATTCCTATTTGTGTATTTGGACTGAAGATAATGTATTGTGTAAGATTGTCATCACGATCTATATGTTGTTATATATTTTGTTTGCAAAGAAATAAATAATAATAATAATTTTTTTTATAAAAGGATGCCCATTAAGTCAACCATAGTGAGTAGACAAAACTCTGTCACTGAAATCCAAATACTTTACTTTGCACTACTGAAAACTGGTAAATTGGCTTCCTTTGTGCTTTACCATCATCCCTACAAACAGCCAATAACAGTAGTATTGCAATTACCTCTCTAAGATATTAGTTTCAATAAGGTTCCATTAATTCATATATTGTTTCTTTATATGGCCTATATATTGTATTCTGATGCGTCACCTTTGGATGAGTTTGACATTATAAAATGTGTTGTGGAAAGAGTGTTTGTAAGTTTAAAAAATAATCATTCAGGACTTAATTTTAAAAAAAAGGAAAATAGGCTGTCTCCTTCTTCTTTGTGGCAGCCCCTCATATGCTGGAATATTGCTATCATGTCACCCCTATTCCTTCTTTTTACTAGACATACCCAATTCCTGCAACTGTTCTTCATATGTTTTAGCCTCCAGCCCCCTAATCAGCTTTGTTGCTCTTTCCAGAGTCTCTACATCTTTTTTATAATATGGTGATGAAAACTGGCTGCAGTATTCTAAGTGTGGTCTTACTAAGGCTTTATAAAACAGTACAAATACTGTACTTCATGTGATCTTGATTCTATCCTTCTGTTAATGCACCCCTAGATTGGCTTTTTTGACTGCTGCCATACACTGCTGCCTCATATTTAAGTGATTGTCCACTAGGATTCCAAGATCCCTTTCCCAGTTGCTGCTATTGAGCCAGGTTTCACCTAATCTGTAACTGTACATTTGGTTTTTCTTGCCTATATGTGCAAAACCTTATTTTTATCTACCGGTACTTTGAATTTCATTTTGTTAGATAGGGTCCAGTGTTCAGGTCTGTCAAGATCCATCTGGATCTTGAGTCTATCTTCTGGGGTGTTTGTTCTGTCCCCGTCCTCCACACACACAAATCCACACAAACGAGGGTTAAAGGACTAGCCCACACACGGAAGGTTCGTTATCACGGCTTGGCAGCCCTATGTAAATCGGCTGCCAAGTTCTTTACTAAACAAGGGGGGGATTCCTCCACCAGATAACAAAACACGTACACACCAGTTGAGGGAAATACAATTCAAAAGTCCAGTCTTTCCAGCCGGCTGATGCTTAGCTCCAAGGACTAGCCAGGGTAAAACTTCGTCCGTCACAGAATTCCAACTGCTACCCCACTCCTTTATATAACCTGTGGGGTGTGGTCCTGTGACTCAGCTAATCCCTGGCACGCTTCCTCATTTGTTGGGCTCTCTTATAACGCCGGCGCTGACGTGGGTCCAGCCACCTCTGGCCTTCCTCATTATCCTCCGACTGATCGGAGACACCTGGCTCCTGACTCATCTCCTCTTCTTCAGCTGGCAGCTGAGGAATTGCCAGGGAGGAGGGGCCAGGGGGAGAAATAGGCCTGGCTGGCTCCTCTCCCTCCTGTTCGGAGCCTTCTTCCTCTGATGCAATGGGATCGGGGGTCGGAGCCACAACAGTGTTGGCTATTCCTGCCAGTTTAGTGTCATCTGTAAATTTGATGAGTTCCCCTTCTTTTCCCTTATCTAAATTGTTTATAAAGATGTTGAAGAGTACTGGTCCTAAAACGGAACCTTGGGATACCCAACTGCTTATTTCCCTCCACATAGAAGTAATTCCATTAAGGACCACACGCTGAATACAGTTTGTCAGCCAGTTACAAATTCATCTGGTGATGATGCTCTCTATCGCACATATTTTTAGTTTACCAAGAAGTAGGTTGTGGTCTACTTTGTCAAATGCCTTACTGAAATCCAAATATATTATGTTCACTGCATTTCTCTGATCCACTAATTTAGTCACTTTGTCAAAGAATGAAATAAGATTTGTTTGACATGATCAGGTTTTGACAAATGCATGTTGTCTTCAGGTTATAACTTTTCTTGCTTTTAGCTGTTCGCAGATCTGTTTCTTGATTATCTTTTCCAAGATCTTACCAGGTATTGATGTCAGATTGATAAGACTGTGGTTTCCTGGATCTGGTTTTTTTCCCCCTCTTTTTAAGATGGGAACCATGTCAGCTCTTTTTCAGTCCTCTCATGGTTCCTCAGTACTCCAGGATCTATGAATTATATGGTTGTGTTCATGCAGAACCAGTAATAAAGCTGACCTCAAGGACACCTTTTACCTTAGAAATGCCTTGAAATTAGAAAATGGTTTTGTGCCAGTGGAGCTTATTTAATAATGATATGGTTCAACTAGAATTTTGCTATGGTGCATATGATGTCTTTCAACATGTACGGAGGGAGACCTCATGCTGGTGAGAGAAAATGCTGTCGACATAACTCAATAGTGGGTAAATGTCATTTAGTTTCAATTCTGTTTAGTCTATCATACATTTTATAGGTGCTATATTTCTGTGACCTATTTTGTACCTATTTTATTCACTCTGTGTTGAATGTCTGTACTTTGTAGTGTTTCTGACAGGACTAAAGAAGAACCAGAATTTTAGCACTTGAATGCTGTAATAATTGGAACTTCTCAACCATTTTTAAGGCTGGCACCATATTTATGACATGACAGAAATCTGACCAGGAAAGTTTCAGAAATTGGATCGCTCTGGGAGGTTAACACAATTCAGGAAAATCTTCAACTAGTATTGAATCTGTAATTGCAACTTGGATTCAAGCTGTTCCTTTAGGAGGAGTGCAACCCCATCTAAACCAGGAACAAGATGCCACCATATATTAGAGAAGTCAGCACCTTGATAAAGAATGAAACCCCATGACATTTTGCTGATTATGGGAAAACAAATTTAGAATACCCTTCATATACAACAGGGGTGTCAAACTCAATTTAATTGAGGGCCGCATCAGGAGTGTGTTTGACCTCAGTGGGCCGAGATGATGTAGCCAGGGTGGGATGGCCAGCTCGACGTCCCTCATGTCAGGGGCACCTTTGGTGTCCCAAGCACTCTGCCAGCGAAAAGGGGCTCCCGAGCTCCATTTCCAGCTGCGATGGCCTCGGAAGATGTCCACATGGCCCACCGTTTTTGTTGGCAGACGTACCATGGGCCGACCCTTTGCTGTTTCCAGGGTGGCCCTGCAGGCCAGATCTAAGCACCCCACAGGCCAGATCCGGCTTCTGGGCCTTGAGTTTGACACCCCTGATACACAGGAATCTACAAGATTCAATAGCATCAGGTATTATGTTTGAGATCCTCCTGCTCTCCGCTATATAATATCTGGATGTTTCTTCGCTACCGCTGCATCCTTGCAGACAGCCAGGCAAACTCTTTACTCTCTATGAATGACTGTTCCATTTGTTTCATGAAGACGGGATTGTGTTCTATTGTAGTGAATGGCTTTCCAGAGCTAATTTCCACTTATCGGTTTTAATTGTTTCTCTTAGCTGATGAGTTGCATCATGCTCAAGCAAGAGAATTTTTTTCCCCATTCTTCTTTGCAGGGCAGCCAAGTGCAAACCCATAATAACAGTGTAGTAAGGTTCCCTAAGGAGCAGACCAGCAGTTACTAAAGGTAGAGTACATTTTTCCCTTGAGCGCTCAGATTATATTGGAGCTCTCTTTTTAGAGCTCCCCATGTACTTTTCTTTCCATAAAAGCAGCTGTGTTTGGGTTTAACAAAATGAATTCTGCAAAGCTGGTAATCATGCAGTGTCAGTTTGCTCAACTTATGCATGCTACAGAACATAGCTGTTTGTGGAACAGAATTTTTATTATCCAGGGATTATTATTTTTTCACTTGCTAACTTATAAAATGCAGAAAGCACCAAGCTCCGCTGACAATTTACCATCTTTTTAACAGCAACTGTATTTATAATTAAAAAAATAGATAAATTATAGATACAGTTGTAGATATACAGTATAGAGAAATGATTCTTATAGTAGGAGTGGAGAAACCTTGAATGAATGGCTAATATAGAAGTAGGAAACAACCAAGCAGTCAGTTTTGAGTGGGTAAGTTTCTCCAACTTTAACTTCTCAAATTTTTGCAACACTGAGAACCATCTTTTTCAAGACTATGTCAGGCTCTTTTTCACGGGTTTGCGGAGTTTAAAAGTAGGGATGGGAGAACTTTGTTCCAAAGGTGTTCCATTCCCATCTTTCATTTCAAAAAATAAAAATACGGCTGAACTTTAATAATGAAATCCCAGTGCTGGGATTCACACAAACAAAAGGCTGGATATAATTCTAACAAGAAATAAATAAAATTTGGAATGTTGAAAGGACCAAAGGTAAGAAATTCTAGGTCTGATTCTTTCTGGGAAATAAAAGCAATAACATATGTGTTCATACACTTAATTTTCACCAGCTTGAAGAAAATACTGGGTGTTTATTCCTAGAAATGACAGCCATATTTCTTCAATGTTATAACTTTATCTATCTGTCTATCTATCTATCTATCTATCTATCTATCTATCTATCTATCTATCTATCTATCTATCTATCTATCTAT
>WNWU01000005.1:20953709-20967094 GCA_012654045.1 Ptyas mucosa
CCACCACCACCACCACCACCTCCTCCTCCTCCTCCTCCTCCTCCTTCTTTTTAAAAATACAATTTGATTTTGTTTACCTCTTGTGAGATTAGTTTATTTAGCCATAAGCCTATAAACTCTATGCCCATAATATTGAAACTATTTAACTTTTTGCACATTTTTTATCCCTTTTATCATCTAAAAGGCATATTTACTATGCTATGCTAGTCTTCCAATCATCCCTAATGTTTGTGTGTGTGAGTGAAAACAATAAAATTGATGACTACAACAGGACCACTGAGTAATGAGTAATGGCTGTGCTCCCTATCTTTCCCTTGCTATTAGATAGCAGTTGAACAGATAAAAAAGGCTATGTTTCTCAGCTAGGTTTTTTTTAAAATAAAGATAAAATACAGGGGAATTAGAGAGCAATAAGATGAACAAAGTCTCCCTTTCTCTTTTGTGTTGCTTAACACCAACAAAGTAAGTAATTTTACCTCAGGCTATTTGCATTTAGTGGTTTGCATTACACCGCTTTTTCTCAAGTGTATTTCTCAGGATCCCTGAAGATTTTTTTTTTAAATGGATATGTTAGCACTCCACCTGATGGACCATGTGGCCTTTTGCCCCTGGATATGGAGTGCAACTCTAAAACTGCCAGAGTTGTCTGGGTGCCATGGGAAATTAATGTAACAATTGTCTGAGAGGATGCTTCCCTTTCAGTTGACCCTGATGAACACTCTCTGACTGTATAACAAAGCAACATGCTGATGTAATTTCCTATATGGATGAGTTGCTGGGTTTCATTTGTTCTGTGATCTGTTTGCTGGATAATACCTCTCCGTGGCATTTGTCTGCTTTCCCTTGAAAGCTCATCCATGTAAAATACAAAACGCCTATGCTCTCGTCCCCACTTCCAAATATCAAAGTTATGTATTTCTAAAACAGTACTTCCAGGCATCTGTGGCACTTCTAAATTCAACCAAGAAGATATTACCGAAGCAAGCAGTTTAAATAAATTGGTGAGAAATGGGATTTTAACAGCCAGAAAACCAGAAACTAAGATCTTGAATGATTTTTCCTCAGAACATTGATTCTTGGAGCAGAATGGCTGAAAGGAGAAGCCTTTGTAAGGCTTAGTTGTTCAGTTACTAAGTCGTGTCCCACTCTTCAAGACCCAATAATCGTAGCATGCCAGCACCCCCCCCCCAATCATCCACTGTTGATGTTCATTGCATTGATGACACTGTCTAACCATATCATCCTCTGCTGTCCCCTTCTCCTTTTGCTTTCAATCTTTCCCAACATCAGGGCCTTTTCCAATCGCCGAGTCCTCTCCTCATTTGGTGGCCAAAGTATTTGACTCCAGCTTTACTATAGGGCTAGGTCCCCCTAATACCATGGGATCAAACAGAAGAGGTCAGAAATGGCTAAATATAAATACTTTACCTGAGCCAGTAAAAGCACAAAAAAAGAGTTCTTTAGATAAAGATTTGAAATTGGTATGAAACAAGACCCAGAATTTTGCCAAGTGCAGGATAACCATCTCTAACCTGGATAGAATCTGTGTTGAAAGCTCTTTTCATTTCTTCACACAGATTTTGACATTATTAGCACAATATCTTTTGCCCAAGATTTACTGGGTAAAATTCTCCACTATATTTCTCTCCCTCTCTCTCTCCCTCCCTCCCTCCCTCCCTCCCCCCCTCTCTCCCCCCCCTCTCTCCCCCCCTCCTCTTCTCTCTGAGTTATACTTTTAACTCAGTCTTAACTCCTGGTGACCTCCTGGACAAATCCCTGCAGTTTTCTTGGCAAGAGTTTTGAAATGGTTTGCCATTACCTGCTTCCTAGGGCTGAGAAAGTGTGATTGGCGCAAAGTCAGTCAGCTGGCTTTTTGCCTAAGTCTCACAATCTCCTGGTTTCTAGCCTGGTGTCTTAATTACTACGCCAAATTGACTATGTAGTCTAATGTCAGTGTATAATAGTGGAATTGAAGAAGATAGAATACAAGTTTGATCTGTTGATAATGGGTAGATGTCACCATCTGCTATGACTAAACAATTCAATAATGTATGGAAATTGTATCCAGTTACTACTTCAATTATTCTTCAAAGAGTTTTAGAAAAAACAATACACTGAAGGAGAGGTGCAGTTAAGTTCCTACAGTAGATTGTGGAGTAGGTATGTTGTGCGCATCATGAAAAAAATCAGATCCAGCAGTGTCAAGGATAGCCTTAATATGCATTGGCAGCCATATATATTGGGAAAGAAATGCCATCATTTGCAGCCAGCACAGTCCAGTGGTCCTCAACCTGTGGTCCGTGGACACCCTGATGTCAGTCTTGAAGAAATATTATGATTTAAATCTTGAGCTAAGTCTTGATGGTTCGTGACCACAAAAGGTATTTAAAAGGAGACCGTGGTGAAGAAAAAGTTGAGAACCACTGGTCTAGATTGACCAAAATTGGCATAGAATGTTAGGTTTTGACTGGGGAGATCTGGGTTCTATAGGTTCCTTCTCTTCAGCCCTTACACGTGCAGTAAATTCACACATGATCATGAGAGAAACTGTGATAGGACTTTTCTTTCTGTAAATGTATTTATCTACCATTCTCTAAGGAACTTTTTTCCCCCTCAGATAAGTAGGACAACAAGGTATTTCAATTTATTTGCTGCCTTTAGCTGTCCTTCTCCAGGGTGGAATCAATGACAGTTTATTTAGAGCTAAGAGCTAGAGTTAGAGCTAAAGTTCTCTATGCCACACTGAACAGTTCAAGAAGCTTTGCAAGCTTTTAAATCTTGAAAGAAATACATTTGAGAAGACATTTTGAAGACAGTCATTTTATAAGAGGATTTTTTTTTTTTTTGCTTTTCACATTTGTGTGCATTTCAAGAAAAAGAAGTATTATTGGATCTGAATTCTGTGAACTGTCAAAAAAGGAAGGATTATTATTTTAGGCAATATAAAGAAATCTGAATATTATTCATTCTCACATCATAACAATTCTGGGAAGACTTAACTCAGAAATACAGTTTAATAAAATGAATTGCATCTGATAACTAAAAAGTGATTGGAAATATAATAAAATATAATAAGAGGTTCAGGAGGAAGTCAAACAGAATAATGATATCAAATTAAGGGGGAAATTAGCTGGCTGTTAATATGCTTAAAGGCTGTTTGCAAGGGTGTTAACCATTCCAAGTGAAAGGTAATTCAGGCATTATTCTTTACATAGAGGTAAGCACTATTTGAAGACAAGTGTGAAGGGATCTGGGTATATTTCCAAAAAAAATATTGCTGTAATTTTTTTTTTTTTAAAGGCAATGGATTTAGTGTTATTATAAAGCCTAAGATACAGGAAGAGCACAAAAGGGAGGCTAAATATAAACTTTCTCCACAGTGTTTGGAGGAAGCATGATTTTGGCAAAGGTGTTTAGCATACACTGCAGCAAACAGTCATTTGCATAATACATGGACCTCCAAACCTGTCAATGTTAAGATTTGTGGACTTCAATTCTCAGAATTCTGAGAATTGAAGTCCACAAGTCTTAACGTTGCCAAGTTCGGTGAGCCCTGGTGTAATGCATGGAGTGACACTTCCGGGTGCATTAGGAACCTGCCTATATTAGGTCAGCTTTCCCCTCCCCTCGTCGAGCTCAGTGTTTGCTTTCAACAGCACTCCTAGAACTCATATTTGGCCATAAATGGACCCTCCTTTTTAAAAAAAAAAATATCCAGGGCCCCATTCCTTGGGATAAGCAGTGGAGAAATGACAGGGAACTGTACATTGGCATCCTTCAGTCTCAAGAGAGTATGGTATCATGCTCTGGAAAGAGGTCCTAAAACAGCATCTAGTGTGACTAAAAAGGCCAATTCGAGAGTGGCAATCCCTTCCACAATGAGGGCAGATACATTCTGTCCTCTGCCCAGCCCCCAGATTTCGCTGGTTCCGGGACTGCCTCTTTGCCTCAGCCTGCCGAACAAGTGTCTCTTCAAATTGGAGAAGGCCATGTTGGGTGTTTAGCCTCCAAGCAGAACAATCGGAGGTCAAGGTTTCCCAGTTGTTAATGTCCATTCCCAGGGCCTTTAGGTCCCTCTTGCAGATATCGTTATATCGCAGCTGTGGTCTCCCTCTGAGGCGCTTTCCCTGCACTAATTCTCCATACAGGAGATCTTTCGGAATCCGACCATCAGCCATTTTCACAACATGCCCCAGCCAGCGTAGACATCGCCGTCATAGACGACATGCCCTCAGTAGATGAGGCAGGGAAAATGCCTCAGGTAACTGTATCAGAGGTGGTATTTAGCCAGTTTGGACCGGTTCATCCGAACCGGTAGCAGAAATCGTGGGTGGGCCTATCAACCCACCCTGGCTCTATGCCATCCTATTTAAGCATGTTTTTGAGGCCGGGCACATGCGCGGAAGGTGCACACGTGAGCAAAGCGCATGCGCGGAAGGCCGGGTGCATGTGTGGAAGACAGGTGCGCACGCAAACTGGGCATGTGTGTGCACAAAGCGAGCATGCGCGCACGGCAAACCAGTAGTAACATAATGTGAAACCTACTGCTGAATTGTATGTGATTCCCTTGTCTGGGCTGTGTCAGAACTTGTTAATGTTGGAAAAAACTTGTTTGGCTGGAAAAAAACAGAACTGAAGGGCAGTTCTGAGCTGAAGGAGTGGGACCAAAGAAAATGCTAGCAAACCACTTCTATATTGCTGAGATAAAAAATGCACAGGTATGCCCATGAACTCATCAGAGAGTTTATTTCAGAGAAGGTGCATATTTCAGTGACAGGTGGAGCTTAGGTTAACAGTAGAAAGGGACAAATCCAGTAGTGGAAGAGACTTCCCATTCTTCCTGCCTTGGCCCTTTTTTAAATTTGCATCTGACCTTCTTTTCTCTCTGCCCACACAGCACAGGGGGCCAGAACAGAGTATTCATGGGAGACACCTGAGTGGACATGCTACAATTAAGGATGATTTGCAAGGACAAAATAATATGGAGAGGTATAATGAATGGGTTTGGTGTAAAACAGATTTAGCTACAATATATTTTCCCTTTTAAAAAAAAACTTAGGTCTTTATTTTGCATACTGTTTCTTACTTCTTTTCTGCACTTCAAGATGATACTTACCCCAAAAGGGTATAGGCTGATGTCTGTCTGTCTGTCTGTCTCCCCCTCCCTCCCCCTCCCTCCCCCTCCTGTGTGTGTGTGTGTGTGTGTGTGTGTGTGTGTGTGTGTGTGTACATATATATCCAATAGAAGAAAGCAGGCAAGAGAGTATATAATTCAAGGGCATAAAATGTTGCACGGTGCAAAGAAAGCAGAGAGGACAATTATTGGCTGTTTTTCTTAAAATACTATATGCCCTAAGATTTGTGAGGGAGAAAAGAATGTACTATTTTATGCACTGTTTAAGTAATTTATGGAATTCTACACCACAAGATTAGTGAGGTCCATCAAGCTGGATGCCCTGTGATAGGAGATGAGTCAAATTCATGGAGAATATGGCTATTAATAACTATTATGCATGATGGTTGCATGTTAGCTTAAGCAAGATGGGCAATATCCAGACAATCATTCTTTAAACTGACCTGAGATTCAGCTGTTGTTGTTTTTTTCAACTGAGTACAGACAAGTATCAGCCAATTAGTGTTTGCTTGCCATACTTTCAAGCTGGCTTGGTCTGTGCCAAAAGAAACATCTCTTTGCTCTTCTTCACAAAATAAGGAAACAAAAGAATCAAAATTAAAAAGTGTTCCACCTCTTCTGCATTGCATATCTTCTGTAAACACATTGCAAGTATTTGTCTATTAATTTGCAAATAAAAGTGTTCTTATCCAGTGTTCTTCCATAGAAGAGGTTAACTACACAAAACTATTACAACAAATACAAAAAGATTTGGAAAACTGGGCGAAACTGCAGCTATCTTTAATTGTGGGAGAATTGCGACAATAAAGATGAATATTTTACCTCAAATCTTATTTTTATTCCAAACAGTACCAATAAAACCTGGGAAATTTTTTTGTGTAGAATTAAATAACACAATTTTAAAATTTATTTGGTTAGGGAAGAAAGCCCGAATAAAACTTAAACTCTTACAAGATAATAGAAGTAAAGGAGGTTTTAGATTCCCAGGCTGAGAACTTTATCATCAAGCAGCAGCTGTAACATGGCTCAAAGAATGTATAATTCTTAAAAACAAGAGGATATTAACAATAGAAGGCCATGATATACAGCTTGGCTGGCATGCGTTCATCTGGAAGGGAGGGGAAAAATAAATTGCATACGTACTTTCAAAGACACCAGATAAGAGGCGCATTACTAGTCGTCTGGGGGAAAATAAAAAGAAACCATTATATAAAAATTCCGAGGTGGTTATCAACCATAGAAGCCATGATATATCCCAACGTCTTAGACTGGAACAAAGTGGTGACATATAATCAGTTATTGTATGGACAAGGAGTATTAAAATCTAATCAAGACTTAAAATCCCAAGGGCTAGAAATAGATTGGTGGCCATATTTACAAATTCAAAGAAGATATAAAAAAGTTTTGGAAAATTACAGCTTTCAAAGAGAACAACAAGAATTGGATAAAATATTATTAGAGACAGAGGAAAAAATGATTTTTAAAACTTAGAATTGTCTTTTAAGATTCAAACTTGACCTCACTTACGTCCACCAGCCACGCCTACCCAGCTGGTCATTAGGGCAGAGAACCAGTTGTTAAAAAACACTGGGAATCACAAAACCCTTTTGACATCTCTCTCTCCCTCTTTCCCTCCCCACTCCCCCCTTCTCTCTCTCCCTCTCTCTGTATCTCTCTGCCTCTGCCCAAGCCGCTTCTCCATCCCCTGTGGTCACCCTTACCTTTTCAGGCCAGGCGAGGAGTGACTGGGAGGGGAGGATGAGAGGCGGGGCCAGACAGTGGTGGGATCACCTGACAGGGAGCCACAGCAGAGGGCCCAAAGAGCCACATGCGGCTCCAGAGCCACAGGTTGCTGACATCTGGCTTAGATGGAAAGAGTTTGTTTTGAACTAGATGCTGTTGAACTGCATTGGCTACCAGTTGGCAATTTGAAAGATGTTGGTAAACAGGTAATGGACTCATAGTTGCCTAGTGTTGCCCCTTTTGTTGGATTTTTCATTACCAGGCAAACTTTACCAGATTTTAACTAATCTTCAATTCCACCTCCTTGCAATATATGGTTAAATTGCTTGGCAATGAGTGGATATAGATGGTTCAAACAAAAGCCATGCAATTCATCTTCATCTGCTGCTCAGCAATTCTTGATCTCCCTTGTTCTTTTCTCCATCATTTCTGCTATTACGACAAGTTCTTTCAGTTTATTTTCTTTATTATTCTTACCTACCTCCTTTATCCAGGCTGCATTCTTGTTGTATTTTGCTGGGTTATCCCATAGATGCACCCAGAATTGCACTGTTTTAGATCCCCATTCGTTTATTTTAAAATTGAATTTATTTTATTCCTAAAATTATTTTTAAAAAATGTTTTTTTAAAAAAAAAAAGAGAGAGAGAAAGAGCAATTTAGGACAGGGTGCCTGCTGCAAGGTATCTATGGTATATTGAGGCTTGTCAGCATCACATTCTTTGCCTGGGAATCATGTGATGGACGTGTGAAAATTCTATGATTAATTACTGTGTGGTGAGAGATAATCTGTAGCATAATCAGAGCCAAACCTGTAAGTGACCTAATTTGGCTATCATCACCAAGCTCAGAAAATGACATGGTAAGTCATACTATAAGTCTCAGTTCATAAGAGGAGTGGGAAACCAAAGCTGACAGTGATGAATCTTTGCCTGCTCTCTGAGGTGACCTCCAGATATACTGTTATTACAGCCCCTGGGACTCAGTATATTCACCCCCATCCCAATTCTTCAGCTTCTTTGAGAAATAATCATTTTGCTTTCCAAATCAACCTTAGTTGATCCTTAAAAGCAGCATCAGACTAAGTAGTTAGTGCTTCGATGAGAGTCACCAGGGAATCCCAAGACTCTAATTTAGGGCTGGGAAATTGAGAAAAAACACCTGGTGCCTAATCAACAGTGACTGATTTCAGAAAGCTAAACAGGGTCAGATCTAAGAAGGCTCTGCAAACTATTTCTGTATAGAAGTCAGTGTCCACGTGATTACCAGGAGTCAAACTTAAGGGAGCCTTTATGTTTACCTGCTTTCCAAATTGTTCTTTAGATCAGGTGTCCACACAAGTGAAAGAAGCCCCATCCACGCACAATTGGTCCCTGGCACCCACAAAGTTGGGGGCAGATGTGGGTTTCAGCAGGTTCTGACAGGTTCTGGAGAACTGGTAGCGGAAATTTTGAGTAGTTCGGAGAACCGGCAAATACCACCTCTGGTTGGCCCCAGAGTGGGGTGGGAATGGAGATTTTGCAATAGCCTTCCCCCAGGAGTATGGAGGGAATGGGGATTTTGAAGTATCCTTCCCCCAGAGTGGGGTGGGAATGGAGATTTTACTGTATCCTTCCCCTGCCACGCCCACCAAGCCACTCCCACCAAGCAATGCCACGCTCACCAAGCCATACCCACAGAACTGGTAATAAAAATTTTTGAAACCCACCACTGGTTGGGGGCCACTGCTTTAGATAGCTGCTGAGATAAATTACGATGAACAATATATTTGGGCCCTGGTGGTCACATCATCTCAGGTGATATCAGCCTCGTGATGAAGTCCAGACAGGAAGCAAAACCAGATGGACTAATTCTACTTTGTTGTATGGTTATATTAACAGGAAACCTACAAGTACTGTACATTTTTCCCCAGTTGCCTTTTTCAGCCTAGGGAGAGTCCCTTCTGAGATGCTAGTCACACCCTTCTGCTGTCTAAGCTGCCTCTTATCTGACTGCTCCCCTGACTGTGGCACTTTCCCCTGTCTCCCAAGGTCATTCCCAACAAACCATTACAGATGATGGGGCATTAGGTCAAAGTATATTGATGATCTTGACATTCCCCAATGACTTCCTTAGCTCAGGTGTGTATGTTTAAATTTAGGATTCCCTCTTCTAGGTTGAAATCCAAGACTCGCCTTCTATTGAATTGATTAAAGTAGCAATTTTCATCATACAGGCTTCCAACTAAATCTTTTTATACCACTCACACTATATAAAGAGCATCTGGTGACAGAGTCACCAGTCATTCTTCTAAATGCAGCTGTCCTTCCTTCCTTCCTTCCTTCCTTCCTTCCTTCCTTCCTTCCTTCCTTCCTTCCTTCCCTCCGTGATGCTGAGATGGTACTCTAGAAATGTGAATCTGTATCTACCGGTATGTAAATAGAAAACAGAAGTAGATCCTTCAGATCTGGTGCTAATTCTTTTCAAGAATGAATACCGTATATATTAGAATCCTTGAAAATAGTTCCATTTATTCCACACTGCATTTTCTCCCCTGACCAGGGTTTTAAAATAATTTTATGTTTTGGAAAACATATATGTTATTGATCTGATTATTTAAATTGTATTTTGTACCCCTTTTTCCGGGGGGGGGGGAAGCGTTTACCAGAGTTACAAGGAAAAGAAAGCAAAACTATTATAAATAAATGAATTCCAACTCTCTCTGTGTAGGCTTCCAATGTCTTCTTGTTTTGATGAGATGATATTTGGGGTACTAGAACCAGTTTTGCCTGTATATTTTAAGATTGATATTAACAACATTGAGTGTGTTCTGAAAAGGATGTATAACATGGTGAAGAATCTATACCCGTGATGGTGAATCTATGGCACTCGTGCCACAAGTGGCACGCAGCGCCCTCTCTATGGGCACACGTACCTCCCACTGGCCAGCTAATCATCAGGTCTCTGCTGCACATGCATGGGGGTGTGGGGTGCACATCAGTGGTGGGTTGCCCCCGGTTCAGACCGGTTCTATAGAACCGGTAGTAAAACCGGCGGGAGGCTCCGCCCACTGACCTTGACATCATCAGAAGTGATCTGCGCATACGCAGAAGCAAGGGACGTGTGCGTGATCTCATTGCGAATCAGTAGTAAAGATAAGTAGAACCCACCCCTGGTGCACATGCATGCGGGGTGTGTGTGAGTGCATGGGGCCATGCGCGCATGCATAGGGCCATGCATGCATTGCATTTGGGGGATTTGGGCATATGTGTGCGCGCTTTGGGCACTCGGTCCGGAAAAGGTTAGCCATCACTGATCTATACCAAGCAGGATTCTAGGGAAGAACCTGGATAGGATGACTGTATGACTGAAGATCCATATCTGTTATGCATATTTTTAAAAAGGTGAGGCTTCAGTCTCAAAGTTGCAGTTGCTAGTTTGATTTTTCCCCCACCCCCACCGTCTTCCCCATGGATAGCCCCGGGGCTGATCATGGGTAACAGGCAGAAAAGTAACTTGAGAGGAGCTATAGGAGCTGTCATCAAATATCTGAAGGGCTGCTACAGAACAAGAAAGTTGTTCTTACTTGCCTCAAGTAAGAACAACTTTCTTCACAGAAAGTTGGAACAGGAATAGAAGAATCGAAAGAGTGCAGATTTCAGTGATGGGGTGGAGGGAGCACACAAAGCCAGAAACAATGGTATTACCTGCTAGAATACCAGGGAAGCAAAATAAATCTCTTTGCTTTGACAAGTGAATGAGATGATAGCAAGCCTTTGCAGTCTTTAAATAGTAACACTTTTCTGGAAAAGTGTTTGGAAGTATACTTAAAAACTAAAGGTTGCATTTTGGCTGGCAAGTGTTATTTTGTTAAAATTCAGGGTGTTTCAAACTTTTGACAGGCAATTGTTCAGAGTTCAAACAGACAGCGATTCAAAGAGTTGAATGGCATTTGTTTTCAGTGAAGAATATAGAGAGCCGAAATCGTACCCTTTAAATTTTAAGTGTCTGTTTCTCTTGGGTGCCTGCATTGTTATATTTTTTTTAAACCAAAGTACTTTTTTGAGTATAAATAATAGAAAAGCAGCTTAGTAAGAGAAACGTGTAGCATCCTTGCATCCAAATACTCATCCAGAGTGTGAGAAATGAATAACTGTCATTTGCCCTCTTTACAAACTTGATTGGCTGCATTGTATGGCACATCATTGTATTCATTATGTTGATATATTGGAATTAAATAGGAAAACCTAAAAGCTATATGTGGAATCAGCAAGAAAGCTAGCTTGTAAGAAGCATGAAAAAAGCGATTTGTCACAAAGATAAGGTTAATCCACTAACAGGATTAATAAAACTGTGCAAGAAGGAGCATGCACGCTCCCGCTATCAACCTAACAGATTACTTAGCTTTACACAGGGACATTTTACTATCTCTCTATCATACATACATACTACTATCTGAATCAGTCCATAGGCATGGAAGATTGGAGGACTATTTCTGAAAATGTTGTTGTGCCCTCGTCCTATGATTTTATCTGGTGTCATTTAGAATCAGACTCTTCTCCAAGCTCTCCTGATTGACAGTGACTCAAGGTCTAAGACCTTAGGTTGCATCCTATCCCATCCTTACTTTTTACACCATCGTCTTTCCTGAATGAATTATTTCATTCATATTTCACCTTTCTACTCAATCAACTACAAACAATGTCTAACATTATAAAATTATAGAATGTAAGGGTGGGATGGGATCTTGGAGATCATCTTATCCAACCTCCTGCCCAGTGCAGCAACCCAACTATTCTAGCACATCTGACAGGTGGCCAATCCAACCTCTAAATACTTCTGGAAAAGGAGAGCCCACTACTTCCCAAGGTGTCTGTTTCACAGTTGAACAGCTCTTGTCATTGCCATTTGTTTCCTTGACATTGAACTAAAACCTATAATATTCCCTTTTAGTTTAAATCCATTCTTTCTTGTCCTGCTTTCTGAAACAACTCTGAGTAATTCTATCTTCTACAAGACAGCCTTCTAATATATGTTGACAGTTACGTCCCACCGCTGTCTTATTTTCTCCAGAATAAACAAACCTGGTGCCTCCACTCATTCCTCAGATGGTTTTCCTTCCAAGCCCTAATTGCTATACTTTGAACATGCTCCACTAGTGTGATGCTTAGAAGTGGTTGCAGTGTTCGAAATGCAATCTAACCAGGGGTGGGTTCTACTTACCTTTACTACCGGTTCGCAACGGGATCGCGCGCACACGCATGCCTCACTCACTCACGCGTGTGCACTTCTGCGCATGTGCAGAAGCTTCCTGACGACATCCAGGTCAGTGGGAAGAATTTCCCGCCGGTTTTACTACCAGTTCTTGCAAACCGGTCTGAACCGGGGGCAACCCATCACTGAATCTAACCTATGCCCAGTCAAGGGGAAAAATGACTTTTGATCCTGATAACACACTTTGTTCATGCCAGCTGGAATTATATTCATTGGTTCACTTGTTTTTACAGGCCTATCTTACTGTTGGTTCATGTACAACTTGTGATCCACCAAGACACCTAAATCCTTTCCACAATTTTGCATTTGTTCTTATTTAAATGCATCTTACTTTTTTGTCCATTAGTTCAGCCTAGCAAGATCCTCCTGAGTCTTCTAAGATGTTCACTCTTTCCTCTTTCTTTGTATCATTTGCAGATTTGGCAATAGTATATTAACCCCTTGTTCAAATGATTTATGAATATGTTGAACTAAACTAGGCCTAGGATGGAAATCTCTGGTACGCCACTCAATATTTCCTTCTTTATGTACAATGATTAATGCACACTCAAAATTCAAAGATTTTCAAGAAAAATATTATAAAACATACATAAAATCAATACTGAAATTAATAAATAATTAAGCATATATAAATAGGAATTTTCAACACAGGAAGGTGTGGGTTTTTTTGTGTTTTAATTGAAGTACGTTGTTTGCAGAAATGAAAAGTTATAGTTTAACATATCTTTAGTTCCAAAAAATCAGTCTGAAATTCTGATCCAAGAGGAGAAAACATAAAGGGGAGGCAAGTGTTTAATATTCTGGGGGACTTAGAAGCTAAGCTTGGTTTGTCTTAGATATAATTATGAATTTACTGTTTCAATTTTGTGTAAAAAATTATAATTTGATATCACTAAATTGGGATCAGAGTTGATCATATGCATAAATACTTTACAACTCTCCTCCCTGTCTTTTGTGATAATCTGTAGGTTTTCTATGGATATTCCAATAATCTTTATTCATCCCTCTTATCTTCTTCCCCTTCTTCAACTTCCCTGAGTATTGCTAGGCATGGTTGTTTTTCTTGTCCGTAATCTGCTTGCATCATATGCCCCGAGTGCATGATTTTTTCTTTCTTGTTGATCCACATCCCAAGGGAGCAATCAGTGTTTTACTGATTGCGGTTATGGTTTATCCTTAGTTTCATTCATGCTCTTTTGACCTTTCCGGCAAGTAGAGTAGAGTAGAGTAGAGTAGAGTAGAGTAGAGTAGAGTAGA
>WNWU01000005.1:20967194-20992872 GCA_012654045.1 Ptyas mucosa
TAGAGTAGAATAGAATAGAATAGAATAGAATAGAATAGAATAGAATAGAATAGAATAGAATAGAATAGAATAGAATAGAATAGGAGTTGGAAGGGACCTTGGAGGTCTTCTAATCCAATCCCCTACTCAGGCAGGGAGCCCTATACCATTTCAGACAAATGGTTGTCCAATCTCTTCTTAAAAACTTCCAGTGTTGGAGCATTCACAACTTCTGGAAGCAAGTTGTTCCATTGATTAATTATTCTAACTGTCAAGAAATTTCTCCTTAGTTCTAGGTTGCTTCTCTCCTTGATTAGTTTCCATCCATTGCTTCTTGTCCTGCCCTCAGGTGCTTTGTAGAATAGCTTGACTCCCTCCTCTTTGTGGCAAACCCAGAGATATTGGAACACTAATATCATGTCACCCCTAGTCCTTCTTTTCATTAAACTAGTCATACCAAATTCCAGCAACCATTCTTGATATGTTTTAGCCTCCAGTCCCCTAATAATCTTTGTTGCTCTTCTCTGCACTTTTTCTAAAGTCTCGACATCTTTTTTATATTGTGGCAACCAAAACTGAATGCAGTATTCCAAGTGTGGCCTGTATCAGGAGTTCCTGCTCCCACCAGCATTGCTGTTAGGGTTACTGAAGCTTCTGAGTCTTCCCACTACATCACCGTTGTAATTAAAATGTAGGCAGAATAATTATTATGGATAATAATGAGGGTGCAGTCATCAATTTGTTTAAGAGAGATCCGGATTTAACTAAATTGCGCTAAGAAATTTATCTAATTTTCAAGTTACTTAAATTTTAAATTGATTACTCTGCTTAGTCATTTGTTTGTTATTATTTAATGACTTAAAGTTTAAGTTAATTAAATTTCAATTGTATGCTCTGCAGTACGAATCAACCAGTGGTGAAATCCAATTGTTTTTACTACTGGTTCTGTGGCATGGCTTGGTGGGCATGGCAGGGGAAGGATATTGCAAAATCTCCATTCCCACCCCACTCTAGGACCAGCCAGAAGTGATATTTGCCGGTTCTCTGAAATACTCAAAATTTCTACTACCGGTTCTCCAGAACCTGCTGGGTTTCACCCCTGGAATCAACAATAAATTGCATGCAGGGTTATATGCATGTATATATGTCTTATAAAGCAAGAGAAATACATAGTTGGAAAACGATAACTTTATATGTCGATAACCAATTTATATGTCGATAACCAATTTATATGTCAGTATATGCCAGTACATACAGACTTGAGCAACCTTAACAAATGAACTCACAATCCAAAACAGATTAGTTTTGTTTCGAACAAATTAACGTACAAATGTTTGTCCTGGTTTGGCCAAAAGAATAATGAAATATTTTGCATTAAAAATACTGAACAATTAACACATTAAAAATACTGAAGAGTGTCTTTAATTTTATAATAACAGAGCACTACGGTATTAAACCTTCTAATCAAATATACAATAAAGTAATTAAACTTCTAATGCTAAAAGTAAGACATACTGTACATAAAATAAATAAGAATGAGTTTGAGAGAAATCACTGTAAAAAGTGATTCATAAAAGGTTGGAATTGGACCTAGTCAATATATAAATGTGGAGCTGTAATAGATGAACCTATCTCTTAGGCAGTGGTGAAATCTGAACCGGTTCGCTACCAATTCGCTGGCCACGCATGTGCGCTGTGTGCCAAGCATATGCTGTACGTGCACATGTACACCAAAGGCACACTGTGTGCACATGCACAGTGCACACCAAACACGGCCTACATGCGCATGAACAGTACATGCCAAAAGGAGGCTTGGGAAGGTAAGTAGAACAGTGAAGGAGGGGGGATCAGCTGTGCCGTGAGATTTAGCTTCACTAGAAAGCAGGATTTCCTGCTTTCTAGCAAAGCCAAACCACGCGGCACAGCTGATCATCAGAAATACCAGTTTGGACGAACTGGTAGCTTTTTTAAACTACTGGTTCGACTGAACTGTTAGCTTTTTTTTTACTACCGGTTCACCCGACCTGGTAGTTTTTATCACTACTGATTTGCCTGAACCGGAGTGAACCGATAGAATTTCAACCCTGCTCTTAGGTTTGTTTCATAACAAACTTGGAAAAGACTTTGTCTATGAATATAAAGTACAAGCTAACTAATATAAGTAAGTACATCAGTCAAGCCAGATATAAAACTCTGGGTGCCCTTTTATATGAGTGGAGATATACCTTCATATCTAGTACCAATATTTTTTAAGTTGTTCCTACCCCCTTCCCGCACCCATGGCTGTATATAGCAAGATCAGATCTTATTTCAACCTATAAGGGCTAGAGACAACATATGTTATTGTCATTATTAATTATTATCAGGGTTGGTTACGCGGTCAGTCAGATGTTTAGACTGGATTTGACATTTTTATCCACCTATCGAGTCCTTCCCAAGGACCTAGGATAGTCAGATGTTGTTTGATGGTGTTAAAGGTACTGTCTATTGCAGCATGTAAGCTGTTCCAAGTAAAACTGCTTTTGCGATTGAGTGATGGTGATTTTGTCAATGCTGATGGTGTTCAAGTGGCGCTCCAGATGTTTTGGGATTGCCTATTACTAATGGTGCTATTGTTGATCTCTTTTGCTCTCTCTTCCTATTTGCAGGCCTTTGTATTTTGTGATTTTTCTCCAGGTCTTTCTTTTCCATTCTGGTGTCTCCAGGTACTGCAACATTAACTATCTAGACTTTGCATTGATCTGTAGACCAGATCTGTAGTTTGGACCTTCAGTAATTTCTAAGTAAATACATAAAATAAAAGTAGAAGTTTGAAAATGTTTGAGAATTATCCAGTGTACTGCTGAGGGAACTTCAGAAGGAACATAGTCATTCCCTATAAAATGCTTCTTTAACCCTCATCCCATATTTTAGTTTTATATATTGATTGTGTAGTTATCATGTAGTAACCAAGAGATGCAGGCAATTTTCAGTGAATCTTAAATTAATGCACAGTAATTTTTTTGTAGGAAAATTCAGAGCAATTTGGAATGGGAGCTCTCTGATTCATCACAGACAAATAGCTGTATCTGTACCAAAGATCTGGGCTTCCTTCATTGCAACCACTAGCATTGTGTTTCTAAAGTACAGAGCACTATATGATATGGTCATTGCCATTCTTGAATATGGCTATGATCATTTCCCTAATGGTGGCAAGGTCTCAGCTTCTGTGGTCACTTCCAGATCTCAGTTTCTTTGCAATCTTTTTGTTGCTGTTGCTTTAAAATATGCTCTGCGCTCTCTTTGTCCTGATGGTAAATTAGTGACACTCCTGTTTACACCATCTCGAAAGTAACTCGAAGACCCTAAATCATAGCTGAGTGCAGCATTTATGCTTATAGATGCTTTTTTCCCGAGGAAGTGGAAGTGACAGGATGGTTATTATTGCCAGGCGCGTGTCTTACGCTGCTGTTTATGCAGAAAGGCATGCAATTTTTCTAATTCTTTTCTGGCTCCAGGCATGCCTCCTGCTGGGTCCTGCTGCTTGCCGTCTTCCTACCTGAACATGTGCCAAATCTTTAATAATCGGTGGCGAGCTCAACCTCTTCTTATCATAATTACTGTAATTACCGCCTTAATTCATAAATCTAAAAGGGTCTTGCGGTGGGGACTCCAGGAGTTGTGGTCTTCAGCACCAGAGCGGCGGACAGCTCCTTCCAGTAGCGTTTGGAAAAAAAATAAACCCCAGGAAAGACGCTAAGCTATCTCTTCCCAAGATAGATCCCACGGAGATCCGGGAAACTGGCTGCGTGGAGAAAGGCATCAAGCAGCTTTAGCGCATGACTCGGAGTTAATTAGCCACTTGCAAACTTCTCGCGTTGGATCAGTAGACTTTGCGCAGCCTCCCGTTTTTTTTTTCCCCTCAAAACCAACTCTGTGATTTTAAACGGCGGAGATCCTCCCACTTAAAGGCGGGGAAATGGGTGGTCTCAGGGCATCGGGAGCGCTCATAAAACCCCACCTCTCGTTTTAGGACTGCAGCTGTAATTGGCTAGATGAGGAGGTACTGGAAGAGATGTTAAGCTGGCTGCTTCCACCCATGGCTCTGCACACACACAGGGGCGGGTTGTGCCGGGGAGAGCGGGAGGCTGGGCTCCGAGGTGGCGGAGGCGGTGGAGGAGGAGAAAGCGGTGGCGGAACCGATGTTTCCCCAGCCTGCTTGCCTACTTCGGTGACCGAGCCGCTCCTGCTGCTGGGTTGCTGCCTGCGGCCGGAGGATCCGTCCGAGCGAGGGCGGCTGCTGACGCCGCCGGTGGAGATGATGGCGGAGGGCGGCGGCGGCGGGCAGCGGCTCAAGGCGCTGTCCCTGCTAGAGGCAGCCCGCTGCCGCTATGAAAGCCTGCAGATTTCCGACGATGTCTTCGGGGAATCGGGCCAGGATAGCAGCGGCAACCCGTTTTACAGCACCACCGCGGAGTCCCGCTCTGCCTCCGAGGAAGAGGAGGAGGAGGAGGTGGAGGAGGGCGAAACCCCCGAGGGAGGACGCAGCCATCGGGGCAGGACTGGTGGACGCCAAGGCTCCAAGGCGTCGGCAGCAGAAGAGCAGGAGGAAGAGCAGCAGCAGCAGCAGCAAGTGCAGGCTGGCTTGGAGGCGAGTTTCCTGGGTCCCGCGGAGCAACAGCGGCGGGAGGAGGAGGAGGAAAGCGAGAGGGGCTGGAGCCAGAGCCTGCGGAACACCCTGACCCCTTCCTTCAAGGATAGCAGCGGTAAATCGGCTCGCGTCTCTGAATGACTTGGCCGGTGACTCAGGATGTGTGGGTCCCTGTGCGTGTGTGTTGCAGGAGTAGGGCTCCTGTTCTGGAGGAGTGTGGGAGAAAGTGGGGTTGGCGAAACGAGGCAGTGAGAGGTCGCCCGACCCCACCAACCCGATACTTCAAAAGCATCCCGGAACTCTACCTTAGGGGGAACAATCTTTGGGTTAGGAAAGACGCCCGGACTCAGTGCTGGGATAGACTGCTTTTCCCCATTGGGTTATAAAGAAGCAGCCCTTTCCTTAAATCAGTTTCCCTCATTCCTGTGCCTTCCAAATGGTTTGGATTCTAACTACCATCACTCTTGGCTCGGTGATCAATAGTCATGGTGGCACATGGTAAGAGTGGTCTAGCTCAGCTGGGGGGGGGAGGGGATGGCTGCCTTAAAGGGTTGCATTGGCTTTATTTCCACAGAACTGAAGCTAGTTCTGGCGACCCTCTGTTGCATTGGTTGCGGTGGTGTCGCCTCTGCTCTCTTTCTGCAAGTGGAAAGAGTCAAGAAGGGGTTTTTGTGGAAAAGCACAGCTGTGTGGAAAAACAGGCTCCTCAGTTGTAGTCCTTGTCAGACTACATTGTAGGAGTCAGGGCAAGACTCCTTTATGGGAGAAAATTGTGCAAGTGCAAGAAGGAGGCAGATCTCCTGCCAATGCCAGTCACTGAAATTTTATTACTGTAATTTCAAATCAAAGTGAATATAGTTCAGTGATATAAAATGGAGAAGTAGGAAGTAATCTATGTGTCCAAATCTACTTCGAAGGTAGATCTTCAAAGTAATTGCAAATATATAATGGGTTGCATGCATTCTGAAGTGCAAAAATCCTGGGCTACTGAGCTGCCTGATTTATTTTTTTAAAAGGTGCCTCGGGATGTGACACTATAGGTAAAGGGACAGCCGTCTACCATAACTCCCCTCAGTCTGTTATTCTCACATATGTCGGGGCTGCTGGCAATTCTGCTAGCTATAATCCAACATATATTTCAAATAATCTGCATCTTCCAAGTATAACAAGAACTGTTGTGGTAGATCAGGACTTTTTACTGCAAGTACCTGGGTATTCAGTGGCTGAGCCGTGCCAGCTAATTGTAAAGAATTGGGCAGTAACCAACCATAAACATCTGAATATCTTTTAGGCATCTGTAAAGAATTTTGGATCTCCAGGATAACTATGACAGCCTAGCTCTGAATGTCTAATGCACTCTAGCTTACTGAACAAATTCTTCATTTTTTGTTATTAACCCTTTGAGAGCTGGGGTCAGGAAAAAAAACTGCAACTGGCTTTTTAGCTTCAGTTTTCTTTGGTTTCATTTTAATATTGTCAAGAATTTGGAAAACAGTTTCAGAAACTGACGAATCACTTTTTCTTACCGGTAATAGAGTCAACATGCAAGTAAAGTAGGGATATGTTTGAGAGTAAGTAATTGTTGCTCATTGCTTTTGACAATTAAGGGTTAAGTTCTGCAATTGAATGTTCCTTATTTGATTGCCCGGAAGATGCAAGATGGTCATATAATATATAGCACAGAGCCAGCTTTTTTAATCATCCTATCATGATCTGGTTTTCCTCCAAAACAAGCATATAGAGCCAAGAGTCATTGAATGCTGAACTATGAGTTATAAACATTCATGCATGAATCAGCCATAAGGATAATTATGAAAAGTAGAACACATGATGCAGGATTCTGGCATTTTGCACTATTGCACAAATTGTAGGTCTTTGTTGCTTTCACCTGGGCTGTATGTAAAAAAAAATATCATTGAATTAATGTATATAGCTTGTTGATTGTCTACATCAAATGAGACTTCCAAAGATACAAGTTACGAAAGTCAAAGTTAGACCAGAAACCTATGCACAATTCTTAACTGGGTCTAACAAATACTGCATCTTACAATATGTGCAAGGCTAGATGTCTTTGGAAGGTGATAGTTTGGGTGAGTGACATTTTTATTGTTGGGTTTTGCCATTTGCATAATGCACTATCCCTTATAATGCATATCCCTTGGAGCGTATGCACCAAGACAAATTCCTTGTGTGTCCAATCACACTTGCCCAATAAAGAATTCTTTTCTTTTCTATTCTATTAATTATGCTGAACATTCATTCTGCTTAGTTATAGAATAGTGAAGACCTTTGAACCATAGAAGACGATAAAAACAAGTACAATAAAGCCTCTTTTGATTCCTGGTGATTTTATAGACGCATCTGTGATTTCTTAGCCAACTAAGTGATGTACTACTGCTTTCATCTGAAAGTTTTTCAAAATCATAAATCTAGCCAAAATATCTGGAAGACTTGAATTGTCTGTTTTACCCTAGTATAACCAGGACCAAATCTGCTTAGCTTCCACGTCCAGAGAAGTTTAACCGGGTGCTGCCACCTGTTGAAGTACACTTGGCAATATATATTTTTTTTAAAAAATAAACCTCTTTCAAACTGGTCTAGTATTTATTAGAATTCCGAAGGGCAAAAATGCTTTGTTTTCAGAAAATTATTTTCTAGCCTGTAATATTTTGCTCTGCGATTTTTAAAATAAAATATACAAGTGTGGGCAATGGCCTCTCCGGATTTGGAAAAAAATGCAAAGCTGGCCAATAGCACAGAAAACATATACAGACACACTCCATAGAGGGCTCCAGCTACTCTAGCCCAGGACTGGGAGAGCAGTCAGTTTTTTAAGCATCTGGAACACCATCCAGGGGGAAATCACCAAGATCTCAGAAAGACTCTAATTCCAGAAGGCAGATATTGTGTGACAAGTAGACATGCTTCCTGGTTCCTGACAGGCAACTTAATTTAACTGAAGGGGTTTGGAATGTGCAACCCTACTGGTTCATACTGACTGCAGTTACATGGTCCCTCAAATAACTGGGCCCAATGTCATGCAGGGCTTTATAGGTCACAACCAGCTCCTTGAAATCACAACTGGCAGCAAATTTGAAATCAGTGCAGCTCATGGAACACATTTCACTTGGGCATACTGAGGCATGCCCATCATTGTCTGCACCTCTGCATTCTGGACCAGTTGAAGCTTCTGAGGGTCTTCAAGAGCAGCCCCACTGAAATAATTGAGTAGGAAGAGATTACTCCCTGAGTGACTGTCTGACGGACCTACTGATTCAGGAAAGAGTACAACTGGAAGTGTGCAAAGACTCTTTTGCCCATAGTTGGCACCTAGAAGTCCAAGAAGACACCCCTCCCCCCGCCCCAGACTGTGCACCACTCTTGCATAGATAAGTGATACCCTATCCAAGTTTAAAATGGAATTTTCCTGAATCTAGATGACACTAGCAACAGCTACTTTGGTCTTGACTGAGCTAGGTATAGTTTTTCTATATCCAAGCATTGGGACAGAGCTTTGTCGGCTTCACTTAGCTGGCCTGGGGTTGAAACATATAATTGGGCATCTTTAGCATATTGCTTATAGCAAACCTCAAATCTCTCCCACCCCCTATATCATGTAAATTGTGAATGAGGCGTGAGGGTCAAGTCCTGTGATACCCCACAAAGAAGAAATCTAGGGAGCAATATCTCCCTATCCCTTTAATCAACACCAACTGGAACTGACTGTGAATGAAGGAAAAGAACTGCAGTAAAGCAATTTCAAAGTCCTGGAGCTTAGCCAGAAGGATAACATGGTTGACGGTTTTTAAAACTGCTGGAGAGATAAAGGAGCATAAGGATGGATGTACCAACACCATCCTGGCTCTGCCACTTATCATCGGCAATTACAACCAAGGCTGTCTATTCTAAATTTCAGGCTGAAATCTAACTCAAACAGGTCTAGATAAACTGCTTCCTCAGATTTTTTGATGGCTGCAGCATGACGTCCTTTTCAATAACCTTCTCTTTTGTACCTGTTTTGTATTAAGATGCATTGGTCAAAATGTTTTTTTTTTAATGCTCCAAGGAACTTCATATTTATTTACCCATAAATATGGGACATAGATCAAGAAACATACTGTGAATTTGTTTATCTAAGCTTGAGGAGACTAACTCAGATAAGATGAAGCTTATGTAGGCTAACCTTATATATACAAGTTTTCCCTATTGCCGTTAGGATTGGCTGGAGTCCAATCAAAGTATATATCAAAATGGGAACCTGTCTAGACATTTTGGGAAGGCTCCTTTAACTCAGGCAGGCAAAGTCAGCGGTTACATAATTGCTGTGATTGCAACAAGGCTGTAGAGCAACAGATCAGGAACTGTACTGTACAGTCCTATGAAAGCCAGCCTTTCATTGGAGTGGTAACTTAAGGCTCTCCAGATGTTGCTGAATTGTAGCTCCTAGCAATCTTCACAATTAGCCTTATTGGCTGTTGCAGCGGGGAGTTCTGTTTCAGCAACATCAAAGTGCCACAGGTTTACCCCCACAGGTTTTGGATGGCTTTGTGTGTGTTGTGCTTTCATGTCTTAGAGCACGAATAAGCCAATAAAAACATAACCCACCTCTGGAATTTAGTTATAGCCCACCCTTTGTGGAATATTAAAATTTGCCCTTTGAACCTCAGTATGTTCAGAAAAAATATAACCTGTTGATTTTAATTACGCTTACTTCTATTCTTCACAAGGTAAAACCACGGAGTTAGTAAAATTGAGAACTGGAAAACATTCCGGATTGTATGAATTTAAGATAGATTTTATATTTGTTTTTGTCTGAAAAATACTTTGGCATTGAGTTAGATACCTCTTGAATCACACAGCTTTCCTCTCTTCAATTCCCTCACTGAATGGCAAAATGGTGTTTATGGTCAACTAATACTTTCCTTCTTTATACTTATATTTATTTGTTTATGAAACATATATGGCCACTTCGCTTATGTACTGTAGGGTGGCTCCCAATGTGAACAATAAAAGAAGTAATAAAAACCAGCATTCCAAAAAAGTCCAACACCTGATGGCCTCACTACATAAACAATCATAGTTTCTGGACTATATAGCTTTACCCTATCCCAAGAGAAGAAGCCAGCTTTTTCAGGCCTTCCAAAAGACTAAAAGTGTAAGGGCCTGCTAGATTTCAGGGAGGAGACTGTTCCACTGGGCAGGGACCACTACTACCGATAGGAAGGTGCACTGGTACATCCTGTTAGATGACATCTTTTAAGAGAAGAGACCTGAAGGGCCCACCTTTTCTGATTAAATTAGATTTAGAAAGCAGAGCAAGTTATGAGCAAACCAGAAATCAAACAAAAAAAGGACTGCATAGTAAAAAAGTTTTTAGAAGTTTATGAAAATGATTTCTGTATTAGGGCATGTCTATTCTGGAAGAGTAGTGTGGCAATTGTGGTTCTTTTTAGCTTCACAAGTCTGGGGGATAGGTGGTGGAAACACAGTGGCCAGCCCTACATTATCTAATGGTTGTATTTGCACTCACCTGGGGTAATTATTTACCCAGGTATGCTGGCAGCATACCACCACCAATGTCCTGTCAGATGGAAACATGGCATTTTCTATATCTTTTCCCTTGATGGGTGGGAGATTGTTATTTCCTTCTGTTCTGCTTGCTTTTACTTTTGAGGGGAAATAAATAATGGAGATTTCAGGTGTGTACTTTATGTCAATAGTAAAAAGGAGCTCCTATAGAACAACTCTTATTTCACAGGATTCCTCAAGGACTTATTGCTGGCAGCAGGAAGAAAAGGTTAATTCTGTTAACTCTTACGTCCCTGGTTTCATTACCTGGCAGACTGAGATTGGTTAGTTTCTCCTCAAAGAACCCTGGACTCAAATGATCCTTTTTTAATTCCCTCACTGACTGTATGTAAGTATTTGTACCTCATGCTGAAAGCCAGTTTGTTGTAAGGGCTGAAGGCCAGAAACTTTGAGTCTTTGAGACTTTGAGTCCTGCCTTAGGCACGAAATTGATTCAAAGGCAGCTCCATCTGCAACTTTTTGTTAGCTCTCCTTGAGCCAGTTAAGCATATTGACTAAATTCACCTTTTATATTTAATTATGGGAGGGGGGAGAGAGAGGGGGGGAGGGAGGGAGGGAGAGAGAGAGAGAGAGAGAGGAGAGATGGTAGACATGAAAACCTAACTGCAACCGCACCCCTCTGTATATGGATGTTGTGTTGATGCATAGACAAAGGAATAGGGGGCTTTGACCATGTGGTCATGCCTGCTGCCTAGGCCTCTTACCCCACCCCAACTATAGTCATCCCTGCTTTATTGTGAATTGTTTAACCACAGTTTTATTGAATAAATCAAAATAGGCTTGGATTGCAGAACAGACTAAATAAGTCAAAGCTAAACAAAACATGTTTTGACGCAAGTGTGCGCATAAATCCAGTCTCTGCTCCTTGATGATAAAATGAAAAAGAACATTCTACTGGTATTCCAGCTAGTCAGATCTTCAAAAGTCAATAGTAATATATGAAAAACAAAGAACTGAGGCCTTGTTGTCTTGTAATGACTAAAAATCTGTGTATACCCTTAAGGAAAGTGAAATCTCAGTAGATCGGAGTTAAAGGAGAAAATGTACTAAGTTTCTTCAGCCAACTTCACATTAACACATTTGTTACCATTTGTTTTTGCATTGAAGCATTTTGGGCATTTAATGGTATTATTTAAAGCCACACTCACAGAAGTACGGTATATACTAACAAGTTTCAGCAAAAGATATATTATCATCAAAAAGTTCATTGAAGCAGTTAGCCATGGAGTCATTTACTCCATGATGATGTTATTAGTCATTTTCTTACTAGAAAAATGCTTAAAATGAACTGCTAATTTTGTCTTAGAAAGAAGAGTCTAAAAGAAGGATTTTAAAACTGAGCTCTATGATTCCAAGTGGCTTCAATTAACATTTTTTTCATCCTTTTATACAATTGCAAATTTAATGCTCCTATATTTTAGGAAAGGAAGCAAATGTCTTATTTAAATCAGTATCTTATTGTATAGTATATAATAAATTTACTGTATATAATAAATAAGGTAATGCAGTGTTTTATATCTAATGATGAGTTAATGCTGAAGAAATTGGTTTTTTGATTCAGTAGAGGGTAGTGTGAGCAGACAAGGAGGACATACATTTTGGTTGGTTTCCTTTTCTCATAGGGGTGATGCAGTGGCTCAGTGGTTAAAACACTAGGCTTGTCGGCTGGAAAGCTGGCAGCCTGGGTTCGAGACCCGAGCACTATACGACAGGGTGAGCTTCCACCCTCTCCCCAACTCCTGCCAACCTAGCAGTTTGAAAGCATGCAAATGAGATCAGATAAATAGGTACTACTTAGGTGAGAAGGTAACCGTGATGCCATGTTGGACACATGATCATGGCTGAATGGCCTTGAAACAAAGATGAGCACTACCCTCTATAGTCGGCAACAACTAGTGGAGTTAAATCCTCAAGGATTCTTTTACCTTCTCTCATTAGGCTCCATCACTGCATTTCTTTAGATCTATCCCATACAATAGATGGCTTTCCAGAAGAGTGCCAGAGGTGGCAAAAAGGACTTCAAGTAACAGCAGGAAAGGTGGAAGAAGGAATCAGTGAAATTCATCTCCCTCCCCCCCCTTTTAAAAATAACAAACACTTCTGTGGAATTAAACAGCTTTCTGTCAATAGAAGAAAGCTGTTTTACAATTACTGGGTAAAACTAGGTTGCTTAGGCAAATGAAGTTATTGGGATTACAATTACTGCGAGTTCAATTCTCACCAGGCTCAAGGTTGACTCAGCCTTCCATCCTTTCTAAGGTGGGTAAAATGAGGACCCAGTTGTGGGGGCAATAAACTGACTTTGTATAAAATATACGAAAGTATGAAGGCTATTGCCAGAAAACAGGAAAATGCCTGTTTTTCAAGAAACAATTCTTTGCAGGCAGGAGGATGTCATGAAATGAAAGAACAAGCTTCCTCTGACAAAAGTTATCATAACATTTCAAGAAGAATTGGGCTTCTTGTGCAGCCCCAACTTCTACTGTTTCTTTGAATATTCATAAACATGTGAAGATAGTATTAGAATAGACCAGGGGTGTCAAACTCAAGGCCCGGGGGTCAGATCCAGCCCGTGGGGTGCTTAGATTTGGCCTGCGGGGCCACCCTGGAAACAGTGAAGGTGCCTCTGCCAGCAAAAACAGAGCTTGCGAGGCCTACGGATGGCCCTCCTGAGCTCTGTTTTTGCTGGCAGAGGGTTGCAGGAGGGCATTGCAGCTGAAAACGGAGCTCGGGAGCCCGTTTTTGCTGGCAGAGTGCTCAGACCACCACAAGCGCCCCAAACAGTTGAGCTGGCCATTCCCACCCTGGCCCCCTGAGGTCAAACACAATCCTGATGCAGCCCTCAATGAAATCAAGTTTGACACCCCTGGAATAGACCAAGAGTGTCAAACTCGCGACCAAGGGCCGAATGCATCACGCGTTGGCATTGCCCACACCCGTTTAGCGAAGGGGAAAAAAGTTGTGATATGTCATGTGACACCGCCATGATAAGGCGAGCTTGACACCCTTGGAATAGACATTAAATATTTTGGGTGTTGCTAAGCCTTCTCGATTGTCCAGACAAGAAGGACAACAATGAATACCAGCTCTGTCTAGGGAAGGTTCCTTCTGAATAATTTCCCTTGATCCCTTTGCTTTTGTGGACCGAGATGTCTTTTCCATGACAATTTTCTAATCTGTAGGCTCTTCCTCCAACCACCCAAGGACATCCCCACATACTCTACCATTTCAGGGTCCCATGAACAGCTCTTACTTAAAGCAACTAGGTAAGAGAATATGTTCTCTCCGATCCAATAAGTGATTAATAGAAGAGGCCCTAGATAGAAAAGATTATTTCCACAAAGAAGTAATAGGAACTATGTATGGGTATGAAGCAGCCACACTTGGCCATGCTCAGACCATTTGTGCCAGTGGTGAAGACCACAGGAATCACAATTTACCTTTGTGAAGGTGTTTCACTATTGTTCCAAGGCCTCACCTGGAAGTTCTGCCAACCAAAAGAAGATTTTGTGCATGCAAATAGATAAAACTTTGGACGGGCAGGAGATGAAGTGATATGGCTGGTTTTAGAGGTAAAGTGTGCGTGGTGAATGCGGCTTCTCCAAAGTGATTCAAAACTGCACACACCTTAGTTGAAAAGAGTCACACAGTCCTAGCAAAGGCATCGGATTTTTGGCTGCTGAGAGTCAAGTAAAGGTTCAAAAAGACTCTCCCCAATCCGACTGAAAAGGTAACAAAGGTGACAGATGACATCGAAAGTAAGAAGGATACACTATCCCAAAGGGAGATAACCATTGGCTAAAGCATTATCAACAGGTCATATGTAAATAATTGAAATAATATGCAAATAATACTATCAGATGTAAATAAAGTCACCAGAGCTCTGGTGGCGCAATAGACTAAGGCACTGATTAACATTCACTTACATCTGCTGCCTGCAATTACTGCAAGTTCTAATCTCACCAGGCTGAAGGTTGACTCAGCCTTCCATCCTTTCTAAGGTAGGTAAAATGAGGACCCAGATTATGGGGGCAATAAGCTGACTTTGTATAAATATACAAAAGTATGAAGGCTATTGCTTAACGCATTGTAAGCCGCCCTGAGTCTCTGGAGAAGGGCGGCATATAAATCAATTTTTTTTAAAAGAAGCTAGTAACATAAAATATTCTGTGGCTTTGTCATGGCGAGGACTTATGAGATGATTAAACCTAGGAGAATTCTAAAACAAACACTGAAGTGATAATAGTATAGCATAAACAGTATGGCAGGATTGGAGTCCACCCACCCATCCAGTGAGAACATTCAGTTGAAAGTCCTGTCTCTCTCTGAAATGAGGAAGGAGAAGAGGAGGTAACAGATGGCTCCAGGGGTGGGCTTCAAAAATTTTAGCAAGGGATTCTCTGCCTGGTTGCTGGGTGGGTGTGGCCATGGTGGGTGTGGCCTAGTCGGCCTCCTGCACTATGGCGGGGGTGGGTTGCCCTCCCTGGGCTCCGGAGGCTTTCCTTGAGCCTCTGGGAGGGCGAAAACGGCCTCTCCGGGCTCCAGAGGCCCATTTCCTGCCTTCCCGAACTTCCGTAGGCCCATTTTTTATTATTATTTATTTATTTTATTAGTTTGATTTATATGCTGCCCTTCCCTGGAGATTCAGGGCGGCTTACAATGCTTTTAAGCAATAGCCTTCATAATTTTGTATATACCTGCTTAGTAGGGCTTTTTGGCCCCCCTAAGCGGTGTTCTATTTTATACAAAGTCAGTTTATTGCCCCCACAAACCGGGTCCTCATTTTACCTACCTCGGAAGGATGGAAGGCTGAGTCAACCTTGAGCCTGGTGAGAATTGAACTTGCAGGAATTGCAGGCAGTTGGCAGCTAAGTACTACTTTAACAGTAGTTTAGTCCACGCGCCACTAGGCTCTTTTGCCCTCCCCGAACCTCTACACGCGCCCTGAACTTACCTGCATCCAAAACAGGACGTGTGGGGATTTCTGGGAGGGGTGGGGAGGGGCAGGCAGGGGCAGGCAGGAGTGGGATTTGGGGGTTCTCTGAACTGCACAGAATCTTACTTAGAGGTTCTCCCAAACCCCTGCAAACCCCCAGGAGCACCCTCTGCCTCTTTTATGGATGAAAACACGATTGTATTTTAAAAACTTTTTAAAATTTGCTGCTAGGAGGATACTCACCAAGAAATTATTCTTGGTGCCACCAGTGTAAAAGTCTTATCTCTTATGTCTACTGCTCTCTCTCCATTTCCACATTATTCATTTACAAATTCAGTCACAATAGGAACAACCAGTGAATTAAATTGTCTCTTGGGAACTGGTTTGTCTAGTTTGAGAGTGACATTCAATGTTCTTTGGCAATATATACATAAACACAAAACCACTGCGGTCTTATTAAACTGAACAAATGTGTTATGTAGCACTGGAAAGTAAAAAGTCTAAGTAGACCGTGACAAGGCAACCATCCTTCAATAATGCTGGGATCCTCAAAAGATACTGTGTTTCCCCAAAAATAAGACTCTGTCTTGTATTTTTTTGAACCCTGAAATAAGCGCTTGGCCTTATTGCCATGCGCTCAAAAGCCCGATTGGGTTTATTATCAGGGGATGTCTTATTTTGGGGGGAAACAGGGTAATAAAAAGATTTAGAAAAGAAAACTACACCATTCATCACAGTCAAGAAGATTTGGGTTCATTATTTTGATTTCCATCAACCGAAATTATGTCGTGATAGTGCAAAAATGTTCTAGCCATGTTTGTTTGTCTCTAATTGTCATTTTGGTATCTAGCTGTCCATTTTTACTGCAAAAATAAGCAAGATTCATTCCTTCACTCAATTTTGATGCAGTTTGACTTCAATAACTCTGGGTGACTCGTGAAATAAATAATAATATAGAAAGAACAAGTAAATAGGAATAGATTAAAAATTAATCCAGCATAGTAGAGCAGTGAGAATAACCCCGAGAAACAAGACGAAGAGCTGCAACCAAGACAATGATCACTTAAGAACAATTTGAATCTGAGGCAGAAGCAAAAGCCACAGGAAATAGGTGATACTCCCTGTCCTAGACCCTGTAAGACTTTCTAGGTGATGATCAGCACTCTGAACTATACTGGGAACTATCCTGGCAACCAGTGAAGCTCATGAAGCAAAGTTGCCAAATGTGAGGATGCTGAACCAAGTCCATCACAACTGCTATGCTACATTCTAGATCTATTGGAGCTTCCAACTCAGGTTCAAGGACACCCCCTTGAGAGCTCATTGCAATAGTCAAACTGCAAGATGACAAAGTCATAGCACATAGAACAATAGGGTTGGAAGAGATCTTGCAGGTTTTCTAAACCAATCCCCTGCTCAAGCAGGAGATCCTATACCATCCCAGACAAATGGCTGTCCAGTTTCTTCTTGAAAACCTCCAATGATGAAGCACCCACAACTTCCAGAGGTAAGCCATTCCACTGATTAATTCTCACTGTCAGAAAATTTCTTCTTAGTTCTAGGTTTCAAAAGGCAAGACAAGAAGCAATGGATGAAAACTAAGCAGGAGAAATTTCCTGATAGTGAGAACAATTAACCACTGGAATAGCTTGCTTTCAGAAGTTGTGGTTGCTCCATCACTGGAGACTTTTAAGAAAAGATTGCACAGCCATTTGTCTGAAATGATATAGGGTTTCCTGCTTGATCAGGGAGCTGGACTAGAGGACCTCCAGGTTCCTTCCAACTCTGTTATTATGTTAGGATCTCTCTTTAATGATCTTCCACCTGTTACTTCTTGTCCTGCCCTCAGGTATTTTGAAGAATAGGTTGACCCCTTCTTCTCTTTGATAGCCCCTCAAGTACTGGAAGACTGTTATCACATCACCCCTAGTTATTCTCTTTGCTTTACTAGATATACCCAGTTCCCTCAATCATTCATTGTATGGTTTAACCTCCATATTCCTTTTCATCATCACTTCATTCTTTCTACCCTGTTTCCTCCAAAATAAGACATCCCCTGATAATAAGCCCAATCGGGCTTTTGAGCGCATGGCAATAAGGCCAAGCACTTATTTCAGGGTTCAAAAAAATATAAAACAGGGTCTTATTTTCAGGGAAACACAGTAAGGTCTTAGCATCTTTTTTATATCATGGTGACCAGAATTGGACACAATATTCCAAATCTGGTCTCACCAGTGCAATATAAAATGGTACTACCACTTCCTGAGATTTGTCTGAAGGGGTGCTTGATCCAGAAAAAGGTGCTACTGGTATACCAGTATACCAGTATACTGGTATACATGTAGAGTACCTCAGGGGTTGGTCTTCTCTCCCCTCTTGTTCAACATCTATATGAAGCCGCTGGGGGAGATCATCCATGGTTTCAGGGTGAGGTATCATCAGTACGCTGATGATACCCAACTTTTTATATCCACCCCGAACCAGCCCAGTGATGCCCTCAACGTGATGTCCCGGTGCCTGGAAGCGGTGCACCTCTGGATGGGGAGGAACAGGCTTCAGCTCAACCCTGCCAAGACGGAGTGGCTGTGGGTACCGACATCTCAGTTCCAAGGAAATATTCCATCGTTGGTCATAGGGGACCAGGTGTTGCCCCCTGTCGAAAGGGTGTGCAATTTAGGCATCCTCCTGGATTCATGGTTGACTTTGGAAGATAATGTTGCAACTGTGACCAGGGTGGCATTTGCACAGATTCATCTGGTGCACCAATTGAGCCCCTACCTGGACCGTGATGACCTCCATACAGTCACTCATGTGCTTGTGACCTCCCAGATTGACTACTGCAATGCTCTCTACATGGGGCTGCCCGTGAAGACTACTCGGAGGCTTCAGGTGGTGCAGAATGCGGCCACGCGGGTAGTGATGGGAGTGTCCCGACATTCCCATGTTACACCCCTTCTGCACGACCTGCATTGGCTACCGGTTGCCCTCTGGGTGAGATTCAAGGTGCTGGTTATCACCTATAAAGCCCTAAATGGCTTAGGCCCAGGGTACCTAACAGACCATCTGTGGCCAGCAACAGCTCCCCATCACCCGGTGCGTTCCCACAGGGAGGGCCTCCTTGGAGTGCCGTCGACCAGGCAGTGTCGTCTGGCGACTCCTTGGGAACGGGCTTTCTCTGTGGGCGCACCTACCTTATGGAATCAACTCCCCCTGGAGCTCTGGGTGGCCCCTGACCTGCGCTCTTTCTGCCATAACCTTAAGACATGGTTATTTCACCAGGCCGGATTGGATTGAAGGGGTTTTTAAGGGGAGTTTTAATGGTTTTTAACACCTAATATTGATTTTGTTTGTTTATGAGTTCTTGTCTGTGAGCCGCCCTGAGTTCTTCCCGGAGAGAGGGCGGCATATAAGCTTAATTAATAAATAAATAATAAATAAATAAATAAATAAATAAAATACCAGGTGGAGCTCTTTCCACAAGTCTCCTGCTCTTCTGAACTTTCTGAGATAGTTGCTTCTAATCTGTTCATTTAAAATTATGTTAAGTAATACCGAGGATATATAATTATATGCTGAATAATCACAAAATAATCAAATAACCAAAATGGTAAAGGGCCTGCTTATTTAATTCAGGGAATATCTGTCTCCTGGAGTTTCTGCTCATCCTGCATGATCAGACAGAGTTGGCATGCTTTAGGTTCCATCAGCTAAACAATACCAATAGAAATAGCACTTAGACTTATATACCACTTCACAGTATTTTAAGCCCTCTCTAAGTGGTTTACAGAGTCAGCCTATTGCCCCCAACAATCTGGACTCTCATTTTACCCACCTCGGAAGGCTGGAAGGCTGAGTCAACCTTGAGCCTGGTGAGACCCGAACTGCCGAACTGCTGGCAGCTGGTGATCAGCAGAAGTAGCCTGCAGTACTGCATTCTATCCATTGCGCCACCGTGGCTCAAAGCCATCTTATAAGGTCCAGAAGGTGGGCCTTCTCTTCTCATGGTTGCTCTCTGGAACAACATACCTCAAGAGGTTTATATGATCTCTAGCCTGACTTTGTTTAGATGGGTCCCCAAAATTAACTTTTTCACTGGGTCTCTTAAAGCAGAGGCCTCCAACCGTGGTCACTTTAAGACTTGCTGGCTGAGGAACTCTGGGAGTTGAAGTCCACAAGTCTTAAAGTGGCCAAGGTTGAAGACCCTTGTCTTAAACGAATGTTTTATACTCCAAGTTGTATATTTTATTGCTGTTTGGGGACATATATCATTCTTGTTATTTGTTACATTGTTATGGATTTATTTTTTTTTATGTTGTATGCTGCTCACAGTCAATACAGAGTTGAGCAGCCTTAAAAATGTGATACATTTCTCCCCTATAGAGGTATGTATGGTAAAAAAAAAATTAAGGAAGATTATTTGAGAAGATCATCCAAGAGTTTGAAACATTCAGAAGTGGTTCAAAGTCAGAAACAAGTCCCCTTCCTCTTGAGACAAATCAGAGTCTTGAAAAATGTGCACTTATATACAAAAAATAAAGGAAGTTTTTAACAGGGTGGATTTCTGTACAGGGTGAGAAATTACATATTTCTAAGCAGAAGTAAGGGGCATAATAGGGTTTTACCATTAGTGAGAGAGGGAAACAAAAAACGGAGGTCTGATCGTAGCCCAAAATCTCTCCTCTGTCTAGATTTAGTAATATCTTTCCACTAAATTTACCTAAGGCAGCTCCAGGTACATACTATTTTTTATTCTTTTTATGTGAAATTTGAGTGGTGTCACATGAAGATGAATGAAGGGGATGCATTGTTTGCCGCAACAAATCTTTTGCCAATTACTGGGAGATTATATGCACAGTCAACATGACTGCGTGATAAATGGGCTTGGCTTAGAGATTCTTCTTTCATATGTAATAGCTCTCAAAAGTGGAGAGAAAAGAAGGAATGTTGGTTAATACTGGATCTTTGCGAATGCTGTGATGGGCAGGACAATCTGGTGATCTCCAGGCATATTGGACTGCAAATCCATTATAGGAAGTAACTGGGGTGGGTGGGTGGAGGTGGAGGTGTTACATTATTTCATCAGTACCGATTAATTTTGTCCTGTTGCACTTTCTGTGTTTAGGATTCCAGCTGAACAGAACTAACAAAACCAGGATTCTCAGAAAATATTACACGTCTACAAGGACTCATTTTAACACGCCAATTTCATATACGTATAACAACAGGTAGTCCTCGACTTACAATCATTCATTTATTGATCATTCAAAGTTGCAACGGCAGTAAAAAGAGTGGCCGATGACCATTTTCCACACGACTGTTGCAGCCTCCCCATGGTCACATGATGAAAATTCAGACGCTTGGGAAGACAGATTCACTTAACAACCGGGTTACTAACTTAACAATTGCCACGATTCACTTAATAACTCTGACAAGAAAAGTTGTAAAATGGGGCAAAACTCACTTAAAAACAGTCGTGCTTAGTAATGGAAATTTTGGGCTCAATTGTGGTTGTAAGATGAGGTTCACCCTGTACGTTTCAAAGCAGTTAGCTGAATGCATAAAAAATTGTATCAGAGAGACAACGATCTCTTTCCAACTTGGAGGAAATAAGAGCAGTTTGCTAAACTTCTGGAGCAAGCAGGGACAGCACCATTTAATTTTGCTGCAGGGAGAAACTGTTCAGCTTCAACATTGCTGTGAGCTTTATCCACATTTTTAGCCCTGGGATACTTAAAAGTTGTTTCCAAAAATGGCCTTTTGTCCCAGTCTGCTTTGTAAGTTTCAGTAAAGGCAGTAAATCCTTCGGAAAGATTTTGTGCAGAACATTCCAACTCATTCTTATTCAGGAGTCCAAGTTCTTATTGATAGAAGCAAATTGCTCAAAAAGCAAAACAACTATTTGAGCTTACTGAACAGTAAGAGGAAGCATTGCCTGCCCATAAATTCAGTGGAGCCACCCTGAGTAAACAGCCGTTCCCAGTTTCTCTTTTTGCATAGTCTTAGGAGCCCCGGTGGCACAGTGGTTAGGGTGCAGTACTGCAGGCTACTTTTGCTGCCTGCCGGCTGCCAGCAATTTGGCAGTTCAAATCTTATCAGGCTCAAGGTTGACTCAGCCTTCCATCCTTCCGAGGTGGGTAAAATGAGGACCCAGATTGTTGGGGGCAATATGCTGACTCTGTAAATGGCTTAGAGAGGGCTGTAAAGCACTACGAACAGGTATGTAAGTCTAAGTGCTATTGCTTGCTTCTATAGGTACTGTATAAAATAGAAGTTGAAATAGAGCGGTGGCAGAGCAAATGAAGAAACTGGGAGGGAATTAGTTCACTTGCAGTAGGTAGGTCATATTTTAAGTAAGCCAAGACCTTTAACAGATGTTGGTTTTCTATTTTGTTTGAAAGGTCCCATTCAAGCATGCCAGTGAGAGAAACAGTGGTAGAAGTAGAAGTTGGCTTAAGTAGAAGTTAAGCTTCCTTACACACCAGGAATTTCTCTAATTTTGACTGCTTGGTTGAATTACCACAGTTGGCGGTTGTCGTAAAGACGTTTCTCCATGGCAATTCTTCCTTTGGCCATCTTACTCAGACAGATTCCTCAGGCAGGCTACCATTCCTTTCCCCCTCCTTCCTTCCTTCTTTCCTTCTCTCAGCAATCGGCTGTTATTGCAATTCTCTGATATTGCCTATATTGCCATTCAAAAAGTAATTAAAACAGAGTTGCTCATGAGAATGGCTGCTGGCAGTTTCCCATCTTGCTTCACCCCCTCCTCACAATCTGCTGAATGAAAGGCTTGCAGAGGCAATGCAGGATTGCATTGGTGATTGTGGAGATACTGGAATAGATAATATTATGTTAACTCACAAGCACTTTCCTAAGTTTTGTTGCAACTATTTAAGAAAACCAGGAAGTCACCAACAGTCCCTATTGGCTGCAAGGAATACTTTTGGAAATGAATATTAGAAAGGGTAATTTCTGGCAGGAATCTGACACGCCATTTCCAATTTAGATCCATTGTACATTCTAGATTCCCTTTACTCACCCCTATGGGTTTTTTAAAAATTGTTTTAGAGACATCTTTAAAGAGTTGTGAATAATGTAATATATAGTTGGGTCTTTTAGAATTCCTAATGTATCTAAACTGGATATAAACATACCAATACAAGTGTTATGACTAAAACAACTATTTTCCTTGGATTAGTGACAATAAAGTGATCAAGATTCTGAATCTAATATTTGGACATAATTAATATATTATGTAATTGTAAACAGATTGGAATTCTGTTCTTTGAATTAGAGTGAGCTAGTTTGTTATTGGCATTTGTGATGGGATTGTCAATGGTACGCTGTGTACAGTATCTGTTCAGTACTAACTGCTCCATTTTAGAGCTGTTTATGACTGACTGAAAACAGTTATTTCTTGAGGGTGAAGATAGGATTGATGGAAAGGTTGTTGTCAAATAAACACAATGAAGCGCATGTGCAGGATAGGTATTTGAGTGAATCAAACCTGCCAGTGGATGCCATTTTGGAGAGGTTTATGGCCAAAAGAGCAGCTAGTGTCCTTTGATTCCACAAAAAGCAGAGTAGAATTTGGAGTAGAGAGAAAAACTTTTGGGTGAAAAAGAAAAATGTCCAGGAAGAGAGAGGTGTGATATCCTGTATTATATACCATTTAGTTCAGAGGAAACAGGATCAAGATGATTTCTGAGACAGCAGTGACTTTGAATGATTGAGGGAGCTACTGTAGGTATGTCTCTAGCCTTTCGAAAGGAAGGATTAGGAGGGATATGACACATCCAGTATTTGAAAGGCTGTCCTGGAAAAGAGGGCATTGACTTATTCTCCAACGCACAGGAGGACAGGACAAGAAGTAATGGGTGGATTGTTAAAGAGAGACCCAACCTAGAAGTAAGGAGACCTTTTCGGACAGTGAGAACAATTGATCAATGAAATAACTTGCCTCCAGGAGTTGTGGGTGCTCCATCACTGGAGGTTCTGAAAAATAGAATGGACAACCATTTAACCAGGATGGTATAAATTCTCCTGCCTTGAGCAAAGGGTTGGATTAGAAGATCTTTGAAGTTCCTTCCTATGTTCTATGTTAATCAAGATCTTTCCTCCTTGGTCACCAAAGAGGCAAGCTTCTAATTGATTGCCAGGCACAAATCACTAGTTAAGATCCTGAGTAGCTCACTACCAGCTTACTTAAGGGATCTTCTTTTCCCAAAGTAACTTCCATCCTAGTAGGCTTGATCCATGTCTCAGTCCTTAGCAGGCAGCTTCCCCTTCTTTCCCCTTGCCACAGACCAGTGGTGGGTTGCCCCTGGTTTGGACCGGTTCTATAGAACTGGTAGTAAAACCAGCAGGAGGCTCCACCCACCAACCCTGACATCATCAGGAAGCTTCTGCGCATGTGCAGAAGCACATGCGGCCCCGTTGCAAACCGGTAGTAAAGATAAGTAGAACCCACCCCTGGCACAGACAACTCTTTCATGGCTTCCTCCTGCAGCCCTAATCCCAAATCGTTACAGAGTTATGGAGTGTGGATTCACATGAGAAATTATTCACTCCCCGTTGCCTGATGAGAACTCTGGTTGACAGCCTGATTCAAATGGAAGACAGAGAGAGAGATCTATGTTTACATCAGAAAATCCATCTGCTGTTATTTGTCACAAAGCAAATAATTTTAAGACTTCAAATAATCAACTTTAATGGGTAGAAACATAACTAAAGGGATGATATCTTGCCAAGGGGCCTTGGATCACATCCAAGGTCAAGGAAACAGGAGGAAAAACCTGTTCACTCAAATTCTTTTATTTACAGTATAAAGAGACTTTAATGGATGCCATTAAAAAGGTTTTTGGATGTGTTTCAGATAGATTGCACTGAATCAATTATGGTAGTCTATTAGCTGTCATCCAGATACAGGTCCTCACATTCATTCTGATCCCACTATCATTGAGTTTCTTTGGAGAGCTAATCAAAATTAAAGTATTACAAAGAGAACAAATTTGGAATAAGAGGAAAAGAGGGTTGTGTTTTTTCAGATCTTCCTTTCAGTGTCATGCAGATACAAAGAGAATTCTAAAACTTACTGCAGTTACCCTATGGTAAGATGGGTGACCAATAAATTTGATAAACAAGCAGACAGACAGACAGACAGACAGACAAACAAATAAATCTTCCATATTCTGAGATATTTGGTTGTGAATGAAAATTGGCAAGAGGAAATTGTATAACTCTGAAAGACTATTTAATATCTCAATTACCTCAGAAATGTTACTGGTTTGGAGGGTCAGTGGATCTATCAATCATCATCGTTGTCTTCATCATCATCATTATTATCAACTTTCTTGTTCTTTTGTCTTTTACTAATAGATCAGATAATACTTAAATTACTTTAGGAGCCATTCAAAAAGAATATGCTCTCCCACCTTCCCTCATTCACAGTGTTCCACATCCAGGAATTTAATATAATGGAAATATAGAACAGAGCAAGAGTACACATGCAGCCCTCAAATAGCAACTGTTCAAAGTTATGATAGTGCTGAACAAGAGTGACTCACGATGGGTCCTCAAAAACCTGGCTGTTGCGGCATCCCCAGAGTCACATAATTGTGATATAGGTGCCTGGTACCTGGCTCATAATTATAATGTTGTAGTGAGCCATGGTCATAGGATTGCAACTTCCAACATTCCCTGCCGGCTTCCCACAAGCCAAGTTAATGGGGAAGCCAGAAGGAAGTACAAAGTCATTACTGGTCCTGTTGCTTTTTTACCCACCCATGCTCTGTAGCATCAGCCTGTGCTTCAGAGCATCTCCCCACAGCATCTCCTCCTCTCCCCTCATGCACCCACTACCTTGCTTATCTAGGACTCCTGCCTCACTTGAAATGTGCTCAAGGATTATTTATTTTTAACATCATGTTCAATGGTTAATTTAGTTGAGATATTGGGAAAATTACTTGAGTTTTACTTTCTGGTCTGACACAGAAAGTAAAAATTATTTTCTTTCGATAAAAATATGCTATGTATCCTAAATATCTGGGAAATTGTATTTTAATAGTTCCTTGCTAGAACCTGGAAGAAACACAACTTGTGGATCAACATCATGATGATGATGATGATGATGATGATGATGATGATTTTAATTTATATGACCATTCATGAACCATATGATACTAGGCGATTTGCAACATTAAAAATGGTCCCCAAATACATCTGTAATAAAAATGCAACAAACTAGTAGAGACACGCTTGATATACATAGCAGTAGGCTTAGTCATTCACAAAACACACATTAACATATCCTGTTGGCTCACATATCATCATGGCCCTGAACTCTAGGAAAAAGCCAGGTTAACCCCTGAAATTATCCAAATTTTGAAGGAGATGCTATTCCACAAGGCAGGTGCAGCAACACAGAAGCAATACTTCCTGGAACCTTTAAGATGATACTACTTAATAGACAGGATGTTTAGATAGCAATAGCTATAGCAATAGCAATAGCAATAGCAATAGCAATAGCAATAGCAATAGCAATAGCA
>WNWU01000005.1:21010794-21038852 GCA_012654045.1 Ptyas mucosa
CCCAGAATTCTCCAGCCAGCATAGCTGGCTGGAGAATTCTGGGAGTCCAAGTCCACAAGTCTTAAAGCTGCCAAGTTTGGGAACCCCTGGCCTACCATCATATCTAACTCTACATACTGTAAACTTGAATACAAGTGATGCTTCTCAAATGGCTTCTCAGATGCCATTTATACAATGCAGTAATTGCAAAATGTTTTGTTTGGGTCAAATCAGTGCTGGTAACTCAGAGGCAGCGTGGAGAGCATGCCAACCAAACAAATTTGTTGTACTTTAGAAAACAGGCGGAGAGCCAGCACTGAACTTTGAAAATTACCTTCTGTGAGAAGCATCTCTAGAAATCAAATTAGCTCAGTGGATATGCCAATGGTTTAAATTTGAAACTGAGTAATTCCAGCTATGGTCTTTGTGAAAATAATCATACATGGTAAACATCTGTAATAAAGGGTTAGGGTTCACTGATTTGGATGGGGAAAAGATACATTATTTTCACTAACCTGTAACTGAAATTTAGCTTTTCGTTAAATATTTTATATAGACATCAAAGTAATGTAGTCTCTATTTCTAGGTTCCAACATTTCTTAAATTCAATACATTTCACTATCTAAAATTGATTGCAAGGAGGTGCAATGGCTCAACAGTTAAAGATGCTGAGTTTGTCAGCTGAAAAATTGACAGCCTGGGTTCAAGACCCAAGTAACACATGACAGGGTGAGCTTCTATTACTAGCCCCAGCACTTGCCCGCCTAGCAGTTTGAAAGCATGCAAATATGAGTAGATAAATAGGTACCACTTTGGTGGAAAGATAACAGTGTTCTATGTGTTCTGCCTCAGGATATATCATATTTTTCACTTCATAAGACATACTTTTTTCCCTCCCAAAAATGAATGGAAATGTCTGTGCATCTTATGGAGCGAATATGGGCAACAGGCAGCAGTGACGAATGGCGGCAGGGATTCCCGCAGCCTGGAATCTAATTGGCAGTATTCCGGGTGGCCGATCCAACCACCAATCAGCTGCTCAGAGACGAAGGCTCCAGGGTTCCCTGGCGGAGGCCGCAGACAAGGAGGCAGTCTGTTTGCTTCTTTGCTGCAAGGACGCTAGCCAGATGAATACTGGATGGACGCTGGGAGGCAGAGGCAGATATTTGTTTGTCTTGTTTTCCTCCTCTAAACCTAGGTGTGTCTTATGGTCAGGAGCGTCTTATGGAGTGAAAAATATGGTAGCTATGCTAGCCACATCACCGTAGAAATGTCTTCATTTCTGGCTCCTTGGCTAAGAAATGGAGATGAGTTGGATACAACTGGACAGGGGAAATCTTTATCTTTTACCTTTAAATTTGATTGAATGATTATGTAGTTGGTGTTGATTCTTAGCAACCAGATAGATAGATTTTCTCCATAATGATCTGTCCCTCACCTGGTGTCACCACTGCAATTGAGTCCATACTCCTTGTTACAGATTGTCCTCTTTTTCTGTTTACTTCCACCATTCCCAACATTACAGTTCTCTTCTCCAGAGAGCTAGGTGTTCACATAATATGTCCAAAATAGCATAATTTGAGCCTGATTATTTATACCCCAAGTAAGTACTCTAGACTGATTTTGTTGATGATCAACTTGGTTGTTTTCTTGGCCGCTCTTGGAATTCTCAGGAATTTTCTTTTGAAATTTCAAAAGCATCAATACTTTGTCTATTCAGTGTTATCAAAATACAACTTTTGCTTCCATAGTGTGTTACAGGGAATAAGATCCCTTTTTATGACCCTGTAATCCCTTAATTCAGAGTTAGAGTCAAGGCGACTGGATGGAGATGAGCATTTACTGGCCAAATGCCCTTCCTGACACCACGAAGTTCTCAGCAGATATTTTTTCTTAGTGAGCGTCACAGAAGATGCCATTAGCTAAATATTAATTACCCTAAAATCTGCATATATATTATTATATTACAGATTTGTTATATTTAAGTACTTTGATAACTATGTCTAAGCATAACTGGTTTCCAACATAATGCAATCTGTACCTATGTTCAGATAAGAGATCTATGGCATGGAAAGCTTAAGAACTTCTGTTCCAGAGAAACCTTAGATATTTCCCTGTTTAAGGAAATGGACCATGAAGGCAAGATTTTATGGGAAGATGGTCCTTCTTTTCCTTTAGGTCATTGAAAGAGGAGCAGGATAAAAATCTGGCTAATATGAATAATTTGAGAAAAACTGGTTACTTTCTCCAGAAAGAAGATCATGTGCTAGGAGTTGTTTTTTTTTTTTTACCATTTGCCTTCACCCAACATTTTCTGAGAATAGTGAATGGAGATAAAAAAAAGATCCCTTCGTATAATATTCTTATCTGGCTCTGATTAAGCAACTTAATCTTGAGGGATTACTGAGGAAGATTTAATAAACATTTAATAAAGAGATTAGGTTAGGCTAATCCCTTCCATTTTCTTAGAAAGGGACACTGACTTGTAAATATCTAGCCTTTCTACCCAATACTTTAAAAAAAAATTATTCTGATTTTTTTTGCACTAAGTTAAAGATCAATTGATAAACAAAGTACCTTGAGCAATGTTGTCTTTGAATACATACAGCTGATGAAGCAAAGGGCCATTTCCCTGAAGAATGTCCCTGTCAAGTGGGCATTAACACACTCACCATCCATCCACCCACCCACTCACAGACACCCACACACAGAGAAAGGGAGAGAGGGGGGAGAGGAGAGAGGGGGGGAGGGATAGCTACTTTGTGAGTAGCATTATAATGATTATAACGATCACCCAAATGGTCAATTTCTAGTTCAGCATTCTAGATATGGTATTGAGCTATATATAAAAGAGCTGGGGTGGCGCAGTGGTTAGAATGCAGTACTGCAGGCTAATTCTCCGACTGTCAGCAGTTCGATCTCGGCTCAAGATTGACTCGGCCTCCCATCCTTCGGAAATCAGTGAAATGAGATTTCAAATTGTTGGTGGCAATAGGCTGACTCTGTAAACCACTTAAGAGAGGTCTGTAAAGTACTACTGCGTTTCCCCCAAAATAAGCCCCTGTCGTATATTTTTTTGAACCCAGAAATAAGTGCTTGGCCTTATTTTCAGGGAGGTCTTATTATTTTGGGGTGCATGGAGCAAGAAGGGGCTCCTCTTACTGTCTTACCTGATTTCTAGCTCTGTCTCCCTAAACTTAACCAGAAGAAATGGCAGAGGAAATGCATTTAAATATTTTTGGGAGGGCTTATTTTTGGAGGAGGGCTCATTTTAGGGGGAGGGCTTATTACCAGGGGATGTCTTATTTTCGGGGAAACACAGTGTTAAGTGGTATATAAGTCTAAGTGTTATTGTTATATGACTCTTGTGACTTCATGAATATCAATAACCAAGGAAAAACGAGCCGAGGTGGCGCAGTGGTTAGAGTGCAGAACTGCATCTACTTCAGCTGACTGCTAGTTCAGCAGATCAGTGGATCAAATCTCACCGGCTCAAGGTTGACTCAGCCTTCTATCCTTCCGAGATGGGTAAAATGAGGACCCAGATTGTTGGGGGCAATATGCTATTTAGTATACTGTCTTTGGTGTAAGCCGCCCAGAGTCCTCAGAGAGTGGGCGGCAGAGAAATATGACTAATAAATAAATAATAAAAAAAAGACAGGATTTTTTTTAAAAAAATAAAATACTCAAAAGCAACAGGAATATTAATCCATTAATTCAGATGTTCTCATTCAGCCTTTCCAAAAGAACTTTCTCTAGAGTAATGGAAGTGATACTTTAATAGATGGAGATCAGGAAATTGGGAGAAGACCCAATGTAATGATATTTCTTTTGTTCACTTCTTTTAGTTTCTAATAAATTATTTCCAATCTCTGCATATCTAATAGCAAAGCTTATTCTAGGTGCTATACTGTAATGAGATATCCCAAACCCACTTGTCATGAGGGCCAAGGCTACATGCATCTTTACTCCCTCAGTTTCTCCAGAGAGATGTAGAATTTAATAACTACGGATTCATTTTACTATGCTTTATACTATAATTCCTAGGGGAAACCTGCTTGTTCAGTAGTGATTTAAAGTTGGCTTATTTTTATAAATCACAGATTATCAAATGCAATTGTACAATTGTAAATATGGTTGTATTATACCATTCAGATTCATTATCTGTTAGAATCAGGTAGCACGAAGAGCAACCGCTTACCTCAAATGCAAGGAAAAGCCTATTAACCTTTCATTGCAATAACATAAGACAGGTGGGCAAACTTTCTCAAAGTTGGAAAGGTTGCATTTAACATTTGAATGGCAAATTTTCTGTTTTTTTAAAGGGGGATTTCTGTAGTATTTTCATATATTTTTGCCATGTTATAAGCCTCTTTTAGAACCTATAATTTCTGCATGTTTACAGAAATAGTAGAAGGGTAGGAAAGCGCACCTTGAATTTTGGGGCTCCAGAAGAGGATTTAAGGAACACAGGTAACTAATGAGCAGGGGTGAAATGCTCCCGGTTCGGACCGGATCACCCGATCCGGTAGCGATGGTGGCGGGTGGTTCAGAGAACCGGAAGCAAAAATCCCTCCCCACCCCCATGCCCAGCTGAGCTGCGCAATCATCAAAGGCTTTTTATTTTATTTTTAAAAGCATTTTTTCTACAACCTCTTCGGCCAAAAAAATGCTTTTAAAAGTAAAAACAAAGCCTCTGCCGATCAGGCAAGTCAGCTGGGATCGTCAGAGGCTTTAAAAAAAAAGAAAAGAAAAGCTTCTGGCGATCAGGCAAGTCAGTTGGGATCATCAGAGGCTTTTTTAAAAAAAGAAAAGCCTCTGCTGATTAGGCAAGTCAGCTAGGATCGTCAGAGGCCTTTAAAAGCATTTTTTTACAACCTCTTCAGCTGAGGCCACAAAGCCACACGCACAGAACGGTACTAACAAATTTTATATTTCACCACTGCTAATGAGGTATAAGTTGCCAGTCCCTAATGTAAAAGAGGAGGAGCAAGCCTAGGAATCTGAGATTTCTCATTCTCCTAATGCTAAACCAGATGCACTTAATAATTTCTGGATGTTTTAGACCAGGGGGCCCCAATCCCTGGGCCGCAGTCCACTACCAGGCTGTGGCCCAGTGAGAACTGGGCCACAGAAGTGGAAGTCAAGCGTACGTGTGCAGCTCCATTAGCGCAAGCGGCTTACGCAGAACCATTTCCTCTTCCCCCACCTCTACGCCGGTCCGTAAAGCTGGAAAGGTTGGTGATTGTCATTTTAGACTGCAGCTCCCATCTCTCCTAACCAACAGAGTTGCAGAACAAGGTAATGCAAGTTGTAACCAAAAAATCTGGCAGGTACCAAGTTGCTTGTCCTGTTAAATTGCAGTCGAACTTGCTGGCTAAAATAGTTCTGTTTATTATTGTTTGGAGCTCTACTACACGGCTTTCAGCTTCACAGCATGTACATCATGCTAACCATAAGGCACTAGTACAAAATGTGGGAGGTGAGCATCTGTCTGAGTGTCAGTAACAGGGGTTCAAACACAGTTCCCATTAGAAGCCAGTTATACTTACAATCAACCCTCCAAGTAAGTGTGGGGTTATTTCTTCCCCTAAAATTCACTGGTCACAGGGAAAAGATTTGATCTATGATGTGGAAAAATATAAATCAAAGCCTGTATATGTTGGTAGAACGATAACTCTAGTTTCTTGTGTCCCCTTTTCCATATTTCTGTTTTTTAAAAAGGTGGTTAAGATGGTAACGTTATCATTATGTTGTATCCCTGGTCAACTATTGGTTTCAACTAGCACATTTGTTCAGTGTCTTTTTTGTGTGAATGAAATGATTGTGTGAATAGTTGAATCATGACTGCATACACAAAAATATTGCCTGAAAAATGTATTACTACCCTTTCCTATCTTTCATTAAACTCTTTTGCTTGTAGGACTAAGAATTCCCTGCTAGATTGTAGATAAATCACAGCTTTTAGACTCTTCCTCTATTCGGATACCTCTGTTGCTCTGTTGAGGTTTTGCCCATTTGGAAAAAACAGTTAAAACCTGAAATTGATGCAGTTTCAAGTACATTTTAGAACTTTTTTTGTCAATGGTACATCGCTCTTAGGGCAACTTAAATTAGACAGTTATTTTCTTAATTCTACTGTACTATATTGCCCATTTAGCTTTAAGGATCTTGAGGATTTCTCAGTTTATCTTCTACAATTATAATCACATTATCTGCCTGTTTATTTTAGAAATATTCTGTACTTACTTAGCTTAAAATTAAATGTGAAATAATGTTTTTAATTATTACTGAATGAAGTGGTTACCAGAACAGCTAATGGACTATCAAATGCCCATTAACCACAATGATGGTTTTCCTACTACCACCCATCAGTTTTTATGGGGCAAAAACTATAGTTACTATAGGAAGATTAGAATATAGCCAAGGGTATCCTTAACATATCATGCATACTTTCTACTGATACCCCCAACCTCACATTTAACCATACACTTTTTCAACTGCTGAAATTTCTATAAGTAAGAGAGATAATCACTTTGAACAACTCATTAGACTGTAGATCCCAGAAAACCTAAAGATGGGCTTTTGTCTTCTTAAGCTTTTGTATTTAACCCATTAGTATTCTGGAACACAAGAGAAAGAAGAGATTAAAAAATACCTTTAGGAGTAATATTCATGGATGTTCAGCTTTTTTGAAGACAGTTAAAAGCCGTGGTGAAATCCAAACCTTTTTACTATTGGTTCTGTGGCCATGGCTTGGTGGGCATGGCAGGGGAAGGATACTTCAAAATCTCCATTCCCACCCCACTCTGGGGCCAGCCAGAGGTGGTATTGACCGGTTCTCTGAACTACTCAAAATTTCCACTACCGGTTCTCCAGAACCTGTCAGAACCTGCTGAATTTCATCCCTGGTTAAAAGGGATGTAGATCTGGTGAATGAATATATGTGCTCTGAATTCTGTGAATGGAAAACTTTCAGTAAGTCTGGATATAATCCAAGAAAAATGGTTTTATTCTTTTTTTTTCTGTAATCTTGAATATGATCCAAGAAAAAATGGTTTTATTCTCATTTTGGAGTCTCGGTGTAAACATTGATTTAGGTATTGACTGTAAAAATGGACTACACGTTTGCAATAGTATTGCAGCAGTTGGTGTTCCATTCCAATCCTGAAATTGTTAAACTATGCCTAAATCCTGCTGAAACTGATGAGACTTTAACTCACTTCTCTTTTTAATCTTGAATGGAAGTTAAATGTGGATGACTTTTCCTTTTACCAGATTAGGTTTCTGTTACTCTTTTGGGTCTGAGGGTCTCTATTGTCCTTTTCAATGGTATGCTAGGGATTTTCTTCTAAAAAGAAGAAGACAACAATGCAAAGAAAAACAAGAGATAGAAAAAAAAAGCCAAATTTAAGTTGATTTACATCTAACATCTTTTATTTGATTAATTATATTTAATTAATGAAACTGCAGTTATGATCAACTCTTAGAAGTTTCACAGTCAAGTCCATATGAGTTTTTTGTGGCAGTAAAATAGAAGCAGTTTGCCATCATATTCTTGGATGTTTCTTCTTCCCAGACTAAGCCCTTGTGATCTAGGAAAGTATGAACCAGCCTCAAATCTGCTTATTTGGATGAGGTCAGCCCAGAACTGTTATTGTGTTAATACTGACCCATCTCTGTAATTCTTTCCCCCTTCGAATATATCAAAAATTACATTTGTTGGACAAGTTTGGAAAGGGCCTTCATTGCTTTCCTTCAATATTTTTCCCCATGTTAAATTGGGAGTCCAAAATAGTGTTGAATAATTTCATCCACATGAGGTGAAAAATGTGTCTGTCTGTCTGTCTGTTCGGTTGTTTGGGCAGATTTTCATTGTTATTTCTAGGATTATCATTGAAAAATGAGGATAAGTTTTATTAATATATTTAAAAAACTAGGACTCCTGGGTACTTCTATAATCTACTGATCAATGCTTTTATTAGCATGGCAAAGAGGATACATTTATGTAAATGGAAAGAAATTTATTGTCCTGATATTAAGGAATGGATTCAAAATATGAGACTATTATCTATTTTTTGAAAAGTCTTTGTGTTCTTCAATGAGATACTGAAGCAATATGGTCTAGATTTAATAAAAAAAGCTAAGGACTGAATTAATTTTACATGTCATCAATTTTACAATGAAGGTGATTTGGATTTTTTTTCTTCTAATCAAGAGCTTCTTCTTCTTCTTCTTCTTCCTCTTCCTCTTCCTCTTCCTCTTCCTCTTCCTCTTCTTCTTCTTCTTCTTCTTCTTCTTCTTCTTCTTCTTCTTCCTCCTCCTCCTCCTCCTCCTCCTCGTCCTCGTCCTCGTCCTCCTCGTCCTTTCAATCCTATAATATATTCAGCCCCCCCTTTTTTAACCAAATAATACTATACCCCTCACCTTCAACGGTATTGTAATTTTCTATATTTCTATATTTCCAAACTTGTCCAAAAATGTAATTGTCCAAAACGGTATTGTGATTTTCTATATTTCACTACAGGAAAAAATTAAAAGGCTGTGGATTTGTTTTTCATAAACATAGATTAACCAAGTAAGTAGCAAGGAATCTGTGAAATAATCTATTGTTTGGAAGACATTTGCAAAACTAGACAGTTCAGCATTGGATTGATTGTTTTGCTATGTGAGCATGTAGCTTTCTAAACTGCCTATAATGCATTGCATTCAGTGCAGTTCAGTTGGCAAACTGAATGTGCCAATTGCTCTCTCCCCCACCCATCAATTTGCCTCTGCAGACTGAAACTAGCAAGACTACAGCAGTGAGACTCTTGTTTATCAGATCCAGAATGCAGCATTAAAAATACATTCATATTAAATTCGTGTCATGTCCTTTCCTGAATTCTGAGACTGACTTCATAGTGTGTGTGTGTGTGCGCATGCGCGCGCGTGCGCGCACGTGCATTCAAGGTTTTCTTTTATAAGAAGTATGGTTTTCTTTTAGTGTCTAGTTTCCTTGTTCGATGGTTCGAGCACATAGCTTTTCTTGCATGATTTTTTTCCAAGTTCGGCCAAAAGAGATTCGAAAATTGGTGGCCCTTGAAAATGCATCAGGGAAGAGCATATGTGGGTCTCTAATTTTAGAGATATTTCATAGAACTATGGTGTTTGATCTGACAATACTATCTCAAGTATTCTTTATGGAGTAAAGTGCCAAGAGCCTTGGTGGAGCAGCGAACTAAAGCGCTATTAAGTAGCACTTAGCTGCCAGCTGCGTGCAATTACTGCGAGTTCAAATCTCACCAGGCTCAAGGTTGACTTAGCCTTCCATCCTTCCGAGGTAGGTAAAATGAGGACCCGGATTGTGGGGGCAATAAGCCGACTTTGTATAAAAAAGAACACCATTGGGGGGGGGGGGGCAAAAGCCCTACTAAGCAGGTATATACAAAAGTATGAAGACTATTGCTTAATGCACTATAAGCCGCCCTGAGTCTCCGGAGAAGGGTAGCATATAAATCAAACCAATAAACAATAATAATAAATAATTCCAAAATGCTCAGGTGTGTTGCAGTGGGTGCTGGTATTTTAGCTGGAGGACAATTTTTGGTGTCAAAGGAGCCACACTGACTGCCATATACAGTATCTTTATCTGAGCAAAGTGCTAACATTTCCTCTTGTACGTCTCACTAATCTGGAACTTTATTGAATCAGTATTGAGGGATGTCAAGTAACCGAGATCAACAATGGAAACAGCAAATCCCATGCTGGTAGAGGTTTTTTTGCCAATTCAGAGATGGGTAGTGAGCACTTCAATTTAGTGAGGAACGGTGGCTCAGGAGTTTGTGGCTTCCATGGCAACTATGGAACTGTCCCAGGTCATCGTTGGTGAACATTTACATACCAGGTGCTGCATTTTATATCTGTTTTGTTTTAGAGCAAACATGATCTGATTTTAGAAGACATTGTCCAATCTATTGCTGTGGCCAGGTCATTATCTAATTACTTTTTGGCTGGTTGGGTCACTCCACCTGTTAGATCAGTTTGCCTCAAGCAACTGATGGACTCTGTAGATTTCAGAGGAGTATGAGGCTTTAGATCAGGGATGTCAAACTCGCAAACTGCGGGCAAGATGCATCACACGCTGGCCACCCCCGTCCCCATTTTAGCGAAGGGGGGAAAAGTTGCGACATGTCACGTGATGACAACATGTTGTCGTGAGTTTGACACCCCGGTTTAGATTGTATTGCCCCTTTATGGCTTCTCCTCTTGCCAATCTTTGGATGTTCCTTGGTAGCAGCAGCTCTGGGAGATGAAACACATAAAGAAATGCTAGAGCAGGGGTGTCAAACTCTCACATGACACGTTGTCACATGACATATCACAACTTTTTTCCCTTTCACTAAACCGGAGGTGGCCAGCGCGTGACGCATCCAGCCTACAGGCTGCGAATTTGACACCCCTGTGCTAGAGCATTGGAGGAAGATGAACAGCAAACATTGATGAGAATCCATATTAAGAATCCCTATTAAGATTTGGATGACAAAACTACCATATAAGACACACCTTTTTCTCCCCTAAAAGGGGGTGAAAATATAGGTGCGTCTTATACACCGAAAGTAGCCCAGCCCACCCATTGGCCCCCACCCTTTGGCCTTTGCCTCCCAGCAGTTTATCTCCTTGCAGCAAACAGCAAGAAGAAACAGCTCGTTTCAGCTTCAGCACAGCCTAATTAGCATAAGTTGATTGGATCGGCCTCCTGATTCTCAGCTGTTTTGCTCTCAGCTGTTTTGCTCGGGCCTCTGCTGCTTGCTGCAAGGAGGTAAATTGCTGGAAGCAGATTTTTTTTTCTTGTGCTAATCAAGCTATGCTGAAAACAAAAATGAAAGTAAAGCAGGCTATTTGCTGTTTGTTGCAACGAGGCAAAATTGCTGGGAGGCAGGCAGATTTCTTTTTCTTCTTTTCCTCACCAAAAAAGGTAGATGCGTTTTATAGTCCGAGGCGTCTTATACTCTGAAAAATACGGTATGTTCATTCTTCACCCTTATTGCATTTGCTGTCACCCCCCTGTATACTCTGCTCAAGGAGACCCAATCTCTGCTGAGAAGGACAGATCATAGGATTACTGCAGGACCACTGTGATAAATATTCTCACTATTAGGCAGAAAAAGTCACTTGAGTTCGCTCAGAGTTGGACTCTGATCTTGATATTGGCCTGGAAAAAAGGTTGATTTATGGTTATGATTATTTATGATTTAGACTGTATGTATGTGCAAATCTGCAATAGCTGTCCTCTTATTTTTCAACAAATAATCATGATCCAGTATCATCTGTGCCTGTCCTTTCAGATAGGCAGAGACAAACCAATGGGAAAGACAAATGAGAAGGTACCGTCATTACTGACCTGTTTGTCAGTGCTGTGGCAAAATAGAGAAAATGAAAGATTCTACAACACCGTGGATTGGAATTTCAAACCAAATCCCCCAATTCAAAGCTTCATCTAGACCTGATGCCTCGCTTGATAATAAACGTGAAAAGGATTTTAGAATTAGAGTTGATCACAGGCTGGCTATGAGTCAGCAGTTTGACAGTGCTGCTAAGAAGACAAATATCATTTGTGCTGCATCAATCAAAGCTTTGTTAAAGTTTCACTCTATTCTGTATTGGTCAGACTTCGAGGAGGAACAATCCTCACTGCACCCTCCTAAATGATGCTCCATGTACATTTTTTTAAAATTTGATTTATATGCCGCCCTTCTCCGGAGACTCAGGGCGGCTTACAATGCGCTAAGCAATAGCCTTCATACTTTTGTATATTTATACAAAGTCAGCTTATTGCCCCCACAAACTGGGTCCTCAATTTACCTACTTAGAAAGGATGGAAGGCTGAGTCAACCTTGAGCCTTGGTGAGATTCGAACCTGCAATAATTGCAGGCAGCTGATGTTAATAACAGGGCTTTAGACCACTGTACTATCCAAGGCTCTTGAGCTAAGGCCCAAGTAGGCAACCCTTCTGGGTTTGAAGTCACATTTCAAATTCTGAGAGCATCTAGTGGGTACCTTCAAAAAATTCCTACCATGGAATGCAGTTCTTGCCTATTCATAAAGTGGTTATAACAGTGATCTTGGCTAGTTATAAAACATCCATTTGCTAAGAGTTAACTTGCTTCCCACTCTCTGCCACCAATGCAGAAATATGGGATCTTTCTGGGATTCAAAGGCATTGCAAAAGAATAGTCTAAGCAGAGAAGCTGGGAATTTGCCTTGCAGATTAATAACAATTTAACTGCATTGTACCAAACGATGGATGATGATGATACTAAAATATTTTTTTTAAAAAGTCAGATGGGGCAAGGAGCCTGGTGGACATCAAAGGCAACATTTTGGAGATATATTTTTGCTCCATGGTATCAGGTTACCTTTCCATGAGCTTTGGGACAGGGAAGAGGAAGTCTTCCTTGGGCGTTTTCTCCCATGGATTTTGTGGCATCCATGGTTGGATGGATCATTCATATTCACATTTTATTGCACAAGAGAAACATCTTTTGCAAATAAATTGAAAATGCTTGTATGCAGAAAACATATCTGTGATGCAAATAAGAACTACCGTCATAATCATTTCTCAGAAAAGAATGGCATTTTGTTGAGCTATTAAAAATACATTTAAACAAAAATGGGGAAAATGATTTTATACTTCCCATTATCAAATTGTGTTTTCATGTTTTAATAAATATTAGCTCTTTTTCAATATACAGAACTTTTATAACTCGTGGCCCTCCAGATGTTGTTGAGCTACAGATCCCAGTAACATCATTCATTGATTAGTGGTAGTGATAACAAATGTTAAAGTCTGTAGTTCAGCAACATCTGCAGGGCCAATTTTCCCACTCACATACTCCCATTCTGAAGTAAAGAAACTGAATTTATTTCATAATAAGTAAGCGAAATTGTAAGTGATACAAATTTTTTAAGTACATACAAAAAACAGAACAGAGTTGGAAGGGACCTTGGAGGTCTTCTAGTCCAACCCCCTACTCAGGCAGGAAACCTTATACCATTTCAGACAAATAGTGTCCAATCTAATCAATAGATAGAAAGTTTTAAGAAGAGATTATTTCTCCCTTGAAAGAAAAAGGACTGTGTCACTTCATGAGACAACTTAATGAATTGCTTCATTTGAAGTTTCTTCAAAGCTTCTTATGGATCTCAGAAAAATAATGTGGAAATGACCAAATACAAAGCCACTGGTATTAGGAAGAAAGATAATGAGTCCAGAAGTCTGTGGAACTCAGATTTAATGTATTGCTTTGCTTAAAGTGAAATCACTGTAAAAATCACTGATGCCTAAATAAGCCAGTTTAATTAACTGCCTTATGACCAGATTATAGTCGCCTAGAAAAATGTAGAATTATTAAGAGAACTGAGTGAACATTTTCACTCTCATATTAAGTTTGATCCCACTGAGCTGATCTCTTGACTCTGCTTTTTTCACATTTTTCATCAGGCTTCTCTTACTTCAAGATTTACTGTGCAAAACTGATTACAGATGCTTATCTACTTATCTCTTATGATCCTTTCTCTCAAAGTATAAAGGAAATCTATGAAAAGAGTTCAGTAAGATATCTTTATTAACATCTTATGTATATCTTTCCAATAATGCAAACCTACCTTTTTTTTAAAACAACAATATTCGGTAATAAAAGTATGAAACTCAGACTGTATTTTAGTGTGAACCTTGTTGGAAACAATGAAGAGATGTGACATTAGATAATAATTTTCAAGTTATAAATTGAAATTTAAATAATTCATTGCTTGGAAATGAGACTTAAGGGCACTTTTCTCATTTGGGATCTTCAACAGGCAAGCAGCAGTTCAGCTAAATATAGAAAAAAGTCAAAGAGCAGGAAAAATTCTTTCACCAGAAACTCTTGAATTAAAAAAAATATCTATATTGTCTCCTTGATTTCTTTCCTTCTTTGAATCAGTTCAAAAATATACCATTGGATAAGAGATTCTGGTTACTTTTACTCAAAAAAATACATTAAGTACATTAGTCGTTTATAGAAATGATAGATTATTTTGTGAAATATTATCTTACGCATGTCAATAAGTTATTTCCAATTTAATAAAGATGTTCTTTTATGTTTTTAATCATTCTTATTTATACTCCATAGAAATACCTGTTAGTTCACAGCTAAATGCATTTTTAATGAAATCGATTCAATGTTTATCTAATGGGAAATGAGACTTTCTCTTAAAAGAGTTAATAATTTGACCCAAAAAATGACTACATGTACACTTCTGATTAAATTAGTTTTGGATATCAGTAGCATTTACTTCCTACAATAGAAGGACAGTAATAATTAGGCAGATGTTTCAAATCTTGACAGTAGACACGAACTGCCTTATCCTCTTAACAATGGGTATAATATAACTCTGAGTACCAATTAAGAAACAAACTATAGAAAACAGTGCTTCATTGAGTGAGATGAACTAAGTAGCCTAATTATACTGTTTCAGGGTACTGCTTCATTGCGAATATTCTGAAATGTTTGGAAAAATGAGCTTCATTTCTACATTTTCCTCCCCTTTTAGGTCCAACTCGCAAAATGCCACCCGCTTCCAGTGCCATGGACTTCTTCCAACTCTTTGTTCCTGATAATGTGCTAAAGAACATGGTGATTCAAACCAATATGTATGCCAAGAAATACCAGGAACGGTTTGGCAGCGATGAGGCTTGGATGGATGTCACCTTGATAGAAATCAAGGCCTTCCTTGCATATATGATATCTACAAGCACTCACCACTGTGAGTCGGTCCTCAGCATCTGGAGTAGTGGTTTCTATAGCAACAAGAGCATCGCATTAATCATGACTCAGGCAAGATTTGAGAAGATTCTTAAATACTTCCATATTGTGGCCTTTCGTTCGAGTCAGACTACACATGGCCTCTATAAAATCCAGCCCTTTCTGGACTCTCTGCAACATAGCTTTGACTCTGCTTTCAAGCCTTCCCAGACACAGGTGAGATTTGATTTCTGGGTTGTGAGAAATCTTACTCCTTTCTTGCACTAAAACTCTAAAACATACAATGAATCAGCAAGAAAATCTAATCTGTAAAGGAAGAGCATGGAATGCACAATTAAAACAGAGCACATGGGAAAGCATTTGAGATGTTTGGTTTCTCAAGGGCACATCTAAATTTTTTCAGGGCAATCAAACCCAGGCTTTAAGTGCCTTTATGGTTCTACTTCTCAGTGGTGTACAAATAGTGAAGATGGGCTTGATGGTGGCCTTAAGGGGATCCACCTTCCCTTGAGTCATGTTCTGCAGTAGAATGGTGTGGGTGACAAGGAGATGTTTCCATTGTGGAGAGATGTCTCAGCAACACAGAAACACTTCCTGAGTCTTCCCAGGGACCCTACAGTGTAGGGTGAGTGATGTAGTTACATTGAAAAAGTGGCCTCTGAGTTTTAGCAGGCATCTGCTAAAACACAACCAGTGGCCTGGAAAATCCCACAGTGGCTCCTTCTGTTCTTCTTAAACAGAGCCGAGGAATGAATTTGACAACAGAGCATCCCTTAGAGATATATCACTCACTGGTTCAGTTGACATGATGAAACTGCTTAGTTTTCCTTCTGCATTTATGAAATCCAGGCTGGGCATAAGGTGATTTCACACTTCAGTCTTCACATACTTCTTTAGCTCCTCAGCTTCATAAATGTTAGCGGCAGGAGTACGGATATAGAAGTGAGATAGAATATCTGAAAAGGTTAAACCATGGCAACTGGACCAAAGTTTATTAAAATTGAGATGTTTCATTATTCATCCAAGTAACTTCTTCAGTCCAAATGAAAATTTGGGTAAGCAGAGAGCCCTTCGTTGGAGTCAGTAAGCCTTTGGAAGAAACAATTCTTGCCATACAGACTGCAGGATTTCTCCCCAAAATGAAAAGCAACCTGTAAATGAAGATTCAATCATGTTGGTTCTTCCTAATGACTCTCTGACTCTCTGCCTACCCAAATTTTCATTTGGACTGAAGAAGTTACTTTATTAAAGACTTGCTCACTTCTACATACTTCAAAAATGAAATGCAACATCTCCATGGCTTCCCTTATAGAGCAAACAAGGTCAAGTAATGTGTATCCTTCTTCAGCATCATGGTCTTGATTCCTATAGTTCTTATTGTTTCCTTTAAATCAGGGAGATCCATATTTGAGCATGCCATATGTCTCAATTGAAATAAAATATTTCTTGAGTCATTCTTTATGCCTGTACACATACACACATACACTTCTGATCACTGGATTTTTCTATATATTCCCTGTTGCCAGCTTTTGGGGCTTTGAGAAGCCCACAAGAAATGTGCTTGTGTGAGTGCATTTGTACAAATGTGCTTATATGATAGAAAAGAACTAAGAAAGTCACCTATCCTGCCTGATGGTTATTAGGAAAGATATAATTAAGTCAACCACCTTAGGTAGAAGTATCAGGTGATATATTAAGAAAAAAGTTATTAGGCCACTTTAATCTTCTCAACCTGTTTCTTCATTGTCCTCCCGCTTGACTGGATTTCAGTTGTCATTTGGATGACAACAAGTGAAGAAGTTGGTATTTGAGCCTGATATTTGCCTGCTAATGTTATTTGAAAGGCTTCTCTAATATACTTAAAATGGATTTGAGATATGAATCCTGCTTCGTGCTTCCATTTTCATGCTTCAAATGGAAATAATTCTGGCAGATTGGAGGCCTTGCGAATGACACATCATCATGAAGCATATGCAAATCCAACCTGAGTTTAGGCAGATACATAATTTGATTACTAATGTGCCTCCTTCTTAAGGTTTAAAATTCTTATGTTTATTTTTTGTAAGATGGTTGACTAATCCCTGTAATGTAATTAAGATGAAACCAGAATAAACAGGATAACCCTGCACCAAAATAATTAGTTGGCGGGAGCTACAGATTTTAATTTTGATGGCCATAAATCACAAGAATACCTAATTCAGCTTCGGTCTTCTAACTATATTATTTCTTTTTATAATCAACTGTTAAACTAATTTGAAGTTATGAAATCCCTAATATCCCATCATACCCTTTTTTTTTTAGTACAACCAACATATTAAATTAAAAATATGCTTTGAATTAGACTCTGCGACATGCTGTCTCCGGATTTACAGACTTCAGTTCTCATCATCTCTATCCTGTACAGCCAATGACTCTGAGATGATGGAATTGAAGTCCAACACACTAGAGCAGTGATGGCTAACCTTTTTGCCATCGCGTGCCAAAAGCGGGGGGAGCGCGGTGGGGTCACACTGCACGTGTGCCCACATCCATAATTCTATGCGCCCTGCCCCCCTGTGTCCCCCATTTTTGGCACATGATGGCCCGGTGGGCCCAGTAGGCCTGTTTTTTCCTCTTCCCAGGCTCCAGAGCCTTTCTAGGAGCCTGGGGAGGGCAAAAACGGCCTCTCCCCAGGGCCCTCCAGAGGCCGGAAACAGTATGTTTCCTGACTTCTGGTGGGCCCAGAAGGCCCGAAAATCAGCTGGCTGGCACACGCATGCGTGCTAGAGCTGAGCTTGCGTACCCACCGATACGGCTCCAGGTGCCACCTGTGGCACCCATGCCATAGGTTCGCCATCACAGACCTAGATCATTGTAGTAAGATACCGCGTAACAAACATGCTGATTTAAGTCAACATTTTTCACTGGTATGAACTCAGCATTTGGATTCTTCTAGATCAGGAATGGGGAACTATGGCCCCTTTATGACCTGTGGACTTCAACTCCCAGAATTCCTGAGCCAGCATGGTTCCTGTTCAGTTCTCCACCCCTGCTCTAGATTATGGCAACCAAGTGAGACTTCAAATAACACACAGGTCAATGCATTGTATATGAAACACTCAAAAGCTTGTGCCTCTAATCTCTAATTCTGCCTTTTGGATAATCGGAATGAATATCCTTTTAGTTCATTTTCTTTTGCTGTGAATATTCTTTTGTCTATGGACACCCTTTGAATAAGAACTGTACAATGTTAAACAACTTTTAGAACATCTGATACTTTCCACGAATCTGTAATTGACCGTACCTGGAAAACAGCTACAGCTTTTCAACTGGTGTTGCCTCTTGGCTAGCTTCTCTTTCAGACTAATGGAAGGATACAGACAAGAAGATTCTAAAGTAGCCTTCTAGGTGTGGTTTAATACTGATTTTGAATGAATTATTCAGAACCCTTTAGGTTTGGCACCACGTTCTGTTGACAGTGTTTTGGTTATTGAATTTATTTCCTGATGTACCAAGTGTGACTATTATTTTACAGTGGTATATAAAACACTGAAGAGAGCCAAAATAAACAGGATGGCATTTAGTGCTTTTCCTAATGACAAAAGGCAGTTGCTGGAATAAATATTGTGTTAATGTGTAGCATGTTGGAATGTGGGAATTAAAACATTCAATATTTATTTATTGAATTGATATGATAGCCTGCAGCTTTTTTGCAAGGGGTGGGTGGGGGAGGCTTGTATCATGTGAGAGGGAGTTCCAGGTTTCCAATTCAGAATATGGAAAAGTAGTACACAGAATGGATATATTATTCATTGCCTGTGGCATCATCTCTTTCTACCTATGGACCCTACCCTGGTAGATGAGGAAGGAGTCTTCATATGCCATACTGGTTTTATTATTTATTTATTTGTTTGTTTATTTATCTATTTATTTGTCAAACATGTATAAGATAACAGATATAAGTATAAACATGATTATGAATACAGGAAATGGATACGAATAAATGGGGACAGTAGGACAGGGATGGTAGGCACGTTGGTGCACTTATGCACGCTCCTTACAGACCTTTTAGGAATGGGATGAGGTCAACAGTAGAGAGTCTAAGCTAAAGTTATGGGGGTTTGGGGAAAAAACCACAGAGTCAGGTAGTGCATTCCAGGCATTGTTGCTGAAGTCGTATTTTCTGCAATCAAGTTTGGAGCAGTTTTCCTTAAGTTTGCATCTATTGTGTGCTCGTGTATTATTGCGGTTGAAGCTGAAGTAGTCATTGACAGGCAGGACGTTGTAGCAGTTAATTTTGTGTACTGCGCTTAGGTCAGACTGAAGGCGGCATAGACCGAAGGCGGCATAGGAGCCTGAGTGGCGTAGCAGGCTAATGCCTCCTATTAAGGCAGCATTTAACATCTAGCTGCCTGCAATTACTGCGAGTTCTAATCTCACCAGGCTCAAGGTTGACTCAGCCTTCCATCCTTTCTAAGGTGGGTAAAATGAAGACCCGGTTTGTGGGGGCAATAAGCTGACTTTGTATAAATATACAAAAGTATAAAGGCTATTGCTTAATGCATTGTAAGCCGCCCTGAGTCTCTGGAGAAGGGTGGCATATAAATATAAATAAAAATAAAGTAAAAAAAAAGTTCTAAGTTGTCTAAGTCCAATTTCAAGCCTAGTGATATAAGGTATTCTTGTGCCACCACTTGCCTGTTGTTAACTAAATATGTCTCTGTCTTTAGAGGGCAAAAAGGACCTTCCTAGTAATTTCTATGTCTCTTTCTCTCTCTTATAGTTTAGGTAGAAATGAAGTTTTCCTATCCCATATCTTTCTTTAAAAAACCCAACTTTTACTTCAAATCCTAACAAATGTCTACTAGCATTCATAGAGAGCTGGGTTAAAGCATACACTTGTCTGTATCCAGGACAACTTTATTATGAACTTTTATTTATTATTTTTAAGTGGGAACTGCAGCTACTTAATTATCGAGTATTATTTTAGTATTCTGCATTTTCTTCTACTTGGGAGCATATAGTCTAATAATGACTGGTGTCGAGTTGGAAGTGTCCAACATTATTTTAAATGTAAATTTTGGTTTGTTATTTCATTATTTTTTATTGTTTTATGACTGTTTTATTTATTGGTTTTATGGTTCCTTATGCTGGGCAGCCATACAAATCTTTAAAATAAATACATAAATCTATCCTGACTAAAATAGCTGCCATGATCTCTTTTAACTTAGTGAAATACCTGGGTTTGTTGGTTAAAATATTCTTAAACTAATAAATGGTTTGATGATGATCTATAGCTTTTTTTGGGGGGGATATACAGGTTACCTACAGACTCAGTCATGTTTTATTTAAAATAAGGACTACCATCACCTTTTAAGTGTTCAGTGGCATACAGGTTGCTCTATTTACCCATCTCTAGATCCTTCCACCCTAATTAATTTTTTCCCATGGCCAAAATCAGTCCTAATACAGAAACCCTCATCTGAAAAGAAAATTGCCTACATTCAGATTACTCCAAAACTTTATAAAAGTCAGCTATTGACAATGGAAAAATTCAAAAACCCACTGTGCCCCTTTCCACTTAAAAATTAGATTGTAATTCATGGTACCCATTTCCATGAGACGCTCCATGCTCACCTCAAAATACTCTTCAAAAAAACCAAAAGCAAAAAACCAGTACAAATGGCAGTGTGTTTTTGCATAATGGGATTAAAAGGATGTGCTAAAATACTGACATAGACTACATTATACCTAATTACCTAATGTAAATAGAACCCCAATAACATTACTTCAGAAAAGAACTCTTCTTAATTTATAGTACCTGCCTCCTCCATTCCCAATCCTTTTTACGATTCCATATGCATAAAAAAGCTAAGAATGAAACAAAAAGACCAACACTCAGATAAGCAAGGATTAATATCAGGCAAAGAAGCAGAACACAATACCCTAATTGAGGAACTACCAAGGGGGAAGAAACCATTCCCCCATCAACACTGGAGGGCCAAGTTACTGTAGATAAACCTCCACATGTCTCTTGCACTGATAATGTTACATAGTTGGGTAATGAAATATCTGCAAACAACCAAGAGAGCACTAAGGACTCCACAGTTCATCCTAAACTACATATATTCTCTTCTATCAAAACAGTCCGTTGTTTGACTGGATAACCTTTTGTTTCCTTTTTTAAATGCTCATTTGATAGTTTTGATGCTGTTGGCATCATCAGGAGAAGTAGAACCCAATTGGCAAAAACCACCATGCACTTGGGCAAAGTTTAACATTCTGATGGGAATTACAATTACCAAGATGAGTCTTCTGGAGGAATCAAGTTCATTATAAGCATTCTACAATTTGTCAGTGCCAAAGAAAACACTGCAATTTACGATGGTGAATTTTTTGTTCTTAAGATGACATGGACAGATACCACAATTGAATGTTCTAATCTACATAATTAGAATATGTATTCAGCAATCGGAGATACAACTTCAACAAGACTTGTGATTGAGATAATTTATAATACCTGGTTGATGTTTTTTCTAGACATTGTTCGCTAACTTCTTTGTTTCATGGAATATTTAATATGGGAATTGAGGCTCAGTACATATTTGATGGATGAAAAATAGGGGAGGATTTTATATGTGTGTGTGTGTGTGTGTGTGTGTGTGTGTGTAGGTGTTTGGTTATTTGGGTTTTCTCCCGTGTAAAATTGGAAGTGTCTTGGCGATGTTTTGACAAAGTCTCATTCGTCATCCAATCCCACCCACTGGGGGTGGGACCACAGGCAGTTAAAAGGAAGAAACAGCTGCGATCACACATTGCTCCAAAGCCGAAAACACCAGCCTGAAGAAGACGAATGAGACTTCGTCAAAACGTCGCCAAGACACTTCCAATTTTACGCAGGGGAAAACCCGAATAACCCGAAGACCTACATACAAACACCCGCGAAAACCTCAGAAAACACACACATACACACACGGGTTACTTTCTAATCCATTAAGTTGGGTAGACCACTTGTATAAGAGTTTGATTCAATTTTGGCATGCTTAAGAGGATTTCTAAAAATGGTTTCCTGACCTAAGACCAAATAACATTAGCATATTATGACTTTAGGTACTCCATGAGCCTCTGATTGATGAAGATCCAGTTTTCATTGCCACCTGCACAGAGCGAGAATTACGTAAGAGGAAAAAACGGAAATTCAGTCTCTGGGTACGGCAGTGCTCATCAACCGGCTTTATATGCCAGGTAAGTGTCAGAAGAATGGATTGCTAAATTCCAAGCCACCATTTAAAGAAGCTGGGTGGTCTGCTGTCACTTTCAGGAGACTTTTATCCTACATAGAAAAAAAATATAGATCCAAGTTTATAGACATGTGATTCATGCCCAGTTGAAGTTTCCCTCAAAATATTGAGTAGGAAGTTTTTTAGTGAAACTTCTCTAGCAACAGATGACTGTATATAGCAAGTATTGAAGCAAGAATAGTTCTAAGACAGGGCTGTCAAACTCCTAGCTCGTGGGGCGGATGTGTCACGTGCTGACCACGCACACATCCAGTTTAGTGAAGGGGGAAAAAGTCCTGATACGTCACGTGACGCCACCATGACGACCTGAGTTTGACACCCCTATTCTAAGAGATTTCATTGTCATGGGGATGCATAAGCCACTGTTGCAACCTACCTTTCAAAATATATGTTTTGGGGGCTAATCTCCGAGTACAAAATGATGGATGCTATTAAATTCCATTCAGCCGTGTTAGTTCATGCTATGGCTATGTCAATTTGATGGAGTGTAGCAATTTACTTCCATTGAGTTCCTGGCAATTTTCTTTGGTATCCAATCTTTCTGTTGGAGAAAGTGAACATTACGTTATCCATGGGAAGCTGTAACTTCCCATTCTTTTTTATTCAATTAACTGGGTCAGGAGGCATGGAAATATTTCTCTTAATCTGATTAAGGGGTTCTAGTGCATTCAAAGAACAGGATATACTTTTTAAAAAATATAAATAAATGTAAATAAAATTCTCCTAAACTCAAGAGGTAGGCCAACAACTCCTGCTATTCCTCCAGGAAACCCATCCTACTATCAGTTTTATCCATAGCTACATATATATTTGGACTCAGTTACCAGTAATGATAAGTGTACGGTTGGAAGATCTGAAATAACAGTTTGGGATAGATTGTGATAGTAAAATTTATCTACTTGGTTGCATGAAACTGAAAACACTTTGATGGTATGTCTATCAACCAACCAACCAACCAACCAACCAATCCAAACAATCAATCAATCAATCAATCAATATGCTTTTTTTGACATGGAGGGCTAAAAGGTAGCAAATTCATACTGTAGGAAAGTTTGGACTGGACTTAATCGACCATAGCTTTTTGGACTGGTATTTTGAAATTCCCCCATTTCACCTTCTGAAATCTGTCATGATCACCGGTTCACTTGTTTATTGCATTTATATGTTTCCTTCTTTCTAGGAGCTATAATAAATTGGTTCCCAAAGGTTATTCCTATCATTTTATTCTCAAAAGAATGTGGTTATTCATAGAAGTCATAGAATCCTAGGACAGGAAAGGAACTTGGAAGTCTTCTAGGCAAAACTCTGCTCAAGGCAAGACCAGAACTGGAAGCAGTATTCCAAGTTGGGTCTCACTAGTGCAGTATAAAGTGGTACTATTGCTTCTTATGATCTTGATCTTGATGTTGATGCAGCCTAGGACTGCATTGGCTTTTTTGGCAGTTGCAGCACACTGCTGGCTTATGTTTAAAGGACTGTCTACTAGGGCACCTCAATCCCTCTCACGGTTACTACTGTTGAGCCAGGTATTGCCTATTCTATACCTGTGCATTTGGGGTTTCCTGCCTAATTTTGGACCGTACTTTTCTCACCATAGAACTGCATTTTATTGGATATGCCCAATGTTTAAGGTTACTTTAGGTAGCTTAGGCTAAGAGGAAGTGATGCAGGGGTGCTATTCAGCAGGTTCTGCCAGGTTCTGCAGAACTGGTAGCAGAAATTTTGAGTAGTTTGGAGAACCAGCAAATACCACCTCTGGCTGGCCCCAGAGTGGGTGGAAATGGAGATTTTGCAGTATCTTCCCCTGCCAGGCCCACCAAGCCACGCCCACCGAAGCGGTAGTAAAAAAAATCGAATTCCACCATTGAAGTGACGGTAGTCCAATTTCTCCAGTTTTGGTCCAGGATTTCCATCATGACACCATACTGTAAATTATTTCCTACCCCAGCACTGAGCCCAAATATTTAGAGAGTAGCTTCATACCCTTCATTGTAAGATTAAGTAATATTAGGTTTCAGTCATGCAAAAAAGGCATAATAAAGCAGTTCTCATGCCTATGTGGGCAAAAGAGGCAAATGAAATTACACGTATCACAATGTTATGGCACACATTGTTCAAATTAATACTGTAATCTGTTATGTTGCTACTGATGCAAATTGCATAAGTTCTGTTATTTTTATGATGAAATCTTAAAGCATGTGACTTCATTGTGGCTTGTAGCAAATGCTTATGTGAATTGAGCATATAGAGAGATAGGGAGCTGACTATTGAGTAACAGGAAAGCAAACTCTGGACTCTCCAATGAAGTTTATTCCATCCAGTCCCCTGAGCATTCAGGGAAGTGGCAGGGGTGAAATTCAAAATTTTCCCCTACTGGTTCTGTGGGCGTGGCTTGGTGGGCATGGCAGGGGAAGGGTACTGTAAAATCTCCATTCCCACCCAACTCCAGGGGAAGGATACTGCAAAATCCCCATTCCCTCCCCACTCCTGGGGGAAGGATATTGCAAAATCTCCATTCCCACTCCACTCTGGGGCCAGCTATTTGCCAGTTCTCCAAACTACTCAAAATTTCCGCTACCGGTTCTCCAGAACCTGCTGAATTTCACCCCTGGACAGGGGTCGATAATAAAAATAAACCTTTTGGAATCTCAGCAATACAAATGAAGAAATTGAAGTAACCCTTAAAATAAAATATCTAAACAAGGGAGTAAATAGGTCTGGTTGCAGTTGTTTATTTATTTTATTTATTAAGAAAATTTATATGGTTGTCCAACTCACTTATGGTGACTCCAGGCAGCTTATAGAAATAAGAACCCAATACAAAAATCCAATAAATTCTCACCCCACTGTCAACAGCAATCAAACCAACTACTTGATGGGCTCCATATCACCCTGGGGTCCTACTAGGCTTGTTATCCAGGCTTTAGACTTGTTCTCTTGTATTCACATAGTCTCAATAAGCCTTCTGGCCTCAGCATATCATCCTCTCCTTACTTGAGTGGTCTCTGGTCTCCTCCTTCCTTCTAAGTAAGACTTCGTAGCATGAGGAACCAGCTCTCTTTCCTGCCTGGGCAATGAGCTCAGTCCTAGTCAGGCAACAGGGAAGGATGGAAAATTTTATTTATACAGGCCTGGTCAGGCTTATCTAGCAGAGCACTTTCTCTGTAGGCTTCTCTTTGTCCTCCTCTGCCATTTGCCACCTCCTTCAAGCTTCTTCTCCAACCCTCACATCTGCCTTTCCTTTGGAGCAGCCTTTATGCTTAGGGAGCGCTGAGTTTACAGGCACCCATTGTCATACTTACAAGGAAACATATGTCATACTTACAAGGAAGCCGGTGTTTTCCCTTCCCCACACTGAGTTATTATGAAAGCACTTTTTTTTAATTTAAGCAATGTGCTGTTTTGCTTTGCATAGTAACAGGCACAGGACAAAGGCTATCGATGATAAAGCAAATCTGGCAAAAATGTAGCCATTTCAAATATACCAGGCTGTAGCGGTAATTTATGTTCTGTCCATCCTCATTAATATATATCATCCAACTGTTAGGTCAATGAATGTGGATAGTATTCAGCATATCATGGCATCAACCTCAACAGCGTGAACAAAGGAAGGCAATTGACACTTGTGTTGGCTTCCAAATAACATTCACAATAATCTCAAGAGCTTTTGTTTATCAGCGTCTTGAGAGCACTTTCTTAACATTAGAAAAGAGTCACGTAGGAAAGGATTTTTATGAAGTTTTGAAATGAATACTTTAAAGCATGAACCCCTTAGGTCCATGGTTGCAATGACAGATGTGGGATTTTTTCCCCCCAGTGACTATATACTTAAATGCTTATTTGAGTTTATGTTGACGACCTCCTGGGTGCATTTATACAAAGGCCAAGTTGAAGTCAACCACTTATTTGGAGACTGCCTGCTGTTCTGTGCAGGAAGAAAACAATAATTTGCTCAGTACTGTAAAAGAAGCTTTAGCTGTGGGGAGAATGATTAGTCTTAACCAGAGATATAATTGAATTAAATGAGAAGAAGTTGTATTATCTCTGCTGCAATCCTTATATGTGCATATTCCCCAAAAGGAATTTGTAAAAACCTAGTGTTAAAAGAAATATACTTGGAGTGGATAATTTGTAGTTAAGTATATTGGGGCTATCAAGCCATTGCATTAAACCATGTACTCTTTTGGATGTGATATGTGACTTGAACATAGCAACTGTGATTTATTAATTAGGTGTCAGGTGTGCTTCCTTCAAAGTCCAGGAAAGAAAGACCCAGACTCCATTGTTATAGAGAAAGGTACTTTTACTAGAAAATGAAGTGAATGCAACCAAGGAAAGCTGGAACTAAAGGCAATAGGCGTGAAAAGTGCATATAGAAAGCATCCCCTCCCACTCTCCATCGTAAATCAACCAATCCAAAGGTCTCTCAGAGGTCAGGTGGAAGCACATCTGGCAGCATCTGGCAGCGTCTGGCAGCGTCATCAATCAGGAATGCCATGACAGTTGACCCGATGCCAACTTCAAAGATTCGGTTTCGTTTCTCCTTGACTTTCGTATCCCCCCTCCAGCTTGCTTCCCCCCCCCATGGTCCCTAGCTCTCCCCCTCCCGTTACTATGGCAGCCAAAGCAGTAAAGGCGGAGGCTGACATTAGGATTTTATGTATCACATGAAGTGAGTTCCTCTGTGCCCTAGGCTATCATCACCCACAGAGAATACTTGCCTTATTTTTAATAGCAACCCCCTCCCCATTGATCAAAGGACAGAACCTTCAAACTGATCTTCTGGCATGAAACTGACATTTGTTACCCTCATGTTAAACATTCACATCCCTGTGATCTGGTAGCTTTCAGTTGCCTGTTTTGGGTTTGAAGAGAATCTAATTATATGACTGCGTAATGACAAAGATTTAGCTTGTCTGCATAGGAAGAATAAAGTTCAGAATTTGGAATTTAGAACCCTCTTTTTATATCTTTGAAGCTGCAAAAAAGGCGCTCCTTGAGAATTTGGGATACAGTCCCAGATGTTCCCACTGAATTGTACATACTGAAGTTGCAGTGGGTCAAATTATTAAATACAAGGGAATAATAAGCTTGCCTGCATTTAAATTACAAACTAACTAACTATCAGAGTTTGTTGCAAAAAATCAAATCCAGAAAGCACACACAGGCAAATTGATTTAAATAAGAAACTTCTTTATATACAAGAATATATATACAATACCAACAGCAGAGAACAGTTTCATTGAAATCAGGTCAGCAGACAAGTTCACACACTGGTTTCAGTTTCAATTCTCAGCACAGCACAGAGCTGAGCCATGCCCAGCCTCCAAACTTTTTCAGCTCCCATTGGCTGACTTAGTTGCTATGCCTATTCATTGGCTGACCTTGTTATCATGTCTCTGCCAGTTCATGAATAATCTGACACTGACTGACTGACTGACTGACTGACTGACTGACTAACTAACTAACCAAATAAATAAATAAATAAATAAAACTGTGCCCATCTTATCCTCCTTTTTGTCATGTTGCACTTCAGTGTATAAATCAAAGTCAAGGGCACTTTTCAAGCCATAAAACATTGCCCATCTCTACTTTTATCATCAAATAAGAGTAACTGTGCAGGATAATAGGTAAAAGTCATTTGATCTCCTTTTGAAAGTGAACTGGCCTAATTTTGATCGAATATATGAATTTAGTTAACTCTCTAAGAAAGAGGACAAACTTTTTGGCAGACATCAAGTTTAGAATTCCCAAATGGACATCTTCTAGCTGAGTCTTCCTGGTTTCTAATTTGATGCCTTCAACCCTACACCACTGCGTTTTTTAGCCTGAGATATGCTCAACTATTTGACAACATTTATTCTCTGTTGAAATTTTTAGTTTCATGTCTCTGCTGCTTAAATGCATGGAAGTGAGACCTATGAGCAATTTAGACTTTTCTTTTAGACTCTTCCTTCCTTCCTTCCTTCCTTCCTTCCTTCCTTCCTTCCTTCCTTCCTTCCTTCCTTCCTT
>WNWU01000005.1:21038862-21052436 GCA_012654045.1 Ptyas mucosa
CTTCCTTCCTTCCTTCCTTCCTTCCTTCCTTCCTTCCTTCCTTCCTTTTGTAAACTTCTGGACATTTTAAGTAGAAATCTTTCAGCGTAGGTTTAGTTTAGTTTAGTTTAGTTAGATTTATATACCGCCCTACTCCCGAAGGACTCAGGGCGGTGAACAGCCAAAGATAAAAGAGATACAATATAAAATTTAAAAAACAATTTAAAACATAGGTTAATGGATGATGTTGCCTGCCCTAATTTTGAATAGGTCTATTTGGCTCTCAAGCCTTAATTGATTTACTAGCTCTACATTGAGAGTGAAAAATGTAAGCCTGGGGTGAATTTCCTTTTCAAGGGCAGAATTGTAGGAGAATAAGCCATCTGTCTTTTTTTTTAATCAAGCAGCACTGTAGAACTGAACAATCCCTATTATATAAACCCTGATTCAACAGTTATATCTGTCTGAAGAGAAAAAAAACAATAAAAATACAATAAATAAAAGCTAAGCATTTGTATCATCTATGCTTCTTTACTTCTTTCCACACTGGCATATTTTTATACAACATTTGCTATTTTACTTTTTTATGCATTTTTAAAAACAAATGCAAACATAAAGGTCTTATGCACTATAAAGAGCTGTGCTGGTGCAGTGGTTAGAATGCAGTATTGCAATCTAACTCTGCCCACAGCTAGGAGTTCAATCCTGACGGGGCTCAAGGTTGACTCAGTCTTCCATCCTTCCAAGGTTGGTAAAATGAGGACCCAGATTGTTGGGGCCATATGCTGACTTTGTAAATCGCTTAGAGAAGACTGTACAGCACTATGAAATGGTACATAAGTCTAAGTGCTATTGCTATGGTACAGAGCAGTGGTAGTCAACCTGGTCCCTACCGCCCACTAGTGGGAGTTCCAGCTTTCATGGTGGGCAGTAGGGGTTTTGTCCCTACTTTATAAATCATCATTACTGTGGAACCGGTGGGCGGTTAGAAAATTTTACTACTAACAGAGGTGGGCGGTAGGTATAAAAAGGTTGACTAGCCCTGGTATAGAGTTTCCTACTTGAGCAGGAGGTTGGACTAGAAGACCTCCAAGGTCCCTTCCAACTTTGTTATTCTGTTAAAGTCAAGATTGCTACTGCTACTTGGGCATGATGGTAAACTATATTATGAGGGAAATAAGTATTAGACTCCTCTAATTCTCAGGTTTCCCTCTGCTTCAGAAAAGCTATCAGGGCTTCATTTAATCAACCTCTAAAGTCACCTGGACAGTGATTAATTTTAGAGCTGTTTTGTTCAAAACAAGTCAGATTAATGAATCACAATTTAAACTGGTATAACCACAGTGTGAAGTTGAGCTGGCTGTTTTTAGGCTAAACATCCTTAATCCAGCCAGCATGGCAACCTGCAGTTAGGCTACGGTACAAGTGAACCTTTCTGAATGATTATGGCTATATAGTTTGTTTCATTGCTTGAATGGTATCTTTGATCATTCGTTGACAACTGCTCCAGGTTTGAGATGGCATCAAGCTCTTGACTCTACCGGTGGATTCTAGAGTAAAATAATTGGAAAGGCTGAGTCCAAGAGATAAGGTTGAAATCTTGCTTCTTGTCAGGGATCTTGAGGGGTGAAATTGTGACCTTTCCTCTAATGAAATCGGGAATGTTGTTTCTTTTGAGAGAGAAGAAAACTGACAAAATATTGGGAAAGGACTATGCAATTAAAATCTCATTTTACTCCACTACCAGCAGGCATAGCCAACTGGGAAATAAACAAGATTGGAGATTACAAAAGTTCAAGTCCAAGGTATCTGAAGGGTGCCAGGTGGGAAAGGATTGGTCAATAACATGTCATAAATCTCTTTGTACATTAACTTTTTTCCCCCTTGCTGTTCTCTGTCCACCTACCCACCCTATTTCTTATTTGATGATTAGATCTATGCCCATCTGAAAGAAAGCAGTGGGACTGAAGGTCTGGATGCTTTGAAGAACAAAGCTCAGCTTCACAGCATAGTGGCCAAGAGTCTTTGTCAGAATGTCACAGGGAAAAACTGTATCATCTTCACTGGCCCCAGCATTACCAGCCTCAACCTCTTTGAAGAATTTGAAAAACAAGGTTAGTTGCCACACAATGCATGGATCTTAGAACAGTCCTTTGTGGGGCCTCTGAAACCATCATGAAGGTTACTCTTATTACACTGCTAGATATAAATATGGCTCTCCCAATGAAACATTGGTTTTTGAAGATTTCCTTTGTTATTATGAGAAATTGGAGATTATGTGTGTCTCATTGTTGAGTTTTGGGGCACGGGAGAATAGCAGAATCATGGATGATATAGCATTTCTGGACCAATGAAGATGGTTTGTGGGTGTTCCTAGGTTTGGTCTTCTGGTAGCATGCACACGGTATGATCTCTAAGAATTCATATTATTTTTCCTTCTTTCAGGTTGTGTTGAAAGTTGATTTTCCAACTCTTATGTTTAAATTTCATTTTGAAGCAAATGGTTGGCTTTTCTCTTTTGACTGGCTACAAGAATGACATGGAAAATGAAGTTTATTGGACATACAAAAAAAAATTGGTTGATGCTTTTAAAATCAAAAGAGAATTATAAATAGTAAACCAAAAGACTAATCTGGATTTTTAAAAAAACATTTGATAGACAAAGCTTGGATGACTCTTGTGAGAAGGGACAAAAAAAAATAATCAACATCAAGTTTTATGATATTACTTGAATAGACTAATGATTAAGATTGTGTTTATATATATATATATATATATATATATATATATATATATATATATAGGGTGTGTGTGTGTGTGTGTGTACACATATACACACACTATATACTTAACATTCTTTTCTTTACATTTTTTCATTTCCTTTGCAATTTCTACTTTTCTTCCTTTTTTAGTTTGTATTAGTTTTACTATTGCAATTATCTTTAATAAAATTATGTTTAAAAAAGTTTAAACATTGGGATTTGTAGCTAATGTTTGGATTATGAGCTTCCTCCCTCTCCCTCCTGATCTCTCTCTCTCCACCACCCCTCCTCATAACACCTATGTAGCAGACTTCTACACATGTTCAGACCAATTTTATGCTTCCCATTCAAAAATCAGTTCCACTGGCATCAACAGGGCTTTTCCCCCCTTGTAACTCTGGAGAGAATTGCAGCCTCATTTGTCTACTTCTATTTTTTCCAAAACAACTCCCTTGGCTTCTCTGGGAAAGATCATTAGAAGTTGCCATCAATAAATCTTCACACACAGTCAGTCTCCCTCTCCCTCTCCCCACCTCTCTCTGTCTCTGTCTCTGTCTCTGTCTCTGTCTCTGTCTCTCTGTCTGTCTTTCTCTCTCTCTCTCACACACACACACAGGGAGAGAGGAAGAGGGAGGAAGGGAGAGAGAGAGAGAGAGAGAGAGAAAGAAAGAGAGAGGGAGGCAGAGCGAGAGTGCCTCAGTCTTTATTGTTTGTTTTGAAAAAAAGCCATTTGCTGTTTGCTTCAGCAGCAAGGTCACTCAAAGTGACAAGTGGCATGAAAATAGCTACTCAAAAGCTATTGAAGAAGGAACCAGTTAAAATGTAGAGGGTATCACCATGGTGGCTGCCTTATTTTTTTTCTTTCTTAGACTGAGTGTGAGATAAAGGGTTTGATTCTGTGAATGGAGACATTCAATGAACCACATTAGATGAAGGACCAGCATATGATCAGACTGTGATCATCTGGACTGCCTTCATGCAATTGAGTTTTTGTACTGTTGTGTTGTGGCACAATATAGTTTTGGATGAAACGTATGATTCAGACTTAAAAACAAAGGGCAAGACAATTGATTCAGACACGGTTACATTTCATGGCATGTTCTCGTAGTCACTGTGTGTTTCCCTTTCAGTTTTATGTTTTGCACATCTCATTTATTAATGTGGTCCACTGAAGAGCCTCTTCAGAGGATTTTGAGCTAGAATTTCTCTTTTAATTTTAACAAAGATTCAGAGATTTGTAGCACAGATCAGGTTGGCTGGAAGCCATTGGGTTCAAAATGGTGGCTGTGACAGGCAATCAGAACCCTTGCTTTGACCCATGTTAAAAAGGGGTGAGTTCTGATTATCCAATTCTACCCACCATTTTGGAACCATTGACCATTGAATGCAGTTGCTCCTTAGTAAGATTAGGGGTCATAAGTCTCTCTTTCTCACATCAACTTCTTTGATCAAATCATATGTTCACCTAACACTAGATTTTCCACGCCCCATCCTTTAATGCCATTAGACTATTTCAAAACAGTTTCATGAGAGATGTGACTTCTGTATAGATGATACTCTTTTTTACAACTAGTCAGAACTAAAGGAAAGGTGTTGTTTTAATTACCTCTGGTTTTTATTATCCCAAAGGTGCTTTTGTTTCAGGAGACAACTAGATTTTCTTGGTTTTCCTTTGAAGACATTTCACTTCTCATCCAAGAAGCTTCTTCAGCTCTGACGAATAGTGGGGAATGGAAGGATTTATATTCCTTGCAGACCTCCAAGTGCTTCAACGACCCGCTAAAAGGATGCAAATGCTTTCAGCTGTCTGCAAGGAATACAAATCCTTCCATTCCCCTCTATTCTGTCAGAGCTGAAGAAGCTTCTTGGATGAGAAGGGAAACGACTTCAAGGAAAAAACAAGAAAGTCCAGTTGCCTCCTGGGGAAAAAAAAGCACCTTTGGGATAATCATGACATGGATGACTGAACATCTCTACAGATTTCTGGTTTTTATTGTAATTGCACTTTTTAGTTTGAAGATTGATAAGGTACATATGGTTGTATATCATTCTTAGGGATAATAAGTACATAAATGATGAAATTAGTTGTGTCATCTTATCCTGGGCATGTCATGTTCTCTTCTAAAATGATATCAAGTTTTTAGATTTTAATGCTAGAAAGTATGGAGGATAATAGGACAACAACTAGTGTGTGACTGAGGTACAGTATTTGTTTGGGGTCAATTTTGGTAAACAAAAATATGACTTGGTTCATGTTTTTATGCTAGAACCACAAGATAGTATTCTATTAGATAGTAATAGTAGTAGTAAAAGAATCATATAGTAGATAGTATTCTAATGCAATGTTTTATCATCTTTCAACTATAGACATTTATTGCTGTGGATTGCTAAGTACAAGGAAAAGTGACTGTACAGGGCTGCCTTCCTCAATGCTAAACAACCCAGAGACCTCCCAGTCTCGAGGACATTACAGGATAAAAATGAAAGGAAACATGTCTTTGATCTGCTGGTACAACAAAGGCTACTTTAGATTTTTGACCAATGCTTATTCTCCAATTCAACAAGGTGAGTGGTTTGCTCTAAAGATGGCTTCTTTCTATGAGAAGGGGAATATGTAAGGTCTCAACTGTAAGAAAATTGGACGATCTAGATTAGAATTTAGAACAGAATAAAGTTAACTGCATCTTTCAATGCCGCGCGCATATTTTATAAATTTAAACCACACCATCTTTGAGCAGTAGGTTGAGGAAGGAAAATTCTGCTGTTTACTTAAGACACTAGTAGAGGAAGGGTTAATATTTCTCTCTTTCTGTTATTCATGTGGACTTACACATTTGCTATTGTTACTTCCATTTTTTAAACATATATATATTAGAATTGGTTATGTTAAATGAGAAGATGCATTCAAAATTAAACATAATATAGTGCCATGTTCAGTTGATTTTAAAAGGGTTAGAAAGCAATTCAGAATATATTAAATTAAGGGCAGTTTTGTTGAACTAAACTGGGCTTCTGAACTGGCATTTACCAACTTTCTACTGAAATCAATGGAATTCAACAATTCTTAGCTTTAAGGAAATCAGACTCCTCTCTATCTGCTACATGATTATTTAAAAGTCAACAAGGTACTCAACTCAGCCAGCATGAAAAGTAGCCCCTCTTTAGAATCTGCCATTGTAATATGGCCCACTTTACAAGCATTTAGCAACTTCCTTGGAGACCAAGAACCCTTAACAAACAGCTGTCCTTTCTGCAGACAACTGGAAATATTCTGACAAGGGGTATTAAATGGGTTACTGTGCCTTACAGCCAGGAAATAAAAAATGTTTCTAGATAACAAACAGAATTAGACAGGTGTCTGCATGTATTTTCCTCACTTGCTTCCATAAACATCTCAACATAAGAAAGGAAGAAGGCTACTAAAGCTACCCTATTTATAGAACTCCTCAAATCTATCCCTTGTAATTATTGCCTCTTGACTCCACTTTCTAGAGATTTTCTAAACATTTGGAAATTAATGCTGTGTAGCAGAAATGTCCAACCTTGGCAACTTTAAGATTGGTGGACTTCAACTCCCAGAATCCTCTCCTTGCTGCCTGGGGAATCCTGGGAGTTGAAGTCCAAGGTTGGATACCCCTGCTGTACAGTATCCTACTTTCCATACGTTCTTTGAATACTGAGCCAAGTAGGACTTTCTTCTCAATACGTTTAAAATCAGGATGGGATGACCTGTTGCCCATTGATTCAACAAATCCGGTAGTATTTTCAATCAACAGTATGACATGATGGTATTTTATGCATTTTGGTTGCCACAGGAGTTATCATTAAGAGGAAGAGTGGAGAGATACCATGTCCTCTGGCAGTGGAAGCCTTTGCTGCTCATCTTAGTTATATTTGCAAATATGATGACAAATATAGCAAGTAAGTACACAATAAATTATGTGGTTGGAAGTGCGAAACATTTCTTAATTATTTAAACAAAATTCAATATGTACAGCAACAGGGTGATATAAGAAATTACCTACCAACTTTTTCTGAAAACGATCTCTGACCATTTTTGGCAAAAGATTTCTTTTAAAAAATGTAATTGTTTAAGTAGGCACTTTAGCGACTTTTAAGTATTTGGACATAATATACGTACAGTTGTTTATTTCCAAACTGCATTAGTGAAATCTTCAGTTCTGCAGTACTTCAAAAGATTCAAAGGAAATGCAGCTAGTTTAAATAAGAGCACTGAGGATCATTACAGGAATGGAAACTTAAGTTCTAAGAAAAGATTGGGGAAACTGAATGTTATTAGCCTTAAGAAGAGAGCCTAGGGAAGTATGGTAGAACTCCTGAAATATTTGAAAAACTGTTACATACATAATAATGTATGTAATACATACTACAATCTGCTTCCTTTCATTTCAGAGGGCAGAGAGTAGCACAGGAAAGGAGATTCCAACTCTTTCCAACTGTAAGAATAGCTTGATAGTGGAATCACTTACCAAATAAAGTGATAGCTACCTCTTTGTTCTGTCATTCATAGCCTTCTAGGCAGAGGTGGGTTTCAGAAGGTTCTGACCAGTTCTGGAGAACCGGTAGCGGAAATTTTGAGTGGTTTAGAGAACCAGTAGTAAAAATTCTGACTGGCCCCACCCCCATCCTTTCGCTGCCTCCCAAGTCCCAGCTGATTGGGAGAAAATGGGGATTTTGCAGTAACCTTCCCCTGCCACGCCCACCAAGCTACGCCCACCAAGCTACATCCACAGAACCAGTAGTAAAAATTTTTGAAACCCACCACTGCTTCTAGGTCCTCTATTATGGATGCTTTATTTTGGATTCCTGAATTGAATTTAGATGGGGTGGGGTGGGATGAATTTAGACTCAGTAAACAAGCAGACATCTTCCAGTTGTTCGATTCTATGGATTTATGCTTGCTAATAACTGTAAGAAAGATTGAATTGATATGGTTCTGTAGTCTGCTATAGATTTGTGTCCAATAGTTAAAATTATATAAAATTATATCCTTACATTTACAAATATATTATAATATAAAAAAGGTAGCATCTAGACAGTGCAATACTACAAGTACGGAATTGCACATTTTAATGTTCTTCCACATGAAAAGAGAACCACTTTGGTGTAGTGACGAAGGCATCTGGGTGGAAACTGGAAGACCATAAGTTGTAGTGCAACTCTAGCACAAAACCAACTGGGTGGATCTTGGGCCAGTCACTTTCTCGCAGCCCTAGGAAGTAAGTAAGGGCAAACCACTTCTGAAATCTTTTCAAGAAAACTGCAGGGATTTGTTCAGGCAGTTGCCAGGAATTAATGGTGACTCAAAAGAACATATTCACACACACACACACACACATGGATTGTGTTAGGTACGTAATTATACCAGTATGGTTTCTCTAATCTTCTTTTTTTAAAAAAAAAACCCGCTGCTTTTATGTTCCCAAATACATTTTCTCAGAAATTCAATAATCAGAGATGATTATTTAACCTTTCTTTTTCACTTGAAAACAAGAGAAGAGGACTCAGGGTAGTAGCGGCTTTGGAAAGGCAGAGAGATTTCTAGCAAGACTGCATCTTATGAGAAAATTTTAGCTTTGTTTCTTTATCTCCCTGGCCTGTCTGTTCTTCAACAAGCGGAAACTTATATTTTGATATTTAGTATTAAATCTGTTTGGGTTTGAAGGCACACCATGCAGAGCTTTAGATGACATACCTGTTCCCAGAATTAGCCAATTATTAGACAGAAGGAGATGGCTGCTTTAAGCAGCAGATTTTGAGTGGGTACATTCTGGCTTTAGGTTCATTGTAGCTTGGATTAGCTCTACAATTTCCAAAATGTCTTCCTTTCAGCCTATTCCAAAATTATTTCAACCAGATGAAATAGCTTCAGCTCAACTTTGTATCTAAATATGGTATATCCAATGAAGGTATGGAATTCTCAAGGGGACAAATAAGAGGATATCTATTTGACATATCTTTGGGGGAGGGGGGAAAGAAATCTTTCATCTTTTCCCTATTCCCCAAATTCAATGGTTTAAGCCTAACCACTTGTGATATGACCAGATCATTTTCCCCTTAAAAAGAACTAGGGCCTGCAAAACACCAGTGATAGCCATTCAGTACATGAATCACATAAAGCCAGTGGTAGGCTGCAACCGGTTTAACAACTGGTTCTGTGAGTGTGTGCTTGGCGTGCACAGGTGGGCTTTGCACATGCGCGCCTAACACGTTTGTGTGCAGCATTCAAAATACAGCAATTTGAAGCTCAGCTACTTACTTTCTAAGGCAGCCCAGGTAAGTAGAACACCGGAGGCGCAGAAATCAGCTGTGCCGCGCGAATCAGCTGAGCTAGAAACAAGGAAATATAGGACAGGATAGGGAGGGGCAAGGGGCGGGGCCAGCTAATTGTTGGAACTACCGGTTCACTCGAACTGGACTGAACCAGGAGCAGCCCACCACTGCATAAAGCCTCAGAGTTGAGCAAACAAGAATTCTCTGCCTGACTTCAAACTTGGGACATTTCCCAAACATTTCAGGAAGGGAAAGGCAGAATCTGGTCACAGTTTTCAAGCTTGCTTCCTGGCAGGCTTGAGAAATTAGTGGTATTGCCAGCTTTTCAAAGATCATTGACTCTCCAAATGGACTTTGGCACTGGAAAATGGAAGCAGGCAAGTCCAGAAAATTCAAGCTTGTTGCAGAGAATTTTCATTTATTAATAGATTTTTCAGCTGCCCTTCAACTTCTGTCTCAAGGACAGTTTTTCAACAGACCATTAGTAGTCTCAATTCTTATGCAGTAAAAGTGGAGAGATTTGTGGCGAGCTACTGTAATAAGCTAACTTTAGCTTATTAGACAATACATAGACAATGTTGTGGAGTGGGGAACATGGAAAAAAACACTACAATAAGGTACTTGTAGTGCTCTACAATGGACAATTCAGAAATTTGAAAAATAAATAAACATAAATAATTTCCCCCACAATTTTGATATAATATGGCAGTTTTCCCTAGCCTGGACTACCAAGTCCCAATCAGCGTGACCCATAATTTACCAGCTAGATTCTGGAAGTTTGAGTTCCAATGTATCAGAAGAATATCCATTTGTGAAAGTTCAGTTGTGGGAACATTGGTTCAACAAATATGATAAACTGTACATAGTACACGCCATTTAATTAATCTCTAATTTCTCTTTGGAGAAAAAGAGATCATCCATCTGAGCTGAGGATATTGTAATCATAATGGCTTAATGGGACTGTATTTCCATATTGGTCCATATAAAAAGTTTTTAAGCTAAAGGAAAACTGAAATAATTCAGAAGCAACATTTTCAATATACAGATGTATTTTTGCCAAAGAAAGGAGAAGGAAAGAATATTGGTATTTAGTTTAACTGCAGAAAGAATAGATTGTCTGACCCAAGGTCACTAAACACTCTTATTGGAGGTTTTTTTTTCTAAATTATCTATAGTTTACAGGAGGTTTTAGAAATTATGATAGATTGATAGGAGCCACTTATATTATAGTGTCAGAAAACCGTATCCTTTTCTGAGTGGCATATTAAAATATAAGTAATAGCATGTGTGATTATAAATATATTGTGTTATAGTTGATGCTACATGTGGTTGACTATTTTAATGGGCATGGCTTGTCAATTGTCATACTCTTCTGGAATGATAAATTCCAAGATGACAATCATACTACTGTGATCTAGGCCATTTATGTTCAAGGTACATTTTGAACAATTTAATCCATTATTTTAAAGAAATAAAACATGGAATAAATGAAATGAGACTCTACCACTATCTTGTGCCAAGGAAAAACAAAAGTTAAAGACATTCTCTTTTTCTCTTCTTTTTTGGTTCTGTGTAATGATTGAGAGAAAAATGTTTACAAAAAACAGATACAGACAATTACACTACAGTGATATAAAGTATAGTGCTCTAAAACTGTAAAACTGGCAAGGCAGGGATTTGGATTGCTTAGACTAGACGGAACAGCTGTGTTAAAATTAAGCAGCTGCTTACCATTCTGAAAGTGTATAAAAGAATGACCAAGAATCTGCTACCCAAAAAGGGCAACAGGAAAAGATTAAAGATTTAAACGACTGAGATATATGTGTATGTCTTAGTTTCTGTTCTGGCATTAGACAAATCTTCGGAGTGTATGTGACTTTTTGCAGGCAATAAAATAACCGTGTCTATGAAGATTTCTGTGATTATCTAGATTGCAGAACTGAATTTCTGGTGGTGGAGAGATTTATAGCCATTCCTATCCTGAATACCCCCACAAAAGTTGTGAGCAGAGTGTACCATAGACTGGAAAGTGGAGCAGTGGAATGGGACTAGTTGTTCTGGCAGCTTGCTGAACCTCTACAGAAAAAGGAAAGAACTTGGCAAAACCAAGCTGAGGCATTGCTTATTCAGCCTCTTGTACAAGAGTTCATTGAAATTCATTAGGTGGAATTCTTAGAAGCTGAAGCCGTATTCAGTTTCTAAGGTAATATTTGCATGAGCTGCTTTTGCAAAAATCACAGGGGTAATTGTAGCATCACACTAATCTGCCTTGTGTGAGCAGTAAAGTTGCCAAATTGGATGGTGGATTGTTGCGCACTAATCAACATCCAAGAAAAGAGCAGCACTGTTTTGTGAAGTGTTGCCTACTTTAAAAACAGGAAATCAGAGCTTTCAAAAGTATCTATTGTGGTCTATTCAAAGGCTACACCAAAAAAGGGCTTGGTTCATTGGTTTATTTTAGGACTTCTAGAGGTCCATATTGGTTCCTATTCATTTGGTTTGTTGTGATTTTGCTTCCACCTCTAGTGCATTGATACACAAAGGCACTTAACTTATGCTTTGGAGAGCAATGGAAAACTTAATATGAATCTGGGACACAGTAATTCCTGCAAATAACACTATGAAATTATATGAAATACATCACAGAAATCCACTAGGAATAAACCAATCACTGATTTTAAAGTTCGAGTAGTAAATATAACATACAACTTGAGATCTTCATTTAAATGTACAAGATGGGCTGGGCTGCTGTTCAGGGCTGCCATCTTATTTCCCTTATTCCTCAAAGTTTGAAAGGCCTGAAGCATTCAACTTAGGAAGATCTCAACATTACAATATGAGAAAACCTAATGAAATCAGTAACCAACTTTCGGGATCCCCGCCCCCTCCAATTTAGATTGGTTTACAAAGCATTCGGACCACGTGGATTCACAAAACAGATACACAGCTGAGAGAACTTTGGATATTGAAGTGCTAACAGATTCTGGAAGATGACAGGTGGGATAGCATTCTATCTATGTCATTCATAATTACCTTGAAAGATCGTGGAAATTTAGAGCATCCTGCATTTGGATCCTACCACTTTTTGAACATATCCCTTCCTTCTTGACTTAAGACACATTTTAAAAATTCATTTCATGACCTCACCATTTTCTCTCTCTCTCTCTCTCTCTTTGGTGCTTTCTAGGTATTTCATTTCTCATAAACCAAACAAGACCTGGCAACAAGTCTTCTGGTTCTCCATCAGCATTGCCATAAACAACGCTTACATCCTGTACAAAATGTCTGATGCCTACCCTGTGAAAAAGTACAGCCGAGTACAGTTTGGTGAGAGACTCGTAAAGGAGCTGCTTGGATTGGAGGATCCCTCATCAGGCCATTGATGGATCCTTCTTCACAGCTTAGGCTAGGAGTGGGGGGGAGATGGAGGAAAGAAAAGGGAACAAACTCTGGGATTCCAAGATGGGTAACTTACTATTCCATGTGACAAAATCACTAGGGAAGCCCTTAAGTGTGTTGGTGTCTTCCCAATGGCCTTGGTTGAAAGGGCCCTCAAGAGAGCACCGTATGAAAGCTGCACATGTGAGTGCAACACAGGCACCGGTGTTTCAGAAATGAATTTGTGTTAGCTATTGCTCAATCTGATTTTTCAAACAGGGTGTTAGTTGTTACACAAATCCTTTTCCCTATCCCTTTTCAAGCTAGAAAGGCTCAGCAGTTCCAGTTGGGCATGTTATTGGGTGTGGTTTTTTTTTTAAATCAGTGCACAATGTGTAAAGTTATGCACTGCTGTGTGGCTGAAAAGAGGTTGCTAGAAGAGAAATATATATATTAAAAAAATGTAAAAAATCTATTTTGCAAGCCAGTGATTAGGCAATGGCAGATGAAGACAGTAGACTGAAGATTTTATTTTGTTGCAATGCTTTTAGATTGTAAAGGGGGTATAATTTTGACAGAAAATGCTTTTTTTAATATAAAGGAACAGTGAGAAACTGAAAAGTTTACCAAACTAAGTTCATTGTGCTATCTGAAGTCAGTTAAACTCCAAGATTAATTTCAGTTATGCCATAACAAAAGCATAAGAGATTTAATTGCAATCATCCTGTATTATTCTTCAGGCACTGAATTTTTCTACACAGTGTGAGAAAAGGTATAAAAGGTTCTCTGAGGAACTAGTTTCTCCATAACTGTAGCTGGACTTGTGCTTTTTCTTTTCTTTTCATAGTGCTGCATAAACATACACGCCAAATCCAGAAATAAAGGTAAAATTGGAGATCCCAAACCTAATGATATATACTGGAAATTCTAAAACCAAGTGACATAAACAATTTGTTGAGGGTTGATGAGTCATTTGTGAAACTGCTGAGTGAGGCACAATATATTTCCAAGTGTGTTATTTCTATTTGTCCTTTAAAAAACTCTTACCCAAAGCAATTTAACATTTCTAGATGCTGAAAAATATCTAACTACCCTTTTATTTGAGGATTGACCTAAACCAGGGGTCTCCAACCTTGGCAACTTTACGACTTGTGGACTTCA
>WNWU01000005.1:21052836-21113849 GCA_012654045.1 Ptyas mucosa
AACAATAAATATCCAATAACAAAAAATAAAACATGGAACATTATAAAACAGCTAAAACAAAATTAATAGGAGAAGAAATGTTAACAGCAATGGAGCCACCTACCAGTTCACCATTCCCACAGGCCTGCTGCCATAACTAGGTCTTAACAGACCTTAAGAAGCCTAGTGGTGAGGTTGCCGTCTTCACTTTGTGGCAGTGGGAGAAGATGCTACAATGCAGGAACCATAGCAGAAAAAGCTGGCTATTTAGGTCCTGCCTGCCAAATGTAGCTCCCTAGACCAGTGATGACTAACCTTTTTGCTGTCACGTGCCAAAAGTGGGGGGGGAGTACGCACATGCCCACACCCATAATTCAATGTGCCCCACCCTCCTGTGCATGCGCGTGCACTCCCCCCGCGCTCCCCTATTTTTGGCACGTGATGGCATGGTGGACCTGGTAGGCCCATTTTTTGCCCTCCCCAGGCTCCAGAGGCTTTCCAGGAGCCTGGGGAGGATGAAAACAGCCTTCCCCAATGCCCTGGAGGCCCTCCGGATGCCAGAAACAGCCCATTTCCCAACGTCTGGTGGGCCCGGAAGGCTGGAAAATAAGTTGCCAGCACGCGCATGCACGCTGGAACTGAGCTAGGACAACGCTCATGTGCCCATGTGGCACACGTGCCGTAGGTTCACCATCACGGTCCTAAACTATACATCTCAATACTGCTGAATGAATATTGGTCATGAAGTGACTTCCAAAAAGTTATGACAATGTTTGTTTTCTTATTTTGCTCAGTTAACATCAGTCTCATCAGCTAGCTATTTCCCAAGCTAGAGTTTACTTCATTATGATTCCATTGTTTTGGCCATGTTGCTGCCTTGTTACGAAAGTGACGAACTAGACACTTTTCTGGGGTGGGGAAATCATTGCAATACTAGACAATCAGAAACATCTACATGTTAAACTTTGTTATGAAACACTTCCAAAGCTTTAAAAAAAAAAGGTTATGCCTCCACTTTAGCACAAAAAATGCTGAGAATCACATGGTTATCTGTTGCATGTGGGCATGAAAAAAAATGGCACAGAATGAAATTACAGAGTTTGACTGTAGCATTGCTTTGTGTGATACAATTTAAATATTCAGAGATGACACTCCCTTTGAAAGCAAGTTATCACACATGTGAAGATGTGTTTGAGTACCTTGGTAATTAAGTACTACTTTCATAATTGTTTAATAGTTAAAAGCCCGACGTATCTGGAAGGAAAGATTTGGGAAGGCCACCACAGAGATGATATCAATGTTAACATCTTTATGTCCTCTGTAGGTCTTGGTGGGCTCAGGGGCCACAAAAACCAGTGTTAGGTGCTCCCAATGACAGGAGCTGATAAGTATGTGAGCTGGTGCAGTTTGAATCAATTGCATTTTCTGAGTATTTTTAAGGGCGGTCCCCAATAGAGGGTTATAGTAGCCTAGCCATGTGATGACAAAGGCATGAGTTATTGTAGCTAGCTCTTCCTGCCTCAAGCCAAGTTGCAAATGATATACCATCTGAAGCTGGGCATAGACCATCCGGACACAGCATCCACCTTCTATTCTAGCAGAAGCTGTGAGTCCAGAAAGATCTCATGTCACAAACCTGCTTCTTGATAGGTATTGCCTGTCCATCAGGAAACAACTCTTAATGATGACAGACAACCCTGATGTATCCACAACTGTTCAGACTTAGCGATTTGGCAATCAGAATTTACAATCCTCCAATAAAAAAGCCACCTTATTTCCCCTAGGCTTGAGTTCTACTGCTTTGGTGTTGGAAGTTAAGGAAAGGTAAGGCATTGGTTTGCACTCACGTTTCTTCTTTAATAATGAGGAATCGGAAATTTGCACATCACCCTGTTGTCAGCGTTCCAGAAAAACCCCAACTCCAAGTAAAGACGCGGAAGCAAACATTTTCCAAAGTTCTCTTTACTAGAATAGGCAAACTGGCACATGTGGGAAAACCCGAATCTGAAAAGCCCGGGTTTTCCTTCAGTAAGCCAAAACTCCCAAAACCATCCCCTTCCCCCCCCCCGCCCCCAGTCAGTCATATGCTCCAATCAATGTCCGCTCCAACTCGATCCAGCCCCCTGACCACTCCTTCTCCAGATGCTGGATCGCCCTGACCTTGACCGACAGGAAGAATGCTATTATGTCTACTAACAACCCCTCTCCTTAATTCCCCCCTCCTAGTTTCCCACACATGAGAAGGTGGCAGCATTGGATCTTCCGGCCTAATATGGCTTCCAAAGCTGACACCTGTGATGTGTCCACTGTCATCTCCTGCACTATTGAATTGCTAGTCATGATGCTTATGAAAAGGAAGTGACATAATATTTTAAAGCAAAAATTAATCAAGAACGAAGAACTTTAACAAGGAGCCTACAAAACTGAATATTAGAAAGATCAAGCTGTCCTTGTATGCAATCCAAGCTTAAAATTCAAGCCAATTCTATCAAAACTCTTGAGATAGAGTAGCCTTTCACAGTTCTATAACAGCTCATTTTTGGGTCAGAAGTTGCAGTCTGTGAAAAAAGACTAAGGCAGCTGAGATTGTACAGTCAGATGTGAAGCTTACAGCAAATTTACCATTTGAAATTTTGTCCTGCTACCTCTTGCATCCAATTAGGAAAAAATAGGGCTAAGGAACTCAATGAATCTTTGTTTATTTGCACTAGAGGTGATATTTAGTGGGTGCACTTTAAAAAATGGGGTGGCAGGGTATAGTAGGCTCTGGAGGCTCAGGTGACAAGATGACCCAGGAAGGCAGACTTCACTAGGAAGGCAGAATATAAGGGCCTTTTAGATTTTTGGCAATTTTCTTGTATTTTTAATGAAATAATATTGTAATATTAACATACTGATTTTTGTTTATGTCATCCTCTACTACCACTGTGCTGCTTTATTGCCAAATTTAAACAGGAGTTTCAAGACTGCAGACATAGGGAAGAGCTTTGAATCTACTGTAGTATGCAATCCATCTATCCACTCACCCATTCCTGACCTACCTGCTCCTTAATAAAAATGAATTATGAGTTTTAGGTCAGCTTCCAATGAAGAATCTTATGTTCTCCATCTATAATAGATTTCAGTTCCTACATCTCTTATCTAGCATGGCTATTAGCCCCCAAATTGAGGGACTTTGCCTGGGTTAGGGTTAGGGTTAGAATATATCTTGGATCCTAAGATTGCCCTCTTTTGAGGGCCATTAGCCAATGGCAATTCCAATAAGCAAGATAGTATTCAATTCATTTAATTAGAAAATGTCCATTGAGATATATGGTAGTCACATCTTAATTAATTAATTGCACTTAAATTAGTTATTTACTATGTTTATGTCCAGCTTTGAAGACTTCTTTTACTTTCGAAGAACATTTTATTATTTTAAACATCTTAAAGATCTTTCCCCACTTAAGCCAGGTTTAGACTGTTGTGTCACTGCACATCAGGGAAAATATGGGTCTGTCTATCATTCAAAGACAGTCACATGTTACATGTCTGTAAATGTTACATTCTGGCTAGGGGACACTCAAACCTCAAAGCACAGAAAACATAGATGGATAAACCAATCAACACGCAAGATGAACATCTCCGTACAACATTTAGTGGAGATTTGGGAAGTGTACACATTGGCCCGTCTGCAGCCATCTGCAACCTACACTTACCCATCAATGCCTTCGCAGAATAGATATGTGTTGATATCTACACACAATTGTGGACAAGTCTAAAGCAAGCTTTACCCTTAACTATGGCACAAACACACTCTGTCAACCTTGTTATTTCCGCCATGCTGTCATTTCACCTACAGACTATCTACTGAGTGTTATTCCCCCCCTCTTTTTTTTTTCTCCTGGAACTATCCCAAAATAGCCATCAGGTATGTAAAATCTGTTAGGCTTTGTTACCCATTTCTTTGGAAAGATGTTAGGGGACTGCAGTGACTGGAAATAGAGGCAGGATATGAGTCAGCCATACACCCTGGTAGAATTTTCTGCCAACTCCAGTATGTTGGATAGAACCAACTCTGCAGTTTAAGGGGGAACCACATGATTTTGCTTCAAAATTGCATTTGCAATGTAGTATGATGCCTTTTTATTCAAACTTTCATTTGTTGCATGCCTGTTTATCCAAAGCTTAGTTTAAGGAGGGGTGTTTTTTTTCCAAAGAAGGGTAAGCAGGATTTCAGCCACATTGGTTGACCATTAAAATCTTCCTACTCACCTCAAATATACTTCAAGTACAAGGACCACTCCTTAGCAAGCAATTCCATTTCTTATAGAATTAGCTAGTCTTAGTGACTTATTTATTGTGGTGAAATTTTTTTGCCATAGATAGAATTGATTGATTTGCTTGATTTAACATAGATCAGCTTAACATAGTTGAAGGGCATGGACAAGTATTCTTCTTGAGAAAGACTGATCTAGATGTGTTTCAACATTCTGAACACTTATGTAATCTCTAGACTTCATTACTTTGTTTTACCAATTTCCTTAATTTTTTTTTGTTGAGACTAGCAATATTCAGCAGGAAGGCTTGTCTACCATGTCTAGTTGGGTATATAATATTGGTAATATTTCATTTTTTAAAATGTGAACTTGTAGTCTTCCTTATGCTTTTCTTGAAATTTAGAATTTCTATACAAGGATCCCTAAGCATACCAATTTCCTACCAATCTCTCACTGATTCTTAACAGCAATTGTAGATTGCTTACAGATTGCTCTTACAGATTTGTAGACTGCCCTTGAGTTCTCCTGTCAGTGCTTAAATTAGGATATAGCACCCTGATGCTAACAGCAGACTACAAAAATATTCAAGTTAAGGATGTAGTCATATATTCAACGCTGAACTTGGGGTATTGAGTTATGCGTTCATCTTTGTAAAGACCATCCAGATCAAGACATGTGTCAGGGTTCCAAGTAACACCCCCAACGAAAGAAGACTACGAGGCTTGAATTTCCTCAAAGTTCCATTTTATTAGAGACATCATGTTGGCACATCTGGGAAAACCCGAATCTGAAAGCTTCCAGGTTTTCCCCACCCAAAGGAAAGTTCAAGACCCTGCCCAACACCCACATGTCCATCACATGATCCAATCCAAACACTGTGCTGACTGGATATGCCTCCTAGTTTCAACCCTCCAGGTGCAGGGCAAGATGTCCTTGAGTTCCTGAGAAAGGAATGTTATTATGACTATATATCTCCCATGCTCCATACAATCCCCCCTCCCAGTTTCCCACAGTAGTAAATGTGGCAGGCATGGAGATGCAACAAAAAAGATGGCTTCCAGGCCTGACAACATGTATAGTGGTGGAAATCACTGTGTCAGTAAGCGTTTAAAAGATGCTTTTTCAAAAGGAAATTTGGACTTTGTTTTTTTCCTTAGGAAGATGTTTCACTTCTCATCCAAAAAGCTTCTTCAGTTCTGACTGAATGGTGGTGATGGGGGTGGTGACTTTCTATTTCTTTGACACCCCCCCTTCCCCATCACTCAGTCAGATCTGAAGAAGCTTCTTGGATGAGAAGATAAACATCTTCCTCAAGGAAGAAACAAAGTCCAGTTGCCTTTTGAAAAAGCACCTTTGAGACAATCATGACCTGGATGACTGAGAATCTCCATAGATATGTAACAGTGAGCCTTCCCTCCCGCCCTGAGGGGCACCTAAACCCACTTAAAAGACATCAGGCATAGCACATTCATTGTGCCTTTCATGGCACATTACAATTTATTGTCAGTGAGATCCTGGCACGTAACCAATATTTCACTCAGTGAATACTAAATATCAGTTTTTGTAAAAATTGTGTAAATTATTATACCATGGTTTAAGAAGTAGAACAGAGATATTAAACCATGTCATGTAACATTTTTTTAAAAGTGCGAAAACACTGCTCTTTAAACACTTCTTACAAGACTGGATTTTGGTATCATTCTGTACCCACTAGATTGGCATCCCGATTCTTCTCGAGTGTCGAGGTACAGAGCTCAGGCAGCATATTAATTGGATGAAGTGAAAATAGCTCTTTTCTGGGTGACAATGTGAAACTTAGGAAGCTGAATAGGTGTGGATGTTCAGAATACCGACTTGTTTCAGGACATGACAAGATCTGAGGAATTTTTTTTTAAAAAATTCTTCCCTTGAAAAATTTCATGCCACAAAATTATAGTGGAGGAGGAATACAGAGTAGAAAATAACATTCCTAACAGCAGATGGAAGGACACTTGCCGTTATGATCATGGATCAGTACATTTTGCAATCATTTTGGTAAGCAGAAAATCCAATGGAAAGTGCCGTTTTCCCATTCTTTTAGGCAAATCTTAACTCCTATCATTCATTCTCAAAATAATTTTGTAATGGCATTTGCAAATTAATCTGCATCAACATTTATAATTAACAAAGATCCTGCATTCCACATTCCACAAAGTGGAGTGAGATGGGGGAAGAGGAAAATAGTTGTTGCAACTTAGCATTATTTTGTATTTTTGGCCTTTTTTTTTCTTTTAATCTGACAGAGTAGCAAAAAGAAGTTCAACTCAGAAAATGGGAAATTTAGAGAAGATAAAAAATAATCAGCCTAGGTAAATTAATCTATCTAAAACATTACTATTAAAACTGTTTTAATTGGATAGGGAAAGTGAAGGACAACATGAACTAGAAGTGTGCAGAAGCCCAAAACAATTGATGTAGAGTTCACAGCTTTGTAAAAAGTAGTATGAATGTCTATCTTATACTGGTTTAGGAAATGCTGTACTTTTCTGGTTATTGAGACCTCATTCTTTTCCTCTTCAAAAATAAAAGCAATCAATATAGGAGGTCCTTGATAAACAAAGCCAGAAATGATCCAGGTTTGTTCCATCTATGCATACTACAATGTTACGGCTGCTGCACTATCGGTCAACACACAACAGCAAGAGCTCAGGGGTTGATTTCAGTAAAACGGGCCAAGCCATCATATAGGAAATAAATGAGATATTTGGAAGGGAAGCTCTGAGCTATATTTTTTTCCTTTCCACTTTTGCAACGTACGTGTCATTAAATGAAGTAATACCCAGTACACTAGTGTAGTGCTGTTATTGTGAAAAGTGTGTTCAGCAATTTGTGTGTGATCAACTCTGCTCACAATACACCCATCAGTGGCTGAAGTTCAGTCATAAGCTTCCTTCCCAAAGTGTGTTGAACAAGAGGTTTTTGTTAAACCATGTCAATGCCGGATTAAACGTGCAGTGCTGTTTTATTATTTGGGTTGAAACAAAATATTGATTTTATACATATGCATCTATTCAAGAAATGCTTGTGTGGAAGCCCCTACACATGAGTAAGGTTTCCATCTGTATTTCTGGCTCTTTGGTTCAAGTGAGGACCTAAATTTTTGTGACTGTTTTTTGTTCTACACAAAAGCACGCTTGCAATAAATTTTTAGAGGTTTTCTATGCCATGAGCTAAATTCTAAAATGTGAAATGTGGTAACAACACAACTGGATGGATTTATAATATCACTCTGATGTCATGTGATTTTTCCTTCCTTCCACAAAGTTTGTCTTACAGTCAACAACTTTGAAATACAGTCAAATATAGATTATATATTAGTTTTCCTTGTCTCATTTTTCCTGGGGTGAGGGAGAAATTTGGGTCATAGAAAAGAAATCAAAGCCACAACGTTATGGGTTGGGCACTGGGTAAAATGAAATGGACATGCAGCAATATTTATATTAAATTAAAAAAATTAAAATAGTGGTTAATGTCAATATGATATCAATCTGAATCAACATGCTATCAATAAGTGGCATTTACTCTTTGAGGCTAACCTGCCTCAAAGATCATGCCTCAAAGATCATGCTATTATCCCTCAGGATAAACAATGTTATGTAAATTGAAAAACAAGAGGAAGAAGTTGTGAAAGAAGGAAATGAAAGGCAGGTAATAAGAATAAAGGAAATCTAACTAAATGTGTTTTACATCATCATTTGTTATATGCCTTCCTAACTTTTTGCCTTGTAAAAACACATTAAATTTAGAAAAATTTGCCAAATAACAGACACATCCAAAATCTCAGACATTGAATAAGATGCAAATTTTCACTCAAAACCTGGGATTTCATTAGTGTCTAAGTTGGGAACAAAATTTCATTCTCCCCTGGAACGGGTTACATTTGTACCTTTAATAATAAAATAAGTCAATAGCTTTAACTTGGAAATAATAACTCAACAGCTGTGCTAAATGGTATCTTTTGAATACAGAAAGTGGTTGCTTGAAGTGCTACAATTTTGTGATGCATGCCAGCCAGTTAAAAATATTTTGGGAAGTAGCTGAAAATCTACATAATGAATCTCTATTGATGCCAAAGGCAATAGCAATCATGTGTCAGATCTGAGAGTGCAATATAGATATTTCACTAACAAATGCCAACAAGGCATGATTTCCCCCTCCCCACTTGTTAAATAAGCACAATTTGTAATAATCACAAATAGAATGACCAATATAAATACACTGCATTGGAAGTGTGGCTTGCATTTTTGTTACACTGTGTGAGGAAATCAATTATCTCTTATCTCTGCTGTAGCATTTCATCATCATCCTACTTCCAGATATTTGGATATAAACCAATCTTGCCTGGCACATTAATCTACCTTTATGATTCTATCACAGATAAACTAAATAGCCACAATGGATGTTTATAGGAACAACAATTATTTTTTTCAAAGTTAAACACAGAAATATGGTTGTTATAGAAATGAAAAGGAGCATTTTAGGAAATCGAAATATTGAACCTTCAAAGCAAAAAAAACCCAAAACCACAAAAAACCATAATCACGCTATTTCGATAATAAGATTAGACACAATAAACCAATAGAATAAATCCCTCCAATACTTTAAGTAGTATTTCATGCCTCTAATTCTTTGCAGTCTTAAATACTGTACAGCAAGTAGACATTGTATGAAAGGCAGGCTAGACTGATAGTCAAAAATCAAAAGAAGAGAGATATTACTTTTCCAGACTAACAAATGTTATTGAAGTTGGCAGATGACTGCATATATTACATTAGAGGATGTGCTGGCAATGCACTTCTTGATTCTATATAGGATTAACAGGCCAAATTTTGTGCAGAAGATTTAATGGACTCCTTTGACATCAGGCCTCTAAACAAGGACTAAATAATAAGAGTATTTCAATTTTCTAGTTATTCCTTGACAAATCTCAAAGTAGCCATCTTGGAAGTAGTAACAATTGAAAAAGAGATTGCTAAACTCACATGCATCAAAAGGTTTCAGGCAATCTCAGAAGCTCTCAACAAATAATGGATTTTTAACAGATTACAACGGTTAATTGATAAGGCACTTGTAATTTGCCTTACATCATCGGATGCAACCACTATTTTATTTCTCTATTTCCTCCAGCCATTCTTCCACTTTATCCCAATTTAAATCTAGCATTAGTTAGCCACTCCAATGCATCTGAAATCTGTTGTGGCCCACCATATCTTGTCTTTTAATAAAATATATTGATCTGGGTAGATGCTACTTGAATCCTTCTGATTTAAACAGCAAATGGAAATCCTTTGATTCCTGTTTCAAGAAAGCATAAAGTAGCATATGTCTAGGTTCAGAGAATACCTCCCCTGATACTCCGTGAAGTCAGTTTAGTGCTCTTGGCATTAACTCTGTTCCATGTTGATTCTGGATAGAAAAAAGCACAGCCCTATCTAAACATGATACATACACTAGAAAAAAATAGTTGCGTATTTAATGAATATAGTGATGGGAAGTATTCTGAAACATTTCAAAATATCTTTAGAAAAAAATTGTTTCATTTATATGTGTCATTGCAATCTGTTACAGTGATCTTTGAGGATACTGGATTTCACTCAAAGTAACTGTATGGTGCTTTTAGGGACAAAAAAAAAGTGGATTTCCTCTTTGTTGCAAAGTAGTCAGGTCAAAGTTTATATAATTCAAAATTACTATAACTTACATGTCAATACATGAATTCCATATGCCTGCAATTTTTGGTTTAGGAGCTTCATTGCAAAACAGCCATGAAGAGACCTCAATTCTGGCTTAGGTGAAAAGAAGTACAATTATTCTTTGTTCATCCACACAATTTTTAGAATAGGAAGGCTAAGCTCTGTACTCTTTGTGCCTGACACATTAATTTCAAGCTTGTTGGACGAAGCGCTACTAACAGGTTACCCAAGGACAATGGCTTTTCATTGAAGGCTCATGAACATGACAAGAGTTGCGTAAATCGGGTGGCAACAGGAAAATCAAAAAAAGAATCAATTGTTAACTGTGAGGACTTACTGCTTTAGAAGACTAGCCAAATATTACACCATGGTCCCCTTATTTTGCTGAGTTCCAATTATGGTTTTCAATTCTACTTCCATGAATTATTTTTTTAAAAAAAACATTCCCTAAGTGCAGAATTCAATTGCTGAAACCTAACATGCTTTCAACAAAAAAATGGATATTTATATATTTGCATTCACATGGTCAAAGGTGAACAAGTTAGTAACAGTCACAATGAAATAAAATGAACACATTTTTCTTTATGCTTTGCAGTCTGAAACAGAATTCAATTGCATAAACAAGTCTGTGTCTTTAAGATAAATTTATCTAGGAAAAGAAAGTTATCCAAACGTTGCTTTTGATAAATCAAATAATCATGACAGGTAAACAACTAGGATAGTGTGCAGAGACTGTTAAGGCCCACCATGTTTAAACTAATACGTATATTAATACGAGAAAAAAATGTTAAAGCTCTTTTATTTCAAATTTTAGTTTTGCCCATTTGTTTTCAAAATTAAAACACTAAGATCAAACTTTCCTAAATTTGTAATGACATAAGTGATTGATGAGAATACCAGATTTCACTAAACATTCTAATCTTTAAGAAATAATTATGTTTGGCGATATTTTCCATGCCATTGAAATTGTAGGCAGATTGTGAAGTGCTCCTTAACTCAATTAAACAAAATTAAGGTAAAATAGCTGTATTAAGAGAGGCCTATGCCCACTGTTTTAGATTTTTGTTTACAATATAGCAATTGCATTCAACAGTAGAACACTTGCTTGAATCAGTTCTCAACTAAGAAAAATGAAATTGGTGAAAATCAATCACAGATGACCCAAATATAGCCAAAGGTTGGGTTTTTAAAGTCCCCATCCCCAAGAGACAACTTTCTAACTATTTGTGAAGCACATGCAAAAAAATTGTCCCAAGTTCATTGTTAACTGTGGACATTGTGGCAGATAAAGACAGTAGGCAAGAGTTGACCAACTGAGTGGATCAAGAACTGCTCACTAAAGTTCATGTACACTGACCAGGTAGGTCTTCAGCACACGCAGACAGAATGACAGCAAACTTTGTTATCTTATCTATAAAGTATTTATTTTCTTAAGTTAAACAAACAGTTTTTTCAAGGATGGTTTCCATCTATAAAATGAACAAAGTACAAGCTCTGTACAGCAGATTTTAAAGAACCAACAGAAATAATTTTCTAAACCACATTTAATTCGTAAAAGGAAATGTACATGTACCACCATTATTTTTGCTTTAAAGTAGCTAAGATTAGGACAGAGATGACATGGTAACTGCTTATTAAATTTCCTGGTAGTTTACAATAAAAAAGATCAAGGGAAGGTTCAACTATTTCCTGTATCTAACTTCAAAACCTACCACTGACGGCTTCTGCATATCTTCAATTCGTTTGAAAATCTTTTCCAACAAGGTCTTTAGTATTTTTGCACTGACAAGGAGGTGTGCAAAAGCAGTGCTTGGTACAATACACATGAAGTCCATAGTTGTGTAAAAAAAAAAAGAATGTAGTCACAGTAAATAACTTTGGCACACTGTGTCATGTAAACATAGCATCACATTACTGCATTTTCTGATCCAGCATCCATGCCTAATGATCACTTTCATCCCTAGAACTTGAATACAACACATAGATAACATTTAAGACTTTTTGGAAATCCTGCTAACACACCTGCTTAAATATTAGTCAAGATAGTAGCTTTTCAGAATTCAAAATCAGTATTTATTGGATAGCTTCTAGCTCCACCTCTCAAAAATACTTTACAATTTAGCTTCCTTTACCCTCAGTTCTTCCTCAGAAGTCCCGGATTATAATTAGTTGGTTACTTAATAAGCACTTCAGTGCTCTCTCCCAATGCCCCAATTTTATAAATGAATGTTACCTTCATCTCATGACTTGGGCAGCTTTTAAAAAAATGAATTTCAAAAAAAAAAAAAGGCAAAGACCGCATTTATTATTTTTCCCGTCAAGGACATAATTACATGAGAGGTTTTAATCACAGGGAGGCAAATTTAGTCTGGAAAAGAGCAATAGTCACATTCAGCCCATCAATGGAATCATCATTCTTAATTAAAACAATGTAGTATCTCAATACAGTATCAACAGAAACCACAAGCATGCCATATAAATTCAAAGGTTCGCCAGCTTATCTGAAACATTGCAAAACTAGAGTCCTCATCTGAGTGGAAAGATGCCCAATTTTTTGCAACAAATATTGTGGCCGTCATGGAAAAATGCACTTTACAGAATACTCTCAAACGCATGTAGCCCAGAAGACGAACACTGTCAAGAAATGATTGCGTTATAATTTACCTTTGTCATTTTGTAATCGTTGGGGAGAGGGGCATGTTCTGTGTACGTTTTCATTTCTCTGTTTAAAATTTTACCTAAACTGTGTTTTTTTTTAAAAAAAAAACAACAGTTGATGCGGACAACACATGCAGGGATGGCATTGCTATGATATAAAAACAGCAGAATGGAGCCATCACTTCCAAAGTTTTACTTCTGCGCCACTGTTGAGACATAGCGAAAAGACATAAAGAAAAACCTGAAACCATGATACTCGAGAGCAGATGCCTCACAGCTGCAATGTTGGTCATTAGTAATAGGCTTGCTTGTAATTTCACAAGAAGGCTACTTGTGGGTCTTGTGCTATCTGTCATTCTGACAACTTTTCAAAAGGAGTAAGAGACGGCAAAGAGGAGAAACCAAGAACCGAAGCCCCAAAGCTGCGTTGTTGTTTTTTTTTTTAAAAAAAAACCCTAGTTTTCGACACAAGGTAGTCTAAAATTGCTCAGTACAAATACACGGAGTTATCCAGAGCACACGGCACGTAGTTCCTTGAACAGAAGGTGACAAATATGCTGGTGAGATGAAGCGGGCAAGCCTCTTTCTGCCATTCCACCAACCTCTGCAACAGAGGTCTGACCAATTTCAAGAGAATGAAGTGCAGCAAAAAGAAAAAGAAAAAAAAATAGGCACACTTTACAAAGCAGAAGCATCCAGTGTTTGCGTGTGAACACAAGGCAGCGGCACAAACTTGCATCTTCACAAAAATGTTGCTCTTCCACAACTGTCCAACCTATGTTCCAGTCAAGTGTTAAAACACTTTGTTGATAAATTACAGGATGATGAAAAATCGATAAGAAAGTTGTAAATTTCGAACAATATATATTTTATATATATATATTTATATATTTATATTTATATATAGCGTTTATATCTAGAGTCTCATCATAGAAAAAAAAAATCCACGGTCCGATATACCAAGTACACATGGCAAAACCTTCCCCGAATGATGCTTTTGACTGCTGGAAACCACAAACACCTATTTTTATGCAAATGGAGACTGCTCTCGTGAGGTTCTTCCAGCCACTTCCCTCCCAAGTATGCCCTTCCCTTCCCATGTCTCTGTGGTTTCTAAGGATGTTAATCATCTGCTCTGAAAATACCGGGTGGGTTGAAGGTGGAGAGGAGCCAATAGGCCTTGATGGAAGAGGGGTGGGTAGGGGTGGGAATGAGCTTCAGCTACATTTGATCAGATGATGGCAGGATCTCCAGTTCCTTTGATTTCCTTATGTTCACTTTTTACTTTTCAGACAGAGATGGAATACTGAGGTATATAAAGTATCAGTAATGCAATCAAAATGTTGCCCAAGGTTTAGGAAATGAGACAGTTACTTCTGTCCGAGCGTTTCTACTGCTGTAGATTCAGTGTGAACTTCCACTGCTGAGACAGCGAAGGACTGCAGACTTCAACAGTCAGACCACCGTTTTTGGCATTTCGGCTGTCTAAACACAAGTTGTTGCCCACGTACCGCAGTTTGGTATTGCTTTCTATTTGTTCCCATTTCTAGGGGGGAAAAAAAGTTACGCAGATTAGATAAGTATTAAAAAAAATAACCAATATTCCTAAACTCATTCTATAAGATATTTATTTATGGGGCATACAACAGCATTCAAAGTTACAATGGCACTGAAAAAAAGTGACTTATGACCGTTTTTCACACTTACGACCGCTGCAGCATCCCCCATGGTCACGTGATCAAAATTCAGACTCTTGGCAAAGAGTCTTCATATTTAGGGCAAAAGTTGCAGTGTGCTTGTAACCTTCTGACAAGCAAAGTCAATGGGAAAGTTATATTCACTTAGCAACCATGCCACTAACCTAAGAATTGAAGTGATTCACTTAACAATTGTGGCAAGAAAGGTAGTAAAATGAGGCAAAATTCACTTAACCAATGTCTCACTTAACAACAGAAATTTTGGGCTCAATTGTGGTCATATGTCGAGGACTACCTGTATTACATGGGCTCCAAACCATCCAGCCTGCATTCAAAGGAAAACAAGTTTCTAGAAGTTTGAGGGAGGGGGCCGAGCGTGCAGGGGCCACAGCGTGGTGATGATGGTGATTGGCTGGGCTGCCTCACTGCAACCCCTCTGTCTTTGTTCCTCCAGTGGATGAAGCCCCAGCACCCACCCTGGTTCCACCCCCTTCGGCCGGAGACCCCTCTATTCCCCCTGCCTGATCCCCCACAGATGCCTGATGTGAGCGAAGTCGAGCTGGCCACACCCACCGATTGGGCCGTGACAACCTGGCCATGCCCACCCCGGCCACATCCTCCAGCCCCCCCCCCCCCAAGGGCAATCACAATGCTGATGCAGCCCTCAATTAAATTGAGTTTGACACCCCTGCTATAAAGCATTACTTCTGAAAGAGCCAAGAATTGACTCAAAGCCCAGCAACAGAACATAAGTGGGCCCTGGAAGATGACATGGGCAACAGAGAGTTAATTGGCCTCTTCTCAGGGACTGCAATCTTAAATGACACAGAAAGAAAGAGTTAAGAAAATGAACCTAGACAGTTCTGTCCAGGATTGTCTCCCAGCACTGCTAAGGTTTAAACTATCCTATAAAGGGGGAGGAAAACAATCAGAAGGTTAGGACTTAAAAGCTCAAAAATAAAAGGGAATTAAAGTAGCAAGAAAAACTCACCCGCAGAGGATGATATAAAGGAAGACATATGAAGCACAAGTAGACTAATGAATAGAGATATTTTAATTACAGATAAGCTATCTTTAAAATATTTTTTATTTAATATAGAGATTCTACTTCTTCAACATGAGCTAGAAAAGACTCAACTCTAAATATTTCAAAAAGTAAAAGTACCATAGATTGCTGCAGAGTCCTTTTTTTCAAAGCAACAAATAAAAATTATTTGACAAAAAAGTACAATTAATTGTACATTGCCTAATAGTAGGAGGGGGGAAACAAGTCTTAAAAAAAACAAATCTTAAACTATGAAAAGTCTCCCTTACTTTTGCATTGCAGCGAAACTAATAATGTGATTGTTAATTGTCTGGAGTCCCTAGTTCTGATTTTCCAACATTTTTTCCCTCAAGATGGCAATAGGTGGTGTGGTACTAGTCAGAAAACCTGGCAATTCATCCTCTGCAGTTTGCTTAATACAGCACTATAATTAGAATGTGCTTATTCATATATGCAGATCATACATACAAGCAATGGAAAAGTCTGAAGAAAAGATTACCCTGGGTAATTAGAAGAAATCAATGTAACAATCATAACTAGAACAAGAGCAGATATATAAATACAGATGCTAGCCAGCTGCTTGATTTCTATGAACAATCTATGAACAATAGATGGAAATAGAAGTAGAGATGTGTCACTTTGGGGAATCTGAAGGTCACAATCCTTTGAATGATAGCCTAGCCTGAAAATAAAGGACGCAGCCAAGACAAAAACCTAAATTTATTTCAATTTCATAGTAGTTCAACTTTAATTAAAAAATCAGCTCAAATTAATTAAACACAGTTAAGTGACTAGTCTTTTATATTTAATAAACGTGCTCTTTGATCTAACTGATAATGGCAATTTTTCAACATTTCTTCAAGCTACACCAGGGGCTGCATCCCTGGTTTCTAGGCGCTGTAGACACTATAATGGGATTGCATTATAACAGCATGCCAGAAACCCCACAGCGGACAAACCCCAAGAGTTCAGAATTCATAAGGAGGGACCAGGCATAAATCTAAAGGGCGACATCTCATCTTGGGGAGCATTCAAAACTGTGGCTGCGCTCCAGGTACTGACCTGTCTACTGTCATTCTCTCTGCAGCCCTGAAGTTTGATGAGTGAGCCAGCAGCTCGATCCACCACCGTAAGGCACAAATCCATATGCTTCACTGACTTGTCCTTTGTTAAGGCCCATTCCTGGAACACAAAGCAATGATACAAAATTACCCCCCACGTACACATCCTGGCTGCAATCATTCCACCTCTTTTAAACCTACCTTCTAACTATCTAGCTATTTTGTGGGGGAAGTTCATTTAATAATGGAATGTTGACGAAGTAAAAGGGAAGGTTAGAAGTCAAATACTTAACTACGTTTTCCAAGCAGCTCCTTTTTTCTTTTCAACATTTCTAAACAATACGAAATAACAGTACAGTGGAGGTTCTAGCATTAAGTTCAAGGACATTACGAATTAAGTTTAAGGACAGAAATCTTTCTATATTATATTTTATATTATAAAATAATATGCATTCTAAAATTCTCTAGCAATGCCATACTTAGCTTTGATGGTACAATTCAAGCAACCTTATGTTTATTAACACTTCAGAAACTATATTTTTTAAAGCTTCAACTTATCTAAGCCATCATAGTGTTAACTATTCCTGATTAATATCTATCTATACAGATAGATAATATCTGTATTTCACATTATTTACATCTCATAACGCAATAAAACAATTACTGGGGCAGAGGGAGTAAATGTCTGACTTCATCTGACACTGCTGGTAACTTACGTTCCTTTTTTTCCTTGGGGGGAAAAAGTCAAATAACATCTTTCTTTGGAAGCTCAATATTAGATCAGAATATGCTTACATTTATGTACTATATTCACTAGACTTACAGCAATCTTTAAGGTTAACTAGAAATAATTTGTCAGATACCGCCATCTGCTGGTACTATGGCACAACAGCATGCAGGTATCATATTTACCAGATAAGAGAAGCCTACAGGTAGTCCTCAACTTACAACAGCTCTTTTAGTGACAGTTCAAAGTTACAACAGCATTGAAACATGTGACTTAGGACCGTTTTTCAGTTACGACCTTTGCAGCATCCCCATGATCATGTGATCAATGCCTCTGTTTATACAACCCAGGATTGTATTAGCTTTTTGGCAGTGGTGGCTGCACACTGCTGGCTCATATTCAAGTGATCATCCACTAGGACTCCAGGATCTCTCTCTCAGTTACTGTTTTTGAGCCAGGTCTCGCCTAATCTGTACTTATACCTTTGATTTTTTTTCCTGCCTAAATGTAAAACTTTTGCTTTTCTCCACATTAAACTTCATTCAATGGATTCCAAGGAGCTGTGCTTCCCCTTCACAAGAATTCATAAAGGGAAGGGGAGGGGCTCTTCTTCCTCCAGAGTAGGTCATTGAACCTACCTTTCATTTCATTCAGAAAAGAAATAAACCCACGCAACTGAGAAAGGCAGGTCACCTAAAATACTTTTTCCTATTTCCTTTCCTTTCTATGTTTCTTCTTTTAGTTTTAACCTTTTTATTCTTTCATATCCCTTATATTAAACCTTTCCTGTAAAGTTTATATTACTAAAGTGTGTCTATGTATGTGTTTGTATATGTGTATGTATATGTATATGTACAATATATATATACATATAAATATGCTTAATGACTGTTTGCTCAGTCTTAATTACGATGGTGCCGAAGGAAGGACTTTACAACCTGTGCCTGAAGTTACAGATACTGAGGCACCCATGGTTATACAATCAAAAGTTCAGATTGGGATGTTACAAAGAATTAGAAATCAAGTTGATTTTCCACTCCTATTTAAGAACCAGGTGATGATTTGTTTGAGGTATCATTATAACACTTACCTGATTTCCTCCAGCATTATGACATTCATAAACACCGACAACGCCATCTGCAAAATGGCCTAATGTGTCAAGGCAATTGGTTCCTTGCTGCAAAGCCCCAAAAGCTATATCCTGGTGATCAGGTACCCTGAGGGGGAAAAAAAAGAGAGGAGTTTGTCCATTCTAACCAAAATGCAACTTTAAAGACTTAACTCTACTTTGTATCAATGTTAGATATGCAGCTACGCAATTCAGTAGAGTTTTTCCGAGTTTCAGTTTTACTCAGTTTCTCTCACCAAGTCCCCAAACTTCATCCTAAGCTCCAGAAGAGCTGGAGACCTCGAGAGCAATGATATAGAATAGTCTGCAATTCCAAAGACAGTTTCCCAATCAGCAGGTCCTCAAACATCAATGGATTTAAAATCGCAGTTGATAAAAGAAATGATTTATTTATTTACTAAACAAATGTTTATAGCCACCCAGCTCACTCATGGGTGACTCCGGGTGGCTTATGACAACTTCAGGCTTGCTTATTTTTAGCATACAATTAATTTTGCCATAATGTACTTGCTGTAAGAAAAGTATATTGTACTGATTGGGTTAAACGTATTACCTTCATTAAAATGAATGAATGAAAATAGACCTAATTGCATGTGATCATCAATGCCATTTGTTTTCTCAATGGTGTGGATCCATTCTTATTCCCACCCTGAAAATTAGTTCCTCTTCAGGAATTCCCACATTTAGGAGATAGAGAAATGATGAGGTTATAATTATGCTTATGCAAATACTTCTGTCATCTGTTCTGGCTCTTCTTACCACTGCTGTACAAACAAGACTATCTGGTTCTATCATTAAGGTTTCCAATGAGCCAATAACTCTCGGACGTAAACAGGGATGAGTAACAATGCAGAAATGCTTCCTTACTTCAAGCCCCAGATATGACTATGGCAACTGACTGATTTGGCTGCTGAAGAACAACTCTCTACGGCACATGGGCAATGGGCAGCCAGAGCTTGTCTTAGGCTGATATCGTCCACCACCTAACCATGCTGCAGGTTATGAAGACATTAGGTCAGATGGAAAAGAGATTAGAAGGAAGGCCCAGAAGACAAAAAGTTCAAACTACATTTATCAGTATGGCATCAGTATACAGGCATAAAAACTTACCTTAATTCAGGATATACATTTTCAAGGTACCACTTGAATGGTTTGCAGTTAAGTCTCTTTCTCAACTCCATTCGGCTTTGAATACTATTGGGAGAAAAAGCTTTTCATTGCATCTAAAAACTACGCCAATCCAAAAGCTATTTTTATGGACAACCTATTATTTAAATAAGAAGCTGGCAGCTAAGTAATTCTCTGTAACTTTTAGACCTCAATTCCCATCATTCCAGCTGCCCTAGCCATTAGCAAGCAGAAGAAGTCCAAAAATGGGCAGAGTACCATCTTGCCTTCTTCTAATTTAAGCAAAGATTAAAGATAAGGTTGTGTGCTTATTTTAATACCATTAATTTCCACCCTGCCGCTTCCAGACAATAGGTTCAAATAGCTGAAAGAAATAATTGGACTTACTTGCCATAAGGTACATTTCTGGCAGAAGGCACTGCTGCATAATAGAAGTTTTTGTATTCATCCATCCAGACTTCTGCTGCTCTGCGTGTATTTCTGGAAATAATTTAAGGCATAGCATTAATTTGGTGCCCTGGTACTTGTTTACTCCTTTGGGTAGTGAAAAGCCTTCCACTTTAAGGATACCGCTATGCAGAATAAGTTATCTCTCAAAAAGCACAATAATTTGTTGGCTTTGTATTCTTTAGCTCCTTTCTTCAGGATTTGTCTTTGTGGAAGGATCACTGTATTTTGGCTATGAGTGAGTAGACAAAGTCCCCTACACTTAGACTAAAGAGTACATCTAGCATTGTTCCGTACTCCAAAGCCCTGGTTAAATAGGAGTTATATTCACTTATCTTATACAGAGGCACTGTCTCATTTTTAAGACACAATTACCTTATCCCTTCAGCACATCTATGTTCTCACATGAAAAAACATATTATGTAGTCTTTTCTAGACTCATCGTGTCACTCCAAAACAACTGGAAGAAGTTTCTAGAAGGGATACAGTATTCCACTTTTCCTGATGTGATTCTACCTTTTAAAGTATGTCATGCATATTTCTGGCTATGCAGAAGAGTTCTGAATTCTTTCGCTCTATCTCCAATTCCAAGAGCCTGGTGGCGCAGCAGACTAAAGCAATGCTATTAACATTCAGCTGCCTGCAATTACTGCAAGTTCTAATCTCACCAGGCTCAAGGTTGACTCAGCCTTCCATCCTTTCTAAGGTAGGTAAAATGAGGACCCAGATTGTGGGGGCAATAAGCTGACTTTGTATAAATATACAAAAGTATGAAGGCTATTGCTTAACGCACTGTAAGCCGCCCTGAGTCTCCGGAGAAGGGCGGCGTATAAATCAAATTTAAAAAAAAAATTCCACTTATTCATACCTACCTACCACTTAGCAAGCCCCAACTCCTAAGACTTCTCTCAACAAGGTGCTTTCCAGATTTATGAAAGTCAGCTCCCAGATTTCACTAGCCAAATGCCACCTTATTAAGCAATTTGGTAAAGAGACTAATATTTAATAATTAAGGTAGATCTATACAAAACTTGATTATATGTTGGAGACACACTGATTCTTTTTCTGTTTTAACAAAATGTTTTGGAAAAAACCTGCTGGATCGCCAAGGAATATATTAATACACGGATGGTATACAATAAATGTTTCTGGAAATGGTTTCCAAATTAAAATAAAATACTATATACTATAGGTATGTATACATACATACTGTATGTAATGACCTAGATTATAGCAAATCCTTTGTTATAATTATTCATATTATATAATACATACTATATATTATATAATATGAATAACAAAGGATTTGCTGTAGTCTAGGTCTTTACATTGTTCTGAGAGTTTGTTTCCAATGTTAATGATAACATTGACGTTTTCAAGTAAACTAATCAAAAACTACATGCAAGCTTTTCCTGTCCAATAAGCATTTTTTATAATGTAGGTAAATAATTTACATTTCTGCTGATTGGTATTGTTTTTGTTATTGTTGGTTTTATTGTTTGGTGAAGGACCCCATCTCTTGATTATATGTGCTAACAACCATTGATTGTGACATTCTTCCTAGCTGCTGTGTGTGTTAATTTTTGTACTTATGATGGAAATTTGTTTTTAATTTATTTTAAGATTGTTCGCTATCTAGAGTCACTTGCTGAGATGGATGGCCATACAGAATGAATGAATGAATGAATGAATGAATAAACCAACCAACCAACCAACCAATCAATCAACCAACCCAACCAACCAACCAACGTTATTAAGTCTTAAATTTACCTTGCAAAAACAGTCCCACTTCCCCCTGGAAAGGTATAAGGATGTTGCTTGCGGAAGACATGACCAACTCGGCTGCATGGGATGATTTCAAGACTCCCACCGCATTGCCACACACGGAATGAAATCTCTGCATTCAGAAAGCAACCAATACACAGAATAGTTTTTTTTTCTTTCTATCTTCCTATGCATCCTTCTTTTCCATCTAACAAGATTTTTTTTTAAGTGAAAAATCCCCTGCTTTTAATGGAGAAAAAGGGACGAGAATCGTGTTCACCTTTTAATTGAAAAATTAAGCATATGTATGTAACTATGAGGTTATTATTTTTCTCTATCCAAAATGGACCATTTTCTGTTTTTGCAGTTCAAACAGTGGCTCAAAATCCAATGTTTAGCAGATAACCACAATAATATGGATATCATACAATTACTTGGCTTTTATATGAACACTCAAGTGTCAGAATGAGAAAATGAAGTTGAGATTTATTGTTAAGTACAGAATCACAAATGCTCTTAAAGTATCAGTTTCTAGACTAATAATTCAAAATTAGTTCAATTTGCTTAAAGAAAATACCCAATGATGACTATTCCTATGACCTACATGCCCTACTTTTAAGTATTTAAAATGCATGGAATATCTTTACAACTTTGTTAAATGAAACACTTTGACAAGTGTTTTTAATTATCACAGAATGCATTTCAAGTAAGTTATACCTTTTAAAAAGATAAAGATCCTGTGGCTGCTTTCTTCAAACATTCCCCTGATTTTCTACTTCATACTTATTTTTTTGATAGAAAAGTCTAATTTTACAATGGAGCCCTGCTGTGGCTGAATATTTGTCAATAACCTACTTTAAAGTATTAACTGCTGCTTTAATCCATTCCAGGCAGAGATCTAAAGATATGAACTGACAAAAATGAGGCTAAGATTTGCTAGCCTTCAAAAACAATGCTGTAAGTAAAGAATTCATACCTAGATTTTCTCCACCCCATACATCCATCATCATATCATACTTTCCCAACTCTTCAAAATAAAGTTTGTCCATCACAAAAAGTCCACCAGCTATCATTGGTGTTCTAAAAAGAAGGAAGAGGTAAAGAGCAAACAATGTGCATCATATATTCACACATTATATCTTAAGGTTCCAAATGATTTTTTTCTGTCCATATTTACAAACTATTCAATTCCTTTTTAGCCATCTATACTCATTGCTCCAATGGAAAACTCTATCACTCATTCATGAACTCAAGATTTATATATGGTCAACTAGGTCTTAATTCTTTAGATGTATTTCTGATGTATAAGGTGTATAATCGGTTACAGGAAATTTCTGAAATGCTATACAACATACACAATAATATTAACCCATAGTTATTCTACAAGATACAAGTTGGTTCTCAAATAATGTTACCTTTGAATTATTTTACTAGCATTTTTACCCAACAATCACTATCCAACTTAAATATATATTCTGCTACCTTGTAACAGTCATGCTTTCAGGCCTATTTTTCAGAGAATTTTATAGAATTATAAAATTCGCTGCTAGTGTAAACAATGTTATTATGCATATCAGAATTTTGCAGCAGTACCAGTTTTGATACTTTCATGGGAAGAGAAATGATTCCATTAATAATAATTTAATAATACTGGAGAAATTAAATTTTAGCCTATCTAAGTTCGATGATTACTAGTGATAATCAAAGTATGAACACAAGAAAAATATATGTTTTCATGTCTTGTTGCACTTTCTTGGTCCCAGCACACTAATATGAGATCAAGTAATTCTCTTATCAGATGATCTGGCCACCATGTTAATTAGAGAGCCTTGCGTAATTTGTTCTACTTTCCAGGTGTGGCTGCACAACAGAAAGTAAGCCAATAAACCAAGGCCCACGCAAAATAGATTTCAATTCCACACATGCTGTTAAAACATTATCGTTTGCTTTTTGGTAATGTATACAACTGCATGTATAACTTGTGCAGATAGTGTTTCACTATGTATCATTTGCGGTCATAGTTTCATATAAGAATGCAATGTTAAGGAGCGTCAAAGCAATACATTTGTTGTAAGGTATGAAAATGACAGAAACTATTCATGTCTGTCTTCAGGTATGCAGTATTTTGAAACATCACTTGCATTTGGCAATACTGGGTTGTGTGTTTTATGAGGTATCAATTTAATTCAACAGCAGCCTGCCAAGTCTAACTTCAGAGATGGTAACTCAAAGTTGCACTTATAACAACAATAAAATATTGTTTTGTGAGGGGAAGGGTGTTGGCAGGAACATACTTGATGGAAGCAACTGGATTTCCTTGCCGTGCTCTTCTTTGTTCAGGTGTCATGTAATCCCACTTGAATACCAGATTCCAATCAAAGCCTAAGAGATTGCAGGAAGAAACAGAAGGAGAAAAGTCACAATGTACATGCTTGGATATTAATAAATGTCCCCTTTTATCTTTTGCCTATGATATATGGTCGTTGAGTTATGGATTGTAAATATGAAGCTATTCAGATATGGTTTAACTCCAAGCTCAATTTATCTGAATTTCTTTTACTGTTATATGACACTTTCAGAAATAGATGTTATAGAAGTTAAGATGACATTAGGAAAATCCCAAGACAAATTTGTGTGCTTTTTTAAGTAGAAAAGTGATATTAATTAATTTAAACATTAAAGTAAATAATGTCCACCTTATTAAAAAAAAGCTTTTTATTTCCTAATTTCCATCCTCTTTTACGAAATTACCACAAAAAAAATATTCTTCACAATTTCAAACTTAATTTGGATTGCAATAAACTTCGTCAGATTCCCCAGTTTTGAAATGTCAATAGGCAATCTGAATATTTATCCCGTTTGATTGTTGTGTATTTTGCTATACTTTAAAACTGTTTTGACTTATTTTGTGCTCGGAGGAAATCACAAAAGAAATCTGTGTGTAAGCAGCAGGTATCAGCTGATCTGAGCAGGAGATGGCACTGAAGTCAGAAGCTCGAATCTGTGTTTCTTGTCTTCCCTGCCAATTCTTCTACCTCCAGCTGCTATTTCCAAAATTGTTATTTTAGCTTCTCTGCTCCCACAGCAGATACCATCTGACCACATTTGAAGGAAAGGCAATCCACTGACACCTCCTCAAGCTCCATGGGAACCATCTGTTGCTTAAACTCCTCTTCTCCAAGAACTGCCTTTGGCAGAAACCACTTTCCAGCTATCATACAACATTAGAATATAACAATGAGGGGAAGGGGGAATGCCTGGATTGGACAGCTTCCTGCTAGCTATCCTCCTGCTCATATTGCTACTACTGTACTACTCAGCCTGATACTACAATAGCTTTCCCGTCTGATAACTTGTCAGAATGTAAACTGCTGAGTGCTTCCATAAAAGGTAGATTAAAACTATCTTCCATGTTAATCGTGCTATGGATCTTGCAGCATGTAATTTCCCAAAGATGTCACAAGTGCTACATTTGCATACAATTTTTCAAAAGCTGGTTAGTTGCATTCTTAGCATTTTAGGTACATATGACTTTCGGGCAACCAGCAGTACTTTTCCATGCTAATAGAATACCATGCTTAAAAAAAAGATCCAATTTTCACCATTGGAAATTATAGCCGTGTCATTTGAAAAACATGCTTCATTTTAATACTACACTGCGGTGGATAATAGAGCAACACGCTGAGCTTACCATGTCTTCACTTAGAGCAAAAATATTACATTTCACTGTATTTCACTGTATAAAATGCCATTAATATAAAAATAAAGTTAAAACCTCAACATGTATATACACTGCAATAAACATTAGGGGGCTCCTTTGGAACATGAATCAATAATAGAGCACAGGAAAATCTGAAGTGTCAGTGGTATAAAAAAAAATACTACTAAAAATATATCAGCTCAGTTTGATCAGAGGGTCATACCAGACCGGGCAATGAGATAACCTTTATGGTTACAGAACCACACAGATGTCACTTTTTTATTTATTTTTTTCATATTGAAATAAAATCATTGCCACCAATGTCCCCTTTTCCAACCCTTTTCACAACTACATGTGATTCCAAATTGCATAATTACTTACAGTGGTAATTATGCTGAGAATGGTAATATATGAGCAATACTTTTATACTCAAGAGATTCTATTATAGCACGCTAAAATAAACTGCCATGATCATCAAATATTTCCAGAGCAACAAACCCTCAGAATAGATGCCATAGAGTATTTCAATGTGTAACAGAGTATCCAGGAGAGGTTATTGATGATATCAAGAATACAAATGTGTTCTTAATCTTAGCTACAACAGACTTCAACAGCAATGCCTCTGTCTATTATTAGGGCTCCAGATTTCCCTCTTTACTTTGAACACGTCTAGGCATTTCCTAATTCATTTTACAAAAGAAATGAAGGACAAATCTTTCACACAAAGGACAAATGTGAAAACCTGAAATCAAGAATCAATGCTGTGTGTTCTTCCTTATTATTTTTTTTTTAGATTCTCAATACTATAACATTGGCTATTTCACCATTGCTAAAATATTATATTGCAATAGATTCCCTACAGAGACTTGAAGATAAAATATATTTGTTTAGCCCTTCACATTATGCTAGATTTTAGCAAAGCACGTTTATTACATGTAGATATACGCGTACATTACATGTAGATATAAACACAGTTGTTTTCTCACATTAGACAGGATGCAGAATTGTGGCCTTATTTAAGGGAACTGGCTATATATCCACAATTCAGGGAACAGGCTATATATCTACATAGCACCAGTACAGATGTCAATAGAACAGAGATAAATGGTATATATGTATATGTATATGTATATGTATATGTATATGTATATGTATCCAATTTCTGTACTTGCATCAAATGTTGATACACAAGTAAAGATGGGATTTGTATCACAACATATATCATCGTTGTGATGCAAACTTGGCTTTCTGTAGATGCCTCTGAGTATATTATCCTGCAGCAGTTGATAAAGGGTACAAAATATTCTGAATTCGAAACAGTGGTTTTGATTTCAAAACAGGATGTTCCAACACTTCCAGGAGTGATTTGAATTCAGAACAGCTCTGAATCAAAATCAAAACAGCCAGCTCAGGGTTCAAATAGGATATTTAAAGATCCAAAAAGGCTCAAGCAGCCCACTTCAGATTTAAAGCAACCATTCCAAAATGTTCAATATATTTTGAATACCCATGATCAAGAGGCTTGAAATTAATAAACAATGTGCTGGAATTCCCCATCTATTTCCTCTTTTTCATCTACTTAAGTGAAGCAATTAACATTCTGCTAAATAAGCTTGACTCTTGGTGACTTCAAAGGCACAATGACGTACCTTTCTCAGCGGTGAGGCGGATGTGATTTGATATTAACTATCTTCTCTGATGTTCTTTGAACTTCTCAGTTTAGCCCAGTGTTTCTAAACTTTGACAACTTGAAGTTGTTTGGACTTCAATACCCAGAATCCTCCAGCTACCCATCCAGGTTGGGGAATTCTAGGAATTGAAGACCACACATCTTCAAGTGTTTAAAGCTCAGAATCACTGGTTTAGCTGATAACCCTAGAACAGCCCTGGTTGTTTCCCCCATTCCAAATACTAATCAGATCTGATCCTGATTAGCTTTTCTTGAGGTCAGTTTGGTGCTACTACCCAAACTGAATGAATTCTAACCCAAGAATAAATAACTGATAGTCATTTGCTGAGCTTATCCTAGAATTCAATTTCATTCTAATCTGAATATAGTTGTATTTCTCCTTTATGGACCAGATTTTCAGGTCCTGGCTGTAAATTCAATCCCAGATACTGAATACATACATCACTTAGGAGAGAATTTTTTTTACCATTTTCACCACCTTTCCTGGAATACTGTATTTTTTGGAGTATAAGACGCTCCGGATTATAAAACGCACCTATCTTTTTTGGTGAGGAAAACAAGGAAAAGAAATCTGCCTCTCCCTCCCAGCAATTTTGCCTCCTTGCAGCAAACAGCAAACAACCTGCTTTACTTTCATTTTCAGCATAGCTTGATTAGCACAAGGAAAAAAAAAATCTGCTCTCAGCAATTTACCTCCTTGCAGCAAGCAGCAGAGGCCCGTGCAGCAATAGGCAATAGCAATCCCTGCAGCCAGAAATAGCTGAGAGTCGGGACGCCGATGCAACCGACAATCAACGTGCTAATTAAGCTGTGCTGAAGTTGAAATGGTCTGTTTCTTCTTGCTGCTTGCTACAAGGAGGTAAATTGCTGGGAGGCAGAGACCAAAGGTTGGGGGCCAATGGGTGGGCGGGGCTACATTCGGTGTATAAGACGCACCCAAATTTTCACCCCCTTTCACCCCCCTAAAGGTCCATCTAATACTCCGAAAAATACGGTATATAGAGTGATGGCTAACCTTTTTGCCGTCGCGTGCCAAAAGTGGGATGAGCATGAGGGGGGTCGCACATGTGCATGCCAACATCCAGAGTTTAATGCCCCCCTATGCATATGCACGTGACTCCCCGCTGCGCTCCCCTCACTTTTGTCACGTAACAACAAAAAGGTTACTGGTGGGCCCGGTAGCCCATTTTTTGCCCTCCCCAGGCTCCAGAGGCTTTCTTACAGCCTGGGGAGGGCAAAAACAGCCTCCCCCACCCCCCAAGACACTCCAGACGCCGGAAACGGCCCATTTCCCGACTTCCGGTGGGCCCAGAAGGCCCAAAAATGAGCTGGCTGATGCCCGCATGCACACTGGAGCTGAGCTAGGGCAACACTCATGTGCCCACAGATATGGCTCCGCGTGCCACCTGTGGCACGCGTGCCATAGGTTCGCCATCACGGGTATATAGAAATGTTTTAGAAAGCAAGGAAAGGAAAACACGTATTTTATTTCAATTTTCCCAAGTCTCCTTGACAAAACTGAGACACAAACCTCACAGGCTCAAAACTGGCAGTTCCCATCTCTGAGCCCATGGAACTATAAAAACACAGGAAGCTGTTCTGTACTGTGTCAGGATATTTGTATGTATTTTCTACAGCATCTCTTCAAGACTTTAGGCAGAAATGTTTCCCATCCCTTAGATCTGGGCCTTTTAGTAGGAAAGGCTTTACTCTCCTGCAAGATTTCTGTTGCACGCTGACAAAAAACATCAACGTTGTCCTAAAAGACTGGAAGCATGCTCTGACATTTTACTCCCTTTATTTACACAAAGGTAAAAAGGTATACGTTTTTCAAGCTAGTATCTGGATTGTTGTGACACATTTAGAGACCCTGGAAAGACTTTGTATTCCAATAAAATACATACCACCCTTTAAATCAGCTGAGGCCCCCACATACTGGAAATTGTCCATGTTAATGACATCAATTATAGGAGATACAACTCTGGTCTTGTCCTGAAATACATTTCAAAACAAAGGTTAATGAACAATAGGCTCTTGTGTTGTTTTGAATGTTACAAAAAACATGATCTTCTTTAGAAGGCTAGCTTTTAAATCCAATGCTTTCCATATATACAGTGGCTAGCACTGAACCCACCTACCTGCCCAAGAAAAAGAAATCCACCCGCCTGCTCTAAGAACCTGATTTTTGCTGACAATTAAGCACGCTAGGCTTATTGAGTTATTTTGCTAACTCAATTCAATTCTCAAGGAAATTAAACGTTCTAGATCATACAGGGAGAGGTTTGAAAAGGTCTTGCGTAGCATAAGGCTTGGTTATTTGCTTCACTCCCATAGTATCTGCCCCACAGTATCTGCCTGACTGGTTTGATCTGGTTTCTTCAGCTTTGAAGAGGCAATATCTGCTGTCTGTTGCTTTTCTCGAGTTTGGCTTTGTATGCATTTGTTCTGAAAGCTTGGTCTTGTGCAGCCAGAATTTGTCCTTCTGTCTTTTTCTTCAACTCCCTTGCTCTTAGGCAGGGGTGGGCAAATGTGGCCCTTTTACAACCTGTGGACTTCAACTCCCAGAATTCCTGAGACAGCTTGGCTATCTCAGGAATTCTGGGAGTTGAAGTCCACAGGTTGTAAAAGGGCCACATTTGCCCACCCCTGCTCTTAGCCATTGCCAAGTCTTTAACTATTATTATTATTATTATTATTATTATTATTATTATGTTTCAGTACCACTTCTTCAATTTAGAATTCAGTCAATAAACTGATTTATTTTTTTAAAAAAAACCTGAAAGTACTGCTTAAAATTAAATGAAGTCTACTTCAGGTAGTTCTCAACTTATAAGCAGAATTGAGCCCCAAATTTCTGTTGCTAAGCAAGACAACTGTTAAGGGAGTTCTGCCCCATTTTACGACCTTTCTCGCCACACTTTACTAAGTGAATCACTGCAGTTGTTCAGTTCTTAGCACAGTTGTTAACTGTCTTCCCCATTGACTTTGCTCGTCGGGAGGTTACAAAAGGTGATCACATGATCCCAGGACACTGCAACCGTCACAAATATAAGTCAGTTGCCAAGCGCCTGAATTTTGACCATGGAGATGTTGCAACAGTTGTTAATGTGAAAAATGTTCATAAGTCACTTTTTTTTTAGTGCCGTTGTAACACTAAATGAATGGTTGTAAAGTGATGGACCATCTGTACTTTTCAATGCAAAAAAGAATCCAGAGGCTCATTCTTAGAGACCATTAAGATTATTTCTCACAACTAACCTCGGCTACTCTCTCCAGGAGAGGCTCCAGCCAGTGCTCATTGCATTCACAGTGACTATCCAAGAATGTCAGTACTTTTGCTTGTGCTGCATCTGCCCCTCGAACACGAGAACGCATCAGACCTGAAAATCAAGGACACATAGTTGGCTCGACTGCATTTTGCAATCAATTGCATTTTTACTGTATTGCCTACTGTATTGTTCCCCCTCTGATATTAATCTACCTAACAATCTGATAGAAAGACTGGTAAACCAATCAGAAGTTTTCCCATATAAAGTACCTAGGAAGACTTCAACAGAAACAATCTTCAGGCACTTTAACTTAGAGCAGTACAAGAAAGTCATTAGAAAAATCAGATCTCCACTTCGGAACTGTTGATTTAAGAAAGGCTTCCAGGAAGATGTTGATTAAGGAAAAAAAGTGAGCTGGAAAACATAATTTAAAATAGCTATCAGATGAAATGCCCTGCCTCCATTGTGCAATCTATTTTCTTCTACATTCAATGTGCGCAGAAAGAGAAAATTGCTCTTTTAACCAAAATTTTAATCTTCATATTGTTTCCAGTCCTAACACGATGCTCACCTTCCCGGCGGTCATTCCGAAGTATCTTCACTTTCTCAATTTTACCTAATAAAGCACCATCCTCAGCTAGAAAAGGAGAAAAAACAACGAAAAACCAGTCATTTCTTTATCTTGAATCAAGAAACTGTCGCAAAGACTCTTCCCTCCTTGGAAAGTTCCCAAGTTTCAGAACTAAAGCTCATCTGATTTCCTGATTTTCCACTATAAGCCTATTTTGCAAGTCTGAATGATGACAATTTCATCTTGAAAAAGTAGAAGAGGCAGATTATGGCATTAACGATGCCAGAAAGTAAATGCTTTGGAAACTAAAAGCAACCTAGGACCCTATATGAATATATGCCCAGTCAATTTAGAGAACTCCAGCAGTGTGGACTTCAAGCCCAATAGTCCTTTGTCAGAACAATATAATATCTCATGTATTGCACTAAATAACAGCTTTGTGAAAGTACTTACAATCATTGCTGTAGTCATCTACTAATATAATTTCCTTAATAAGATGTGGTGGGCTTTTTTTGAGAACACTAAAAAGAAAAGAAATCGGATGAGAATAATCACCTAGTTCAATGCGCTGAGAAAAACTATGAATTGTCACTTTGTGGTAGCCCCATGTGGTTTAAGAAAGTGTTGCAGAAATACCTGACAACAGTTCGAAGGAGAGCTGATCGGGCCTCGTTGTGAAAAGTGATGATTACACTAGTAGCTGGTAAGTCTATCCGCCACTGCTTCCGTTGACACCTTAAAAGGAAGGACAAAAAGGTTTCAAATGGTAGTGCCACTGACATGGAGGTTCTCATTAAAAGCTGACCTCAGATAGACCTCCATTAGATCTTCTAGGGAAGGAGCAAGAGCAGAAAGATGGAAAGAAAGAACAACTGCCATTTCTCTAGGCCAGGGTTTCTCAACCTTGGAAGCTTCAAGATATGTGGATTTCCACTAACCTGGGGAATTCTAGGAGTTGATTCCACATACAGTATCTTAAAACTTCCAAGGTTGAGAAAACACTCTCTAAGCTCTGCCGAAATGAGCCCAGAAGACTGCTTAATATTTAGTCTGAAGACTGCAGGAAATGTTACAAACTCGTCACTAAGATGATTTAGACCAACTCCCAGTCTGTGGATCGGCACTGGTCCGCGGCATGCCAAAAAACCTGGCTGTGCAAGCAAGCAAGGCCCCATCCGTGGGATTCAGAAAAATCACACCCCTTCCAGTCCGTGGAAAAATCTCTCTCCACCGAACTGGTCCCTGATGCCCAAAAGGTTGGGAGACTGTTGAACTAAACAACCTTGCAAGTGTGAGTCATATTAATGGTTGTCCCAAAGGCACCTTTCAAAAGGCAACTTTTTCTTATTCCATATCTGTCATTGGACGTTGGCAATCATGTTGGCGATCCTATTTTTATCAAAAGCCACACAAATAAGTGCTATTGAGTTCTGTCCAAACCAGTCCCTTAGATTTTGAAGCCATGATGTTTGTCTTCTGCCTGGACCTCGTTAGGCATATCTCTAATAACTAAATGACTGGTAAGGAATATAAATTCTTCCATTCCCCACCATTCAGCTACAACTGAAAAAGCTTCTTGGATGAGAAGCAAAACATTTTCAAGGAACAAAACCAAAAAAGTCCAGTTGCCTTTTGAAAAACACCTTTGAGACAAGCATGACGTGGATGATTGAGAAATTCCATAGACATTTATTCATGGGACAGTTACTATGTATTTATCAGTCATGTATTCCTGTGTTTCTGATCCTTATAAGATATCAGCTTGGTACCAATCCTTCAGTTTATAAAATGGAACACTTATTGTTCTTCTTTCCAAAAAATATAAAATCACACTCATATGTAATTATTTGCTATATTTTTAAATTTAAATGTGCTTTTAGAATGCCTGAAAGGGAAAGTCTCATTTTCTGCAAATGTCTCAGAGCTTAATAAATGTAGGCATTTCTAAGAATGCTTTCTTTCATGATTGCTTATCGAGAATAAACTATCAACCTGAATTACTGCTGAAATATGCTGCAACATGGTTTTTTCACTTACAATCCATGCTATACTAAATTTTATCAATCCTGGGGGAGGCCCTGTATGATGGCAAAACATACATATTCAAGGTTTCACAAAACATTCAGCCTATACAGGGTCTAAAACAGATAGTCAGGTTATTAGGTATCTGCTATCCTGTTTCCTTAAGAGGTAGACAACTTACAAGATATAACAATGAAAAACATGTAGTTCAACAAAATTCTACCATTAAAAATATAAATGACCCACATAAAGCTAATCAAAATGAATTAGTTTAGCAGTCTAAGAGGAATTTAGGGCTAAGTAAATCAAAGGCCAAATGTTTATAAATGACTTGGCTCATAAAATGTTAAGCTGCCTAAAAGTTTCATAGACAAAAGGACTGATGATCCGGTTGTCCAGCTCATCTCAGTGACAAGCTTGTAATGTTTATGCTGCAGCAGTCTTCAATCCAAATATTAAGCAGCCTTTTGGGCTCATCTTTTGCTCATTCCCAAAATTCCAGAATTAATTAAAGCAGGTGAATATTTCCCATGCCACTGGACCCTTCCTTAATATAAGAAATAGAAGCATTTTTCAAATGTTTTTGTTAACTGCATAACAAGCTTGTAACTTTGCATCTGATGAATTCTAATTCTAATCTGAACACTGAAGACCAAATTTAGAATTGAAGGATGCTACATTTTCCCCCCTGTTCCCAGTATTTTTTAAATTTCAGCAAGATGCTTATTTCTTTATCAAATCAAAACAATTAAGCATAAATTTAAAAAAAACTAAGATCACAAGAGGGAATGCATCAGAATATTCCATGTGATGAAACTAATGTGCAGGCTCCCTGTTGCCAGGGGATCTCCAGGCCTGTGAAAAAAAGACATGTTTGGAGGGCTTTCCAGAATCACAGACAGTGAGAGGTAAAAAGGAGCCAAGAAATAAAGAATACGTATCTTGATTTTGTCTTATGTGTGAGGCAGTTATCCTGCACGTTTACTTGAATAAATATTAATAAGCCAACTTTGTTTCTAATAGATGTTTATAAAGTGTTAAGTAAAACAAAACCTCCAAAGAGATTGAAAACAGATTAACATTGACATTAAAATCAGTAATGGTGGGATTAAATCTTCAGTTGTGCACATAACAGCATCCCAGTTAGGCAAGATTTAGAAACCATAATAATGCCAAGCAGGGAAATAATTGTGATGCCAATGCTGACACAGTACCAAGGACGCTGCCTTTCTAGCGTATTCCAAATCAAGCAGGTCTTGTACAGACTGTATAATTTATTCTTGAATTGCTTTGTATTCTTTTAGAATTGTCATTCAGTGCTATGAATTACTGCAACTCAGCAGAGAATGTTATGACAGAAATATAAATAGGATCAAACAATCTGAGCTAACTACCACTGAACTCTTGAGAGCTGCAGCTGAGCACTTTGCTCAATATTCATTTTCTAGTTCGGGTACTTTTCAACTTAGGCACTATTTGTTACAAGATAACTATTTCTATAGATAGGTGGTACTTACTGATCATGTCTTGTATCCTGAACATTTCTGTCCATTCGTAGTTTATCACTCTCCACTTGATTAAACTTATTGCGGGCATATGGGTCTTGACCAGCTTTGACCATAGTGACTCCAACATAAGCATCCTGGTCAAAGTCTTGCCACCTAACTTTTCCTAAGAAGAAAAACCAGTATTAACAGAAGACCTAAGATAAATTCTGGCTTTGATAAAAACACTTTTCAGTATATAGGCAAATATAGCCAAGTTCTCAAGGACTAGCAACAGATGACACCTCTCTTCCAAGCCCACTCAAACATTACTGTACCTCCTACATTTATAACATCACTGTCACTTTTTAAATTCTGGATGGCATCTCTACTCTGGCTTGCTATTTGCTTTGAAAGAAGACAGAAACTGAACAGCTGATGTATAGTTCTATTTTTTGGTACCTCTGCTTGTGAAAAGTGAACAGGGTCATTACTGCATCCTTCATCAAATGCATTACTGAGTATACCATGACTCCATTTTATCTACTCTTGCTGGGGTAGGAAATGTTTTAGCAGCTACATGTAAATCAATCTGTCTTCAATTTAGCTATTAGCAGTGTTAACAGGTTCCCTGCTCTACAACATTGTTTGAAATATTAAAATTCTTTCACTACTAGCACACAACACAGAGAACATTAAATGTTTCCAAAGAACAGCTTCTGAAGGCAATAGGACACGTACGTTGGGATAATTTTTGCCCTTTGTATTTGCAGAATGTTTTCTTATTGGATCATCCACTAAATGTTATTTTATGTAAGCTATTTATATCCCAACTAAAAACCCTTGAATAATCTTACAAATACCTGCAGAGATCTTTCCACTCAATCTCATGGTACTGTAGCTCTTTAAGAAAATGGATATTTGATTCCCAGATTATTAGAAAGGCTGGGACAAGCCTGCGTTCAACCATGTTTTCCAGCGGGCTGGACAAATGTCAAGTCTTCCACACAGAAGCCCAAATAAATACTTTGTGTTGACTTGTACTATCTTTGCTGATAAGGAGTGTTAGTTTAGATTCCCATAGGAAAAACTGCTGGTAGGAAATAAGAGGAGCTGTGGGTTGAACTGGCATCAAGAAAAAGACTTGAAACATTAAAATAAAACTGTCTTCCCATTCACTTTATATATTTGTTTTGTGATTCCATTCATATTATTCTGTGTATATCAGAGATCTCCAATCCCTGGGCCGCAATCTACTACTGGGCCTTGAGTTGTTCGGAACCGGGCCATGGAAGTCGTGGGCGAGCACAAGAGCACACATCCCCACTTGCGTGAGCAGTGGGCAAGTGCATGCGCTCCAGTTGTGCGAGCAGTGGGCACCGCTTGTGCAAATGAAGCTGTGCACACATACCCATCGCTTGCATGGACCCATCCCCTCTCCCGCCTGCCAGTGCACAAAGCCAGAAAGTTTGGGGAACTCTGCTGTATATCATAAAATCATTTCAACGTATTCCTCACTACTGGTCATTCACTTTTATATTCAATCCATACTTCTGTGATATTCGTTTATTCTTGATCCTCTTGTTTTACTGCACATGATTTAATAATCCATGCCTACTCTTCTTTATTTAATTTTATGTTTTTCCTTACATATGCAACTCTTTATTTGGGTGATTAAGTTGGCTGGCTCACCCAAGCTTTACAGGAGACTAGCAGAATCATACTGTCCTAAATTTAGAGCCTACAAGTCTAACATACCGTACTGCTCGTGGTTTTCATTATTTATATTGTGCACATTTTACAATCTGTGCATAATATCTATAAAAACTCTATGTTGGTATAGCTTATCAAAACTATTCCAAAGCTGCCCCAGAGCCACTTAACTAGTGATAAATTTTATTTTTCACAGATTGGTCCCAACAGTGATTAAAATTCTATTCCACAGTAAGCTAGTGTGTGAAGCTTTTCAGTGTTATGATTTGCTTACTTTAAAAGATGAAAGGAAGCATAGTCCATTTGATGTTTTGGTACCTCTGACTCTTCAGAAATATTCCCATTTCAGATCTTTTTTTTTTTATCAGTCAAGAAGATTAGAGGTTTTCAATAAGAAGACAGCAAGGTTTCCAGAATCCTAATTGTTGTTGCACAATGATCCAGGACGGATTGTTTTAAAATCTTTTCAGCAGGTTAATAGTTCTCTTTTTAACAGTACAGTCCTATAATGTCTACTCAAAAATAAGCTCCACATAATATAGTCAGTTTTAAGATGAGGTAAACTATACCTTCAAAAGTCCTCACATTTTATCCTTAGAGGTCAAATATATGAATACATAAAACAGAATACTTAAATTTCTCACCCTTCATTGTCTACTTCAGTTTTCTGTCTTTTCTGTTAGATTAGTTATATTTACTTCTGTGTGATATTTTAAAAGTAACAATTCAGTACCTGGAGGCAGGGTCTCCATGTTTTGTGACTTTTCATCCCCATTACTGTGTTGGTCTTTCTTTTTTAATGTGTTGATATTATTTGGATCCTCCTAGGGAGAACAATACAAACACAGATTTATCATTAAAACAGTACTTCAAAAAACTGTTCCACAAAAATAGAAATGGCTATTTTTACTTTTTTTTTGGAACCAAGGAGTCTCTAACATCAATCAAAATGACAACGCCAGCAAGAAAGATCACTGAGCAATGGTACGGAGTACACAATACACTTGTACTGTGCAAAACCTATAGAGCTTGACACATCCCATTTCAAGTTCAAAACAGCTGTTTGGACCATTCCAGCCTTTGAAACAAATTATTTTTCACATCTTTATTCATTCATCTCAGGCATTTTATTTTATTTATTTATTTTTATTTAATTTAATTTATATGCCACCCTATCTCCGTAGGACTCAGGGCAGCTCACAACAATAAAATATCCAATAAAAGCGTGTTAAAATACATGTTACCCCCCCCTCCCTGCCCCAGTCCAGGCTGAACAACCATGTCTTTAAGTCGCGACGGAAGGTGCGGAGGTCAGGGGCCAACTGGAGCCCCAGAGGATGTTGGTTCCAGAGGGTGGGAGCACCCACAGAGAAAGCTCTGCCTCTAGGGGTCGCCAGTCTAGCCGACGGCACCCTGAGTAGGTCCTCTCTGTGACAACACACCGGGCAATGGGGAGCTGTTGCTGGTTGCAGATGGTCCGACAAATATCCTGGACTTAAGCCATGTAGGGCTTTATAGGTCATCACCAGCACCTTGAATCTCACCCGGAGGGCAACCGGCAACCAATGCAAGTCGCGCAGGAGAGGTGTAACATGGGCGTATCGGGAACCACCCATCACGACCCATGTGGCTGCATTCTGTACCAGCTGAAGCCTCCGGATGGTCCTCAAGGGCAGTTCTAGGTAGAGAGCGCTGCAGTAGTCAATATGGAAGGTGACTAGCGCATGGGTAACTGTGCATAGGGGATCCCGGTCCAAATAAGGGTGCAACTGGCGCACCAGGCAGACCTGGGCAAACGCCCCCCTGGTCACGGCTGTTATATGATCTTCTAAACTCACCATGAATCCAGGAGGACACCCAAGTTGCGTGCCCTGTCTACCGGGGGTAACACCTCATCCCCTATAGACAAAGATGGAACCTCTAGATCAGACCGGGATGCCGGTACCCACAGCCACTCGGTCTTGGCAGGATTGAGCTGAAGCCTGTTCCTCCCCATCCAGACCCGTACCGCCTCCAGGCACCGGGACATCACGTCGAGGGCATCGCTGGGCTGGTTCGGGGTGGATATAAAAAGCTGGGTATCATCAGCATACTGATGATACCTCACCCCGAAACCATGGATGATCTCACCTAGCATTTTCCAAGTGCTCACCCTATAACACATAACACATCAGTTGGAGTCCTCTTATAAATCAGTTCCTTTTATTATTATAGATAGTCCTCAATTAACAACCACTTGTTCAGTGACTATTCAAACTTATGACGGTATTGAATATATGGCACTTATGAGCAGTCTCCAAAGTTCTGGCTGTCCCCCTCCATGATCACATGATCATGATCCAGGTGCCCAGCTACTGCCTCACAATTACAACATTGCAGTGTCCTGTAGTCATGTGATTGCCAAGTCACAATCTGCACAATTCTGACAAGTCAATGGAGAAGCCAGCAGGAAGTTGAGGACAACTATGTGATCTCTCATTTTGCTCTAGATTTGCTTAAAGACAGAAATTGGAAGTGCTGGAATTGCCATGACAAAGCAGCATGTTCATGTCACATTGTTTTATGAACGTGTCACTTAGCAACAGAAATTCCGATCCCAATTACTGTTGTTAACTGAGGACTACCTAAGTTACAAAACTGTATAAAATTACTTTAATTGGCCCAACTTCATTAATTATCCAACTCAGAAAAACCTATTACATACAATGGAATGAAGATAGTTCAATTTATTCACTACAATGGGGTTGAAAAGAACTTGCCTACTAATCATAAGTGGAAGTAGAAAAAGTAGAAGACAACCAATAATATAGATGAATAAGATCAAAGAGATCACCAGAACATCTTTGAAAGAGTTAGATTATCATCAAGATTATTATCAAGGACCAACGCAAAAGGGAGATGGGACTTATTTGTTCATATAATCACCAGGATCAGATCCTATTAATCACATAAGTTAACTAAGTGCTACAAAAATCACTACGTAGCTAGAACAAATTGTTTTTCCTGCATTGTCAAATTTCAGGTTTTAGCATGCTTTTTATGATGTTCCACTTCAGTTAAAAATACTTTTTAACTTTTCTGAGCCCGTATTTGTTATTCTGTATTAGAAAATTCCCTAAGTAATACTTAAGATTCAGACAATTCTAAGAAGCAGAACTTGTAAAGGGCTTGTTTTCTATGTCACTGCACTTTAATTTGCAACCATGGGATTAGGCAACAAGACTTAAAATATCTTGCCGTTTTGTCCCAAGCAATTAATTCTCAGCATTAGAATTGCAATGAATTCTCAGCACAAGTATTTATGGGGAAGTCACAAGACTCCCATTCTACTAGATATGCACAATGAGTAGAGTACTTTGAAATACACAGAACAGAGAGAGAAGCCTTTTCAGACCAAAGGCAGATTAGGAATTGGCCAGACAGTTGTGACACAGCTTGCAAAAGCAATAGCACTTAGATTTATATACCACTTCACAGTGCTTTATAGCCGTCTGTAAGCGGTTTACAGAGTCAGCATAATGCCCCCCAACAACCTGGGTCCTCATTTTACCAATCTTGGAAAGATGGAAGGCTGAGTCAACCTTGAGCTGGTGAGGATCGAACTCCTGGCAGTGAGCAGAGTTAGCTTGCAATATCTCATTCTAACTACTGCGCCAACACATTTCTGGTGTAACTGAAATCATGGTGAATCTAACCTTCTTACAAGTAAAAACTTCTTCAAAAATTAATATTGAACTCCTAAGGACAACTTTAGTCCATAGACCTGGACACCTGCTATGCAGGTCCTGCTGAGTTGACTGAAGAATGGTCTGACATCATTCTTGGGAAAGACTATTGAGAAAGTGGACAGGATTCTTGGAATGTGTGTACAACTACCTGTTTATTAGATCCATGACTAATAATAAGTTCTCCTAATTGGTTAGGAGAACTTGGAAAGTGAGATATGGACAGGGTCCATAGCAAATTCATCCTTGAATGACGGGGTAGTTCCATCAGATCTTAAATATACGGATGGTACCTAATTTATACATCACAGTCCCTGGCTGCCTGAGTGATGCCATCAATGGTCTTAATGTCTAGTGACTTAGGTAGTCTGGATATAGAAAACCAGAATCAGGCTCAACCCTACTTGATAGCTGTGAATTTTGAAACTTCCTAGACCTCTAATTCTGAATAGTATTGAGAATTACACCTTGAGAAAAAATCTAATGCAAGATCTGAGGGTGTTTCTAGATTCATGATTCAAGCCTGACGAGAAGATTTCAACTATGGCTCAGACACTGTGTGCCAGTTGTTCTCATTACTAGATCAGGAGGTACCATTCATGGTCACTCATACGTGGGTCTTCTTTTGTGTGGATTCAATGTGCTCTACAGAAGCTCCAATGGATCCAGAATGCATTGGCACTGGCACAACTCAGTATAGCCATGTAATAGTACTAATTTGCAAGCTCAAACGGTTGCCAGTGGGCTTCTAGGTTCAATTCAAGGTGCTGTTTATCACATTAAAGACCAACATGGCACATTATTTGAAGGACAGATTATCCATCCATTAAGATCCAACAAGAATGCATGATCTGGATCCCGTATCTTAAGCAATCTCATCTTATGGCACCTAAGAGAATGGCTTCTTGATGCATAGAGTAGGTGCTGTATTACATGCCTACTTTATGCATAAATATTCCTTTCCAGAGTCAGCTATCCCCGATCCTTCCTGTCCTCTGCACAGCTTTGAAAAACCTAGACTCTTTCCAGGCATTAAGTCCCAGGGGCTCATATTGTTCGAATTGTTTCCAGTGTAGTTTATTTTTTTTATATGATTGTTCATTTTATAGTTGATAGTTTTATTGTATTTATTGTTACTTAAACTTTACACTGGGCTGAGTTGTTTGCCATGAGGATGGCTATATACACTGACTAAATAAATGCATTGTTATTTTATAGTTAGGAAATCAGTGCTGCCACTTTCTTTTCATATGTATATTATTCAGTAAACATTAGAACATTGTATGAAGGTAACTTCTCTTAGACTTTTTTTTGTAAGCAAATTATCAGACTAACCAGTTGTGAAATGTAAAATTCGTTACTACCGGTTCTGTGTGTGTGGCTTGGTGGGGGGTAGTGTGACTGGGTGGGCATGGCTAACTTTTTTTTTAAAAAAAAATGCTTTTAAAAGGCTCTGGCGATTCCAGCTGAGTTGCTTGATCGGCAGAGGCTTTTTTTCTTTTAAAAGCATTTTTTCTACAACCTCTTTGGCCAAAGAGGTTGTTAAAAAAAACGCTTTTAAAAGGCTCTGACGATCCCAGCTGAGCCGTGCAATCATCAGAGGCTTTTTAAAAAAAACTTTTAAAAGCATTTTTTCTGCCAAAGAGGTTGTAGAAAAAATGCTTTTAAAAGTTAAAAAAACCCTCTGATGATCGCGTGGCTCAGCTGAGCATGGGGGCAGGGAGGCGCAGGAATTTTTGCTACCGGTTCTCCGAACCACCCGCCGCCATCATTACCGGATTGGGTGATCCAGCATTTTACCCCTGAGACTAACCATTTTCAAGGAGACAACAGGAGAAAGAATTAACATTTTAAAAAATGCCAATAAAGGATGAAAGGATAAGCTATTATTATCTATAGGTCAGGATGGCTACATATTACTTTCATTTCATATATCTTCAATTACTTATTTCTAGAGAACACAAGGAGAATGTGCAATCACACCTTTTGTTCAGTTGTGCATTTGGGATTTGACTAGCAAAGAAAATGTTAGGTCGCTAATATGAGCAGAGCTCTTCTTCGGTTTTTAAGAGCACTTCTCTACTTCCAAGTTTTACCTTCATTTCACAGGTAAGATTGTATTTTAGCCTACAGGTATAACTGTAATTTAGCTTAGAATCCTACTTAATTGTAAAGGCTGTAAACAGACTTTTCCCAAATAACAGAAAAAAATGTAATCTGAAAGTTCCACTTTCATATTAAGAATGATAAATTTGCATCATTGCATTTTATATAAATCAAACATAGTAGAAATCAGTATGTATAACACAGGTAATCCTCGACCTATGATCACAACTGAGCCCAAAATTCCTGTTGCTAAGTGAGATATCTGTTAAAATGAATTTTGTCCCATTTTACAATCTTGCCACAGTTATTAAATGAATCATTGCAGTTGTTAAGTTAGTAACATGGTCGTTAAGTGAATCTGGCATCCCCATTGACTTTATCAGGTCACAAAAGGTGATCATATGACCGTGGCACATTGCAATTGTCATAAATATGAACTGGTTGCCAAACATCCAAATTTTAATCACATAACGATGGAGATGCTGCAATGGTTGTGAGAAAAACAGTCATAAGTCACTTTTTCAGTGCCGTTGTAACTTTGTAAATCAACTGTTATAAGTGAAGGATTACCTGTACAATATCAACATGATTGAATTGAGGTCACCCAAAGTTTTACCCAAGTAAAGAAAACTTGACAGATTTTTCTTATGTTGGTGAGCTTGCATTACACTGGAATACATTCAGTAAGTGTGTAATGTTGTTGATTCAAAATTATCTGTACTGTGCTAATTGCAGGGTGCAACTCGATTTAAATCATAATTTTTAAAGAGCAACTGTCATCTGTTAGAGCCGAGGTGGGGCAGTGGTTAGAGTGTAGCCCTGCAGGCTACTTCAGCTGACTGCTAGCTGCAATTCGGCAGTTCAAATCTCACCGGCTCAAGGCTGACTCAGCCTTCCATACTTCCGAGGTTGGTAAAAGGAGGACCCAGATTGTTGGGGGCAATATGCTGACTCTGTAAACCCCTTAAGAGAGGGCTGTAAAAGCACTATGAAGCGGTATATAAGTCTAAGTGCTATTGCTATTGCTATCTCTGTCCCGTAGCGGCTCTTCCTCTGACCTGCTATTGACTCACTGATAGTTCCAATATTGCAGAATATATAGTCTTATTTTACATAGCTAAGCTCCATTTCATGCTGAATAAACTAAATTATTAATGTATCTTAAATAGAAAACTATCTTTAGAGAGATTTTTACTCAAAAAGCATTTTATTAAAATATATTTGATAAAAATAAAAAAAATCTGATTTAAATTTTAAAAAGTCTAATTTTTTTGATTTTAAAAAAAATCATCAATTTTTATCCACCCTGGCCAGTTGACAATTGTTCCTAGTACAAGCAGAATTTCTCAGTTCTACTTGGAGATGACAAGAACTGAACACAGACATTTTATATGCAAAGTATGATCTATGGTAGGAGTGGAAGGAGATAAAGAGTTATGTGTATGTTACCAGAGTAACTCAAGCTTAAAATAAGTAATAAAGCACTTTAAAGTGAAAGATGAAATAATGAGTCTGTATCACAGGAGAGTTTTTGAACATCTTGGCTGTCCCCACTAAGGATGAAAGATGAAGGGGAAAAGGTAAAACGAAGCCAGTCCTGTTGATTCCTTTGCAAAAGATTGGCTTCACTTGTGTCTAGCCGCTTCTCACATGAGAAGACAGATTAAACATCAAAAAACAAAAACAAAAAACATCCTGTGTAGAGACTGTTAATAGTCATATTGCTATTAGGTGACAAACAATAAAGTTAGAAATGAGAAGTTTTGTACAGAAGGAAAGGTGGACACACCCAGAGTCTTAACAAGCAATTAATGCACCAGAGCTGCAAATAAATCACACATTAAAAAAGGATAACAGCAGAGCTGTTTCCCAAGAATAAACTTTAATACACAAAGAAATTGGCTTATGAAATACAAAGTCAAGAGAAAGCAAAAATATAAAAGAAGTTAAATATTACAAATATTTAGGCTAACCAAGATAGCATGACACATAAACCTCAGACACTGAATACCATAAAGTCCTCTTTATTTACAAGAGTTGACGTAAAAGCTACACAAAGCTATACAAACACTAGACTATTCACAGGTTTACAAATGAAGAAAGTCACATTATTTAGGCAAGGAAAAAGGTCGTATCATCTTTCTTCTGCTATGTACGGATTAAGTAAATAATAAACTCAATTTATTTAATTTAACTTTATGTAAACTTACCTAAACTTCACATTATTGTATAAAAATGTTCAAAACTGAAACAGATAAAATATGATTCTAAATTAATTGTCATTTTGTAAGGAATTTACCCCATAAAATTACTTTAAACTCTCTGAATAACTCAAAAGTTTGCTATTTTACCCTTAAGAATTACAAGGTAACTATAGCAAAGCGGAGACCTCTCCTCACTCACTGTGTGACACTGTTTCCCAGTGTAATACAGCAGCAGTCCCCAACCTTTGCAGCTTGCTGGGGGGAAGAAAGGAACCAGGCCGGGTGAGCAGCAGGCCGGTGGGCATAGCTCAATTTGCACAAATTGAGCTGTGCGCGCATGTGCACGTGTGCCGGCCCGCCACTCAGGCAAGCTGTGCACATGCACATGGATGTGCGTACCAGCCCACCACTCATGAGCCCCAGTTGTAAATAGGCCACAGCCCAGTAGTGGGCTGTGGCTGGGGGTTAGGGACACCTGTAGTACGGTATAGGCTTCCATATCTGTGCTGTAGAAATTCATATGACCATTAGAGTCAGTAAAGAGATAAAACTAACAAACATTTTACTGCCATTTAGTGGACATCTGGATTTCTGCAGCACAGATATAGCAGCTCAGGTTTAAGATAACAGAATTTTCAATCCACAGTTAAAACACTTTATATACTATAACAGTATCAGAATCCTCCTGTATCCAGAGCACAAGATTTGCACTATGTCTTTCTTCTAACTGCTTGGAATTCCATTAAAAATTAAGGTTGCTTTCTACAAAATATTTCATGCAAGTTACTGTTTTCTAATTTTGAGGATTGTTTAGGGAAACATTCCCAATGCATTTTAAAACCAGATAGTATATTGAATCTGGAAGTATCAGAGGATGTCACCCCCACATGAAAAAGGAGTATCTATTTAAGAAAGTGTTTTAATAAAATTAGAAATGCAAGCTCTAATTAAGTAATTCCAAGCCCCACAATATATCATATAGTTTGTTGAATAGTAATTTTATTTTTTTAAAAGAGGGAATCAAAAATTGGGGGGGAAATTGAAATACAATATTTAGTTTTGATTTAAGTTTACTTTTGCCATAAATTGTGACTGAATTTGTACTTATTCCCTAAATTTGAGAGAGAAAAAAACATTTTTACCTTTGCAAAGGTGGCTTTTTTGCCTACCCCAAAATACCAATACCAATCATAAAAATTCAAGCAAAGAAAAAAAAAGTTTATTAAGGAAGGCTGAGAATTTTTATAAGACACAAAAATAAATAAACCTCAAAACATGCAATCAAACAATATAAGACACCCAAAAATTGAACTATAAAAAACATTAATTCTAGTAATATTCCATGAGGGGCAAATTTAGAGTTACATTACTCCCTTTGGCAATTGGGTTTACAATTTCCTTAAAACTGCAAGAACTTTCAGAATACACTCTCTATTGTATAGTTTATGAATGGGTTGGTTTCTGCACATAAAAGCAATGGCTTTGACTAAAACAAAAACATGTTTCCTGAACTTCAAAAGGAGGCATGGATGCCATACTAAAATGCTAACAGGGTGGATAAAAATAGTTGATTTAAAAAAAAAATTTAAAAATGGATTTTTAAAATTTTAAATCTGATTTTATTTTTATCAAATTTATTTTAATAAAATGCTTTTGGAGTAAAAATCTAACTAAAGATAGTTTTCTATTTAAGATACATTAATAATTTAACTTATTTGGCATGAAATGGAGCTTAGTTATGTAGCATGAGGCTGTATATTCTGCCTGAGTGGCGTAGGAGGCTAATGCCTCCTACAAGGCAGCATTTAACATCCAACTGCCTGCAATTACTGCAAGTTCGAATCTCACCAGGCTCAAGGTTGACTCAGCCTTCCATCCTTTCTAAGGTGGGTAAAATGAGGACCCGGTTTGTGAGGGCAATAAGCTGACTTTGTATAAAATATACAAAAGTATGAAGGCTATTGCTTAACGCATTGTAAGCAGCCCTGAGTCTCCGGAGAAGGGCGGCATATAAATAAGAATAAAAAAATAAATAATAAAAAAATAAATAATAATTATTGGGACTGTTGGTGAGTCAACAGCGGGTCAGAGGAGGAGCTGCTGTGGGACAGAGATGACAGTTGCTCTTTAAAAATTATGATTTAAATCGAGTTGATTTAAATCAAGCCTTTTTACTAGTGATTTAAATCATGATTTAAATCATTATTTAAATTGACTTGATTTAAATTAAATCCACCCTGAATGCTAATGTCACCTTTATTAAAAGGCTAATAGCGAAGACTAAAATTCCAGATAACAATTATTTTTCAATGCTACTTCAGAATGTTTTGATGGAAAATGGAAGGATTACTATATATACTGCCTGACTTCCTGAAGATAATGGCAGGATATGCATATAACAAAATAGAAATAAAAGCAAACCATGAAATAATTCAAGTAAACAATGAGGAAAGGATAAATTATAAGTCTCCATAGTTTTTAATAAAGATTTAGAATATACAATTTCTCAAGATTTACTCTAGAAGACATTCTTTGTTTTAAATTACCTTGTAGTAAAACAGTATTGTAAGTATCTTTTTTTCATTGGAAAAACACATTTTTGAAGGTCATAGCAAATGTTATTGTCAAGCTTTCCAAACAAATATATGCAAAACCAGTAAATGTGTAACTTTAATGGGAAAAAAATAAAGTACCTATATACTCGAGTATAAGCCGACCCAAATATAAGCCGAGACCCCCAATTTTACCACAAAAAACTGGGAAAACTTATTGACTCGAGTATAAGCCGGGGGTGGGAAATGCAGCGGCCACTGGTAAATTTCAAAATAAAAAAAGACTGGTCAAAAGTGCAAGGACCTGTCAGAAATCACTTTTTTCAGCCCTCTGGGTAGTCCTTTTGTGCATATGCACTACTCAGAGGGCTGAAAAAGTAATTTTTGACTGGTCCTCGCACTTGTGACCAGTCCTCAAACTTACGACTGTCCTCACATTTTACGTTTTTGGCCTATCTTATCACCATGGTGAAGAGAAGCAGCTGTGAAATGAGTGACATGGTTGTTAAGAATGCTACAATGGGCATAAATGATGACCAGTCATAAGTGCGAAGACCGGTCAAAAGTGCGAGGACCTGTCAGAAATCACTTTTTTCAGCCCTCTGGATAGTCCTTTTGTGCATATGCACTACTCAGAGGGCTGAAAAAGTAATTTTTGACTGGTCCTCACACTTGTGACCAGTCCTCGAACTTACGACTGTCCTCACATTTTACATTTTTGCCCTATCTTATCACCATTTCTCTCTCCCCCTCTCTTTCTCATTCTTTCTCTCTTCCCCTCTTTCTCTCTCTCTCTCCTCCACTCTCTCTCTCATTCTCTTTCTCCCCCCTTCCTCAAAGAGAGAGGTGGTAGGTTTGAGGAGAAAGATTGCTGTACAATAAAAAAGATGAAAGGGAAGAAAACCAACCCCAAACAAATATTAAGATATTAAGATAAAGAATGAATTGTTAAACTTTAAAGAATAAAAGAGAACAAATATGAATAAATAGCAATAATTAGAAACACACATACAAACATACAATGTATTTTCTTTGAACAGAGTATTTGGCCGGTTCACAAATTTAAACAGTGTTCAGTCATTTCACTTAAATTTACAATTTCTATATTTTCTTTTTGCCATATTTATTCCTCATCTATTTTTTTAAAAAACCAATATTACCCTTCATCCTCATCTCTAATCTTAATCAAATTCAATTTTTCACTTCTATTCTATATTATACCCCTTCCCATTGTCATCTATTTTTATATCCATCCTCACATTGGTTAATTATGTAATATTACAGTTGTTCAATACAAATTCAACATTTTACAACCTTTTTGCTACAGTTGTTAAGTGAATCACTGCAGTTGTTAAGTGAACCAGTTGTTAACAGAAGCTGTTTTCCCCTGTTGACTGCTTTTCGAAAGCCAGCTGGAAGGTTGCAAGTGGTGATTGCATTACCCCAGGACACTGAAACTGCCATAAATACAAGCCAACTGCCCAAATTTTGATCCTGTGACCATGAGCATGCTGCAACAGTCATAAGTGTGGGAAAATGGTCATAATTCAGTTTTTCAGTGCCATTGTAACTTCAAATGGTCACTAAATGCATGATTGTAAGTTGAGGACTATCTGTAATTTCTTGGCAACATCCACTATTTCACTCAAGATAAACAGGATGTAATGAAAAATAATTTCAAATCTAGTAGATCCAATCTTCCTCTTTCTTTTGCATCTTGTAATACATTTTATTTAACCCGAAGTTTTTCCCCCTGCCATACAAATTTAATTATATCCTTCTGCCATTGTTTAAATGGTATATCAGTCGTCAAAACAGACTTTGTCTGAAATAAAAAATAACATTTTAGGTTAAACCTTTCATCTTAATCACAGAAATTGTCCCCAGTAGTGACAATTGTACCTTAGCCCATCTTTACATATTTTTTTAAACTTCACTCCATGTTTTAAGATACTTATTTTGAAATAACATACAATTCACATTTGATAGCAATACCCTAACATTTTACCTTATCCTCAATCTTAAAAATAGATATAATTGGGAGTCAATAGCAACTTTCAAGTAGCTTTGAAATACTATTTCACCAGCTTCTGCACTTTTTCTTTCCCTGTCCTTCCTCCTCTCTGCAGTTCCTTCTATGTCTGGGGGAAAAATTATTCGGAAGACTAGTCATCCTTCCTAGCTATAGTTAGAAAGACAGTCAGTCAAAGCTCAGGCAGAAAACTCTTGATCATGACCTGTGCATGGATTGATGAGTTCGTGTGAAACTTCTTGCACAATCACTGAATACTACACAATAAAGCTCCTTAGCCAATTTTTAAGTATTCAGTCTGATATTTTTTTTCCTCCTTAACGATAATACTTGCAAGGTACTCTGGATGGAAAAATGCAGTCGGGTGAACTAATTCTACTTTATTGTCAGGTTACATTAACAGAATCTTGCTTGTTTGAAAGTATCTCAAGAAACTAGGGAGGTTCTCTTTTGAGTCTCTTGCCCTGCCCATATTTCTGTTATGGTCTACGTTGCCCTTCATCTAGCAGTTCCCTTGGCTGTACTCTCTTTACTCTGTTTTCCAAGGCCGTTCCCACAGAACTCTGAGAAACTTCAAAGTGTATTTTCCAAGCTGAAGGATAAGGTAAGGTATTTTCCAGATTGGTTTCAGTTGATTTCATTCAGTTGATTTTCATACTAGATGTTCAAATGCTGTTTCCTTATATAAACAGGATTCCCCCCCCCACACACACACACTTAATTGGTGGTATGTGATTTTGTTTCTTCATCTCCCTCTTCTCTTTATTCGATAATTACTGAATAAACAATGGCTGCTGTTGTAGTGAATTCAGGATCACAAAATTTCACAGATGGCACCTACCTCCCACTGCCATCTTATTTACAGAATTAATCATCGACTTTTCTGGCTCATTCAGTTCTTCTCTTTTGCAGTGGTTATAAAAACATTAAATTCATCCTTATTAGCAGTGTACTAATACTTAATAATCATGACATTGATTTTCCTGGCATCACACGTTCAAAAATTTTTTTTTAAAAAAAAGTATTTGCTTTGGGTGGAAGAAAAATTATCTAGAGAAACATTTGAAAATGCATGTTGCTAGAATATTGTTGCTTGCATTAAAACTGGAGTACTAGCATGCCTTTATATTGTCTCATGTAGTCTGTTTTCTAAATGCTGTTCATGATTTTTGCAGTGCTTTTGTCATATAGAAATATGCTAAAATTAATTTTAAGCTTAATAATGACTCTAGTGGTTATTACTAGCCTGTAAATATAGTCTACCATATATACTCGAATATAAGCCGAGTTTTTCAGCACGTTTTTCAGGCTGAAAAAGCCCCCCTCGGCTTATATCCGAGTCACGAAAAAAAATGCCTTTTTAAAAGAAAACAAATGAGTAGACCCCTGTCTGCAAAAATAGAAAAAACAGCCCCTTTCAGGTCAGTATAGGTTAATTACCATAAGTTGATTTGAAGAGCCTCCCGATTCTCAGCTGATTTGCTCTCAGCTGTTTTACCAGGGCTCTGTTGCTAGCTAGCTGCAAAGAGGTAAATTGCTGGAGCATTTTCCCTCCCCCTTCCAGCTACGCTAAAAAAGCGAAACTGAAATTAAAACAGGGTCTTTGCTGCAACGTGACAAAATGAGGCAGAGAGAGATTTCTTTTTCTTTTTCTTTTGCTTGCAACGTTGGAAAGGCAGATTTCTTTTTCCTCATCAAAAAAAGTAGGTGCAAACAATGGGAAATTCATGGCAAATGGCAAAAGAGGAGAGTTCAAGATTTTAAAACACAAAAGAAAAAGCTCTATTTATCTAGGGAATTGTAATAATTGAGATACTATTAATTGTATATTGTGTTGAAAGCAGAAATGGTTAAGTTGTGGTTTGGAAGAATATATGGGGGAAATTATTTGGTTTATTATTATTGGTAAATATAATTACCGGTAATTGATTTGTAAGAAATTGGATTGCATGGAAATAATTGGAATATTCATGTTCATATTGATTAATATACAAAACAGATAGTTATATAACTAATTGATTTATATTAAAATGGGGCATAACTCTCTTAACAACTTGCTTTGCTTGGCAACAGAAATTTTGGGCTCAATTGTGGTGATAAATTGAGGATTACCTGTAAAGGTTACTGGAGTTAGGACAGTATCTGAGATTGAGATATCTATGGTAAGATAAAACTAAGGCTAATATAAATTTCAATAATCATATCAGGTGGGCTATTCTTACAGTATGAAATGAATGTAATGTGTCTGAAAACACCTTTGGGATTCTCAGCATAAGAAGCATTTTATAGGCAAAAAATTGTAAGTAAACATAAATGATTAAGTTACCAGAAAACACTAGAATTTGTGAAATAAAATCAAGAGACGATTTGACAAACAACAGAAGGATACACTTGTCAATTATTTTCTTATGTAGAATCAGAAAGACTTAAAAGTGGATAAAGGATTTTACTTGGGCGACAACAACAGTTTGAGAGTGGAATAAGATAAATACACCATCAGCTCCTAGAGATCTACCAATACATCATGTATGATTGACATGTTAAAAATGCTTAAACATTTTGGATTTATATAAAACACTAATTCAGAAGATTTTAAAGACTGCTATGTAACTGAATTATAGGATTGCATTTAAAGATTTCTGAATGGACATCTGATTCCACAGCTATATTGAAGGGAGAGACATTTTTTACCCCTTTCCTTTTTTTAAAAAAAAATCTGTCTCAGAAATCTGGTGAACTTTCCAGAATGACATACGGTACTTAGGACAAGAAAATCTGACAAAATGTGCTGTTCCTGGACCCACTTAGCAGAAGCCTCCAGTGGGTTAATTGTACTTTCATCCACAAGTGTCTTTCTGTACATGGAAGGGATCCAATCCAAAGGATCAAATCATGAATAACAAAAGGTAAAACTATTGACTTGATAGCCACAGATTCCATTTCCTAGGAGGGCAGTCAACCCAAATAAAATTAGAAAGTCATAGCTCAGAAAGAAAAACAGAAATATTATACAAACCAAGTAGCCATCCCTCCCACCTGCCTGCCCGCCCATAAATGGAAATGAATACATTTCAAAACACTCTCGCTTTTAAAAGCATTACTCAGTCTTGGCTCAAACTATTTCCCATCTGCTAAATGTGCTTTGACTCCTAATTAATACAAATATATTCAGAACAAAAAAAAAACTGCAGCGAAAGCTGTAAGAGCCATAAAAATGAGGAAGACTGGAAAAGTATAATAATAAAGTGAGCAGAGTTCAAATCCAGATGATTAAATGGACATGTCCTTGATGGAAATATGAATATGGTTTGCTTCTGCTTTCTTCTGGATTTTTTTTTTTAAATCCCCAGTCTAACTTTTCCCGGTGGATCCCTTCACTGATAACAGAGAAGTTTCCAGCTGGTTATTTACATAAATTTGGGTCAGTCATTTTTCTCTCAGCCATCCCATCTCATAGGGTTGTTACTGCAGGGAAAATGGGAGGTGGGAGCATCACTGCCTTGAAACTGACTGAAATCAAAGGTGGGACAAAAAATTAAATCAGAATAGTGTCTCAGATTTCTGTCAGAGAACCCACTCTTACATACATATGGTGATATAGGTATAGCTGCTTTTTGCAATATCATTTAGTCTCACATAGAACAGCAAGGAAGTATAATTGTCAGTGGACTAGACAAAACTTGGAAGTTGTTTGGTCACTTCTCTAATCCTTACAGACAGTAGCCAGGGGATTTGACTGGTACACATTTCTTTCCATTCTTCATTGTGACAAGTCACCAATTACTACTCTTTTCTGTAATTCATGGATCTACCATTCTATATCCTGTTTTGCAAATCTCTTTTTCTTCTTCTGAGGGGAAAATTCAGAGCCTGCTTCCTCTCTGAGATTCTAAAGATTGTCTTCTGAGTTTCTGTTTCTTCTGCATGTCTTTCTTTTGGTTGTTACTCTCATCCATCCACAGATCCTGCTCCTTTGATTGCCTTCTTGTTTCAGTTCCTACAGTAGCACTTAAAAAAAAAACCAGGAAGATCTTCAACCTCTCTCAATAGCTGAAGAGCTATTAGCCAATCACACCTCCAATCCACTGACTTCTTCATGCACTGCTAAAAGCTTGTAGTTATTCCAAGTGTATCCTAAGTTATTTCAAGCAGCAATTTATGACAAGCAAGACTGAACTACTAAGACTTAAGCATTAATCTTTATTTTTGTTTTTTTAAGGAAGCACCAAATAGAACTGTTTTCTTGCTTCCCTCAGGTAATCCAAATTCATATTATTGATTTAGAGGACAAATGACTTCGGTATTTAAACTGTCCCATCAATCTCCTCTGGCAATGTTCTGTTTGCTCTCTGTGACTATCTTATATTCCTCCTGCAATCTGTGTTTAGTCTTCAGGAAACAATCACTAAATCACTCATGAAGACAATCAACAGCTGCCAGTATAGAGTAGCGGCCCCCAACCTTTTGGGCACCAGGGACCAATTCTATGGAGAGGTATTTCCGTGGACCGAAGGGCGTGTGGTTTCGTGTGTTGCCTGCACCTGCGGATGGAGCTTCGCATGTTTGCACAGCCCGGTTATTGGCATGCTGCGGCCCGGTACCGATCCACGAACTGGAGATTGGCGACCCTTGGTATAGAGCCGTGATGGCGAACCTATGGCACGCGTGCCACAGGTGGCACGCGGAGCCATATTAGTGGGCACTCCAGCTGATTTTCGGGCCTTCTGGGCCCACCAGAAGTAGGAAAACAGGCTGTTTCCTGCCTCTGGAGGGACTGGGGTGGGTGGGGAAGGCCCGTTTTTCTTTCATACCTGGCTCCAGATCCTGTCTATTTATCTGGGGAAAGCAAAAACAGCCTTTCACACTCCCTTGGAGGCCCTACGGAGGCTGAAAGGGCCCATTTCCTGACTTCCGGTGGGACAGGAAGTGACGTTTTTTGCTGTTCCCTGGCCTCCAAAGACTCCTAGAGAGGCTCCTAGAGATTCCTAGAGAGGCTCCTAGAGACTCCTAGAGAGGTTCTGGAGGCTGGGGACAGCAAAAAATGTCACTTCCTGTCCCACTTTCAGCCTCCGTAGGGCCTCCAAGGACGTGGGAAAGGCTGTTTTCGCCCTTCCCAGATAAATAGACAAGATCTGGAGCCAGGTAAGAAAGAAAAACGGGCCTACCAGGCCATCATGTGCCAGGAGGGGGGAGAGGGGGGTTGCACGCACATGCGTGTGGGCACGTGCGCGCACGACCCTCCCCCGCCCCCCCCCCTCTCCTGGCACGTGATGGCAAAAAGGTTAGCCATCACTGGTATAGAGAATTTACAATCAGCAGCTCTTCAGAAGTCCTCATAGCTACCATGCAAATCCCTTCTGGTCAGAATGCTTTCTTCTTCCTATCTTCCTATTTATTTTCCCTGTTTACAAATGAGGGTAACGCACTGAAAATATTACATATTAGTATTCAAGCCCACTACACTGGAATGAATTCTGATCAATAGCATCTTTCTCATGCTCATGTATTAACTTTTTCCTAAATCAAGGTACATAAATGCAATACAGCTGACTCACAACTTTCATATTATTTTAATTAATAGCTCAGAACTGACAAGCTTAGGCACATTGCAGCTCAGTAGAATGACATATGTTTTGTATTTCACAGGTTTGGATAGTCATTTCAAGTCTTCACAGCTGTAATAAATTATGATGGTAGCATAAGTAAAATTCTTATGCTCCTAGGAATATATTAGAGGTAAGCTCCAGATTCAAGCGCAAAAAAGATACATTAGAGCGTGTTGGGAGCAGTGTGTGTGCGTTTGTCTGCAACTCTTCCAAGTGGCAAATTTTCCTGGGACTGAGTGGATGTCTTCCACAATTGTTCCATGATCCTGGGGAAAAACTAGCTGAGAGATATCATGCAAATACCACTGAAGAACCAAAAGCACCTTTTTGGAGTCAAAGCTGAAGCAAAGTTTATGTACTGTGGCCACCAGTTATCCAGATTAACCAAGGGACCTATATATGATACTTGAAATAATTAAAACATGCAAACGTATCAACTACTCCCTTCTATGTAGACATCCATTTTTTCCCCTAAAATTCTTTAGAACTTGAGGCTCATCTGTCACCATTATTTTTATTCCAAATAATTTTAGCTGATAATAAGAGGGAATACAGCTTAAGCAGCTCTGACATCTACAGAAAAATGCTGCAACCTTTGCTGGAATAGTATAAAACTAAGCTCAAATTATTTTCTCCCAAGAAATCCAAATTCAGGTAAAAAAAGTTCTTATGTTTTGAATAAACCAGATAAAAGCAATAATGTTGAAGTAAACTAGACATTTCATTTAAGGAATGAACAAGAGTAGCAAATTCCATTTCCAAATAAATGAATTCTAGAATTATAACTGATTTTGATACCATGTCCTCCTATGCCTATGGTAAAAATTCTATTAAGCAGCAGGAAACGTCTTGCAAGTCTTGAAATATATATTCTGTTATTTATGAACTACTTATTATTCTGCCCATTAACTCGCTTTGAGCGCTATCTTCAGTGGCCATCTGCAAAATAGCATTTTTTTTTTGAGGAACAGGCCATGTCACTAATCTCATTACATTTTTACCATATTTCATCTGCCCATATTCCCATTCATTTTGGGATATTTATTTTAATGTTATTCTCCCACTCTTAATTACCAAAGCTTAAAAAGATAATTCATGTAATTTTAGGAGTTACTGAAGCATAGCTTCCAGGGAGATTGGCCATTTTTTTAAAAAAAAAATTAGGCAATAGGTTAGGAACATTGCATCTTACTAAGCCATATTTTATTCCATGTTGCTCCTTCCTTAAGGCCATAGCTTTACTTGCTTCTATTCAAAAATTAACTATTGTGTTTCTGTAATACTTTTATTGGAAGGGAGATTCTTAAGCTGTATTAATGAAACCCTGTCAAAAGGTATAGTTTGGGGGGTGGGGGGAGGGATATTCCATTCCAAGAGATTCACACAATGAAAAAAAAAAAGGAAAAAAACCCTGATCTAGCTCTCAGATAATCAGTCAAAGCCCAGGAAAATTAATTGCTAAGGAGACAGCTGATAGCTTTCATTATTTTGTTTTTAAAGAGGACAGGAGAATCTCCTTTTTTCCTCTTTTGTCTTTCATAGAAAGGAATAGGAGCTGGCTGGCTGACAGCAGGATAAGAAAAGCAGCCCAAATTCTTAGAAATCCAGGTTGAGAACAGGAAATTAAACACTTGGTATCAGTGAACACTAGAAGCAGTATGGTGGTGGTGGGTGCTGTTTTTGCTTTATTTTACAGACAAGGAATTGGGCTGTTGTGCGTCTATTCCCTGTGTGACTCTCTCACTATCTCTCTATGTGTATGTGTGGAGAGAGATTTTAGGCTGACAGAACAGGTACGGTAACTGAAATCAATCTGTACAGAAACTATTGGTGGTTTTTTTTCCCATTCTCCTTTTGTATCTTTGAACTTCTTTCTAGCTCTTTCAGCTTGACATATATAATAAAGATGAAAATTCTTATGGAAAAATGCCACTCATTCTGGAGAACGGGACCAATGTAAAGCATCTGGTCAGTTACTAAAGAATGCAAAATTGCCACTTGCTTCCTCCCAATTAATCCAAGGGGGAGAAGGATCTATCTGGAGAAGAACATTTGGGGGCAATGTTACAGAATCAGTGTTTCCAGTAGGATTGTAAATAAAGGGATTGGAGACTTCCTTGTGGGATCCCATGGGGCAAAGCCCACCTCTTCTTATCTGTGTATTCAAGTTAATGAGGTGTTACAAAGGAGAAAAGTGTACCCAAAGATATCGATTGCAGCTTTAATATACAAAGTAACTCCGTATTTAGATCCAAGCAAATTTAACTGAATTCACTGTTCCCTCCCAAATAAGCACATATAGGACTTCAGTCTGAAACTGAACAAAATATATACAAAGATCCCAATGAAACAGGAACTAAAGCATACAGCTACTAATATAAATAGATTAAAATATAACCTTCTCAAGACACCACTGTCTATGTTATGTAATTAATTAATTCAAAAATCTAGCTCAGGGATCAGCAATATGGAATTTCCTATCCATTCCTCAGAAATAAGGGAAAACATAAGATGGAAGCATAAAATACTATATCACCATGATGGCAAATCTGTGGCACATGTCCCAAAGGTGGCATGAAGAGCCCTGTCTGTGGGCACGCGTGCCGTTGCCAGCTACTCTTCTGGTTTCCGGAGTGCTGGAAAACGGCCTGAAAACGGCCAAAAACCAGGCCTTTTTCGGGCCGTTTCCAGGCCTTTTGGTGCCGTTTTCCGGGCCGATTTCAGGCCATTTTCCAGGATGATTTCATGCCATTTTGGGGGCTGTTTTTGCCCCAAAAATCAGCCAAAAAACAGGCATGCACGCACTGGCCAGCTGGTTTTCAGGTTTCTGGTGCTCTGGTGCGCGCACATGCATGCCCATTCCAGTTTGGGCGCCTGGTGCTGAAAAGGTTCACCATCACTGCTATATCACATTCATTTTGAATATATGTACTTTGGTATAACATCATGGCTTCCAGAGCCACAAATAGGTTGATATTGTTTTAACTGTAAGGCTTTTAATATGATTTACTAGGTATAAACAGTATGTTAGATGTGTGTGTGTGTGTTTGTATAGGCAGCTAAGTAGATAGGTAGGGGTGTGTATGTGTACATATGCATACATATGTTCAGGGGTATTACTCTTATATTTAAATTATTCACTAAAATAATATGCAATGATCCCAAAATAATATAAACTCTGAGAAAAGTGAAGTCCACCAAACTTTTGCAAATGTCTTGCAAAGATTGTGTTCTCATTGAAGAGTCAGTGCAGTAACAGAAAATCTAAGCTTTCATTCAAAACAGAAATCATTCATTCAGAAAAATCATTAAAAATCCTTTCATTTCTGAACATACTCTTACTAGACTACTGGGGTTTTAAATGACATGCAGGAAAATCTTTAAGAAACATTCTCATCTCTTGCAAATCAAAGAGCAGCAATCTAGCTATTCAAGATTTTTTATTTTGAATTATCAAAAAGATAAACTGGATCTGAAGATGTCTGTCTCATCTTGTTAACACTGGATGTCTACTTTGAACAGTATATACTTTAAGATCAAACAGTTCAAAGATCCAGGCATTTAGAACAAACTGTACTAGCAGATGAGAAAGGGAACAATACAACAGAAAGAAACCATTTTATATCAGCAATATTACTTTTACTAAAGATAGGATATTACTAAAGTCATGGAGCAAATTAATAAGGAGAGCAAACAGATGTTTGGAAAAGGAGTTTACATGAGCAGAATAAGGAGGAAGAGATACTGCTGAATGAATACTATTATGTATTTTCTTTAGTTATTTATTTTTTTATTTATTCTTTTCTATCTCAATCAATGACTTCGGCGGCTTACAATTAAAAAATATACTGCAATTAAAACATTTTAAAACAACAACTACAGTATTTTGAAAATCCAAAATTAATATACATGGCAGTTGAGATACTTGGCCCATTAACAATAAAGCCAGAAAATGTGGCCCTTAGCACATTCAGTATCTCAGGCTTATGAACACAGCCATGGTTTTTAGAGTTTAACAAAAGCCTACTATTCTAATCTCCAAAGAGAGGATATTCTGCAACAGGGGCCATTGCAGAAAAGACCCATCTTCTAATCCAGGGGTCTCTCCAACCTTGGCCACTTTAAGACTTGTGGACTTTAACTCCCAGAGTTCCTCACCTAGCAAAGCTGGCTAAGGAATTCTGGGAGTTGAAATCCACAAGTCTTAAAGTGGCCAAGGTTGGAGACCCCTGTTCTAATCCCTACCAGCCTACACACTTTGGGTGACAGGATCTGCAGCATACCCAATCTGCTAGCTCAAACTGGATGGGGGAAGACTCTTGGAAAAAGGTGGCTCCTCAGGTAATCCCATTTTTATTTCATATACAATAGCTCATTGTACGTCACTACAGTATTGCTTGCTGCTAACCTCCTTGAAGCATCTTCAGGAGACATATAAGGAAGCCAGGTCTATAGAGAGCAAGATTGTTAAATGAGCAAATTGTTAAATGAGTTTGGCATGGAGGTCAAGAAAGCAGGAACTTCCTGAATAAATTCCACTAGCTAAATCCAAAACTGATTTACAGGTGCATTTAAAAATTATAGCCTACAAGAAAGAAGACGGAAATAATGGATTACGAATGAAATTGAATGAAGATTTTAAAACTCAAGCTAGATATACAGATAATAAATCAGAAGAGCAGTATGGATAATTTTCTTGCTTTGGATTAAAGAAAAAAAGAACACAAAGTTGATTTATTTTATCAAAATTAAAATAATGGGTTGCTAGATCTAGTGATGTCTAATAGTATTCAGGGGCTAGAGTATGGCTATTTCTGATAATGTTTAATTGCTTTTTGACTGGGATTATTTGAAGACAGGAAATAGAGAGATCTGTTTAAATATAAATATAAAAGGAAGGATTAAATGAGGTGTAAAAGATGACATTCATAATATTTATGTTGTTATTTGTGATAATCCTTGCTGATTTTTTAATATAGAGCAATGAGGTTTTAGAGATGGGGCTTTCAGAGAATGGGGGGAGGTATGGAAGTGTTTGGCAGTATTTTAAGAGACATTGATAAGTTATTAATGTTGATAATATTCACTGGGGATGCAGCAGGAGGTTACCGTATATACTCGTGTATAAGCCGAGTTTTTCAGCACATTTTTTATGCTGAAAAAGCCCCCCTCGGCTTATACTTGAGTGAGGTTGCCGGGACGGAACCGGACCCACCCCAGACAACCATGCCAATTCCGCTCAGGGAGCCAGCAGAGAGAGAGGGGGGGGGGGGGGAGGGAGAGAGAAAGATGCAGGCAGGGATGGGGGGGAGAGAACCAACAGCTTGCGCGCCAAGACCAAAGGTGCTGCTAGAAATTTGCTGCCGGTTCTCGGGGAAGAAATAAAAAAAACACTATTATAGCTCCGCCTCTGAGCTGCCAGGGAGTAAGGGCGGAGGAACAAACCGCTTTGATTGCTTGCCCTCAATTTGTCATCCTGCGCAGCCTCGTGGAAAAACGCAGCTGTGGGGCAGGAAAGTCCACCAGACTGGCGAGGGCAGGATGGCGGCGTAGCCTTCAAAGGCTTCTTCTCCCCCACCTCAAGACTTGCCCCTACCTCTTGCACCCTTGGTTGGGAGGCTTTGTAGCCTTACTATGTGTTTTAAGTGTATTCGTGAAGGAGACGGGCTCATTCATATGTGCAATCACACATATTACACACCCCAGGCGCCTCTTTCCTTTCGGTGGAGGGGGGAAGAAATTCAAACTTCAGCCTCCTGGTTTGGCGCGGGGCTTTGGGCAAAGACTGGAGGGAAGGGCCTCTGGCTTGCTCGCGCTCTCTCCCTCCTCAGGAAGTCTAGGTTGATGCAGGCAGAAGCTCACATTTCCCTTTCCAAGGCCGCTGTCGGAGAAGCTGGGCACCGGTGAGGGCTGGCTTTTTGCCTAGCTTTGTCCGGCTGTTGGGGGGGGGGAACGGACGGGGGCCTGGGGAGGAAGCCATGCTCCCCCAATAGCTGGACAAAACTGCAAAAAGCCAGTCCTCACCGGCTTCTCCGACAGCGGGCTTGCAAAAGGCAATGTGGCTCCGCCTGAAATCATGCTAGATTGGGGAGGGGGAACATGAGCGAGCACTGAGGAGACCGCGGGAGGAGGGAAGCCAGGGAAAGGGTGAGCCTCTCCTCTCACCCCATTAACCAGCCTGCCAGCAGGAGGTGAATTGGTGGGCTTTATTGCGTTCCAGGCATTTCCCACCTGAACGGGGGGGGGGGGGGTGGGGGAGGGAATGGGGGAATGGGGGGGTTGGCGAGCAGCACTGGCAGACTTTCTAAGCCTAAAGCAAAGAGGGAAGGAGGATGGGAGAGAGATATCCAATCCAACCTCTGTGTATGAGAGAGATAGAGAGGGAGAGAGATGTGGCTTCTTAGGGGTGCATTTTGGAGAATTGTCAAGAGAAATACTAAAAAGGGCAAGAAAAGAAAGAAAGAAAGAAAGAAAGAAAGAAAGAAAGAGACAAAAGAAAAAGAGAAAGAAAGAAAGAGAGGAAGGGAGGAAGGGAGAGACAAAAAAGAGAGAAAGAAGGAAGGAAGAGGAAGGGAGGGTGGGAGGGAGGGAGGGAGAGAGAAAGAAAGAAAGAAAGAAGGAAGGAAGGAAGGAAGGAAGGAAGGAAGGAAGGAAGGAAAGAAAGAAGAAGGAAGGAAGGAAGGAAGGAAGGAAGGAAGGAAGGAAGGAAGGAA
>WNWU01000005.1:21113859-21129021 GCA_012654045.1 Ptyas mucosa
AAGGAAGGAAGGAAGGAAGGAAGGAAGGAAGGAAGGAAGGAAGGAAGACAAACCCTGGCACTAGATGTGGTTTCAGAAGACACTTTGATACCATATTGTTTTTGTTTACCCTCTTTTCCACTTACAGAGCTAGTTTACTATTTTTTTTTTGAAATAAATATTCAAAAACATTTAACCTACTGATGCCTCAATTAATGTAATTTTATTGGTATCTATTTTTATTTTTGAAATTTACCAGTAGCTGCTGCATTTCCCACCCTAGGCTTATACTCGAGTCAATAAGTTTTCCCAGTTTTTTTTTTTTTTTTGTTAAATTAGGTGCTTTGGCTTATTTTCGGGTTGGCTTATACTCAAGTATATAGGTACTTCTTTTGTCTTATTTCTATTGTTTTCCTGCATTTTTTAAAAAAAATAATGTATTTATGGATTAAGTAGGTTTTATTTGTATAAAATAATCTTTAATAAATTATTAAGAAAAAAGCAGGAACTTTCTCTATGGTTTGTTATTCATTAGCAGAACATGGAGGCAGAGGGAACTGCTTTATGACCTACAGAAAGCTGCTGTCTTTATATATAGATATTCCTCGAAAGACAAGAACTGCACATGCTACAAGTGCAGGCAGATTATCCTCATGAAAGATAAAGTAAAAAGACCAGAGGCAAAACTAACTACCTCCCTGCTTATCAGGGAAGATGGAGAATTGTTGATGAGACCTATAAAGGGCTTGTATCCCAGAAGAAAACCAAGCACAGGGGGATGAAAAGATGAAGCAATATGATTCTAAGCTTCTCAAGAAGAGTTCTTCATTGTAAAATCTTAAGATAAATTCCAGAGCCTCACTATTGATGTTTCTGACCCCTGGATGAAGAGCTACTGCCTGTTCTTCTAAGAAGTGCCTCCCTGAAGCTGAAAAAGCAAGCATTAGCAATCAGAAACACCCTACTGAACTGAATGAAAGTAGGAATCTGTCGGCTGGATGGATTGTGCAGAGAAAGTGGGCTGCTTCCCTGGAGTATAGATTCAGGACTGAACAATCTCTCACCCAACTCTTTACATCCATTGACAAATTACTGATCCACATGGGAACAAACAGCAGAACGTTGAAGGCATCACAAGGGTATTGTGAAGTGCTGGAAGGAGAGTAAGGTTGCTGACAGATCATGTCAGCACAAGGTTGGCACACACTGTTGCTGGTATGTTGGCCCATTCCTCCATGCAGATCTCCTCTAGAGCAGTGATATTTTGGGGCTGTCGCTGGGCAACACGGACTTTCAACTCCCTCCAAAGGTTTTCTATGGGGTTGAGACTGGCTAAGCCACTCCAGGACCTTTAAATGCTTCTTACGAAGCCACTCCTTCATTGCCCGGGCGGTGTGTTTGGGATCATTGTCATGCTGAAAGACCCAACCATGTTTCATCTTCAATGCCCTTGCTGATGGAAGGAGGTTTGCACTCAAAATCTCACGATACATGGCCCCATTCATTCTTTCCTGTACACGGATCAGTCGTCCTGGTCCCTTTGCAGAGAAACAGCCCCAAAGCATGATGTTGCCACCCCCATGCTTCACAGTAGGTATGGTGTTCTTTGGATGCAACTCAGCATTCTCTCTCCTCCGAACACGACGAGTTGTGTTTCTACCAAACAGTTCTACTTTGGTTTCATCTGACCATATGACATTCTCCCAATCCTCTTCTGGATCATCCAAATGCTCTCTAGCAAACTTCAGACAGGCCCGGGCATGTACTGGCTTAAGCAGGGGGACACGTCTGGCACTGCAGGATCTGAGTCCCTGGCGGCGTTGTGTGTTACTGATGGTAGCCTTTGTTACATTGGTCCCAGCTCTCTGCAGGTTATTCACTAGGTCCCCCCGTGTGGTTCTGGGATTTTTGCTCACCGTTCTTGTGATCATTTTGACCCCACAGGGTGAGATCTTGCATGGAGCCCCAGATTGAGGGAGATTATCAGTGGTCTTGTATGTCTTCCATTTTCTAATTATTGCTCCCACAGTTGATTTCTTCACACCAAGCTGCTTGCCTATTGCAGATTCAGTCTTCCCAGCCTGGTGCAGGTCTACAATTTTGTTTCTGGTGTCCTTCGACAGCTCTTTGGTCTTCACCATAGTGGAGTTTGGAGTGTGACTGTTTGAGGTTGTGGACAGGTGTCTTTTATACTGATAACAAGTTCAAACAGGTGCCATTAATACAGGTTATGAGTGGAGGACAGAGGAGCCTCTTAAAGAAGAAGTTACAGGTCTGCGAGAGCCAGAAATCTTGTTTGTAGGTGACCAAATACTTATTTTCCATCATAATTTGCAAATAAATTCTGTCCAAATCAGACAATGTGATTGTCTGGATTTGTTTTCTCGTTTAGTCTCTCATAGCTGAGGTCTACCTATGATGACAATTACAAGCCTCTCTCATCTTTTTAAGTGGGAGAACTTGCACAATTGGTGGCTGACTAAATACTTTTTTGCCCCACTGTATATGCCGCCCTTCTCTGAAGACTCAGGGCGGCTTACAATGCATTAAGCAATAGCCTTCATACTTTTGTATATTTTATACAAAGTCAGCTTATTGCCCCCCACAATCTGGGTCCTCATTTTACCTACCTTAGAAAGGATGGAAGGCTGAGTCAACCTTGAGCCTGGTGAGATTCGAACTTGCAGTAATTGCAGGCAGCTGGCAGCTAAGTGCTATTTAACAGCGCTTTAGTCCACTGCTTCCCCAGGCTCCTGGAAAAAGATTTCCAGCTCTGTGTTTAAATATTTTCGGGGAGAGCTTATTTTCAGGGGGAGGCTTATTTTAGTGCATGTGCTCAAAAGCCCGATTGGGCTTATTATCAGGGGATGTATTATTTTCGGGAAAACAAGGTATATCGCAATGCCTCCAAGTCATTAGGTAGAAGGAAATGTAATCAAAGGACTCTGTTTTAGGTTCTGTGCTGTTGAACACTGAATGAACAAAAGAAAAATGAGTATAGTTTGTAGATAACACAAAGATGAGACCAAACTTTAAGGAACATTATTGAGACTCATAACTTTTGAGATGAACAGCAATTAACATCTACAAACAACTGAGTAAATAAACCCATAAGACATAGGGAAAAAAAAGAAAAAACTCTACTAAAATAAAAAGGAAAAACATGTAATAAACTCCTTCCTATCTGTCACATAGTAAAAGTATAACTGAGAGTAGGTTTCTATAATTATGATAATTATGAATGAAGGCAAATATACATGTCCCAGGATAATGTTGCAGGATCCGATCTGGGTCTGTCACTGGGACCTGAGCATGGGCTCAAGCACGAGTCTGAAAGCTCAGAAGACTAAACCTCTGGTTCCAGTGACCAACCCAGATTGGATCCTGCAATTAAGATAATGCATGAAATCCATCCAGATTTGATAGAACTGTTGTTCCTGCTTTTGACGTTTTACTACAGTACTCTAATTTTATACAACTTTTCTAGCCTGATGATTGTAGAAGCCTTATTGATCCACATCTTATTTGTGGAAGAACTGAAGAATCTTGATAGGCTGGAATAAAGGACAGAAATTGGATGGATTAATGTCAACAGGGGCAAGGGTGAAGCTCTACATTAGAGTAAAACAAGATAAATCAGGGATATATACAGGGTGAGCATGGTCCGTTGGATTTTGTTTTGGGTATTTGTAGTTTTAATGGTAATGACTTAGTGTGTAATGTTGAGAGTTCATGCAGTGTCAGCAGAACAACAAATGTTATAAATTTTTAATATTCCTAATTCAAATGTTAAGGGTTATATCTATCTAATACCTCGCCAAATACAGAAATCTCTTTAAATCAGCAAAAACTGACATAAGAAAGTAATTTTTAGAAACTCTCTCCTTGCAACGGCCTAGTAGCTCAGCAGTAGCCCACACTCTCCCTCCCCCTCAGGCTACTTCATACTGTTTTCAAAGATTCCACAAACCTTCCAAGAAGATTTGAGAAGAAAGAGAAGAAAATTTACCATGGATTACTTCCAATCAATTATTCCATTTCTAGAATTGTTCACCGAGTGAAAGATTTTTTAAATGGGTCATAAGATACAATATTTTGCATACATGTTAAGTGTACTTGAACTGTCTGAAATTAAAGCAAAAATATACTGCATTCACAGTAATTCAATGTTACAAACAGCAGTTTCCTAAGCCTATATCTCTGTTGACCACTAGAAAAATGGACGTAAAGGTAGTTAGAATTATGTGTTTTTATTGACTTTTCTTGCCTAAAGAACTTACTACAGGTAGCCCTTGACTTATGACTATTCATTTAATGGCTGTTCACAGTTATGACGATGCTGAAAAAGAGTGAATTATGAAAAGTCCTCACACTTATGTCCCCACACTTATGCAGCAGGGACTGCAATGTCCCCACTATTGAAAGATCAAAATTTAAATACTTGGCAACCAGCATGTATTTATAATGGTTGCAAGCATCTCAGGATCACGTGATTGCCATTTATGACTTTTCCAGGGAGTCTCTGACAAGAAAAGTCAACAGCGAAGACAGATTTGCTTAACAGCCATGTGATACACTTAACAACTATGACAAAAAAGCAAAACCGGGGATTTACTGACATTGCTTAGCAACCAGGTCCAGTCCCAGTTGTGGTCGTTAAGTCAAGGACTACCTTTATGCAGGTTCTTATGCAACTTGCTTTGTACTGGTGACAATTTGTGTAACTCAGAGCTTTCATCATCTCCTTCCTCTCTCAGTTCATCTCCATTTAATTCTAACCCTGATCAGCACAATTTTGGTTTTCACTGAATTTGCTCTGTCTCCCTGATGGTGAAATAGCACATTATGAACTCATTATTTAGGCCAACTTAACTAAAAGTAGGCTTTCAATTATTGAATTACTTCCTCAATGAAGCACATCTTTCTTTTCTTCCATGCAAGCACCAGCCTCCTTTATAAAAAGACTCCTAAATTACTTCAGGGTTCTCTCTCTAAGTATTCTTTCCCCTGTGAAAAGCAATCTGCTTCAGCAGATAGTTCGATGGAGATGTCAACTCAATGTACAGCATCTGTGAAAAGGGCAAATTCCATAGTAGGGATCACTAGGAAAGGGACTGAAAATAAAATTGGCGAGATAGTAATGCTCTTAGCCAAATCTATTGTACATCTGTATCTGGATTACAGTGGGTAGTGCTAGCTGCCACATTTGAGAAAGAATAGAGTTGAAAATAATAGAAGAAAGCAATCAAAATGATTGTGGGTTCAAGCACTTTATTAAAAAAAATAAAAAGGGCTATAACATAGGTAGGAGCATATAGAATCATTCTTAACACAAAAAAGCAATTCTCCAAACACTTATGAGGCTGATGGGAAGAAGATTTAGAACGGTCAAAGTATATTTTTTTTCCTACATCATATAATTAGTTTGTAGAAATCATTATCACAAAACAGGGCAATGACTACCCATGGCTTCTAAAGAGGACTGAACAATTCCAATGACAGGTCTATTGAAAACTAACTTGATGATACCTCTGCATTCAGCCAGCAAGCCTCCACGTGCCAGTGACAATGCAATTGAGTTGGAGAGAGAGAGATGCCTCCCATCTTGGACTTGTGAGTACCCTACAGGCGTTTAGTTGGCTATTGTAAGAAATAAAATGCTGGGCAAAGATTGATCTTGATCTGATTCAGCAGGGTTGTTCTTGTGATCTTTTTTAGTCTATATGTTATCCGTCAACAGTCCAGCTTTGATGTTAATATTTCAGGAACTGAACTGCATACACTACACACTTTTAGACTGGCTATCACAATGTATGGATGAACAGTTGTGTAATGTACTGAGGAAAAACTGAGCTACGGAATTCTAGTCCAGGTTAATATTAATAACTGTACTGTGACTTACTGCTTGGGAGTACCCCAACTACGGACAAAAATAGCAAGATGGTGGCCATTCAGATAGTAAGGCTAAGCTGGTCTATGAGTCCATGTAAGACATTCCTTACCATCCACAAGTCCTCATTCATACCCTTCAGCAAGGCCCTGCTTCGTTAGAGCTGCTGTCTGGATCTCCTAATCTTTTAAAGAGTGTGTGATGGTTAAATGACAATTTCTTATTGTTTCAATCACTAATAATAAAACTGCCATCTAATAACAGGAGTAGCAGACAAGGAACACCTTCAAACAAAAAGTTTTTGCAACATGCTGCTGCTAGCTGGAGAACCATAAGCTTCTAAGAAAACACTAACACTTAAAATCCAAACCTATAAGCCAATGATGGCTAACCTTTTTGCCATCGCGTGCTGAAAGCAAGGGGAGCGCAGGGAGCCATGCGTGCGTGTGCCCACACCCATAATTCAATCCACCCTATGCCCCTGAACTCCCCCTGCTTTTGGCACATGATGGCACGGTGGGCCTGGTAGGCCAGTTTTTCACCCTCCCCAGGCTCCAGAGCCTTTCTGGGAGCCTGGGGAGGGTAAAAACAGCCTTCCCCACCTCGCTGGAGGCCCTCTGGAGGCCAGAAACAGCCTGTTTCCCAACTTCTGGTGGGCCCAGAAGGCCTGAAAATCAGCTGACCAGTGCATGCATGCGCGCCGGACCTGAGCTAGGGCAACACTCGCGTGTCTACTGATATGGCTCCGCGTGCCACCTGTGGCACGCATGCCATAGGTTCGCCATCACGGCTATAAGCTGTTGTTTAAGAACAAAAAAAAAAAGGAGTTAACTTGTTTTACCTATTTTGAATCAAAATGGTTAAACATAAAATCCTGTTCAGATTAGTTTCTCAAACAACTCATAAAAATCAAAGCATGGTAATACTCAAAGGGATTTGAGGGTCAGGAAGTCTTGCTGTATATCTTAATTCCTGGTGTGGGGTTATTTTTGAACCTGCCCTTTTGGTCTGGGAGCATTTCTTTCTAAAAAATTAGGTTGTTTTCAGGAAAGAGATATTCCAGAGACTAGTTCTAAAATGTTATTGTTCCACATGGGTTTCTGCCCTATAGATACAATTACATCTCCCAAGTGTTTCATACTGAAATGCACTCACTCTGAAAGTTACCTCAATTAGTTTATCACTTGAATCTGTAGACTGAAGAGATAGTGTTGGTAATAATAATAATAATAATAATAATAATAATAATTATTATTATTATTATTATTATTATTATTTAATTTGTATCCCGCCCTTCTCCCAGAAGGGACTCAGGGCGGTGGACAGCCAGAATTAAAATACATACAATACAAAAATTAAGATAAATTAAAAGATATTAAATCGATCGGCCTCCCAATTTAAAACCCCAAGTCTATAAAATTCAAAATCCCAATTTAAAACCATTTAAGCTAGGCCGGCTTGCTGGAATAAGTAAGTCTTCAAGGCTTTGCGGAAGGTACGAAGTAATAATGTTAATGTCACTGGACATATCAACACCATTTCTCCAATCAGCAAACTCAAGTGATAAACTAATTGAAGCAAAATTAAATCCCAGAGATCAAAATAATGAAAGCATAGGATTCAGTGTGGAATTTTGGTTCTATATGACTAAATGTTGGTAATGTGGACAGTTGATAGAGTTTTAATAACTTTACAATTAACATGGCTACACATGATTACATCCAGATCAATATTAAAGGAACTTTCATCTGCAATTTCTAAAAGAAAAGCATCAATCCTATCACAGCCAACTCATGTCATATGTAATTTTATATTTATACAACTTCAAAAATATTCAACACTGACAAAGCAACTATGACAGATGATTAAAATAGTTATTTGGACTAAGAATAAGCAAACAGGGAATCTTTTCATATAAGGTTTACTAGCCAGAAAAACATTCCATTTCAAAAAATTTAACCGCAGAATTTTAAAAAATGAACTCAATCTCAACAAAAGCAAAATCTTTTTCAGGTCAAGCTCAGCTTCTGTTGACTTACACGGACATCGCCATGCAATTCGCTTGGCATAATACCAAAGTCATTTTCAATGGCCTTTTGCAATGTATTTTCATCTCCCTAGTCTAGTGTACAGCTCCCAAGTGGTCTCCAGCCAAATTAGGGCTGTGTCTACTTTTTTTTTATTATTCTTTTATTTTTATTTATATGCTGCCCTTCTCCGGAGACTCAGGGCGGTTTACAATGCGTTAAGCAATAGCTTTCATACTTTTGTATATTTTATACAAAGTCAGCTTATTGCCCCCACAAACCGGATCCTCATTTTACCCACCTTAGAAAGGATGAAAGGCTGAGTCAACGTTGAGCCTGGTGAGATTCGAATTTACAGTAATTGCAGGCAGCTGGATGTTAAATGCTGCCTTGTAGGAGGCATTAGCCTCCTACGCCACTCAGGCTCCTAATTGGCTTTCTAATTCAACCAAATCAGCTAACCCCTGTCAATCTGGGCCATATAATATAATGTATTTCACTATTCAATGTAGCAATTAATCTGATTCAAACCCTGACCTTAGACTGAATATTAGGATTGCAGTTCACCAGAAAATCTCTTTATGGAAACAGAGGTATTTTTTATTCTCTGTTTCTAGCCCTCTGAGACAGAACGAGATTGCTCCATTCACTGCTCTCCAAACTGGACTCCTTAAAGTGAGGGTGTCAAACTCAATTTCATTGAGGGCCACATCAGGGTTGTGACCTTGGGGGCCAGGTGGAAGTGGCCAGGGTGGTTGTGGCCAGCTTGACGTCACTCATGTTGGGGATGCCTGTGGTGGACCAAGCACTCTGCCAGCAAAAACAGAGCTCGGGAAGCTGTGACGGTCTCCTGCAACCCTCTGCCACCAAAAACGGAGCTTGGGAGGGCTGCATGCCAAGGGTTGCAGGAGGCTGTCGCAGCCTCCCGAGCTCTGTTTTTGCTGGCAGAGGTATACAGTCCGGTCCTTCGTTGTCTCCAGGGCGGCCCTGTAGGCCAGATCTAAGCACCCTGCAGGTCACAACTGGCAAGCAGCCTTGAGTTTGACACACCTGCCTTAAAGGAAGCGCAAGACAGAAATATTCCAAATGTAATTATGGGGGGAAATACTTGTGACAAGCTGTTTTTATACATAACATAAAAAGGAAGCTTATAATCTTGCACAACTAATTTCAGCTTAATAACTTTAATAACATTTCAAAATGATTACACCTTAATCCTAATCCTTCCTATAAACACAGTGGCTATCTAATATCCACATAATGTTCATTTCTTTTTAGAGAAAATAAAGAAAATAAAACAAGCAAACAAGCATGCACACCACCTTCATAAGCATTTTTTTCCGCTAACCTTATCTCCTTCTATACTCCAGCATCAGCCTTACACACAGAGAGAGAGACAAATCTAACCCCCAATTTTATAAAATAAGCCCAACTTTCAGGAAGAAATGGCAAAGTAAAGAAACTCTGCTAAAAACATAGCCAACAACCATAGCAGAATAAAGAATGGATAAGGAGAAATCTTGAAATCACCCACAAGTGTTCCATTCAGTTGCAAGACAGCAGTCTCTAGCATGTTTAGAGCTCTGGGTGATAAAGGAAAGCCATTTTAGCTCATATTGCAATGAGCAATTTTTCAAAGGACATTAGGTTTGCATATTTCCTTTTCTAATCGCACATGGAAGTTACTTGTCAATAGATTTTGGGATAGGTCTTATTTTTGGGGAAATTGTGTGTGTGTGTTTGTGTGTTTTTTATCGAGACACCTGGTCTACCCCAGCATGTGGGAGGGAGCATACTGCATCCCTTTCGCCTTTCAGCTCCAATCCAGGAGCCCTCAAGCAGTCACATTCACGACAAACCATTTTATACCAAATTTATATTTCGCTGATAAAGAAATATAACAAAAACTTGTGGCTCAGAGGTTAATACAACTGCCAAACATGCAGGCAGCCCAAGTTCGAATCCAAGTAAGGGTATGGCTAGCTGATGAGAGCTAAATAGATAACAGGGAAGTCAAAAAAAGACAGAAATGCTCCATCTGAGTCTCCCAGAATGCAGCAGAGAGTTGCAGGAAAAAAGCCCAGCACTTGTGAATGAGATTTCACAGAACCAGGGCGGCAGAACATCATAGTTTACGTAGGTAGAAACCTGGCTAGATAGAAAAGCATATGTATGTATGTATGTATGTATGTATGTATGTATGTATGTATTATATAAAACATAAAAACTGAAATGGGGGAGAATAAGTGTCAGAACATCTTTAATTCCTATTTAACAACATTGAACAGGCCATTCATATTATTTCATTAATCACTATTAAAAAAAGCTTGCCTTGGTTCTTTTCTTGCAGATGTTTCATTACCCAATCTAGGTGAACATCATCAATTCTACAGTAGCACAGATGATGTTATCTAGTTTGGGTAATGAAACATCTGGAAGAAAACAGCCAAGCTCAAAGAGCACCAAGGACTCCTCATTTCAACCCTGAGGTACAAAAATTCTCCTTTATTGGTTATAACCACAATAGTACAAAACATTCCACATCATATAAGAACAATATCACTTCCATCTCAAGATACTCCAGGACTGGCAAGATTACAATTCCTCCATGATTGAAATCTAGGCTATTCTGGCAGCACTAAAACAGTGAAATAATGTGAATGAAATCCAGCAATTTGTTTGTCTGTTGCCTTAGCACCAGAAGAGGAAACAGCAGCATGAGAAATCAAACCATTAAACTTCCCACATGGCCTTACTGCTATCAGAACAGCATGAAAACATTACCATAAAGAGTAATAATTAACCATTCTTATGATGCATAAAACCTCAGGCTTTGCTGTGTTCAGATCAATGGTTTCTAAAAGAATGCAATGCAGGACAGAAGAACTGTGCATTCATTTTAGCACAGTATAAGATGGGGGGAAAAGAAAACTTATCTAGCAGATTTGAAAAAGATAATCACAGGGGTGATGGGAGAGATAGTGAATATAATGTGGAAATCTACACTTCATTCTTGCTTTAGATTAATTTTAAGCAAACACTGCACTGAGGTGGGGGGGAGGGAGAGAGAAACACAGAGGATACAACCAAGGTTCCTAATTCCAAAAGAATGTTGCCAATTTAACTGAAGGGTAACATTTCAAGCTGTGATTACAGACCGTTGATTGTTCGAAATCATCAATTGAAGTTTTACACATTCCAAAGTAATTCTACTGATGGTAGTCAATTCATTCTTAGCCTAAATTCCTAAAAGATTGGTACAGGTGGTCCTCAGCTTGTAACAGTTCATTTAGTGACAGTTCAATGTTACAATGGCATTGTAAAAAGTCTCTTATGACCGCTTGGCAACTGACTTATATTTATAACAGTTGCAATGTCCTGGAATCATGTGATCGCCTGATCGCCTTTTGTGAACTTCTGACAAGCAAAGTCAATGCGGGAGCCAGATTCACTAATCAACTGTGATACTAATTTAACTGCAGTGATTCACTTAACAACTGTGGCAGGAAAAGTTGTAAAAAGTTGTAAAAAAAGTTGTAAAAAAGTGGCAAAATTCAGTTAACAAATATCTCGCTTATTTTGGGGCTCAATTGTGGTCATAAATTGAGGACTAACTACTTATTTTTAGGCAATAATGCTTCGTTGTGTGAATTTTTTTCCCGATATGGCAAATATATTTATCATCATAGGAAAGCAATTTCATCTAAACACTTTGTCTTACGAAATTAAAGTGGTAACGTACAAGTACTTTTTATTATTTCATGGATAAATACAGGTAGTCCTCGATGTATGACAATTGAGCTCAAAATTTCTGTTGCTAAGGAAGACAGATGTTAAGTGAGCTTTGCCCCATTTTGCCATCTTTCTTGCCACAGTTGTTAAATGAATCAGTGCAGTTGTTAAGTGCAGTAACATGGTTGTTAAGTGAATCTGGCTTTCCCATTGACCCTGCTTCTCAGAAGGCTGCAAAATGTGAACGCATAACTGCAACCATTATTAAGTATGAATCAGTTGTGAAACATCCAAATTTTGATCATGTGACCATGAGGTGGCTGCAATGCTTCATAAATGGGAAAAACAGTCACAAGTCACTTTTTTGCTGTAATTTTGAACGGTCACTAAATGAATGGTTGTAAGTCAAGGACTACCTGTACTGAAGAACCCACTGAACAAAAAAAAGTTTACACATGTACTTTCTATATGTCCACAAATAAATTGTATACTTTTAACATGCCTGACAGCAGTTACTCAGAATGACCAATGAGCAAACATCTCTTAGCTAAATTGTATATTGCATATGGCTAAGATATTTGCAAAAGTCATCTCTAAAAATGTCATATCAAAACCTCCATTAAATAACCAAAATAATTATTGGATGTTGCTTAGTTTGGTAATGAAACGTCTTCAAGAAAACCACCAAGCTCAGGAGAGCACCAAGGGCCCTGCAATTCAACCCTGAACTACAAATATTCTCTTCTACAGGAACTATAGTACCTCAGAAACATCCACATGTGATAAAAATCCACATTTTCCAATGGAGAATATATCATCTATATAAAGTTGTATGTTTAAAAAATTGAATCAGCACATAAATAATACCATAAAATGTAAGAGTTCTCAGAAGACCAGCATCTACATCAGGGGTCTCCAACCCCCGGGTCCGTGGACCGGCCCCGGCCCACAGTATGCCAGAAACCAGGCCGCACAAATAATGGAAGCCCCATCTGCGGGATGCAGGTAGCACACCAAACCGTGCACCTTCTGGTCAATGGAAAAACCCCTCTCCACGGAACTGGTCTCTGGGACCCAAAAGGTTGGGGGTCTGCTGATCTACATTATCTCAGAGTCTAATAATCTAATAAGTCTAGTCTAAGAATCTAATAAAATCAGCCACTGACATGAACAATTCAAAACTGAATCAGCAATTATAGACGTCACTAGAAACTTCACTAAATGGGAAAATTATCCATTTCTATTTGTATACTGGTGGCCCTAATTTAGCAACTGCCCCGGAGAGCAATAGTTTGCAGTTAGAACGGTAATGAAAAAATAATTTGGCGACTGATGCCCAGATTTATAACCTTTGCAGCATCTCCCTCTCTCGGTTACATGTTCACCATTAGAGTCAGTTAGCACACGTTCTCCTGTGCCTGACCCATGTTTTTTTTTTCTTTTTCTCTCTCCTTGCAGAGCCGATAGATTGGCTAAATAAGTTTTTCTCTGCGACAGAGGACATGCCTAAAAAATGCTAACCTCAAGTTAACAAGCTCAACTCTGTGACCTTAATTAGTTGTTCAGAACCCTCTTACCAGTAGATGCTGCTGCCTGACACTGATAAGATCCTAATCAGTTACACACTGAAGTCTTTTGTTTGGCTCACAGTCAAGAATATGTTAGGTAAACAGCCAGAGCTAATGCATTTTCCTTTCCATGTATATTCTCCATTATGGACCTGCTTACTCTCTTGTAATCCCTTTCTCTCCAATGAATGTAAATATGAGCATTATTTCTTTTCTTGCTAATTATTCCAGCACCAAAGTAAGCACTCCAAAGGACAGAAGAGTGAGGGGAAAAGCTATAGGAATTGCCCTATAAACACCGGCTTCCTTGTGAATCAAGTTCCCGTTTTCATTCCAGGTTTTTAAAAAAAATAGGAATTTCCAATAGTACTAGCTAAAATATCTGAATGAATGCACACACATATCTGAATAGCTACAACATCTGAATGAACACACCCACATCCACACCCTATCAGGCGTATACTGCCTATCTGGATTTGCATCCAAGTTGTTGGGAGAATGTGTTGTTGTTGAAACCAGTGGGTTAGAGTCAGTCAGTGAACCAGTGAAATGTTAGAACTATAATATACTATAATGTATTCAATATTCTCTTGAAGAGAATATTAGATAAAACTAACAACGCTTTCTTTTGTAATCATTTTCAATAACATTTGATAAGAAGATCTCTATTGCTAACTCCAGAATACAAAGAAAGCATTAGATATAGAACTATAAATTCAGACAACCGAAGTACCATATGCATTTTTTCAAACTGTTACATGTATTCTTTAATATAAAAATAGTATGATGATCTGTACTCTTGAAAAGCTTAAGAAAAGTGCTATCCTTTAAGAAAAAAATCATTTCTAGACACTGCAATGGCAAAATAACGGTGTCAAATCTAGAACAACTATATGGAAGAAATATGTCCTCAGTAAAAAGCAAAACAGTCCTTTCCCTACTGCTATTATTTTTTTACTATTCCCAATATATGGAGACTACAGGTAGTCCTTAATTTACAACCATTTGTTTAGTGACTGTTAGAAGTTACACTGGCACTAAAAAAAGTGACTTATGACCATTTTTTACACTTTATTTATTCATTTATTTATTGGTTCAATTTATATGCCGCCCTTCTCCGGAGACTCAGGGTGGCTTACAATGCATTAAGCAATAGCCATCATACTTTTGTATATACCTGCTTAGTAGGGCTTTCGCCCCCCCCCCCCCCAAAGCAGTGTTCTTTTTTATACAAAGTCGGCTTATTGCCCCCACAATCCGGGTCCTCATTTTACCTACCTCGGAAGGATGGAAGGCTGAGTCAACCTTGAGCCTGGTGAGATTTGAACTCACAGTAATTGCAGGCAGCTGGCAGCTAAGTGCTACTTAATAGCACTTTAGTCCGCTGCTCCACACTTGTGACTGTTGCAGCATCCCCATGGTCATGTAATCAAAATTCGGACGCTTGGCATTTGACATGTATTTATGACAGTTGTAGTGTCATGGGGTTATGGGATCACCTTTTGCAGCCTTCTAATAAGCAAAGTCAAAGGGGAAGCCAGATTCATTAACAACTGCAATAATTCACTTAACAACTGTAACAAGAAAGGTGGCAAAATGGGGCAAACAACTGAACTGCCTTGCTTAGCAATGGAAATTTTGGGCTCAGTTTTTGGTCATAAATCGAGGACTACCTGTATACTTCTTTATTAACTACTAGATTCCAAACTGTTTGACATTCAGTTAAGATGGAATACCACAGCAGTACAATATTGCAGAGCGTCTGCAAAAAGCATGAAACAAAAAGATAAGTCACTCATATAGCCCTCTCCTGGCAGTAAATGACTCTCAAAACCCTTCACTGTCAGGAGAGAAGCACAAGAAAGACAAATACGTCTCCAGTCTAAGTGGAGACTGAAAGGAAGAGTGCCAGCTGATACCAATCTCTCTCTCTCTCTCTCTCTCTCTCTCTCTCTCTCTCTCTCTC
>WNWU01000005.1:21129031-21139931 GCA_012654045.1 Ptyas mucosa
TCTCTCTCTCTCTCTCTCTCTCTCTCTCTCTCTCTCTCTCTCTCCCTCCCTCCCTCCCTCCCTCCCTCCCTCCCACCCTGTAGGTAGCTTTTTCTCATAGCAGGTACACTCTATTGTGACTGGCTGCAATTCCTACAAGCATAAATGCTCCTGCCCCGTAACTAGCCCTACTGTACTGTACGTGCCCCTACTGAAATGAAAAACTGTTGAGGAAGTGCAGTTACAGACATTTATGTGTACATCAATCTCTGTCATCATATTTTTAAACAATGTTTGAAACTAATCCCACAGCATTTCTTTTTTCTATATCACTGACCTAGCTCAAACTTAGCAATTTTAAGATGTGTGGACTTCATGCCGGCTGGGGAATTCTGAGAGGTGAATTCCACACATCTTAAAGTTTCCAAGTTAGAAAAACACTGATCTAGCTTTTACTAACTTTTGGCAAAAAAGTTCAAAGGCTTTTTGCAAGTCCATTATTTCTCACTGACACGAATCCATATTTGAGATTATGCTTGTCATCAATAAAGACAATGTGTGTCATCATTAAATAAAAGTTAATGAGTGTACTGCAGAAAGATGTCAGTTAATTTTCATGTATTACTTACTCCCTAAGTCTACATTTGATAAGTTGGGGTGGGAAGTTTTTCAAGTTGTCCATAACATAGGAAATTCTTGTACAAATGAACAAAGATCTATCCCCGTGATGGCGAACCTATGGCACGGGTGCCACAGGTGGCACATGGAGCCATACCGGTGGGTACAGCTCCGGCACGCAAGCCTTCGCCGGCCAGTTGATTTTCAGGCCTTCTGGGCCCACCAGAAGTCAGGAAACACGCTGTTTCCAGCCTCTGGAGGGCCTCTAGGAAGGGTGGGGAAGGCTGTTTTTACTCTCCCCAGGCTCCTAGAAAGGCTCTTGAGCCTGGGGAAGGGGAAAAATGGGCCTACTGGGCCCACCGTGCCATCACGTGCCAAAAGCAGGGGGAGCATGAGGGGGGTGGAGTGCAAAGAATTATGGATGTGGGCACACCACCCACCCCCCCGCTTTTGGCACACAATGGCAAAAAGGTTAGCCATCACTGTTCTATCCATATCAATATAGCAATTCTACTGCTCTGGAGATGCTGGGACAGGTTGAATGACCTTGAAGGAAGAATACTTTCTTTGTGGTGTGTTAATGCTGATATTGAGGCTATTGTTGTAGTTTGCTGTAGCTTTATCTGTTTGTTATTCAGTGTATGTTTTAATACAATTACTGCAGAACTGTAAACTACTGGGGGACACTTTCTGATTGAAATGGCATATAAGCCTAAAAAGATGTGACAGGATTAGGGAGAGAGGCCCAGAGAAAGAGATTGGGCAGTCCTGAGTTGGATGGGGGAAGAGGTTCAGAGTAGTCACACCCTATAATCATTTAGGATGTATCTAGTAGGTTAGAAGATTATAGCTTTAATTTGGCAAGATTCTGTCCATTAGCTATAAGCAAATAAATGATTGAATTTAATTGGATTTCACTGTGTCATCTCTGAACTTGGGCCTGATAGAAAGAGATAGATAGATGCTTCCCATAAAAAGTGTCAAGAAGCCAGATTAAATTGCTTACATAAGTTACTAGCCAAGGGTTTGGCACAAAAACCAATAGCTAACTTGATTGTATTGTACAAATTTCTAGTATGTCAGCCATTTGGATGATTAGATCGGGCGAGGGGAGGGGGCTGTATGTATCCCTTGCCTTCCCCCCAAATAGATCAGGGAAGTTATCACGGTTTGATTGGAGTAGTACTACCACCTTTTTTTGAAAGAGGAGACAAAGTACCATTTCTTAGAAGATATTCTCCTTGGACTTGACCATATTGTATCTATCCTCCACTGTGCTACCAAAGGAGTACTCCACCGAAGGAGAGTTGCTAGTTACACACAGTACTGATGCTGAGGGCATAATCTTTTTGCCAGTAGGTTTCCATGAATTTGCTTTTTATTTATTGGAACGTTCCTTGTTGTTCCACACCCATGAACAATAAGCAAGATAGAATCATTAAAAAAATAAAACACAAAATTCAACTTTATAATGGCAAAAACAATGCCAGCATTATCTCTTGGAGCAGGCAGTGTACAATTCAAAGTGCTGGTTTTAACATTTAAAGCTCTAAATGCCATGGAAGCTGAATACCTTCAAGGTGATCTACTTCAAATCAATATTATTTACTTATTTATCACATGTATATCCTGCCACAATCATATAGCAGACTTTTGATAGCTTACTTGTGCACTCAGGTAGTATGTGTAAGGTTCCTCACCCCCACATGAGATGCAGTAAAAAGTGAGAAACTCCTGTTTTTCATTAATAGCATCAACCCAATGTAACAGCCTCCCACCCAAAAATTAGATGATTTCATCATTTCTGACCTTTAGAAAAGCCTTAAAAACAAGGATGTTCAAAAGGTTATTTATTTAAGATCTGACATCAATATGCTTTTATTACTATTTATTACATTAATTCATGATATGATTTAATAGGTTTAAAAAATAGTATTTTTATTATTTCTACGTTGTTATTTTCACCCTGGTTTATTACATGCAGCCATGACTCCATCTGGAAATTGATAATATATAAAAAACCCTGAACAAATAAATAATGCATTAGCAGCTCAAAAATCATAAATAGGACTCATGCAGACAGATTTATTTAAATTACAGAAGTGTTATCCATGAACAATTTTAACACAAAAATGGATATTTTATTATTTCATATGAGTGAAAAGGTTATGACTACAAAATTTTAAACATTTTTGAGGCTGTCAGTAATAACATACTAATGAATTTACAACTGTTTTGATATTCAGTTGTTACCTACAGAGAACATTGGAAAGCTAGTAAGAGAGTCACTCAACACTGAGATGGGTAGCATATAAATTTAATGAATAAATATCTTCTCCTGATTGAATAACAACAAAAATGTTAGTAGGTAAATCCAAAATTAACAACTATATAGAAAGCACCAACAGTTAATATAGTTAGAAGAATGAATTGTCAATTTCTTGAAATCATGCCCAAAAGTGTGTGTATCAATAGAATTTTCCTGATAATGTCTACATTGGGGTTGGGGTTTTTAAGGGATTTGCTATCATATAGTACAGCTTCAGTAATGATGCCATAGTATAATATTTAAAAGATGCCACTGAATCTGAATACCACCAAGAGTTCTCATTTAAAAATCACATTTTGTAATAGTTGAACAAAATTTACCTATCAATATTCAACTATATGTAACAAGTCCAATTTTCTCCTGCAAGTTGTTTTTCAGAATAAATTGCAGTAGCAATTTCATGAGTTGTCACGCAGATCAAGCTTTCATCATGTGATTAAGCACAGCCAGCTAAATCAAAGTAGATTGGCCAACCACTAATATAGTTTTCATCTTTTCACAATCACATTAAGGCAAACAGCCAGCAAGCATGAAATGTAAATTCCTAATACTAACTGGAATTTGTGCAGATTTGCAAGAATGTAAAAGACAAATTTGTCACTATTTTAGGGACTCTAAAAAGACGATATCCAAATGACTGAGTTCTATTTACAACAGAACAAGCTTGTTCTTTTTTCTTTTGCTAGAATTATAGTTCCCCTATCCTACTTGCTAACAGGTGGCTTGACATCTGTAGGTTGACTGAGATTTCAAAGTTATACAAAAACAAATGTAGCTTTTTTCATATAGAAAATCCATTTTTAGACACACTTCATTAGGAGCAATCAGACTATTACCAAATTGTGAGCAAGCTTTTCGGTTCTCCAGGACTTTTCTAGACACTACTTGTTAAACTAAGCAAGAAATAAAAAGGAAAGGAAAGGTTTCCTGTTGTAACCGATCAGTGTTTAATCACAGTGTTACAATAAAACCTGGGATGAGATTGCATGCAGTTAGATTAAACTCTATAGTATTAGATTCCTGGTTTCCTTTTGTATGGATTGTCTATTCAGATCTATTACCAATTTAGAACATGGCACTGTGGGTACATTGAGGCCAGGCAGCTCTGTTTCTGAATTACTGTACACTGAATTACAATTGTCAACTTCCCTGACAAGTTCCTAAATGCAATGGTAGTTGGGATAAAGGAACAACAAACTGTTGAATCTTTATTTAAATCCTTTTTAAAATCCCTATAAGACAGAGACATGGCAGACAAGTCACTTTACAGCCTAGGAATTAGGCAAATTCACTCACTCTAGAACAAACTGAAAAATCTCTGAAGAATCAAGTGCATGTGATCCTACTTCCACAAAGGTTTCCTTCCTGAGAAGGAAATCTACCACCAATTCCGCTCATTACATCAGTTATAAGTTTTCACAGACAATTTCCTTTATGTCTTACTTACATTTTTAACTGTAATGGGGTATGTGTGTACATTTATGATGTGGTGGATTGTGTACAATGGCTTCCATGAGGTATTTCTGAATCCTCTACTCCCAACTGTACTTCACCTTCCCTACAACACCTAGAAACTCAGTAGTGTTGTCACCAGTCACTTGACACTAGAGAGATCCCTGTAGTTCTCTACCACCTCTAGATTTTGCTAGTTCCTAACTTGCTGTCTAATTTCCTGATCTGTAACCTGCACTTCTATAAGATGGGACTACTTATTCTTATCTGGCATTTACCTAGTTCCAGAAAGTGCTCTTAAGATAAAATAATAAAAAGAAAAGCAAACTGGATCTAGTTGTCTCCTATTTTAAGGACCACCTGGGAGAGGGAACTTCCAATTCCTGATCCGCTATATATAAAGTATTATCTGTTTTCTCTTACATCAAGCTGTATCCTCAGACTTTCAGATTTTACATTTTGCATTTGCTGCACTGAAGTATTTTATTCCTATATATTTCATTGTTTTAATACATCTTTCCTGAAATCACTAGAAAAGTCATTGTGTGTGTATTGTGTATTGAGCCCAGTATGTTGTACTACAACTAAAGGCAAATCTAGGTAACTGTTGAATTTTATATTGGGGGGGATCTTTATCCTATGAATATAACCTATACATATTATATAACAACACCTAATCCAATTAAATCTGCATTCTTCTAAAACTGTAACTGAGGCAGATTTTATAGCTGTAAAGTCATTTTTCTTATGCTGCCCCACTCTAAGAGTGATGAAAAATGCAAAAGGCCCTAAAAGATTATTCATTTTGTGATGACATTTGAACCTAATAAAGATGCTGTGAAATTCTAGATCTTAGAACACCAAGATATTTTTCAATGCAACATGCTTCTCTCAAACTATGGCAACTTAGTTACAAAATATTATTTGTCCTTGAAAACAAAATCAATTACCATTCAGTTGTTTTCCACTCAGCTGGAATTAGATTTTTCTACCAGAAACTGCTATATACTGAAACATATGAAGAAAAGTCCATCATTTGCTCCTTGCTAATGGCTGTATTTCTTATTAGAGAAGAATGGTAGACCTGCATATCCATGAGGAAAATATGTGGAAGGCATGTTGGGTATGTTCACTGGCTTGTAAAAATAGTAAAGGTACAAATAATAACAGATGCAAATAGTAACAGTATGCATACCACATTGAGTTTTACAAAAATAAAGGTACAATATAAATCAAATAAATATGGAAAAGTTTTGGTAATCCATCAAAGCAAAGGGACATGGCTACAATGTTTAAAAACAGGACATTATGTCACATCAGTTTGGTTTTAAAGGATGCTTCATCTGAGCCTTCAATTTAGTCAAGGGTGAAATCTAAAATTTGTTACTACCAGTTCTGTGGGCGTGGCTTGGTGGGGGTTGTAATGTGACTGAATGGGCGTGGCCAACCTTTTTTTTAACTTTTAAAAGCATTTTTTCTACAAACTCTTCGAGTTTGTAGAAAAAATGCTTTTAAAAGCCTCTGATGATTCCAGCTGAGCCCAGCGATCATCAGAGGCTTTTTTTTTACTTTTAAAAGCATTTTTTCGGCTGAAGAGGTTGTAGAATAAATGCTTTTAAAAGTAAAAAAAAGAGCACCCTCTGATGATTGCACGGCTCAGCTGGGCATGGGGGGGGGCAGGGATTTTTGCTACTGGTTCTCTGAACCACCCGCCGCCATCACTACCGGATCGGGCGATCTGGGCTGAACCGGGAGCATTTCACCCCTGAATTTAGTGAAATACACCTTCAAAGACACATAAATATAACATAATATAGAGAATATTTACCTATAAAACTATTAAAATAATAGTTTTTTTACTAAAGGAATCTAACCTAAATGTTTCCTTAGCAATTTCAGATAGTGCAGGGTTATTTCGTAGACCATGACATGTTTTAAGATATCAGGGAGAAAAAAATGAAAAAGGAAGGTGGAACAATTCAACTATTTTTACACATCACTGAAAAACTGCCAGGAATTCCTCATTCAGCAGATTCTTAGTCACCTGTCTAGCAAAAAACAAAACAAAACAAAACCATATAAAAGTGTCACTTAAATAGCACACTGCCATCATTATAAGTTATTCATCTTCACTTAATTAAGTGATCCAAGTTTATCCAGACCTATAATATTTTTTATCATGCTCAGTAAGAATTTTTTTCTATTATTTGGAGCATGATTTCACTTTGTGTGTATTAATGCGTTAGAGAATACAATATTCCCAAAAGGTATCCTTAGCATATCCTTAACACTATTTGAAAATAGACATATAGTAAGTATGTTTTAGAAAAGATGCACGTTATCACTTGGCATAATATTACAGCAAATTGTTGTTACTAATCAGTCAATCATCCTCTTGATTTTCAGGAAATAAATATTTGAAGAGAAAACCATTCTAGTTTCTTCTACAGTATTGAAAAAAGAAAAAGGATTGGGATCTAGACTTCTCATCCCATAAATAAAAGTGCCTCAGAAAAACCTTTGATTTAGTGAAACAATCAGAGGAGGAAACAAATGTTAGCAACTCCTCTGCCTCCAGTCTCTTGTGCCTTTTGAAAGTTTATTTCACAAAGCCTCAAGCCTCAGGAAAATATGAGAAAATATGGGAAAGGGAGGTTTATAGATAAGGTGCCTCATTTCCATTAGTAATTTCACCCGAATAAACCTCTACCTAGGAGATGCTCCTATGGGTGGGAGCAGCACTTCCTCATGAACTGAAGATATATATTTTGAAAATATAGAAATACTACTTTAATTCTGTTGTTTAAACTTTTATTTTCTTATACCTTAAGGATGCAGCCTGCAACAATCTGAACATAAGGATTATTTGAGAAATTTATAGAATTGTGTGATTACTGTACTGCTCTTAATTAAAAAAAGCTATAGTTGTCCCATAAATTGCTACAGACTGCATATTTATTACGTTTTATACAGTTTTACCTATAGTGAATGAAAGATATACCACTCTAAAATCTGAATATTAAAATAATAAAATCACATCTCTAACAATAATGTCTGCATTATTTTATATATCAAAACAATACAATTTTGCCTCAAATAGCAATGGCAGATGAACAAGTTTTTTCTGTCCCAGAGATCATCATTGGCTTATCAGTTAAATGGAGAAGAATAGTGTGTTAATTAATTAACAGAGATGTCATTAACTTCTTGTGCCTAATTGAATTAAAATGATAGAGAAGGACATGCACAACTGATTCTACTTCTCCCAACAGATAGGGGCAAAGGCATTTTTGCAGTTAAGATATTAAATCTCCCTTTTAATGAGACCTGGTCAACTTCTCTTAGGGATTGGACAAGGGATGTTGGCAAAGTAGAAAACTTGAACTATAGAATTTTGGGCTACAACATACATCTTTCTATAAATCTAAGTCAAAAAAATTTTTTTTCCAGCTTCTTCATTCTGCAAAAAAGTTAAGAATCCAGATTGCTTTCTTCTATTTGAATATAAAACCAGTATCCAACGAACAATCTAATTTATGTAAATAGTTTAGATAGAACAAAAATGTGTTATTTATATTTCTCCAAAACTGTTAATTGATAACATGTAGAAATATAGAAACAATCTCCACTAAAGGGCTGAAATTAGTAAAGAAATATAATGAACCTGAGATGCTTTCCCTGCATGAATGAAAGCTATCTTCCCAAAACAGGTCGAGTTAATTCTAAATAGCAATGAAAGAGCAAACCTGACTTTGTAAAGCTAAGTAGTACTGCTTACTCACCTAAAAATTAGTACAATGTAACAGTTAGTGCTGGAATGAGAGAGCCTTCAAAGAAAGATACACAAAGCTTAATGGTTTACCCATTATCTCAAAGCCTAATCTACTTCAGAAGCTACTATGAGAGTAAAATGGGGGAGAAACCCAAGCTAACAAATTTTCCTGGAGATCAAAGACAACTTAAATGTAATAAATATTCCATCAGTTCAGTTTTGTACAGATGTCTATAAATATAATCTTGTAGGTTGCTACTTCACTTTTGCTGTAATTCCTATACACTTTAAATAGGGTTCTGCTGTGATCTGCTTTTGAAGGCAAAAGGGCATTTCAAAGACCACATGGATTCAGCTGAAATACCTGTCTGCAATTCCTTACAATAAGACTATATTTTCCCAGGATTTTGCAGCAACAACTGAAGGCAAAGCTGGTTTACAGAGTTGCACATATGTGCTAAGTTCACACTTCTGGGCACTACAAAGCAACTCCTTTCCTTGCCTTCAAGTATATGCCCTGGATAGTCTGATCATTAAACAAAAAAAATTAATTGCATGTCACAGTATTAAAACTAACAAAACTGAGGCAAGAGCTAAGCAGAACAGTTCAAGAGAGCAATAATAAAAGAAACTGGCTGAAACTAAAGAAAGTACACTCAAGAATACTTTTTGCACATAAAAACACCCTGCAAACTCACTGAAAGTTCATCTACTGTTACACTTCGTAAACTCAAATCACAATCTATTAAAATTGATTTTTCAATCTTGTAACCATCTTTTTATGAGTAATTAAATAGTATACATTCTGTGAACATATTAAATGTTCTAACAGCAGAATTTTTATTCACAAAACACATACAATGTGTCATGTTTTCTTTCAAGGCATGGCATTCCATGCTAAATGAGCCTTTTAGAACAATTTCAAAAGCCATTACACTTACAATCTTCTTCCCATGCTTAGAATTACTAAACCATTCTAAAAGTTGGGATTAAATATTATGCTTCATTGACAGAAAATGGAAACCTAAACCACCAATCCATATGTAATTCTCAATCTCCCCCATTTGTGGTCATATTCCTTCAATACTATTGGTCATTACTATACTTTAGGACTTTTCCCCCCATTTTAGTTCTTTAAGCTTTAAACTATTCAGTTTTGTGAATACTTCCTATTACAGTCCCCATTTCCTTTACCTGTAAAATGACTTACTATTATATTTATGCTAAACATAAAAACAAAACTGAGAGTCTTCTTTGCTATATAACACTAATGTTTGCAACAGTTTTTTGGGCACAAGGAAATGAACTATTTGTTAATTGGTTAATTAACAATGTTTAATTTGGCAAATTAATATAGTCATCATTTGGACTGAAGATCTTGATTCTCCAAATAATGTAAGGTAACTTATCAATGTTCCTCACACAATTAGCTGAAGGATCAAACTGAACACACTCTACTCTAACATTACCTCTGAATAAGAACAGTGCCAAATGTATTACCTATCCACTGAATTGTCATTGTAAACCCATTAAAAAAGAATGCTTGGTAGTTGCATACATGTACGTTTCCATGTGCGTGTGTACCATATATAATGAGCAGCCACTTCCACGAGCACATATTCTTACTACTTCAAACAGTTGCATTAGGAACTATTGAAGAAAATACGTAATGGAAATAAGGAAGTGTTCTTTATTCTTGGGAAATGTCAACATAAGATTTCTTTCCCCAGGGTTTCTTTCTTTCTTTTTTTCTTTTAAACGTAGGTGAACAGGGAAGTGGGGGTGGCATTTCAAAGACATTTCAGCAAATGAAAAGTATCTTAGGTTTCCGCACTTTCAACATAACTTCAACTTAATGCCAGCCTTGGCATTTTAACTCCCTCCCAACGAAAGAAACCAGTCAACCGTAGGGAAATGGAAATGGTCGGCAATGGAAAGGCAGAAAGAAATGGATAAAACACCCCTCATGTCTTCCTCAGTAGTGGCAGTAGTAGAATTACTTTACTCAGTTAATTACACTTAAAACAAAAAGACACCTAAATCGGTGGGAGAAATAGAAATAAGGGTGAGGAAAGCTGACTCAAAGGGCTCCAATGATACATTCAAGTTCCAAGAGGAAGTGCCTGGACTACTACTAGAGCAAGGCATCCCATGAAGGGCTCCTCCAGTCCAATGAGCACAGCGAGGGTTGCCAGCTTTTCCCCATTACCCTAATCATCTTCCTCCCACGCTCATGTTCCCGCAAGCCGCGACGTGGCTCGCTCCAGTTGGTTTGGACGCGGCCCCGGCTAATGACGAGTTAGAAACGAAGACTGAAGTCCAGAAAGGAACCATCTGCTTTTTTTTTTCTCCCCCTTTAAAAAAAAAAAGAAAGAAAGAAAGAAATCCTCCCGAGAAGCGACTCGGGAGGAAAAAGCGGGGTCTTCCCCACACCCCGGTCTGAAAGAGAGCCAGAAGGAGGCGAGAGGGGCTAGTAACCCCCCTCCCTCCCCTCTGGCCCGGGAATGTCTTTGCGCTGCCCCCACCCCCACCCCACACCGCCGAACCCGTCGTAGAAGGCGAGGAAAAGCAGCCGCCTCACCTCCACTTCTCAAAGGGGGGGAAGGAGGAGGAGGAGGAGGAAAGCGGAAACGTAACGTAGATGGAATCGCGCACACCCGCACTGCACCGAGGCTACAGACAGAGAGAGAGAGCGCGCTTCGCTTTCTCTTTTCGGAAAGATGAAAGGCAGAGCTTCTCCCCCCCCCCCC
>WNWU01000005.1:21140031-21189874 GCA_012654045.1 Ptyas mucosa
GGGGGGGGGGGGAGAAGCTCTGCCTTTCATCTTTCCGAAAAGAGAAAGCGAAGCGCGCTCTCTCTCTCTGTCTGTAGCCTCGGTGCAGTGCGGGTGTGCGCGATTCCATCTACGTTACGTTTCCGCTTTCCTCCTCCTCCTCCTCCTTCCCCCCCGTTGGAAAGCTCCGCAAAGCCTTAGGCTTTCCCCCAGGAAAGGGAACGGGCATCCCGACGCCACACACATACACACACACACGCCCCCCCTCTGCCATACGGTAGCTTCCCCACCCCCCACCCCCAAGCCGCCGCCGCCACTTCTTCTCCTCCGGACCCGCTGGACCGTCCACGCCCATCATCCGCAGCCATGTTGCCGGGGATGATGGGCGCGACTCATCCTCTCCCCGAAAGGTCGCCACGGCAGCTTGGCCGGCAGGGTTCTTTCCCCCACCTCCCACTGCCCAGACAACAACCAGGGTCGTCGGCGGGGGAAAGAGACTGGAAGGGAAAGTCACAGGCAGGGAGGGAGGCAGGCAGGCGGGCGCCACTTCTTAATTGGGGAAAGCGGCCGGGAACGAGAGAAGAGGGAGAGGAGGACGGCGAGCGAGCCGGAGAAGAAGCCCTTTTCCTCCTCCTCCTCCCACCCACCTCCCGCTCGTCTGGGTGAGCAACTAGTCCTCCCCGGACACGCACACCCACCCACCCACCAACATAAGACACCCCACGCCGGAGAGCGGAGTTCAGGAGGAAACGCCGGCTGGAAGAGACCTCCCTCTCTCCGCCACAGCAAAGGCAAAGCGGTCCACCCGCCCAGCCGACCAAGCCGAAAGACACCCACCCCGACGGCACCGGGGTGGGTGGGTGTTTGGGTGGGTGAGCGTGCGTGGCTCCGCTCCTCTTTTTTCCCCCCTTTACCTTCCTGCCGCCACCGGCCAGCGCGGCGCTTCCCCCAGAGTACATGTAGTAGGCGATCCCCAGCACCCAGAGGAAAGCGAAGCAGAGCAGCAGCCGAGACCTGCGCCGCATTATTCTCCCGCCCGCCTAACGCTGAGCAGTGGCACCAGCCGCCGCCAGGCCAGCAGGAAACGGGCGGCAGCCGCTGCCTCTATCACCACCGCCGCCGCCCGCCCGCCGCCGCTGCCGCCGCGCAGGGTCAGGGGGCAGAGGGCGAGCGCCCACCCCCTGGCCAATCGCGAGCCGCGCCGCCCCGCCTCCCGGGGGCGGGGGCGGGGCGAGGGACGTCGCCCGGGCTGCCGCACGCTAAGCCTCCTGGGGTCTCTTCGGCTCGCTCGGCCGCGAGAGGCTGAGGTGGCTGTGGGCGCTTGGTGCGCCCGGCAGCCGGATCCTTTGCATGGAAGCTCGGGCCGGCAGCCGCTGCTGTAGAGCGCTACCCCATTTCCCCCCCCCCTCCCACCCCACTTTGCAGGGCTGCTGCTTTTGCGTTAGCTACCACAAGCGGTTGGGGAGTCGGGGAGCCCATCTTCCCGTTGCAGTTTCCAAAATGCCCGTTCAAATACGGAAAGCAAAGTGGGGGCCACCGGATTCTCTTGGGAGGGAGGGGGGAGGAGAGGTTGGGGGGGGATACCAAATTCGGATTTCAGCAACGTGGCTCCCAAGCCTGGCGCCGCATCGAACGGCGGGTATCTCCCCGGGTCTGATGAATCCCTAAAATAGATAAATCCCGAAAATGAAGGGTAGCCGACTTTCTAGGAGAGAGAGATTGTGTAAGATCAGTCAGAAATTGTGCAAGATCACAAAGATCGGAAATTGTGTAATGCGTGTTTTCCCTCGGTTGAGTTTTTACTGTCAAAAAGAATGCGTTTTAGAGGCTGCAGGGAGAAGTTGCAAGAGATACTCTTATATGAGATTTGCCCTGCCTGAACATAGCGGGATCTAATTATTTCCAAGCACAAGGATTAGGATTGTACTGTTGTGTTTAGAATTGTGCTGTTCCTAACTGCTTACTCATGGCAAGGGTGGATGGAATCCAGTACAGGAGCGCAGATCTTCAAACTCCACTCAGTTCTGGGCAAAGATTTGAGCCGAACAGGAATGCAATGACTAATGACTGGGCCTTATTTATTTATTTATTTGTTTTAATTTATATACCGCCCTTCTGCTGGACTCAGGGCGGTGCACAGCCGGGAATAAAAAACATTCAATACAAAATTTAAAAATTTAAAAGAATTATAAAACTTTGGCTGTACATTTAAAAAACCTCATAACTAAAACCTAATTGGACAATTTAAAATCTAAAATCTCAAAAAGGGGGGGGGGAGGTTACGCCAGCCCTGCTTGTTGGAAAAGAAAAGTTTTTAGGGCACGGCAAAAAACCCCAAGATCTGATATCCTGTGTATCTCTGGGGGCAGGTCGTTCCAGAGGGCAGGTGCTGTCACAGAGAAGGCCCCCCCCCCCTGGGGGTCGCCAGCTGACACTGCCTGGCTGACGGCAACCTGAGGAGTCCCTCTCTGTGGGAGCGTACTGGTCGGTGGGAGGCTATTGGCGGCAGAAGACAGTCCCGCAAATACCCAGGTCCGATGCCATGGAGCGCTTTAAAAGGTGGTAACCAACACCTTGAAGTGCACCCGGAAGTCCACCGGGAGCCAATGCAGCTCACGCAGGAGAGGTGTCACATGGGAGCACCCCCTCGCTCCCATAATCCCCCTTCTGCCACTTCCCACTCATTTGATAAATTGACTGATTTGGTTGTGAGTTTAATACTTGATATTCTGATAGGTTTAGTTATTCTGGGAATGTTATGGAAAAAAATAATAACAGTTATTGGGTTGCGTTTATTAGAATGATAAAGAAGCATAAGGAACGTCCCATAAATCATTCACAATAGCCAAGCTTTATTTCTGTACATCAAAACTACTGTTTTTAAAGTAAGAATAGAATAGTCTATCATGATTGGGCAGAGTGACTAGAAGCTTAAACTGACATCTGCCAGTGAAGCATAATGTGCTAACAAGGAAAAAAAAATACTAGCTGGCTAGTGTCATTGCATTAGGAATAAGTAGCATATACCAAGGATAGGTAAATGAGCAAGATTCACAGTAACAAGAATAATAGGTTGGGGGAGGGGACCAGTATGGACAGTCAGTTGAAAGGAGATAAGATACTCTCTGAAATTCCCTAAAACCCCTGTTTAAAAAAAATAATGAAATAAACAAGACCCAGTAGTTTAATTCATTGTAGTTATGATTGGTTGCCTAGCTCTGCGTGGTACATGGAAGTGGCATGAGGGAGAAATTGAACAATATGATACTGTCTTCCATCGCTGCATCAGTTGGCACATGGGAAACATAGGGGCCCACTACATATAATGCCTACCCTGTAATATGAATGGAGAGCTTCCCACATGCCCGTATGGGAATCATCATTGAATGCAAATCGTCCAAAACCAAAAGTATATGGAGCTGGATTAGTGTATCATGGCTTCATGAAACTTTAAGTAATAGCAAATACAGGAAATCTTAATTCCTAGGATTGCCCCCATTTCTATTGCTTTCTTTGCAACTTTTCCATGTTCTGTGGTCCTGAATCATTTCATCTCATCATTTTTCCTTATCCCAAACCAATTTCTACAAATTAGGTCATCTAAGGAACTCATATCACAGAAGGTTTGGAGGTTTGTTTTGCTTTGTTTTTGGTCATTCAAACAGGTGATAGATCAGGGGTGTCAAACTGGCAGACCGTGGGCAGGCCACGCCCACCCAGCTCTGTGAAGGGAAAAAACATTGTGAAGCGTCATATGTTGGCAACATGACACCACAAGTTTGACACCCGTGTGGTAGATGATTCCAAAGAAATTTTCAATAGTTTCATTTTGTTTTATCAGGTAAAAAGGGAAAAAAAATGAGTTCCATGTTTATCATTGAATCTTCCATTGGAGATTCTTCAGATTGTTGCCTATGAATAGTTTGGAGATGAAGAGACTGTTTGGAGAGTGTTACTTTCTACCTTGCTAAATATAACTTTTTGTGTTCATGTGTACCCACAGTATTCTTCCTGTCTACTCTGTGAGTGACAAGAGTTTTTTATACCATTATTTTAAACCAACAGTTTTAAAATTTTGAAAAACCTGGTCAGTTGGTCACATAACTCTATGAAGATGAAATCCTCTCAAAATAGTTTACTTTGAAGGACTATTGTCAATACTCCCTAGTTTGTCACACTGTTGTGGGATACAATTAAGTGGGTTATATAGTGCTACAACCAGAAGACATGGCTATTTTGACAAATCAAAATTGAATTGTTTCCTGTATACTGGCTCAGTCTATTAAAAAAATATTCAGGATGATCTGTGTAACAAACAGTTACCCTGTATAATATTTTTATTATGCTATTCCTTCCTCTTCTCCCTTTCCACCTCTGCCAGGAACCTTGCCTTGATAAGGGAAGCTAAGGCACAGAAACATACTTGTATTAATAATTTATTGGAATTGCTTGTTCACCTCATTTACAAAAAATAATTGAACGCCGAATCATTCCCTTTCTTACATATACAAAACAATACAAGCACATGCACACATAATGCACATTATAAGGAAAGAAGGAGGGAAGGAAAGGAAGGGAAGGAGGGGAGAGATTAGATAGGAGATGAAATGTCATGACATGAAGGAGTAGCAGCATTGTAAAGATAGGAAAGGATAGAAAAGAAAAAAGGGTTAAATAAGAGTGGAAGTGAAGGGAAAAAGTAACTTCGGTAAGACCGAAACCTGTTTAAATGTTACATAAGTTTAAACTCATCAGACAAAGAGCTCATCCAAGGAACAGCTAATCTCTTTAATCTTTCCCTAGCTTTGCATTAGGAAGATTCGACCAACTGCATGGCATTGTTTTCTCTTTAACAATTTGTACATTTCTTCTTTAAAATTATAATTTAATGTAAATTTTAAATCTTTCATCCACATATTTTCCTATTGTTCAAGCGTTATATTATATCCAAAATTCTTTGCACACTGAACCATACAATGCTTTACATATTCATTCTCCAAATTCAATTTGAATAGCAATTTATAAACCTTTGCAATAATGTCCCATGATTACCAGATAATAGAATTTCCAATTCATTTTTTACAAAATCAAATCTGTAACTTTTTTAAATCTAATTTAAATCTTTCAATTGTAAATATGCAAACCAATGTAAACAGGTTTAATTCCAACACCTCTTTAAATTTGAGGATATGGTCACCATGATTTAAAAAAATTATTTGACCATAAGTCCACCAGTCTGATTTCACCACCATTTCTTTTCTTTAAAAAGCTGCACGGAGGCTACCCAAAGGGGCATCTTCACAAAGAACCTTACTTTACATTTATTCCTATAGTAATTCTTAGGATTTATTTTTATTATTTATTTATTTATTTGTCAGGCATATATAAGATAACAGGTAAAAGTATAAACATAATGTGAATACATAAAAAAGTAAGTAAAAATGAATATTAGAACAGGGACAGTAGGCATATTGGTACACTTATGCACACCCCTTACAGACCTCTTAGGAATGGGGTGAGGTCAACAGGTCAACAGGTTAAAGTTTTGGAGGTTTGGGGAAGAAACTACAGAGTCAAATAGTGCATTCCAGGCATTGACCACTCTGTTACTGAAGTCATATTTTCTGCAATCGAGTTTGGTGTAGTTCACCTTGAGTTTGTATCTATTATTTTCTTGTGTATTGTTGTGGTTGAAGCTGAAGTAGTCATTGACAGGAAGGACATTGTGGCAGATAATTTTATGTACTATGCTTAGGTCAGACTGAAGTTGGCGTAGTTCTAAGTTGTCTAAGCCCAAAATTTGGAGTCTGGTGGCATAAGATATTTTATTGCAGTTAGACAAATGGAGGACTCTTCTCGTAAAACGGGTTCCAGACAGATGAGCAGATGAGATAAGCAGACAGATGAGAAAGGATGGCATATCTAACAAAGTGATTGTTGAAATCAGCATTTACTTTAACCTTATCATTCCATAAATAGGTGTGCCATCCAAATCTTAATTCATGACCCTGCAGCTCAAGAAACCTCTTATTTTGGAGAGTCACCCACACTTTTAGCCTGAAGAAATAGCAGGCATCAAAGTACAATTTCAAATCTGATAAACCCAAACATCCTCTTTCCTTAGCATCTTGCAATAATTTATATCTAATTCTTGGGGGGGGGGGTTGCCATATAAACTTAGATATGTCCATCTGCCATTATTTAAATGTAGTATCGCTTATAAATATTGGTAGAGCGTGAAACAGAAAAAGCATATTTGGTAAGACATTCGTCTAAATTACAAGATTCTACCCAATAAAGATAGTTAACAACTTGTGTCCTATTAATAAGCCCCTTTTAGTATCATTCCAAAGAGGCACAAAATTATTTTGAAACAATTTAGAATCTTATTTGTCAATGTAAACCCCAGATATTTCACCCTTTTCTCCATCTTAAAACCCAAGAAAGAATTTCAGAAGTCATATTCTTAACAAGCAATGTTGTTTTCTGTTTACTTAAAGGCCCGCTAAAGTTGCAAACTCATTTAGGTTCTTCATCAAATATTCTATACTGAAACCTGTTTAAATGTTACATAACTTTAGATTCATTAGACGAACAGCTCATCCCAAGGAGCAGCTAATCTGATTAATCTCTCCCTAGCTTTGCCCTACGGAGTTTTCACCAACTGCATAACATTGTTTTCTCTTTAAGAGTTCATATTTCTACACAGTTAGGGCAAATCTTATTTTCAATATATTCCTCTGCTGTTGTCACAATTTGTGGCAGTTTGGCTTTCATTTTAACTGAGTATGATGCTTAGACAAGTTTGAGCTTCTTTTTGGGAGAGGGAATTAGCTGTCCTGGATTTCCATGTTTTTGTAACAAGAGGCCATGCCTGGAGTGATTCCTCTGAAAATCAAGGCCATGTCTTGAATCGTAGATCAAGTTGTTATTCTTTCTCTTTTCATTCTTTCTCTACCCGTTGTTTCTAACACACTGATCTCCTTGAAATTGAAAAATCCTTCTAAACCAACTGGAGAGTTGAAACGTACTGTTGCAGTACTTTGTAATTCAAGATGTTAATAGACCCAAACATTTTCAGACCAGCTGGAGTTTTTAAGAATGAGATCACTGCACTTTTTGCTGGATCACTACAATGTTTCTGTGGTTTTTACAATGTTATTGTTTAACAAGGCTGATTGCAACCATGTAGTGTTCTTTTAGTGACAATAACAAATGTTGGGGAAGATAACACGGAAGTAAACAAACTATGTGCATAATAATATAAGGATGCTTCCAAATACAAGATTTCTTACGCAACAATCATAATTCTTCTGAAAACTAAAAGCAAGAATTACCACTGACTCTTCCCTGTGGTATCTGCTATTTTGTTATCTATATCTCATGATTTTTCTGCAAAATGGACACGACATAAAATCTTGATAAAACAAATCTCCATTTAATGAACTGTAGGGGTAGGAAAGTGCTCTTCCCACAACAGCAGAGGTGGTCATTAAAAGGGCAAAATGACCACAATGGTATTGAGCTTCATGACCAAGAGGCCCGAGGCTTACTTTCATGCATGCACATAGTGACAGATAGGCTTTTTACATGAATGCAAAATTATCTTTACTATTAAGGAATATCCCTTCCCCTGAATAGTCTGTTAAATCAGGGTTTTGCTTGTATATGTGTCTCTTTTAAAATATGTTTTAAAAGTAAGCTTTTGTCTTTTTAGGGTGCCAGATTATGATGCCCGAGAATGACCATTGAGTGGTCTCTCTGGTGAGATTGTGTGCTAAGATTGTAGCTTGTTGGCATTGCTCTTACTTAATTAACAAAAGCAGTAGAAATAGGTTGGAACGAAGGCATGCAGCACTACAGAGTTGGCCATGGAGAAAGGATCTGGCATGGAAACGTAGGAATCACAGCCTTGCCACTGTCTAGTCTTAAAAACAGCCCTATGTTAATCTGACACACATTCACTTATTGTGGAGCAACTGAAACTTGGCCAATCATGCAGCATTTGATAGTAAGATTGGACTCAAGTGTGCAGTAGACTGATTGGCCTTGAGACTGTATTCAATATGCTGAGAGTTGAATTGATTTCTCAATTGTCTTAGCAATACCAGTAAAGAAATGCACCATCCCATGAGAACAAGAGAAAGCAAGTTAAGCCATTTTTACAACTACTACAAAGTGCCTTGTCCCATAAGATGTTGGAAGCAAAAGCCATCTCCTGCTTTTCCTCTTGGCTGGTCCAAGCAAATGTGACTCAAAAAATGTTTTTTGTGGCTAGCTGGCATACATGAGTATGAAGAGGCAACTAATAGAACATTGTCCCCACATCCCCCCAGCAGAGCCAGGAGCAGTGAACAGACAACTATTGTTCCAGCCATAGGAAGAATAACAATAAACACTTCTCCAGAAGAGCCATTTCTGATACTCCAATGTCTTTATTTATTAATCATATGCACAGACTGCCAAATCCTTAAGGGACTCCATTGTTTACAAGATAAAACACATAAAGAGATAATGTACACAATAAACAATTGTAAAAGAAACATCCACAAAGTAATAGCTTGTTGGAGTTGCATTGTGGCCATCCCAGTGCAAAAACCCAAATAGATCATCAATCTTAATAGAGCAGGATTCCCCATATGCATTTGTGCATAATGACCTCAACTATAAAGTAGGTCTCCTGGACAATTTCTTCTTGATCGATTGAGTTCACACACATTGCACTAATTTGGAATATACTTTAGTTTAGTATAATATGTAGACCCAGACAATGTGCCTGCAGAGATTCCCCCCTCAAAATTGTCTTTGCACTTACCTTAGCAGTTACTAGAAAGATGATTATGATCACTTTTCTGCCCAGGCGTCCCTGGCTTGTTGCCCTCCAGTGCTGTGAATTATAATCTCCAGTCCAGACATGTGGTTGGAAATTAAAATAGAGTCCCAAGGCCAAACACCTAAAAATTGTTCAAGCAGGAAAAGTGTTTTTATATGTATGCTAAATTTGCATATTGAATCTTAGATGGTGACCGGTAATTCACCATGCAATCAATTTACATGATGAGTAATTAGGAAATTCCCTGAAGTATGAGGGAAACTATACATCTGCAAACTACAGTATAAATTTGCATGAACTTGCCTTCAGTTTTGAATATGAGAGTTTCATAGCATTAACTGGAATGAAGGAAAACAGCAAATATCAATAGACTATTTCAAATACGCAAGCAGAACTTTGGCCCTTGACTTGTGAAGGTCTTGGGATCTCCTTGTTTTGAAGCTTCAGAAGCCTTTGTTTGCAGAATTCCACTTTATCATTTTAAAAAAGAAGATATGTGGGTCTTCTGATTAGCAGTCACTTAATTACTCTGAAGCCACTTGGGCTGAAGATCACATTTTTGAAAGAGAAAACCGAATGTATCCCAAGGGCAACAATGCACCCATGTTCTGCTTTGGAGATCCAATTTTCATTCTTCTGAGCATAATCACCAAATGCAGATTGCTAGTACTCTCTCTGGCAATAAATGACTCAGTTATTGCTGGCTGCTTATCACAATTCGTTTTGTTGCTAAGAAAATGGACTGTATGGTATTAGGCAACAGGGGAAAAAAACAAGCATGTTTCTCAGATGTGACCTACTTACATGCCAATAGTTCATCTCTAATATTTTTTAGAGCAGTAAATATTATGGCTTGAGCATATTGTGTTCTTCATGCCTTGCATCTATGTGGTTGATTGTTGGCCACCTTTTTACACAACATGATCTAAGGCCATGTTTCTCAACTCAGCAACTTTAAAATGAATGGACTTCAACTCCCAGAGTTCTCCATCCAATATACTAGGAGTTGAAGTCCACACATCATAAAGGTGTTGAGTTTGAGAAACACTAAGGCAAATTCATGCCTTCATTCACTGAGACGGATAGTATTCTTAGCTTTAAAGTTCTGTCTCAAAGCCTTTATCCAGGCAGTAGCTCACTCAGCCAAATCTTATCAGCGGTTTTGGCAGTGTCCTATCCCACTAACTGGGTCAGAATTGCGTAGCCCCCCATGCTTCCTCCAAAGAGCCTGATGTTCCCATAAACCTTTATTTAGTGAGAACTTTTGCACTGCTCCCTCACTAACAAGCTTGGCCAACACACAATGGTAGGCAAAGCTTGGCCTCTGCAACCAATTCATCTTTAGTTAGAGAGCTCTGCAAATAGAAAGACTTGCTTTTTTAGCTGTATTTTCTCTCCGGCTCTATGAGATTTTTGGTTTGGTTTGGTTTTGGAGATTCATTAAGTAGTGTTCAATGGTGCTTAGATATGATTGAGTTAAATAAGTTGAACCCTGTATGATTGGATCTGGAAATAATAGAGTTCCATGGCTAAACACCTTAAAATGTTCAAGTGGGAAAAGGGTGTATATGAATACTAAATATGTGTGTTGAGTGTTAAATGATGACCAATAACTCAGTGATATGCATTCAAAGAACTCTATTTACATGATCAGTCATTAGGAAATTCCCAGAAGTATGAGGGAAATATTGAACCTTCCATCAACTAATTGACTAGGTCAATTCCATCTTATTATGCCCCCCCACCCCCCAAGCCAGTTAAGATATGTTGTGGTGCTGTAGTGTTTTGTCCTAGAAGAAGAACTGGCTTCCATACCTACTAATGAATACCATCCTCTTCATTTCTCTTATTTCACCATGATACTCCATCATCTCTCCTTGTCTTCTTTCTACTGCCACTCTGCTAAACTTCTTACTTTTGCCATGATACATGAGTCCTCCTTCTCCCTTTCTTTCCTATACCTTCTCCTTCTTAGCTACTTCCTTCTCCACACCTCATCATCAGCTTATACTCTGATCTTTCTGTAGATGGTTGGGGTTGGCTCTGTGGAGCACAAAATTTATTATCGTCTTATTAGACGATGTTAGATTTATATCCCACCTTTTCTCAAAGCATTATACCTGGCATCCTCTCCTCAAATTCACCCTGACAAAAACCACCATTGGAGAGAGAATGACTAACTTAAATCATAGAATCATAGAGCTGGAAAGAACCTTGGAGATTTTCTAGTCCAACCCAAAGCAGGAGTCCCAGACATCCCAGACAAATGGCTATCCAATCTTTTCTTGAAAACCTCCAGCAATGGAGCACCCAAAACTCTGGGAGGCAGGCTGTTCCATTGATTAACTTCCAAGTATTGGATTACTTCAGTTATGCTTCTTCTGAGCCTTCTCTTCATTAGGCTAAGCATATCTAGTTCCCTTAGGCATTCATCACATTATTTAGCTTCCATACCCCCTTATCATCCTTGATCACCAGGGAGGTTCCAAGAAGGACTTGGGATGGTCTTGAATCTGGCCTCCCCAGTCACAATCCAATACCACCTTCATCATCCAGCATGACGACAGCAAAAACAACACAGCTAATTACAAGTGGGAGACGGCTGGAAGGGCCTATTACATGTGCAATGGCCAAATTGATTAATGGCATATAAAGGCAGAGATCTCTGTAATGGTAATTTAATACTCTGACGGTATCAGCAGATGGCTGACGAAAGCTTAGTAGAATAAAATTTTAATTATTTTAAAATTTTAAGTTCCAGAGCATCCACTAGTTTCTAGGCTTTTTTTTTCCTGGCAGCCAGCAAACACTCTGCTGCCCATTGGGATACTAAGGAGACTAAGATAGATCTATTTCGGACTTACAAGTCCTCATCAGTTAGCCACACCCTCATCCCATGTATCCTCCCTGTAAAGGTACAGTATTTGTTTACTTTCCTTTTCGTAGGCTTTATGTGTATTTCTCTTTAGCCAGGTTCTTCCTACGTAAACCAAGATTTTTATGCAGCCCTAGTTCAGTGAAATCACAATCCACTAGTTTAAAGGTATACACACACACACAATTATAAATGTATACAGTTTTATATATTTTATTTTGTTTTATTTTATTTAAATTGTTGACACATTTCCTTTTCTACCACAGAGATCAGCAAAATAGAATAGGTATCCATCTCAAACTGAGAACTGTGATATATTTCTTCTATTTTGCCTTTATATCCTTCCTTGGGTCTATGAACTCAGGACTTCATAGAGAAGAATCAACAATAATTAACAGTGTGTAAGCATGGATCTTTCCAGTCTCAGTCCAATCACTACTTTTTACTGATTCTCTCATTAACTATCTTATTTTAATAGGGGAGAGACTGAAAGCCATTTTGACTTCCAGACTAGTTTTTATCATGCATTCAAAATTCAAAAGGAAGAAATGATGTCACTATTAGTCACAGCTAGTTGAATGATCATATCGTTTGTCTTTTTGCATTCTGTTTCAGTTGCAATATATTTCTGCACTCCAGCATCGTTCAGGTATCTGTTTTACTCCCAAGGGTTCATATGCATTGCAAGAACTCAGCTTGCTTGCTGAGTTCAAATATAAAAACAACAATAATTTAAGGAGGAACCAAAGTGAATGAGTGAAGTGAGTCATACGTAGAAGTTCTGAATCTCATTAGTCAGTCTTGGCTTTCATGAATTTTAGTTACATAACAAGGAAAAGATTTATTTTGATAAATGGCATTAATGGCCTAAACTATAAAGTCAGACAAGGTGAGATTAAACAATATATTCAGTGATAAAAAATAGGATGTGCCAGACCTGTGAAGGAGAACAGTAATTCTTTATGAACTGTGACTGTACTTCAAATACATCTAGATCTAGTTTATCTTTTTCCCATCTCAAATATTTACCAAATCTACTGTGCATCATTTAGAGATCTAATGGAGCCTATCAGAACAATATAAGGAACATCAACAAATGGAAAGTATTTCTCACACACCTTTAGCTACATAAAGCTCCCTTAATAGATTTCCTTGATTGCTTGATGGACGGATTGTAATTTCCTGCAACCAGACTTCAAACAATTCCCAGCCATGTACAAAATGCCCAAAGACGATATCAAATCAAGAAAACAGTGAAATAAAATGCAACTAATAGAAATCACAGAACAGTAAAAGTTTTATCTTATTATTCACGGACCATGTGCAGCCAATGTATCTTCACTACACACCTGAATGGGCTGGTGTGCAAAATAGGGTGGCCACATCACTTCAGTGGCCTAGGAGTAGCTAACAAATTCCCATCCAAAAGAAAAAGATATTTTGTTCTTATCCAGAGAGAACCTTCAAGCCAGAAGCAGAAAATAAAACTACTTGTTCCCAGAGAAGCACTAAATCCTAGAATCATGGTTGTGTCAGTATGCTGCATGCTCTGAGTTAATGGGGTATGGCCAACAATTTTGTTACTTTGCAGGTAGTCTTTCTGTCAGGATTCCAAGTAACATCCCCAACGTAATAAAAACCCCAAGGCAGGCATTTTCATCAAAGCTTGAATTTATTAAGATGTCATATTGGCACATCTGGGAAAACCTGACTCTGAAGCCCCAGGGTTTTCCCCACCCAAAGTAAAATCAAAGTTCCTTACTCTGCATCCACGTGGTGTCACGTGGTCCAATCAGGTTGCTGTCCCAACTGTAGTTGACTCCCAGTCACGCCTCTCCAGGTGCAGGCTGAACGTCCTTGACTCCCAAGGGAAAATATGTTGTTATGGCTATACACCAGGGGTGAAATGCTCCCGGTTTGGACCGGCTTGGGCGAGTAGGTAGCGATGGCGGCAGGCAGTTTGGAGAACCGGTAGCAAAAATCCCTGCCCCGCCCCCATGCCCAGCTGAGCCGCGTGTTCATCAGAGCCTTTTTTTTCCTTTTAAATGGCTCTGACGATCCAAGCTCTAACGATCCCAGCTGAGTTGCCTGCTAATCAGGCAACTCAGCTGGGATCGTCAGAACCTTTTGAAAGCATTTTTTTACATGGTTTTACATGTAAAAAAAATGATTTTAAAAGTAAAAAAAAATTGGCCACACCCACCCAGTCACATTACCCCCCCCCACCAAGCCACGCCCACAGAACCGGTAATAACAAATTTTAGATTTCACCCCTGCTATACACCTCATACTGTCTCCACACACCCCTTCCCTTTCTCACAGCTTGCCCATCCACTGCTATGGTAGCCCTGAAGGCTCCAAGTACAGATGGCTCCAGGGCTGATACTTTCCTTAAGAGGTCTGAACTTGTATAATTTGGATTTAAACTGAGATTTGGTTGCATTTCCAGAACAGATCAAAACTATCTTTACCTTCACTAGGAAGTGCTACCAGAGGCACGGGTAGGACTACAGTACAGCTGGGTTTTTTTGTAACCAACTATTAAGTTTCAAACAAAGATAAAATACAAAGTACTGAATCAAAAACAAAAGATTTAAAAAGCCATGGGATTTGGTTTTTTCAGGTCACAGAACATTACAAACTAGCTAATAAATAGTTCATTGAAACTTGCAGCTTGAAGCATTCTTACACTCCAGAGGCCAAAATATCTATGCTAGGGTAACGTATCAACCACAAAAATAAGCAACATAAAAGATGGTACAGAATGTAAACATCAGTGGGTTGTTCTCCAGAATAGCTTAGTTTTGAACACCATTCTGAAAGCATTAAGGGCTGGGGAGACTCTTCTGATCTCCTCCCAGAGGCTATTCTGAAGCATTAGCATTACCACTGAGAACCTGCACTTCCTAGCTTTGGCCTCCTTTACGAAAACAACCACAGTTTGCTGGGCTCACATATTATGGTAAGCCATAACCCATAATTTATAAAGAATATTGGTTGGGTTCACACAGCACCCTAAGACTACCCTAAACAAATCCTATTATTAACACTTAGCATGATGCGTAAAACCAATCCCTGTTGGTGGTTCTCATTGCAGATAATTGCTTTCCATTTGTGGTCAGTCATTTCTTCAGTAACTATCAATTTTGAGGGAAAAAAGATACCCACCTTTGTCCCATCTGAACACTTCTGATGCTGGCTAAATGATGCCTAAAGCATTGTTGCATGTTGGGCCAATTACCATCTCTCCTCCCTCTCCACACTTGTATGCTGAATAGTGAACCATAGAGCTAATTTCTTCTTTCTGATGGCATCTGCCCAAAAAATGGAAAAAAATGCATTTTATTTTTTAAAATTAAGATTCCAAAATTCATTAAGTGAGATGGAGGAGAACTCTCTTCTGGAGCTACCTTAGAATACACATTATTAGGATAGGTTTGACCTTCCGATGATCTTCTTTGTTAATGATTACATTAATTGCTTGAAGAGTTCCTGAGATGATAATCAGCTCTTTCCATGTAAATATTATTTGATATAATTGACAGAGGAAGTGTTACACCAGTGACTGAAGTATACTGAATAAAACTAATGGAATAGAAATGTCAAATTATAATGGAAATTGTAGGAATACTCTGCCTGCTGACAGAGAAAGTGACATTGAGTTAAGAATACACCTCTGTGTATGTCATGTTGTTTTTTAAATTCAGCTCCTGGTCTGGTTCCAAACAATTCATTGCCCAGTATACCATACCTCTGGAATCACTTCAGCAAACAGTTCACATGGAGCAACTTAACTACAATTTACACTGGATTGCTAACTCATAAAAATAGGATAAGCAAATTAAGAAGTCTAGTATCGCAACTGAAATCTCAGTTCTGAAGTTCACTGATCATAAAATCAGCATGCAGCATGAAATAAAATTATAACAACATTCAAAATCAAGCAATGTATGAATGTAGTGAATTCCAACCTTAAGTTTTAAGGAGCATACTCTACCCATTTTCATGTATGTATGTATGTATATATGTATGTATGTATGTATGTATGTATGTATGTATGTATGTATGTATTTATTTATTTATGTATTTATTTATTTATCTATCATATTTCTATGTCGCCCACTCTCTGAGGACTCTGGGCGGCTTACAACAATTGACAGTATACTAAATAGCATATTGCCCCCAACAATCTGGTTCCTCATTTTACCCACCTCGGAAGGATGGAAGGCTGAGTCAACCTTGAACTGGTGAGATTTGATCCACTGATCTGCTGAACTAGCGGTCAGCTGAAGTAGCTGCAGTTCAGCACTCTAATACCAGCAGAGTACATCTTGCATATGCAGAAGTTCCAGAATGCCATCTCCAGTTATATGGAAGATGAGAAACATCTGAGACACACTGAGAAGTGCTATTTGAGTGAACCTTACTGGATAAGCAAGTTACCTAACGTGTATAAAGCAACATCGTATTTGCAAACTAACAAAAGTAATATAAAATCCATTCCAGTTGAGATTCAGACTTAGGCATGAGACAGAAATAGGTAACTCTTGTGGATGACCTGAAATGAGAATCTACATGAGAGTGGTAGAGTGGTAGAGAGTGGTAGAGAGTGGAATGAAGCCATTGGGAGAGGTTCTGTATCAGTTTGGAGAACCCAATTGATATATCTATCTCCATCCCAGGCTGAGGAGAAAATATGTTGGAAGTCTTGATCCACCATCTAAAGTTTTTGACGGACTGGGGACTCAGACTGAATCCTAGCAAGATGGATGGTACACTCCTCTAGATATAAAGGATGTCCCATCTATAGGTATGAATGGCCATGTACTTCTCTGGAAAAAGTAAATGCACAATTTGGGGCTGCTCCTGGACTCCCAGCTCCTGCTAAAGCAACATGCAAAGCCCAGACAGAAGAGGCTGTGTGGAATTGGGACAACTCGCTGCAGCAAACTCTCCAGAACCATCTTGCCACAGCCACCTCTCTGTGGCCAGCATGCCATGGGACAACTGACTGGGACAGCTTGCAGCATGACAATTCTATGTAGGATAATTCAGTGTGATAAATGTTAATCTTCCACTGTTTCTTTGACAATTATTTCCATTGACAAAAATCGTGTTGCATCGGGTTGGCCATGGCGAAATGGCTGTGGCAGATGGCCATGGTAGGTTGTCCTCAACCCAGTCTGTGATCAGTTTTAGTTGGCCTATCAGTTGCAATCGTTCCTAGATCAGGGCATGCTGAATCCATCTTGACATTCTTGTAAATTCTCAGTCAGACTGTGGTGATTCACTCTGTATAAAGTTGCTCACTGAAGATAACCTGGAAGTTATAACTGTGGCAAAATACAGCTGCCTGCTTGCTGATTGATGGAAAGCAGCTTAGCTGAATAACATCTATTTTGCAGAAGTTGGCCTAATTGTCCAATTCAAGATGTTAGTTTTGGCTTTATGGCACATATCTTTGTTACCTTTAGGACTATCCACTCTAGAATCCATTGCCTATCAAATATATTTTAGCTACAGTTAGTCTCAGAAGATTACCTTTATAGTAGTAGACACCTTCCACTGGAATAGCTTGCCTTCTAGAGTCAGAATGGCTCCAGTCCTGTTCATAACTAAGAAGGCAACAAAAATTATACAGTTTCACAGGGCATTGTGTGAGGAGAATCCACAGTACGCAAACAGCAGCGTAACATTGTAGTTAAATATTTATGGTTTTAAAGTAATTTAAATGTTATATGTTATTTATGTTTTTGCAATTCTGGCTTTTTGTTCTTAACAAATGGTGTGTTTTAAAGACAATATAGAAAAAAGCATGATGACCTTATCCTCCATAAAATATTGTAAATAAGACCATGTGATCCACAATGAAAAATTCATCTGGAACTTACCTAGAAGTCTGACCTTTTCAGAAATATGGAATAGACAGCTCCATGGAAGAACATGTTTTTATGTCTTTTTAAAAGGGCAGGTTATTTTGATGTAAATAAAAATAGCTCTGATATGCAGATGCATTACAACTTAATGCACAGTTAGTCCTGTGTAATGGTTTGTCACATAGTCAGCCAAATGTTTAGATTGGATTTTTCATTTTTATCCACTTATTTGTTTATTATTAAACTTGTATATTGCTCATCTCACCAGAAGCATCTCTAGGCAGACTAGAGACATAAAATTAAAATGCGCTGTAAAACATTAAAACAATAAATAGAGACCTTAAACTTAACATTCAGTAAAAATAAAACTGCCAAGTCCTTTCCTAGGATGTTTAGGTTTTTTATTTTCTATTATTTTGTCTATTTTGCGTCTCAACAGTTATCAGGTGTGAACAATCAAACACATACACATAGATTTTGAGCTAACTACTTTATTATGTTCTGCCTATGATACAGAAATCTCCCCAGTCTGGCAGCCTACTCCTGAGAACAATTAGGTAAGGCTCCCAGGAATTTAGGGGGCATCAGTCCTAACTCATAGAGATTCCAGGCTAGTTTCATACTTGATCCCTATTCCCTGCCAGGCTGGGTACTTCCCAACATCAGTTCTTGCTTGCAGGCAAAAATATTTCTTGAAGATATTCCAATATACCATTGTTGCTACTTTGTCATGCTGTTGTTTGTAGGCAATCTGCAATCTTGAAGCAGCTAGTGGCCCACTGTTTCTTCAGCTTCTTTGTAGAAACAGAAATGAGAGGAAGGACTAGTAATCACCACAGTTAACAGAGTGCAGAGAGGAAGGAGTGGTAATTACTATTGAGTCCAGAAGCTAGTAATCATTGGCTATACGTAAGGAACCAAATCAGGGGTGGGTTCTAAATTGTTTTACTACCGGTTCTGTGGACGTGGCTTATTTTGTGGGCGTGGCTTGATGGTCATGTGACAATTCTTTAGGATTTAGCAGAGGTACTGGTCTACCAGGCTTTTAACTGCTTGCAGAGCTGTACCGATCTACCCATTTATTTTTGCAGGCACTGATCTACTGGTGCATTTTTGCAGGCACTGGTCTACCCATTTGTTTTCTTTTAACACTGATCAGCTGTAGGGTGGCCCTTTGAAGCCCCAGGGCAAGAGTTTAAACAGTTTTTTCCCCTCTAGCCATCAGCTGGGACTCAGGAGGCAGCAATATATTGGGGGTGGAGCCAAATAAAAAGTATGAATAATGCAGGGGGTGGGGGGGCACGGTGGGGGGGCAGAACCGGTTCAGTGACATCGTATCATCACTGCTACCAGCTCGGGAGAACTGGGCCAAACTGGGAGGAACCCACCACTGAACCAAATGTTTGTTCTTAACCAAAAAGTCAGAAGCAGTAGTTAGGGAGGAAGAAACATTTTGTACTTTTCCTTTGATAAATGCTTGTAGGTAAGCATCTAAAGGATTTATTTTACAGGAAACTGGTCTCCAGGAAGAATTGTGCAGCCACAAAACTGATATTGTGAGCCTGGTCAGTGCTTCTCCTTTTCCAAATACAACTTAGTTTCCATAGATCTGTTAGGCATCCTAGCAGGTTATTCTTTCTTTGGGATAGGAAGCCTTACATGTTTGAGACACTACAGACTCTGAATCTCTGTTAGTGCTCAAGTGTGAGCTCCGCTTATTTTGTGATTGTTCTAGTCTCAAATGTCGTTGAGAATGGCGCTGCTTCATTTCCCCAAGAAAACATTTTGGACCAGTCTCCCTTTCCCATACTTGGTTGATGTTTTGGGAAAGAAGGCTTAACAGAGCACTCATGTGCAAAGGAACAGATGCTCTACAATTCCTGCCATCAATACTCAGACAGACTTAGATAACATATTTTTCGAAGTATAAGACGCACCTTTTTCCCCCCCTAAAAGAGGGTGGAAATGCTGGTGCGTCTTATACACTGAATACAGCCATTTTGGCCTCCCGAACCCCTGCCCCACTTGTTCCATTTTTGCGAAAAACAGGCCCATTTTTTGCCCGATTTTTGCAAAAACAGGGGCGTTTCTGCCCTTCCCCAGCCCCCAGGAGCACTCTGCAAGACTCCCAAACCCTCTCTGCACCCCATTTTTTTCAAAAACAGGCAAAAAACAGCCCGTTTTTCACCTGTTTTTGCAAAAAACAGGACACACAGAGGGTTTGGGACGCCTGCAGGATGCTCCTGGGGGCAGGGGAGGGCAAAAATGCCTCCATTTTTGCAAAAAACAGACCTGTTTTTGCGAAAAAATGGGGCACGCACAGGGTTTCGGAGGCCTGCAGAGTGCTCCTGAGGGGCAGGGAGGGCAAAAACTTTTTTTTCCTTCCCTCTTCGAAAACGTGGTGCGTCTTATGACACAGGTGCATCTTATAGTCTGAAAAATACGGTAAATGCTACCATAGCCTTGACAAATTTTGACTGAGAAGCACTCTTTGAAGTCAACAGCTATGCCTTTTTCATTTCAGATCACTTCCTGCACTAACCACTAAAAACTGCATATTCTGGCATGCTCTATCATAGGTCACAGACGTCATAACTAATACCTGCTTGACTGAATTCTTGAAATTTGCTCTCAGGCCACAGAATTAAAGAAGAAGTCCATGTTCAAGAGGTTCTGAATTAGAAGATGGCTTTCCCATTTTATAGTCATCTGGTTAGTTATAAATCCTACACAGGTTTGGTTGAGAGATAATCGTAGTTCATATCAGGTAAGGAAAGTTTGCTTAGGTGCCATCAAATTTATCAGGCAAGGAGTTTGGTATGCTGAAGGACTGGAGTTACAACAGCTGTTGCAGTGACAGCTGTAGAATTTGAAGTTGGTCCTGATAGAGGCACCATCAGATGTCATTATTTCTGTCCTATTTGCTGATCAATCTACTTGTTTATCATCTGGGCTAAATGGTCCATTTGGCTCACCAATTGGTTCTGACACTTGAACCATGCATTGGAAACTCAATCGAGCCATGTTTTAGTCTTTGATCTCTAGTGAGGGCTTTCCTCACTAGAGGAAGGGCAAGCAATCAAACTGCCAGGTTCAGCAGTAAACCACAGGTCTCCTAACATTTAGCCCCTTATTCAGAGGCTGTACAGCAGACTTTCAGATATGATTTAGCTAAATCTGAATCTTTCGCAAGAATTTAGGCAAGAATAAAGCAATAGTTGATTATTCCTGCCCTCCCCCGAACAAAGAATTCATAGCTTTATGTATCGATGCTGCAGAGTTTAATCGTTTGGCTTTCTCCTCCCACCTTTCTTATTAATGGATACTTGTTGCTTTGCTTGGTGGCCTAGTGTTTCTAAAATATATTTACAGAGCTATCTTCTGTAGACGTGGAACCAACTTACCAGCTTCACTTTTTACAAAAATGGTGATACAGATGGACGTCTTGCAGATAAGTAATCTGCATAACATCACTTGGTCAGGAATACTTTTCTTGGTTATTCAGCTGCTAAGTCGTATCCAATTCTTTGCAACCCCATGGACCATAGCACACCAGCCCCCTCCCTCCCCAAATTCTCCACTGTCTCCCGGAGTTTCCCCAAATTCATGTCCATTGTGTCAATGACACTATCTAATCATCTCATCCACTGCTTCTTTTGCCTTCAATCTTTCCCAACAAGAGATATTTTAGCCCCAAACAAATCACATCTGCTTGGGTGGCTAAAACTAGGATATTGAGGACTAATTGGCTGAAGCAATTCACTCAGTTTAGGAATTACATGCATATTCAACAGCCAGGAGTCATCAACTATATTTTGTCAATCGTTACGGTAACTATGTGGTACTGTGTATTAAGATCAAATAAACATTTTCCTATTTCTCAGGAGAAGGTTGCCACCTTCTGGGATTCACTCATTTGGATTTATAATTCTAAATTCGATTCTTATTCACACTCACACCTGTTTTTCAGTTAGTACAGCAGCCGCAACCTTTTGGGCACCAGGGACCAGTTCCATGGAGAAAGGTTTTTCCGTGGACTGGAGAGGGCATGGTTTTGCATTCTGCCTGCATCCCATGGATAAGGTTATTGGAAGAAATATCCTTCCGGGTTCAGTTCCAAGTGGGGGAAAAGACACTGGTATCAGCGTTCCAGAAAAACTCCAAGTTTTTCAGAGTCCAAGTAAAACTCTGAAGGTGGCAGCATGGAACCTTCCGGCCTAATATGGCTTCCAAAGCTGACAACTGGATTCATGGAAGTTGCTTGGAAAGAAGGTTTATTGATGAACAGGATCACATGGCTTGAGTTCCTGAGCAGAAAAGAGCCAAGATGCTGAGAGTGCCTGGGTTTTATGCCCTCTGTTGGGCTTTGAATTTGAGCTTGTATTCTGATTGGTTGTCAGACTTCCATGGAGCCATGCAGGGGCAACTCTCCCTGTCCTGTGTGCTAAGTTTGGTTGAGCCTTGCTGGGTGATGCAATCTCCTATGTGGTGAGTTCTGTTGCTAGATGGGTAGAGGGCTAAGCCTGTCTTTGTTGGATCTTGGATGAGGGCAATTCCTACTATGGCTCTGCCTGCAGGAGGTGGATCTTTGTTATGTAAAATAGACTGGCCCAGGCTTTAATGACCCATTGACAAAGGTGATGTTGGAAGAAATATCCTCTGGGTTCTGCTCCAAGTGGGGAAAAAGACACTGGAAACATGGAGACTGCTTGGAAAGATGGTTTAATGATGGACAGGATCACATGGTTTGAGTTCCTGAACAGAAAAGGGACGAGATACAGTCCCTGTACAGTTTTATGCTTTCTCTGGCTTTGAACTTCCTGGGCCCCCGAAAGAGTATCCTGATTGGTTGTCAGACTCCCAGGGGGTGGGGGTCTTAGCTAGTCTTGCTGGCTGATGTAATCTTCCCAGGTGCCATGTGGTGAGTTTCTGTCCTAGATGGGTCCCATTGTGGTGCAGATGAAGGTCCATTGACAAAGATTGAGTTTCTGCCTCTGGCCCATTAACAAAAGGGGCAGAAAGGTGGGAACTGCTTTGTCTTTAAAACATGTTTCTCCATTTCTCAACCAGGGAAACATAATATTCTGCCTTTTTAATATTTCCTAAAATATTTCATTCTTCTAGGAAAGGGGTGGGTGCTAACTTCCTACATGGGGAGGCTGAGTTTCTGCCTCCCTTTTAGGGAAACTATTCTGCCATTTTAATATTTCCTAAAATATCTCATTTTCCTAGGAGAGGGGTGGGTGCTAACTTCCTATAGGGTTTTGCTTGTTCACACAGACCAGTTGCTGGCATGCTGCAGACCAGTGTGTGGACCTAGGGTTGGGGACCTCTGAGTTAATATAAAGAGAGCATGAGTAAACTACCTTCACCTTTCAACTTGGCCCAAATGTACTAAGATGGTGTTTTAAATTGCCCCAATGGTCTAATTGTGAGATTATGACCTCCAACGTCCTTAATACCTTCACATAATCTCTATGAAGTTTGAGTTTTTACCTTCTGAACAGATAAAAGAGATTTCCACTTGGAATCTATTGGTTTAGTGGCATCATTTGATTTTTGTAAGTTGAGGGTTTATATCAGGGGTGTCAAATTCACGTCATCACAGCGTCATCACGTGATGTATCACAACTTTTTTCTCCTTCGCTAAACCAGGCATGGGCATGGCCAGCACATGACTCATCCGGCCCATGGACTGCAAGTTTGACAGCCCTGGTTTATATAATGAAAATGCTGGTACCGTTGCTCATTGCTTCAGTGAAATAGTTAACTGGTTAGCTGCAATTTCCAAAACTTGTCTGGGCTTTTCTCTTTTTCTGAATAGCAAAATATTCTATTAAAAAGAGGGGGGGGGGATTCTGTAATAGCAACTCAAGGAAGAACCTACATTAAAATTGTGTTGTGCAAGATAATGTCAAGTGCAAAAGATCAGGTCCCCATGTGAAGGTCCAGTTAAGCTGATTTATTGCTAATCATGCCTCTGCATAGGAATCCCAAAGATGCTTTTTCAAGAGGCAGCTGGACTTTCTGGTTTTTCTTTGAAGACATTTCGCTTCTCATCCAAGAAGCCTTTTCAGCTCTTCAAAGAAAAAAAACAGAAAGTTCAGCTGCCTCTTGAATGGGCACCTTTGGGACAACCATGAGCTGGATGAGTGAGAGTCTCCATAGACATCTGCACAGGAATCTTCTCTGCTAAAAGTTAGCACCTGCTTGGAGTTACACAAGGTCCTTGAAATTCAAAGGAGGTTAGATTTTGTTTGCTTGTAGCTACATAGGGATTCTAGATTAAACCCTCTTTTAATTCTGTCCTCTGGTTCTGCCATTTCTTCTCCTACAGATAATGACTTTTTCAATCAAGGGTATTTCCTCAATGCAGTTATTCTGAAGGAAGCAGCAGTCCATTGCTAAACAAGTACCAAAACATTAACAAGACTTCTGCTGCACAGTGGTAGGCAAATACCGCCTACCCCCAAGAATTAATACTGGTAATAAGTGAATTAGACTGGATTATAAAATTGCTTGATATAATGTTCTTCTTAATCCTGAGGTTAAACCAATCCAGTGTTTTGAAGTTGAACTACACAACTCCCCGTGTCATACAAACCATGTAACTGAGCCTAAGTGCGATTTATTTAACTGTAAGTCTGTGGTCACGATTAAGCCCTTGAGGCCACTCATCCTAGTAACTATTTTGATTTTCACATACACCTCTGAGGCTATGACAGAAAGGAAGGAAAATGGGCACAGATGGATGCCTCCCTCAAACGTGTCATTAGTGCCACTGACTCAGATCACAGAATCATTTTTTTTACTTCTTCTCTGCTGATTTTTTTTTAAAACAGAGAAGTGCCAGCTTCCTCATCTCCTCTGTGGTGGACAGAAAGATTAAAATAATCTCTGTGATATATCAGATTGAGTTATCCAAAACTGAATTGCTGATAGAAAGAGAAGACTGCTGAGTCAGCCACATCCTGTGAACACAGCCAGTAAAGAGTACCAGGGGCATCTCAGAGAGAGAGACAGAGACAGAGAGACAGAGACAAACAGAGACAGAGAGAGACACACAGAGACAGGGAGAGACAGACAGAAAGACAAAGACAGAGGCAGAGAGAGACAGAGAGAGAGACAGAGAGAGAGAGAGAGAGAGAGACAGAGACAGAGACAGAGACAGAGACAGAGACAGAAAAGTATTGATGGTAGTTGTGACCATGATGATCAAAGTCCCATCCCTTGTTATGTGCATCACATAAAAGGACAGGGCTTCAATCATGTGGAGTATTTCTAGGCTCAAATGGAATTATGCTTTAGACAGAGCAGCCACGTACACAAGGATAGGCATTGTGAGGACTCAGTGTCAGAAGCATTTCTACATCTTTGGCCAGTGAGTCAGCACAACCAGAATGATAGCGAGCCCTGATATTTATCTGCTTCCAAAAGGCAGGTGGCTGAGCTAAGTGAAGAAAACATCTTTGGTGGCCGTGCTGAGAAGCTGAACTGGATGCCTCACATTTCAGAGCTGAGTTCCTACTCTAAAAGAATGGCAGAAAGGCATTGAGCACAGGACTGACCCGGAAAAGAGCAGATGCCAACATAAAGTCTGATTTGGGAACAAAGGTGGAATAAAAACTACCTCACCAAGCAAACATTCAGTGAACACTTTGAATATGCTTTTCCAGGATTTTTTTTTTCTCAGACTTTTTTTTTAAAGCTGTCCTTTCCTTTATGCATTTTTTCCTTGTATCTATTTTGGGCAATTTTTGCTTAGAAGTGAACCATCTCACAAAATTTTGAACAATGCCAACCTTGACATGTTTCAGGGAAATCTGAAACCAGTGGTTTAAATAGAAATGTTCATGTAGCTAATTTCTCACCATCTTTTTTATAGACAAGATCTACCTTCAGTGCTTCTGAAAAATGACATCTGAATTCATTTGAATATTAAACAGGAACTGACTTGTAACTAGAGGAGGAGCTGGGGCAATGCACAATTTTTTTCTTCCTCGCTACATTTACCTTAAAAGTTACCTTTAAAAGCCCAGGTAAGCTTCCCAATCTTGTTTTCTTATCCCTGTTCTTCTTCCTGCTCAGTAATATTTAGAATGGACACAGTCTAGATACAGACTAACTAGAATTGCTAACTATTCCCTGACAGCAATTCTGAGCTTTTATGGATTGATCCCAAGGCAAACATTCAGCTACAGCAATCAGTGTGATGAAGTGATGCTGTTGGATCGGGCAGAACCGACTTCAGATCACACCTCAGATTTGAAGCTCATTGACAGTACAATCCAATTCTTCAAAATAAGTTCTAATTTCTATCAGTGTCAACAGGGAAATATTGTCAGGCCCAAGCCCAAGAACGATACAGCAAAATCCAATTGAGTCCAATCCTTTATTTGCTTACCCCTATTGGACAGAATCTTGCCGAACTAAAGTCATAATCTTCCAACCTAGTAGATACATTTTGATTCCAGGGTGTAGCTACCCTGCACTTCTTTGCCCCTCCCTTTGGGCCTCTCTCTGATGGAATATATTGTGTCCTCCTTGGAAAAGTTCTGTGCTGCCAAAATTCTTTTTTGCTGCTTCTCAGATGCACATCCCATCCCGTCTGTTTTCTCCTGGATTAAAGCTAAACACGGACAGAGGATTTTAGGCTTCAAGTGCATCAGAGAAATCCTTGAACAATGAGCATTTTCCTCAAAGGTGCATACCTATAATTAGTAGCATTTTTAGATGCTACATCCACTATGTACTACTGTTCTCTCTGCCAAGATGGAGTCTCTATTGGCAGATCATGCTATTAAGCTCTGAACAAAATCTGTAGTGGAACTCTTTTGAATCTTGAACTATGACCTGTTAATCTAACCATGCAGTTGTTGGGTGAATAAAATGGGAAGACCCTTTTGAATAACAAAACAGAAAAACAGCATTGGAAAGGGACCTTGGAGGTCATCTAGTTCAACCTCCTGATCAGGTGGGAGAGCCCATATCATTCTGGACAAATGTCTGTCCAATCTCTTCTTGAAAACCACCAGTTATGGAGCACTCCCAACTTCTGAAGGAAAGCCGTTCCACTGGTTTATTGTTCTCACTGTCAGGATATTTCTCCTTAGTTCTAGGTTGCTTCTCTCTTTGATTAGTTTCCATTCATTGCTTCTTCCCCTGTCTTCAGGTGCTTTGGAGAATAGGTGGACTCCCTCTTCTGTTTGGCAACCTCTGAGATATCAGAACAGTGCTATCATGTCAACCCATGTCCTTCTTTTCATTAAACTAGACATACTCAATTCCAGCAACCATTCTTCATATGTCTTAGCTTCCAGTCCCCTAATAATCTTGTATGTCATTGATCTAGTGGTTAAGTCACTAGGATAAAAAGCCAGAGACCTTGAGTTCTAGTCCCACTTTAATCATGAAATCCAGCTGGGTGACTTTGAGCTATCACTCTGTCTCTGCCCAACTCACTGCACAGGGTTGTTGTTGTGGGGAAAATAGGAGGAGACAGGTGTGCTGGATACATTCGCTGCCTTGAGTTATTTGTGAAAACAATAAAGGTGGGATATAAATAAATAAATAAATAAAATAAGTCAATAATAAACAAGTACATTTGCTCCATCTCAGGAAAATCTGCCCTTCTGCTTTCTTTGCAGCTATAGAGAACCTATTTAATCTTTTATTATTTATTGTATTTGCTTATGAAATTTATCCATCTGCAAGATACCAGCTGGACTTTAGGTGACTTAGAGAATTAATGCATTCAAAACAAGATATCAAATTAAAATAAATCAATTAAACAAATGGAGGAGAAGCTGCCAATCCTAGCAGAAAAGTCCAACAACACTCCTATGATAAAGCATTTTGGACAGCACAAAATTCTAAAATCTATTGATTTTGGGAAGTAACTTCTTAGAATGAGCCAGTGATAGGCAATATTACTGTATGATGTTGCCTGGCTTACCACATGTAGGAGAGCATCTCTGCAGCTGCATCAACACAAGTTACTTTGTATGATAAAACTAGTCATGACTATATGCATTATATGAATGTAATACTTATAAATGTAATAAATAAATAAAATATACACGATATAGCATCTTACTAATTAAGCATTGTAATAATCAAAATATTCATACAAAATGAGTAGGTATAATCAATATAAATGAACAAGTCCAAGAACTGTTCACAAGTTTTACTGCTTAAGCTTTTTAAAAGCTTCTTCCTTCACGTTAATTTTTTATTTCAAGAAGGTTTATTTCACAAACATCCCCAGGCTGATGTCCACTGAAACTGTTGTTTGAAATTTTGACAACCTAGCTGAGGAAGAGTGGAGTAAAGGGCTGAAGTCAAAGAATATAGTTTCTGATATAAAATGAATAGTAATATATAATACACCTGTCAACTATAAACTATGAAGATGGTTAGATATAAGATATAAGAGAAGAGCACCCCGAACTGAGTCGATATGTCATGCTAAGAAATGGTCTGCAAAACTGAAATTTGTCAAATAAACTTTGATTTGGTTCATTCAACATGCTATGCCTCACAAATCAAAACTTTATTTTGAGTTAGTATCTTTTGATTTAGTACCTTTCCTAACTCAGCTATTATTGTTTATTTTGTATCGAATTCAGCTTCCAGTCTCCATTTATCAGACTGTGAAACTGGATAAATGATTTCAAGGCTCTCTAACTTACAGAAGAAATCAGCAAAGACTTGTCCAGCACTTTGTCCAAAAATTAATTGTAAAAGATTAATGCTACTCTTTGCTTGATCAAATTCATTGGTCTATCCTGGCCAAAGGTTTTAGATTATAAATCTTTCAGAGGTAGATGGGAGTTGGATTTAATAACTGGAAGGCACAGATGCCATCTATTCACCAATATAAATAGAGAGCCTCTCATAATCTAGGACGTCTTGATCAACCTGGCTGGGCATGATAGATGTTGTAGTTCAAAGGATCTGTATGGCACAACATTGGAGAAGGTCTTTTGAGATCCAGTTTTATTAGGCTGGGGTTCTGTTTTTATAGAGTAGAAGAACCAAGGAATGGGTGCCTCTATCATGGAATTTAGCCAAGATATAATTGTAGCTCAAGAATCCAGCAACTGGGAGTAGTTTCCCTCTGAGAAACATAATATTCACCCAACCAGTTCCTTCAGGAATACTGGCACCAGAGACAAAACAAAGGCCCTCTTATTGCTGTGCTCTCTCACTCTCTCTCTCTTTATCTCTCTCTGTAGCATTTTCTTTGATAGCTATTTGAGAGGCAAGCAAAGGAGACAGCAGCTGCTTGGCACCCCTCTTTGCTTCTCTCAGCTGTCTGGCTCAAATCCAACTGAAATCCAAAATAAAGCTGGGGTTGAGGCCGTGGCAACAGCCTTTGGAGTACGGTAGTGTGGGACTTATTGGAGCTAGAAGACTGCAGTTATGGGAGGAAACTGGGAAGCAGCAAGAATGAAGGCAGAGGCTAAGAGTCAATTAAGAACAAATAGCTATAATGGCCAATTGGTTGGTTGGCTGATAAAAAAGGAGCTGGGGCAATTTAGGAAATCTCCAGAGAGCAAGTGTCTGGAAAGAGGCTGTCAGTTAGCTTGGGTTAGGAGCAGGGGTGGGTTCTAAAATATTTTACTACTGGTTCTGTGGGCATGGCTTATTTTGTGGGCATGTGTTTGGTGGGGGGGTGTTAATGTGACTGGGTGGGCGTAGCCAACTTTTTTTTTTTACTTAACTTTTAAAAGCATTTTTTCTACAACCTTAAGAGATTGCAGAAAGCAATGCTTTGAAAAGCCTCTGCTGATCAGGCAACTCAGTTGAGATCATCAGAGGCTTTTCAAAGCATTTTTTTTTACCACCTCTTTGGCCGAAGAGATTGCAGAAAGCAATGCTTTGAAAAGCCTCTGCTGATCAGGCAACTCAGCTGGGATCGTCAGAGGCTTTTCAAAGCATTTTTTTTTTACCACCTCAGAGGTTGCAGAAAAAAATACTTTGAAAAGCCTCTGACGATCCCAGCTGAGTCACAGGATCATCAGAGGCTTTTTTTTTAACTTTTAAAAGCATTTTTTCAGCCAAAGAGGTTGTAGAAAAAATACTTTTAAAAGTTTTTTTTAAAAAAAGCCTCTGATGAGGTGGGGTAAGCGAGCGGCGACCAGGCCGGGAACTGGTTCAGGGGCATGGCCAGCCAATGTTATTACCGGTTCTCCGAACTACTACAAATTTTTACTACTGGTTCTTGTGAACCAGTGCGAACCAGGAACAACCCACCACTGGTTAGGAGAGAGTAAAATATAGGTAGTCCTCAACTTACAACCACAACTGAGCCCAAAATTTCTGTTGCTAAACAAGACAGTAGTTCAGTGAATTTTGTCCCATTTTACAACCTTTCTTGCCATAGTTGTTAAGTGAATCACTGCAGCTGTTAAGATAGTAACAGGGTTATTTAGTGAATCTGGCTTCCCCATTGACTTTGCTTGTCAGAAGGTCACAAAAGGAGATCACGTGATCCCAGGACACTGCAACAATCATAAATATGAACGGGTTGCCAAGCATCCAAATTTTGATCACATGACCATGGGGATTGTGAAACATGAAAAATGGTCATAAATCACTTTTTTCCAGTGCTGTTGTAATTTTGAATGGTAACTAAATGAACTGTTGTAAGTCAAAGTCTACCTGTACAGTAGATGAATTAAGATGATCGTGCATATTGACCAATGGAAGCTGTTTTTCCTCTGTCTCATTTCACCTCATTTCACCTCATTTTCATCAGATCTTGTGATCTTTGCACCATCTACAGCACGGGTGTCAAATTCACTGCATCATGTTGCCGTCACGTGACGTATCGTGATTTTTTCCCCCCTTCACGGACTTGGCGTGGGCGTGGCCTGCACATGGCACATCCGGCCTGCGGGCTGCCAGTTTGACAGCCCTGTTGACAGTATCCCAGGCTCTATGTCTGAAAGGCTCTTACATGGATCCATGCTGACACAGCAATTCCCGTTTGTATAAAGGGGGCATTTCCTAATTCCTAACCTGACTAGTTTTGTTCTTTACCAATTCTAAGCCTTAGCTATCTTCATAGGAATGTTAGGGCCTATCCAGTGGTGAAATGTAAAATTTGTTACTACCGGTTCTGTGGGCGTGGATTGGTGGGGAGGTGGGTAATATGACTGAGTGGGCGTGGCCAACTTTTTTTTTTTTACTTTTAAAACCATTTTTTCTACAACCTCTTCAGCTGAGTTGCCTGATCGGCAGAGGCTTTCTTTCTTTCTTTTTTTAAAGCCTCTGACGATCCCAGCTGACTTGCCTGATTGGTAGAGGCTTTTTGTCCTTTTAAAAACATTTTTTCTATAACCTCTTCGGCCGAATGATGATCCCAGCTGAGCTGCGCAGGGGTACAGCACAGAAACGGCATTGGTCGTGTTGGTGGATGATCTCTGGAGGGCTCGGGACAGGGGTGGCTCCTCTGTCCTGGTCCTATTAGATCTCTCAACGGCTTTTGATACCATCGACCATGGTATCATGCTGCAGCGGTTGAGGGGGTTAGGAATAGGGGACACCGTTTTGCGGTGGTTCTCCTCCTTCCTCTCCGACCGCTCACAGTTTGTGTTGGCAGGGGGGCAGAGGTCGACCTTGAGGTGCCTCGCATGGGAGTGCCGCAAGGGTCGGTCTTCTCACCCCTTCTGTTCAACATTTATGTGAAGCCACTGGGTGAGCTCATCTGTGGTTTTGGGGTGAGAGTCCATCAGTACTCTGATGATACTCAGCTGTACATCTCCATCCCAGATCACCCCAACGATGCCCTTGATGTGATGTCTCACTGCCTGGAGTCCGTGCGGGTCTGGATGGGGAGAAATAGGCTCAGACTCAACCCTTCCAAGACCAAGTGGCTGTGACTTCCGGCATCCTGATATAGTCAGCTGGTGCTATCACTGACTATTGGGGATGAATCTCTGCCCCCCACAGAAAGGGCTTGCAATCTGGGTGTCCTCCTGGATGCACAGCTGTCTTTTGAAGAGCATATGATGGCCGTGGCCAAGGGGGCTTTTTATCAGGTTCGCCTGATTCGCCAGTTGCAGCCCTTTCTGGACCGGGACGCCTTGTGCATGGTCACTCACGCCCTTGTCACCTCCTGGCTGGACTATTGTAATGCTCTCTACATGGGGCTCCCCTTGAACAGCACTCGGAGGCTACAACTGGTCCAGAATGCAGCCACGTGGGTGGTTATGGGCGCAATCCGTCGTGCCCACGTGACACCCCTCCTGTGCGAGCTGCACTGGCTCCCAGTGGTCTTCCGGGTGTGATTCAAGGTGTTGTTCACTACCTTTAAAGCACTCCATGGCATAGGACCCGGGTATCTTCGAGACTGACTTCTGCCACCAATAGCCTCCCACCGGCCAGTTCGCTCCCACAGAGAGGGTCTCCTCAGGGTGCCATCGGCCAAGTTATGTTGGCTGGTGACACCCAGGGGGAGGGCCTTCTCTGTGGGAGCCCCAGCCCTGTGGAATGAACTGCCCCCGGAAATGCGTAAGATCTTCGACCTCCGGGTATTTCGCTGTGCCCTCAAGACCCTGCTGTTCCGCCAGACCGGGCTATCAATGTAATGATTTTAAATTGGATGTTTTAAATTGTTGGGGTTTTTAATATTGAACCGAAATTATTTAATAATTTTAAATTATTTTAATTGTTGTTTGTCTTTGTGCTTTTAATAGGCTGTACACCACCCTGAGTCCGTCGGGAGAAGGGCAGTATAGAAATAAAATAATAATAATAATAATAATAATAATAATAATAATAATAATAATAAATTTTACTTTTAAAAGCATTTTTTCGGCCAAAGAGGTTGTAGAAAAAATGCTTTTAAAAATTAAAAAAAAGCCTCTGATGATTACACGGCTCAGCTGGGCATGGGGGGGGGGCAGGGATTTTTACTACTAATTCTCCAAATCACCCACCTCCATCGCTACCGGATCGGGCGGTCCGGTCCGAACTGGGAGCATTTCACCCCTGGGTTTATCCTTCTGGAGACTAATATATAGCCTTCCAAGTCTGGGAATGTCTCATATGTAAGGAAGCAGCTTGCTCTACCAGTTTTGTCCACCCAGGAGATGAGAGGCATGGAGATGAAAAGTATAATTAGCTTGGATGATACCAGTAGACTGTGTGGCTTTTTGCAAACTAATGCAACATAGAATCACGGCACGTAATTAACTTATAGAATGTGTTGCTTCAGGACATGCTGATATTAGCAAAATTGTATGGCTGTAATAGGGAATCAGCTACATTTATGAAACGTACTGCAAATCTACCAAAGACTATCTCAGGGTTGTCATCAGGCCGAGGACTGTAATAAAATACATGTTTTGTTTCTCATTTCTAGGCTAGTTTATTTGGCCAACTATATGAATGATTAAATTTTTGTGTAGCATATACAGTATAATATTTGCAAGCCAATGCAAGTTGATGTAAATTCATAGTCATCCTTCAATAACAGAGCCATTATGTCTATCCATTAGTGGTTCTACCAAATAGCAAAGATTTAAAAAAATAGTGCAACCAGCAGTGCACTTTGTGATCCCTTTCATTCTTTCTTTCTCACAAACACAATCTTAAAAGCTGCTTTTTTCCTTATATGCAAGTTGTGGCAGATGTCTCCCCCTCTCCCTGGGCTTACTGCAGTAACATCATCATCAAGTTATTATAGAATATTAATCTGAATATAGTTCATTGCAGGTCAACCATTTGACGTTCTCTTCAGCATGCACCTATGCAAAATGGGCCAAGCTGTGCTACATAGATCAGTGGTACCTGACTGTATTCAGGGAGCTTTATATGCATTCTACATAGCAATTTTGAAGGCCTTTCAATACTGCGGGTTAGACAGATTATGGGTTTACCAACTATAAATCTCTGGTCTTGGATTTCTTCCAAATGAAGTCATCCTCAAGCAATCTCAAATTAAATAAGCATTTATCTGAATGAGTGCAGCAATGGGAAGTTGTGTGGAGAATGGCCTCCTTTTGATTCTGCCAACATAGAGTATACACAAACACACACACACACACAGAGAGAGCGCACCCTACACAGATTTCAGCTGTGTTTATAAGGTCAGAATAGGTGCTACACATTGCTTCTCTGGACACGAGCAAGTCTAATCAGAGTGAGTGCATGTAAGTTGTCTCTATCAGCTGCAGCTTGTTGTTACATCTTTGGGTGTGTGTGTGTGTGTGTGTGTGTGTGTGCATCAGGGGTGGGTTCTAAATTTTTTTACTACCGGTTCTGTGGGCGTGACTTATTTTGGGGGCGTGGCTTGATGGTCATGTGGACAATTCTTTAGGATTTAGCAGAGGTACTGGTCTACCAGGCTTTTAACTGCTTGCAGAGCTGTACTGGTCTACCCATTTGCTTTTGGAGCATCCTGGTCTACCCATTTGTTTTTTGAACGTCCTGGTCTACCACCACACTGCCTTTTAACACTGATCAGCTGTAGGGCAGCCCTTTGAAGCCCCGCAGCAAGAGTTTAAACAGTTTTTTTTTTCCTTCCAACGGATCAGCTGGGACTCGGGAGGCAGTGAAAAATTGGGGGCAGGGCCAAATAAAAGGTAAGAATAACTCAGGGGGGTGGGTGGGAGGGCCCAGCTCCTGAACAGAGAACCGGTTCGGTGACATCATATCGTCACCGCTACCGGCTTGTTGGAACCGGGACGAACTGAGAGGAACCCACCACTGGTGTGCATGTTAGTCTGGAAAGCACACCGCAAACTGCCTATGGAAAGCATGCAGGACCCAACTTCTGGAATTCTTTACAATTCCTTAATAAGAGCTCTGTCCTGGGTCATGTGACCAAAAGAGGGGAGAGAAAGGTTATTTAAGAATGGAACACCTGGCAGCATTTTGAGATACCGCCCAATTCACTTCCCACAGAGATAATCATTTTGCCAGCTTCTTCTACAACTCAGATTTGGTCTGATTCCATTCTGGTTTTGGATAATTATCCTGCTGATAGATAGGCAGATGGGTATAGAGTTGCAGCCCCTTTACACAATTTCTTTCCAACATTTCTGCTGAATTGGATAGAATTAAAATACATATTCCAGAAGAAAGCAGTTGCAAACTATGTAGATCAGAAATTGAGCTTGGCTTGAGTGGGACTTTATCATAAATCTTATGAATGTTTGGGATAAGATAAATGTGATTCAGATTATTTTAACCCCAAAGTTGACTTGTGCATTTTCAAAGGTCTTTCATTACATTAATTTGAATTCATTTGAGTAAATGTATTTGGCAAGGACAAATACATTTTCTGAAAATGTTATTAAGCAAGTACATATTGGCAAAGGTAGGTTTAACTCTGTGCCTTTGGGGGGATTACTCTAGATTTGGTGTCTGGACCAAGAAACTTCGGAATTCATGTCTTCTTTAAATTTCATTTGAGCATTATTATAGAAAATCTTTCTTAAGTAGCGGAATGCCCATTTGTGCAGGTATCTATTCAGAGGTGGGTTTCAGCAGGTTTTGACCAGTTCTGGAGAACTGGTAGCGGAAATTTTGAGTTGTTCAGAGTAAAAATTCTGACTGGCCCCACCCCCATCTATTCTCTGCCTCCCAAGTCCCAGCTGATCGGGAGGAAATGGGGATTTTGCAGTATCCTTCCCCTGCCATGCCCACCAAGCCACACCCACAGAACTGGTAGTAAAAAAATTTGAAACTCACCACTGGATCTATTTCAATAGCTGCATTTCATACTGGAAAATACAACTGGAAAACATCAGGTCATGGATATAATTCCAACTTGTTATTCAAGAAAAGCCTATAGTTTAAAAACAGTAGGTAAAACTGTTATTTGAGGTAAACTGGGTTTGTTATACTAGATGGATGGATGAACTCAGTCTGGAAGAACCTTTTGCAGATCTTTTTGGTTTTTTTTTAAAAAAAAACAAGTTTGTTTTAGCTGCAACTTGGCAGTTTAATCAATGCAAGCACTTTTTAAATATATCTATTTGATCCAGATGCTGTTGCTGCTTTCATAGTGCTTGGAAGTCTTGGAGGAATTAACTGTGGCTTCTACAATGGTTGAAAGAAGCTGTGAAATGCAGTAGACATTGTTCATTCAGTCTCTGGAATAATAAGCTTCAACATTCTGGCTTCATAAACCTTTGGAAGCTCACTTCAGATATTGTGAAATTATAGTAAATTTATGACTTTAAAGAAAATTGACAGCTGGTTTGGTGTAGGGTTTAAAGGCATTCATGCTAGAGACTGTGAGTTCTAGTCCCATTTTAGGCGTGAAGACAATGGAGTGACTCTGAGCCAGGCAGAGCTCTAGCTTTAAGAAGAAGCCTAAAACAAACCATTTTTCAAAAATGGTGCCAGGAAAATTGTATCAACTTGCACAGGCAATTAACTGGAGTTAAGATGGAACAAAGACAACAACAAAAAAGATTAATGTAACAAAAATCTTAATAACAATGGTTGGCTATAATTACAGCATATTGACACTCAAGCACAAAAGGTCAGAACATTAACTCATAAAGATTGGTCTTGTCCTATTGTCATATTTGGGCTGAAATCAATAGGGCTGTTAACATGACTCTGGATCAACTTTTTTGATTTAAAGAAATGCACATTGTTTTTAGCTGTATTTCCACATTTGACTTTCTGGTTTGTTAAAAATCCAAGGATTTTGCAGGCATGGAAGCTAATTAAAAGAATTATTGTGCCAAATGAGAATTCAAGATCTGATTTGAATTATTTTGTTTGTCAATTAGCTTTTTTTTACAACAAAAGATGAAAAAGAGGATTTTTGAAAGGTATGGTTTTTTTTTAAAAAAAGAGAGCTGTTGTAGTTATAACATAATTTCTACATTTCCCCCCTTTATTTTATTTATTATTGTAGGAAGTTAGCACCCACCCCTTTCCTAGAAGAATGAAATATTTTGGGAAATATTAAAAAGGCAGAATATTATGTTTCCCTGGATGAGAAATGGAGAAGCAAGTTTTAAACTTGCTTTAAACAAAGCTTTAAACAAAGCAACACCCCACTTCTGCCTCCCCTCCCTTTGTTAATGGGCCAGAGGTAGAAACTCAATCATTGACAATAGAACCCATCTGCAACACAATAGCAACAGAAACTAACACAATGGGACCCATCTAGGACAGAAACTCACCACATGGCACCTGGGAAGATTACATCAGCTAGCAAGGCTAGTTAAGACCCCCACCCCCTGGGAGTCTGACAACCAATCAGGATACTCTTTCGGGGTATCAGGGCCCCAGGAAGTTCAAAGCCAGAGAAAGCATAAAACTGTACAGGGACTGTATCTCGTCCCTTTTCTGTTCAGGAACTCAAACCATGTGATCCTGTCCACCATTAAACCATCTTTCCAAGCAGTCTCCATGTTTCCAGTGTCTTTTTCCCCACTTGGAGCAGAACCCAGAAGGATATTTCTTCCAACATTATGATAACACCCATCACATTATATTCATATGAACTCACCATGCATTTTGTATATCATTCCTTTGCATAAACAAATGTTATGCAAAGTGCAGAAAAAAAGTAAGGAAAAGGTAGGTGAGCTCTAGCTTTATTCATGGCTTTATTCATGGCTTTAGTCAACTGGAACTTTTACATAGCATTATTACAGCCTTATTAATTATATCACCATGATTAATTTTGAGATTATATTGTTAATATATTGTATGTTTCTTTACCCACTTTAATATTAATTTAATGTACTCTTTAAGAAAAATAGGTAAGTACTTTTAAACTTTGTTGTTGGAGAAGATTCTTGAGAATATCATAGTTAGTCAAAAAAACCCAACCCAACCCATCATACATATGGACCGTAGAACAAATCAATCCAGAGTTCTTATTCAAGGCACAAAAGCCCAAACTTCTATTATCATATTCTGGATACATTATGCAAAGACCTAGCTCTCTTGACAAGTCTGTAATACTGAAAGGGGGAAGGAGGAAAGAGAAAAAGAGGACAACTAGCAGTAAAGTGGATGAAATTGATGACAGTGGTGACGAATGCAATGCTTGAAGACCTGAAGGTCAAGCTGAGGACAGAACATCCTAAAGAAGATTTGTTTATATGGCTACTTAAAATTTACACTGACTTGATCAGCAGGTTCTGACCAGTTCTGGAGAACCGGTAGTGGAAATTTTGAGTAGTTCGGAGAACCAGTAGTAAAAATTCTGTCTGACCCTACCCCATCTATTTTCTGCCTCCCAAATCCCAGCTGATTGGGAGGAAATGGGGATTTTGCAGTATCCTTCCCCTGGAGTGGGGAGAGAATGGAGATTTTACAGTATCCTTCCCCTGCCATGCGCACCAAGCCACGCCCACCAAGCCATGCCATGCCCACCAAGCCACACCCACAGAACCAGGAGTAAAAAAATTTGAAATCCACCACTGGACTTGATGGCATCTAATCATTCATGAATCTATTCCATAGCACATTTGACAAACTAGTGGGGCAAACTTCCAGATAAGAACATTGCAGTCTCAATTATTATTTCCCCCTTAACCATTCCTAATATTTAAGGAGACACTGCTAGAACGCGCTAGGTGTATTTTCATCTTTTAATCAATGTCTCTTTTCCAAGGATCATCTGAACTCCGCTGAGGCCACCTCTTTTCTATCTTGGTAAAAACCAAGACCTCCTACGATATTAATCACCTAATGCATAAATTATGTACTTCTATCCAATTTGGTAAAATCATGTCTATTTAGCTTTTCTCACTCACCTAAGGATGGAGGGAGTTCATTTCTTTCTGTAAACGTGAACACAGGGCCACCTTAGGCAAATGGTAGTAGGTGCCAGTTTCTCCTAAACGGTTGATCCTTAAATGCTGACTGGTGCCTCCTTCCATGTAACCAAATTACCGCATGCTTCAAGTCAATCTAATTGGCACTTAATAAAAGTGGCAGAAGCAGTTATTGTTGCCCAATTGGGCATTGTACTAGCTAGAAGCTAAACTGCACTAAATTAAAATACTTAATGTGGGTATAATATCCAGCAGTTTGTGAGTTTTCTCCCTTTTTAAAAATTTCCCCATTCCCATTGCCTCTTCCTTTTGCTTCTTCCGTTCTTTCAAAGTGCCAGCTGCTTATAATATAGTGAGTGAGAAAGTTTAGAGAGTCTGAATTATTGATTAAAAGAAAAAGACAATTTGCATGATAGCTACTTGAGAAATTCTAAAAACCACTGACTCTCCAAAGCATCAATTGACTGGAATGTTTGGGAGATAAAAAAACACAAATCTGTTGTGCCAAAACACTGAGGGATGGCCAACATTTAAGACTGAGACAGGAGCACTCTTCATAATGACTAGAAGCTAAAATTCTTGTGTGTGAAGTTAAGGTTTGGATATTTCTTTTCCTTTTCTTTCCTTTTTTAACCCAATGATGTGTCTAGTTTAGGGCTTGCATTAGTTTTCATTTAGTTTCCTAGGCAAAGTGATGGGCTGCCAGCAGTCATGTTCAAAGAGAATTTTGAGGTTCACCATAAGGCAGTGATGGCTAATCTTTTCCGGACCCAGTGCCCAAAGCACAAGCGCGCGCACATGCAAATGCACACGCATATGCCTGAACCCCCAAAATGCAATGCACTCGCAGCCCCCGCACATGTGCCCACTTCCTGCACATGCGTGCATGGCCCTCCGCACACCCCCTGTCCTGTGCATGCATGCACACCCTCTGCACATTCACCGCCCCTGTGCCAGGATTCTACTTACCTTTACTACCGGTTTGCAATGGGGTTGCGCACGCATGCACGCGCTCGCTTTGCTCACACACGTGCACACTCTTCTGCGCAAGCAGAAAATGACGTCATTTTCATGACGTCAGGGTGAGTGGGCCGGGACTCCTGCTGGTTTTACTACCGGTTCTATAGAACCGGTGCGAACCGGGGGCAACCCACCACTGCCCTGCGCATGCGCTCACAGCCCCCAGCATGTGCCCTGCCCCCGCACATGCGTGCATGGCCCCCAACATGCGCCCCATCCACACACATGCACACATGCCCCTGCACATGCCACGACCTGCACATGCGCGGCAGAGACCCAACAACCAGTTGGCTGGTGGGAGGCACATGGACATGCACAGCAGAGTTGAACTGGGGCGACGGCTCGTGTGCCTATAAAGAGGGCGCTAGGTTCGCCATCACGGCCATAAGGGAACATGTTGATCACAGTTTCCCTATCTCTATCCCAGAATGAGATCGGAATAGCATGTGGTGAATGAGTAATGGCCAGATCAGGTGAACCGAGATGATGGGACCAGGCAGTAGCTAATGGTATCATCTTGGCCAACAATAAAGTTTATGTCAAAAATACTTGCATGTCTGAATGGACTACATTTAATCCTGTTGGTATACCATCAGTAACTGGGTCAATAATTAGCATGCATTTCTCCATTGACTATCAACATAATTTTATGTGTCATTTCAGTCCATTCTGTTCATTTCTAAAATGGTAACTGCTTGGAGGACCTCCAAGTTGTTGGAGTTGTATGTCAACAGTATGCTACAGTATCATCAGACTAAACCGAAGAATGACATAGAACAGAGTTCAGTTCTTATTTGCTTATACACAATAGACAGAATCTTGCCAGACTAAACTCTTACTATTCCCACCCTAACAGATGAGCCCTAGGAGAGTCTAGAGAATGGCTATTCCAACTCCCTTCCTCTGTTTCTTCTCCAGCCTGTGCTGCCTCTTCTCTCCCCCTCCCTTTTCTGGAATTTGCACCTTTCCTGGAAAACTGGCCCTCGCTGTAGCCCATCAAACTAGCTCACTCTCCCTAGGCACCATCTTTCACAAGTATTAGCATCCAGCTCCATTTGTCATTACCATCAACTCCAAAGAAAAGTTAAGTTCTTTAACTTAAAAAAAGAAAAGAAAAGAAAAGTTAAGTTCTTTGATCATTACCTAAGTTCAATAATGGACTGGATGATGACTGGTCCATTTATGAGGCAATCATAAATCCTCAATTAAGATCAGCCTCGACTTAACTCAAGGAATTTATTATATTGTAAGGGCTACATCATTACTCCTTATAGCATGCGTAGGGTCAACTTTTATAAATGCCATAGATGAAGGAAAACAACTCAAGTATAATTAGACAAATTAGAAGTGCTGTCAGAAAATACAATGTAGAATTGGAGGATAGATGCTCAGTCCAGTTTGGATCGGGATGCGCGCCCTCTGAAAAGGCAGATTGGCAAGCTAGGAATGCCACTGGATTTGCAGATGGCAGCTGTGATGAGGAGTGCTTTTGTACAATTAAGATTACTGCATCAGTTGCAGCTATTCTTGAGATTTTGGGATTTGGTAAAAGTACCTACACCTTATTTACTTCTGATTTTCATAACTGCAATACACGGTGCTGTTTCATTTACAGGCATTTCATTACCAGCTACAGTAGGTGACATCTTCAGTGTTTTGTGCTTGAAGAAGTGAAGTTTGTTGATTATGGAATATACACTTGCCTGTCCTAGAACCAGTGTCTAGAAATCGCAATTCATGTTAAATGTGTCATCTAATTTGTTAACCAGAGCAAAGTACAGGGACTTATGTGATGCCTGTACCGAACGATCTGCATGGATAATTTCAGTTTAGTTTGCAGCCAGCAGGCTCTCTGATTGCAGCTAGCACACAAAAGCTCTCAGATCAGCCAGCAAAAATTAAAAACAAACTATCAAGAACAATTAATTGCTCTCCTCTCAAAAGACAGGAGAGAGAGAGGGGGGGGGGGAGAGGGAGAGAGAGAGAGAGAGATGGACAGTCAAGAATGTACATTCTCTCTCTCTCTCTCAACTTTCCAATATTGAAAACAATACTGTGCATAATTAGCATAAACAATCCCAAACTTTGCCTGTGGTCACTCCATCCCTTTGTGCATACAGTATAATAGTGATATAACTTGATGCTCACTTTTTTAATGTCTTAAACACTGACTGAGGGACTACAGATCACACTTGAGCCTGCCTAGCTTTTGAGATCTGTAAAAAAAAAAAGGCCCTTTTGCAGATATTCCCACTGTCAGAGGTCCATCTACTTATTTGACATTTGTAAGAGGGCTTTTTCTTGTATTGGCCTCAGGCTATGAAATGAATCCCCTTAGGAATTTCCTTGGCCAATCTCTTAGCGTGGTTTTTTTTAAAAAAAAATCTATAAAGACACAGTTTTTTCCTCAGCCCTTGCTCATTTTTAATATAAATTTTAATATTTTAAAATCTCTTGAGTTCTCTCTGTTGCTGTTTTTTTAAATTACTTAGGCATTTAAAGTACCGTAGTCTGTAGCAGAAAGGCATGGTATCAATAAAATAAATAAAAATAATAATAAAACAGATATGTTCCTACTGATCTAGTCTGTCTTTTTCACAAAAAGAGCTTTGAGTGTGGGGAATTGAATGAATACCTAACTATTCTTCAGAAGCTACAAAGGCAGACAGGATTTTTTCCAGGCTTAGCAGAAGAGACGACTCAAAGAATTAGATGGCTTTCTAAGGTATCTGCAGGAGGCTTGTACATTTTAGCCTTGAAAAAGCCTTAAAAAGAAGAGAGATCACATCTACTTATTCTATAGCTCTGCGGAGTCTTTTGATCTTTGCTTCTGCAGTCCAATATTTCCAGTATCGGAAGCCAAGTGAGATTCTCCTTCCCCTTTGCCTGCTGTTAACATTCAGACTGCACTCTTCTGCCGCTAGAAGGTTTATTTCCATGCAATAATTAACTTACCAACAGTGTAAAGGGAATCACGTGGTTCCTTCTCTTCTAAGTATTCATAAAGCAAATCCTCCAGGGAAGCCGGGAAAAGTTATTCCAATTGGGCTTGCTTTTAAGAGCTGGAATGACAATTGCAGCTGCCTGGCACCAGTCCCATATTCTCTGCGCTTCCTGTCTGCCAGAATAGAAGATTGGCTTTCTGCTGGGGAAGGAATGGTCATAAAAAGAAAACTCCAAACATCTGAAATCTGTTTACCAATTACAGTGAAAGATGTATTAAATGTGCTGGAATTCTTTAGGCCATTTGAAACTGAAAACTGCCGGGCTTCAGGAAGCAAGAAGGCCAGCAAAAAAAGCTGCTGGAAAGAGCATTAAGCTGGATTGGGATAGTTTTGAGGCCAATATCAGGCCGCTCCTGGTTTCTGGCACTGATTTTCTGCAAGTCTGGGTAGAGACAGATGACAGTTAAACCCAGCCATGACCATTCATCATATGGAATGCATATTCCAGCTGGCTAAGCTGTGAAATCGTTGCCTGGTTTGGTGCTGTAATGATTGAAACAGTGTGAGGGAAGACTACCCCTCTGCAGATGTCAATACATTCATAGAGATCCTGTCCCTTGAGATCTCAAGCAAATCAGGAGAAAAACCTATTTTTCCAGTCCTTTTGTTTGGCCCTAAATAAATGAAGAGTTGGGATCCTACGACTTTGCAATCACACCGCAAGAGGACTCCCTGTTGAATGACAACTACATAAGGAGACTATCCAAATGTTTCTGTTTGATCAAACTACTCCTAAGCCCAACATATTCCATTTCCAACATTCTCTGCTCAACCATGACACAAAAGTGCCTTCTGTAACTTACTTTTTTCGTCCTGTGTTCCCACAGTGCTCTCTTTCTCTAGTCCCCAGTCTGTGAATGAATGAATGAATGAATGAATGAATGAATGAATGAATGAGGCTTAACTGTCCTTGGTCCTAGTGATATTGATGTGGCATTTTCCTCCTTAATCCAACACTCTGGAGGGAAGTCAAGAGACTGCTATCCCTGAAACAGAGTCAACAGGAATGAGATAGGAATTTGCATAGGGGAGAGCAAATGTCCTGCTTACACGCTTTGACTTTTTGACTAGTCCTGTAAATCCCAATGTGTTTATATAGAAGCATCTTTATAGACCAGACAAGAAACAATTTTGTAAAAAAAAAAACAATGTCTCCATTTTGCAGACAATTTCACACCTTATCTTAACAAAGTCGTTTAACTGCCTAAAACAAGGGTGTCCAAATTTGGCAACTTTAAGACTTGCCTGCTAGGGAACTCTAGCAACTGGAGTCCACAAGTCTTAAAGCTGCCAACATTGGACACCCCTGGTCTAAAGAATGGGACTGAGTAGTATTTTCCATATTTTCAAGTCATGAATGAGGTTGTTCATTGCAACCCAAAGGACAAAATAAGGGTGAAGAGCCAATGTTAACAAAGACAAATGCCTTGGCTCTCAACTTGGAAATGTTCCTATTTAGTCAAAATCTTCATTTCCTGTGTCTGCTAATTCTACTTCCTATACATGATTAAAATATAGTAGGTTTCTTGGCAGTTTCCAGGCAGGCATATCATAGGAAGAGGAGGAGGAGGTGATATATTTGTGGAACTACTAACTCTCTCAGACCTTTCATTTCCTGGATACAATCTGCCCTTCAGGACAAAATGCAAATACTCACTCGTGCTGGCAGGCATTTATTTTTCCTTTTCTTGTCACAACCAAGTTAAAACAAAACCTAGCCCTTACAAATAATTTCAATGGAGCACCACCAATTTTAAATGTGATATTTATATTTAATTCAAACGATAAAACCTGTGTTCACAAATACACTGGCCATGTCATCTGCTTATCTGCACTCCCAAGACTCATAAATAAGAGCTCTATATTTAATGCTCTCACTATCACCGCGATTCTAGTTTTTCCATTACTTTGTCAATTAAATAAGCCTGTCATTCTAGTCAAGTAATTGCCTCACTTCACAAAGCAGAAAATGCATTGATGCTGCATGCATTTAAAATAATCGGCTAAATTTAGATTTTACTACCTAGCAATCTTGTCGGTTTGTTATTCAATAAGGTGCTATGCAATGGTGAAATCCAAATTTTTTTACTACTGGTTCTGTGGGCATGGCTTGGTAGGCGTGGTGTGGCTTGGTAAGTGTGGCTTGGTGGACGTGACGTGGGAAGGATACTGAAAAATCTCCATTCCCACCCCTCTTCAGGGAAAGGATACTGCAAAATCCCCATTCCCTCCCCACTCCTGGGGGAAGGATATTGCAAAATCTCCATTCCCACCCCACTCTGGGGCCAGCCAGACGTGGCATTTGCCGGTTCTCCAAACTACTCAAAATTTCCACTACCAGTTTTCTGAACTGCTCAAAATTTCTGCTACCGGTTCTCCAGAACCTGTCAGAACCTGCTGGATTTCACCCATGGTGCTATGTGCAGATTTTTATCCAAAAAAATAAGAAATAGCCTTGGTCCTCATCGAGTTGATGACAGTCTAGAACAAGGGTTTCTTGAGTTGAAGTCCACAAGTCTTAAAGTAAGTTTGGAGACCCCTGGTCTAGAACAAACAAGGCACTTTTTGACAACTGAGAGAGATTTTTTTAAAGCCAGGCGTTCTACTTTATGGAAGGAAATCATTTAGGTGAAGGGCAACCAGAAAACCATTTTTGAGCACATGCCCAAATTAAAAATAAAGATGTTTAGAAGATCTGAATTTGATTTTTGAGGTGCATTCCAAAAAGCAATAGGTGGGGTCAGGATGAAAGTTAAATTTGATCTCCTCTCATGTGCGTATTATAAAGTACAGTTAATATAATTGCTCTGTGCTCCTAAATTTTCACTTTCTTTCATATTAATAATAGTGGTAATCAATAGTTACAGTTTTATGAGAATCTTTGGAAGATGTAACACCTGAGATTACATCAAGTGGCCCTTAAAATGGTCCATTCCCAGCCATCCAGGGGTGGCATTTGGGGGTTCACTGAACCCCAGTGATTCTTGGCTAGAGGATCACCCAAACCCTGCCAAACCCCAAGGAGCCCACCCCTAGCCCTATCCAACAAAGTGAAATTTAATGTGGGGAAGTAAGGTTTTTCCACTTAGGCAGGAAAAACCAAAGGTACAAATACAGATTAGACGAAACCTGGCTCAAAAACAGTATGAGAGGGACCTTGTAGTCCTATTGGATGATCAGTTAAATATGAGCCAGCAGTGTGCGGCGGCAGCTAAAAAAGCTAATACAATCCTTGGTTCTATAAACAGAGCCATATAATCCAGTGGTGGGTTCTAACTGGCTTTACTACCGGTTCTCTTTGTGCGCATGCTTCGCGCGCAATCGCCTCTTCAGGAAGATCACACATGCAAGAAGAGACTGTTCAGGAACCCTTTAAGCTTTATTGAAGAAGCCAGAAAACTGTAAAATATCCTCCCTTAAATAATTTACAGCAACTCGAGAAGGGTAAGTGACCTCTCGTTGTACTTACAATTCCCAGGAATGCCGACATTTCCACTGTCAGCCATAACATCTGGGAAGCTGTAGTTGGATGGAGAGGACAGGGAAAGAGACACCAATTGCCTATTCAGGTGTACAGCAAATCTTACATTCAGTTATGTGTAACAGTTCAAATTTATCTTGAATGAAAAATATCATTTGCTTTCAGCCAGATGGCTGAATTTATTATTTTTTTACCCATGACTAAATAACAAAGCATTGGAACGTACTTTGGATGTAAGCTATTAAATGCTTGGTGATTTCTTGTGAAGTCCATCGGAGGCACAGTTTTTCCTTCTTTGTCTCCCTCTTCATTTTAAGCATATTTCCCGAGAGGGTCTGCCTACCAGCACACGAGTAAACACTGTTTTCAAATGTCAGATGCGCCTTTCTCTTCCGGTATTTAACAATTTATGTATCAGTCAGTTGGATTTAATGTTTTTAGCCTGTTTGGCATTTAGAAACCCAAGATGCAGCTACAGGGATCAGGGACTGCCTGGCAGTCATTCAGAGAAGCACTGTCGTTTCACCAACACTCTCCAGGAAAAGTCAACATAGCAAAATACAGTTTTAAAGAGCCACAGAAACTGAAATTGCCAAGCGAGGAAAGATGAACCTTCCAAAGCTCAAAAGGAAATACTGCAACACTGGAGACCTTACTGATTGAACTCAGGCAGCTAATGTGTGACACAGACATTCCCAATCTGGTGCTTTCTGAATTTACTATCAGTCTTGGGTGGGAGGGCCAATCAGCACATTAGTAGGAAATAACGAAAGCTTTGTGGTCCCATGACTAAAGAAAGGGAAACATTGACACAACAGTAATCCATGGTTATGAATCTAGCTAAGGTTTTACCCATGGCTGACTCTTAGGATAATTGGTTGGGAATTAAGAGTGGGTTTAAGCATGTTTGAATACACAAAAGCTAAAATACTCTATGCAGGAGGATATGAATGCATCTCAAAGACAGAAAGCTGTGGATATATTCAGAGTTGTGTCTGAACATTTTAACAGAGGTTAAAATGCAGCAGTGGTGGGATTCAAAATTTTTTACTATCAGTTCTGCGGGTGTGGCTTGCTGGGCATGACTTGGTGGGCGTGGCAGGGGAAGGATGCTGTAAAATCTCCATTCCCTCTCCACTCCAGGGGAAGGTTACTACAAAATCCCCATTTCTTCCCAATCAGCTGGGACTCGGGAGCAGAGAATAGATGGGGGCGGGGCCAGTCAGAGGTGGTATTTACCAGTTCTGTGAACTACTTAAAATTTCCGCTACCGGTTCTCCAGAATTGGTGTGAACTTGCTGAATACCACCTCTGGATTGCAGTATTGCAGGCTAATTCTGCCAACTGCCAGGAGTTCAATCCTGACGGCTCAAGGTTAACTCAACCTTCCAACCAGTGGGGAAATCCAAAATTTTTTACTACCGGTTTTGTGAGCGTGGCTTGGTGGGCATGATGTGCTGTGGCTTGGTGGGCGTGGCAGAGGAAGGATACTGAAAAATCTCCATTCCCACCCCACTCTGGGGCCAGCCAGAGGTGGTATTTGCCGATTCTCTGAACTACTCAAAATTTCGGCTACCGCTTCTCTAAACTGCTCAAAATTTCCACTACCAGTTCTCCAGAACCTGTCAGAACCTGCTGGATTTCACCCCTGCTTCCAACCTTCCAAGATCAGTAAAATGAGAACCCAGATTGCTGGGGGCAATATGCTGATTCAGTAAACTACTTAGAGAAGGCTGTAAAGCACTATGAAGCAGTATATAAGTCTGAGTGCTACTGCTATATTCAGCTGAATTCTAATAAAAAAACAAAACCGGTTCAAGTAGGTACTTCCCTATAAGATCCAACATAGCCACCTCTGGGGTACCTTCTGTATTTTTTTAAAAAATCTTCTGATATAATTGCTAATGTGCTGTTTGCATAGCATTTAATCTGATCCTGTAAGAAGGTGTCAAAAGTTTGCAAAAAGACAGTAATACGTTATTCCTCTGAACTTGCACGTTCAAAGGAGGTTAGAAGCTGAGGATTTCCTGTCATTTTTCAATCTTGTTAGAAAATAATTGTCAAAGAGATAAAAATGGTCTTCTCTAACTTGGATCCTGTAGAGAATAAGATAACCATGACAGAGATATGCTGCATATTTCTCTCCAGGTCATCTCCTTACTCTCTGTGGTGCCATCCCAATGTGTTTTCCAACCATCTCCACTGATTACACTGGCTAGGAAGAGATAAGTCTTCCAATCCAAACACATCTAAAGTCTCTTGAAAGTAAAACTGTGAAGAAAGTATTTAGAAACATTTAATTCCTGATGTTTATGTCAGTAGACATGTCCTAGCTACATGGGTCCAGAAATGCAGGCTTGGAATTGGTCTGGCTCTACAAAGTGAAATAAAGCATTGGATATGAAGATTTTGTACGCTCAAATCACAGGAAACAGTAACGTTGAATTTGGGATTGAAAGCCTTAAGTGTAAGAAAATGGAAAAGGTTGAAAGTTAATATTTGGTCTGGACTTTCAGCAAGGAGACCTAACCTTCATCATGGCGGATTTTCCCAACATCATGGCGGATGTTGCAAATACCAGAAATTCCACAAGTGAAAGCATCTTTCTAGATTAATGTAGCTCTTTCCATGTTTCCACACACATTTTGGTGTGAGAAGAGTGATATAGGCTGGTCACCAGTGATGGGTGATGGGTGATACCCTGCAGCCTGATACCCTGCGGGGAAACTGGTAACACTGATAGCAATGAGCAAAACCCCCGGTTTGGACTGGTGTAGGAAGTAACATCCTTCTGGGTTCTGCTCCAAGTGGGGAAACAGACACTGGAAACATGGAGACTGCTTGGAAAGATGGTTTAATGGTGGACAGGATCACATGGCTTGAGTTCCTGAACAGAAAAGGGCAGATACAGCGAGTCTCTGGGTTTTTATGCTCTCTCTGGCTTTGAACCTCCTGGGGCCCATAAAGAGTATCCTGATTGGTTGTCAGACTCTCAGGGGGTGGGGTCTTAGCTAGAAGCTTCTGCGCACGAGCAGAAGCAAGGCGCACGATCCCATTGCGAACCAGTAGTAAAGGTAAGTAGAACCCACCCCTGCTGGTCACCTTTCAAATTCCCTTTTGGCTTTCATTTATTTCACAGATGCAGTTTCAATTATCTGATTATTCAAATTTGTCAAATTTATTGCTCTCTCTCCCTACCTCTCTCCCCCCTCCTCTCTCTCTCTTTCCCCCACCCCACCCCAAAGCAACCAATGTCAAACAAGTTCCGAAAAACTTTTCAGGGGAGAAAAAAACTTCAGGGAATTGTCTCAGCTGTTGCCAGGTGTTGAAAACTGACTGACTCATAGCGAGAGAGAGAGAGAGAGAGAGAGAGAGAGAGAGAGAGAGAGAGAGAGCGCTATTTCAGATTTGGATGGTGCATACCTTTGCAACTTGTTCTCATTTCAAGCAGCCTTTCCCAAGATCCTCCCTATTTGATATGTGGGACTGCAACTCCCTGAAAGGTGCAACTTTTGAGATTATCTGCTACAATGTCCTACCTGTCAATGACTACTTCAGCTTCAACCACAACAATACACGAGCACACAATAGATACAAACTTAAGGTAAACTGCTCCAAACTCGATTGCAGAAAATACGACTTCAGCAACAGAGTGGTCAGTGCCTGGAATGCACTACCTGATTGTGGTTTCATCCCCAAAACCCCCAAATTTTAACCTAAGACTGTCTATGTTGACCTCACCCCATTCCTAAGAGGTCTATAAGGGGCGTGCATAAGAGGACCAGTGTGCCTACCATCTCTGTCCTAATGTTTCGTCTACTTGTATCTATTTTATGTATTCAAGTCATTCTTATAATTATATAAATTACCTAACAAGTTCTTGACAAATAAATAAATAAATATATAAATATAAATAAATAAATATAAATATAAATATAAATATAAATATAAATATAAATATAAATATAAATATAAATATAAATATAAATATAAATATAAATATAAA
>WNWU01000005.1:21189974-21234867 GCA_012654045.1 Ptyas mucosa
ATAAATATAAATATAAAAATAAAAATAAAAATAAAAATAAAAATAAAAATAAAAATAAATAAATAAATAAATAAAATAAAAAGTTGTTTTGCTCATTGCTATCAGTGCTACCAGTTTCACCACAGGGTATCAGACTGAACTTACAAGTGCCATTCCTTGGGATTTCAAGTTTGACTGCCTTTGGGAAACAATTACATAAATCTATAGACCTGCAGGTTGCATATTGTGTTCCACACTGATGATGTTTGGTTAAAAGGGAGGATTGAATTGATTTGTGCCTCCCTTTGACTCGTTCGGTTTTAATCTAATGGAAAAAAAATAGCGTCCTGGGGCTTTGGAAATGGAGTATATAATCTAGGCCAGAATGTGAGTTCTAGGAACATTTTAACCATATAAGGAAGGATTTTAGCGATTTTCATGTAGATTGATTGCATTTAGGGTTTGTTTGTTTTTTGTTTGGCCGTTAGGATACCATTGAGAAAATGGGTGCTAACCAGCAGGAAATATGCTTGGCAAAAATTTGCACTGATTTTTTTTCCCCTTTAAAATGTTTTTTTTAAAAAATTCATTAGCAATATCAAAAAACTACCATTTTCCAATTTTGGGATTGTCTTGTAGGAAGTTAGCACCCACCCCTCTCCTAGAAGAATGAAATATTTTAGGAAATATTAAAAAGGCAGAATATTATATTTCCCTGGATGAGAAATGGAAAAACATGTTTTAAAGACAAAGCAACTCCCTGCAGCTGCCACCTTTGTCAATGGGCCATTAAGGCCTAAGCCAGTCTATTCTACATAACAAAGATCTACAGGCGGAGCCATAATAGGAATCCCAAAGCCCTTTCGTTACATCATCCTATTAGATCCTGTTAGATCTCTCAGCGGCTTTTGATACCATCGACCATGGTATCATGTTGCGCCAGTTGGAGAGATTGGGGGTGGGGGGCACCGTTTTTGCGGTGGTTCTCCTCCTATCTCTCTGACCGGTCGCAATCTGTGTTGACAGGGGGGCAGCGGTCGACCCTGAGGTGTCTTGTTTGTGGGGTGCCACAAGGGTCGGTCCTCTCGCCCCTCCTGTTCAACATTTATGTGAAGCCATTGGGTGAGATCATCTGTGGTTTTGGGGTAGAGTTCCATCAGTACGCTGATGACATTCAGCTGTACATCTCCACCCCAGACCATCCCAATGAAGCCTTGGAAGTGATGTCTCCACTTGGAAGTGGAGGCCATGCGGGTCTGGATGGGGAGAAACAGGCTTCGACTCAACCCTTCCAAGACTGAGTGGCTGTGGCTGCCGGCGTCCCGGTATAGCCAGCTGGTGCCATCGCTGGTTATTGGGGGTGAATCACTGGCCCCCACGGAAAGGGCTCGCAACTTGGGCGTCCTCCTGGATGCACAGCTGTCTTTAGAAAAGCATATGACGGCCGTGACCAGGGGGGCTTTCTATCAGGTTTGCCTGATATGCCAGTTGCGCCCCTTTCTAGATCGGGACTCCTTATGTACGGTCACTCAAGCACTCGTCACTTCTTCTCTGGACTATTGTACCGCTCTCTACATGGGGCTCCCCTTGGGATGCACCCAGAGGCCCCAACTGGTGCAGAATGCGGCCGCGTGGGGATTATGGGAGCGACGGGGCGCTCCCATGTGACACCTCTCCTGCGCGAGCTGCATTGGCTTCCGGTGGACTTCTGGGTGCGCTTCAAGATGTTGGTGACCACCTTTAAAGCGCTCCATAGCTTAGGGCCGGGGTACTTTTGGGACCACCTTCTGCCACCAATTGCCTCCCACCGGCCAGTTCGCTCCCACAGAGAGGCCTCCTCAGGGTGCCGTCAGCCAGATAATGTCGGCTGGTGACCCCCAGGGGGAGAGCCTTCTCTGTGGTGGCACCTAACCTCTGGAACGATCTACTCCCAGATACAAGTGATCCCAGACCTCCGGACTTTTCATTGGCCCCTTAAAACTTATTTCTTTCAGTTAGCCGGGCTGGCCTGATTCTATGACGGTTTTAAAGTTTTATACTGATTTTTAAATTGAAATGTTTTAAATTATGGGCCAAATTTCATTTAATTATTTTTAAAACTATTTTAACTTTTGTGTACAAATGTTTTTAGTTGGCTGTTCGCCCTGAGTCTGAAAGGAGAAGGGAGGTATAAAAATCTAATAAATAATAATAATAAATAAATAATAATCACCCAGCAAGGCTCAAGCAAACTTGGACTCAGGACAGCCTACAAAGTTGCCCCTGCATGGCATGGGAGTCTGACAGCCAATCAGAGTGCATTTCTTTTTTTTTTTATTGAAAAAGTTTTAAAAGTTTTACATACATTTTCTCCCCCCTCCCCAACCACCCCCCCGACTTCCCAGAGCAAATACAAGATAAAATACAGCTCAAATTCTCTAAATTAAACTCCATTTCACACTTATCATAATCATAATCATTAAACAAGTAGATAAAAGGAAAGCAAGTCTTCTTTCTTCTTATTCCATCTAATTCAACAGAATTAATCTCCATTTATAATTACAGCAGTTAATAAAACAATTAAGTATTACCTAATCAAACCTATCATTGCTCAATATAACAAGATATTTTATAACTTCTTTCATTTAAAACAAAGAAAAAAAACCCAACAACAACAACAACAAAAAAAAGAAACCCTCATTCAAAAAAACCCCAAATTTAAAATAAAATACTATATAAAGTCTTCTGTCCTCCACTTTTAAACCATCAAGGTCCAGTTATAGTTAAAACACTTAATAAAAAAAATAATAATAAATTTTTAATTAAAAAAATATAACAATCAAACCTCTTATTAATTTATCAATACAGATAAAGCGTCATTTAATAACTATATCAAACATTTAAATTCTTCATACTAGATTAAACCAGTTGCTAATCTTCTTGTCTTCACATCTTCCAACAGCATATAAAATATCTTAATTTGCGTCTACCCACCTAAATAAAAAATTGCTTCTTTATAAACCCCGCCCCGAGTGACTTTATAATTATATTTGAAATAGTATCCATCAAATCCAGTCAAAAATTAGATTAGTAAATTCATCAGACGTATTAGGGAAACCACCAGATCACCTGCAATTGCTCTAGGTCCATAGTCCTTTTGCCTTATATTTATTACCATCAAACAGGAAACTCCAATTTACTATATTCAATAAAAGAGTGCATTTCTTGCACAGGAGCGGGAGGCCCCAGGGCGGGGCCCAAGAGAGGGTATAAAACCAAGGGACTCTCAGCATCTTGGCCCATTTTTTTCCTTCATCCAACATTTTATTTATTTATTTATTTATTTATTTATTTATTTATTTATTTATTTAATGCAATTTATATGCCACCCTATCTCCGAGGACTCACAACGGTAAAATGCATATTAAAAACAATATAAAGTTAAAATCCAATTTAAACAGTTTAAAAATTCAATTAACCCCCCCCCCCCCATCAGTCCAGGCTACAGAACAACCAGGTCTTCAACTTGCGGCGGAATGAGCAAAGGTCAGGGGCCATCCGGAGCTCCAAAGGAAGTTGGTTCCAGAGAGTGGGTGCACCCACAGAGAAAGATCTCCCCCTGGGGGTTGCCAGCCGACACTGTCTGGCCGACGGCACCCTAAGGAGGCCTTGTCTGTGGGAATGCATGGGGCGATTGGGGATTGTTGCTGGCTGCAGGGGGTCCGATAGATATTATTATTATTATTATTATTATTATTATTATTATTATTATTATTATTAATTAAATTTATATACTGCCCTTCTCCTACTGGACTCAGGGCGGTGCACAGCCAAGTAAAAAACATACCAATACAAAATTTAAAAGAAATTTAAAAGAATTATACACTTTGGCTGAAAATGTTTAAGATCTTCCAATTAAAACCCATTATACAATTAAAAGTCTAATATCTCACAAATATCAAAGATATCCCAGGCCTAGGCCATTTTGAAGCATGTGATCGCCTTTTCTGTTCAGGAACTCAAGCCATGTGATCCTGTCCATCAATAAATCTTCTTTCCAAGCAACTTCCATGAATCCAGTGTCTTTTTCCCCACTTGGAATTGAACCCAGAAGGATATTTCTTCCAACAGTCTCTATTTTCTTTTTTTATGTTTTCTTATTTTAAGATGGCAAAAACACATTGCTCTCCATGAACGAAGATAATTACATCCCTGAACTTCAGCATATATTAAACAATCTTCAAATGCGCAGATAGGCTGTTTTTCTGATCTAAGGAGGAGAAAAAGTTCAATTATAATCCTTCTGAAGACAACCTCCGAAGCATCCTCTCTAGAGACCACTCCAAATTAATCCATTCTAGCTGTTCTGATTATTCCAGTTCCCCAAGGTCTGGTTGCAGATAACATCTCCTTTGGTTGTTATGAAACCCTGGCATGTTATTATTATTATGAAATTATACTAGGAAAACCCATCAACAGCTGTGCATGGAGTATTTAAGAGATTTTAGAATTTCAAAATTCTGTGGGTTTCATTAAGACATAGCATGCAGCTGCATCATTCTTCGCAAACATAATTCTTTTGGGGACATGTGGACAGGTTAAGGGGTAGAAGTAAAGAGAGACTCAGGTAAAAAGGCAGATATGTACTTTATGAGGTCAGGATTTTGTAGAGTATTATTTGGTTATTTTAATCAATTCATTTTGTGTGGCTGGGCCATTGGAGACAATTTTTAAACATGCAAAAGTTCTCAACCTGACCCCACATTAACAAGAAATATAGAACATTGATTCAACAAGAAATTCAACAACTGGTTTTTAGGCAAATAAAGGCACTTACAGTATTTTAATACTGTAAGTTATTAAAATTATTATATACCAAAATTGTTCTGTCTCTCCAAGTAATAGCTGTTGGATTTGCATTCTCCAGCATTTCAGATGGAGCCAAATCCATGTTATAGTTTGTCTTGTTTCAGCAGGTTTTACTGTATTTAAACATCCTGGGTTACTCTATTGCTTATTGCTGATGTCTATTTTAAAATATTAGGCTGTTCTTTTCAGTACTGCATCTTCAGTAGGATTCAGAAACCTTTCTATTATAAGAGTCTGCTACATCAAATGATCTATAATCAAATTATTTGCTTCCAAAATTGTGACTCATATTGTTAACACATTGAAAGCCTTAGGAAGAAGAGAGGTTTAACAAATGCCAGGTGGTGATAAATGATATCTTTGATAAACGGAGATAACTGTGATTTAAATTTTAGAATCAAACTATTATTTTTCTGGGCCTTTGGCACACTAAAGCAATTGTCATGCTTAATAAAATGAAGCTGTTTCTATGTAAGAAAGAGAAAAATCATTGTATTAGATGACTTTTTTACAATAAATTATAATGATATCTCTTTTGCTCCAGCTTTGTCCCAGATGAAGTCAAGACAGCCTGCAGTGTTTTTGTTCCTATTATTTTATCTCTGTCCTGAGAAAAGACTATACTTATTTGTCTTTTCTATTACATCATAACCATTTTACTCTTAAAGCTAATAGATTAGTGAACTGCAGACTGAAGCCCCAGCTCAGAAGGCAATTTCCAATCTTTTCAGTTCTCTGTTTAGATAGTAACAAGAGTGTATCACAGGATCACTATTATTATTTCCAGGAAATGCAGAGTAGGAGGCAATATGAGCAGTTGACTTTGATCTACATGAGAACCTGCTAATAGAGGTCCTAGCTAGACTTACAATATGTGCTAAGTCGTGATGTGATTTATTTGAACTTGATTTGGCAAGTAGTTATGACTCATTTGGCAAAACACAGTTAAGCAAATTATGGTACTCTTCCCACAACCAGGTCAATGGGGAAAATCATACACAACGTTAGAGGCTTCTTCACATGCTTTTCTTTCAATGCAATCTGTGTCACCATCTGCCAACAATGCCTCTCTGGATTCAATGTTGGACCAACAGCCAGACTTTAAACAAAAGAATTAATGGACACACATTTGATAGCAGGAGTCAGAACAAGGCCAAAATACTATCTGAGTGTTTTAATCTCCCAGGACACTCAGCTACTGATTTCAAAGCAATTGTTTAAAACAAAGAAACTATACCAGCAACAGAGAGTCAGAAACTGCCAAACTTACATACATCAAAACATTTCAGGCTATCTCAGAAAGTCTTTACAACTCAATCAATTTTAACACAATGCAATTATATTTATAACCTGCATCTGCAAACCACCCTTAGCCCAATCACAAGACTCAGGTTTTTTTTTAAAGCTACATTTCATTATGAAGTGAATGAGCTAGAGAATTAGTGCAGGGAAAGCGCCTCAGAGGAAGACCACAGCTACAATATAAGGATATCTGCAAGAAGGACCTAAAGGCCCTGGGAATGGACATTAACAACTGGGAAACCTTGACCTCCGATCATTCAGCTTGGAGGCTAAAGACGCAGCATGGCCTTCTCCAATTCGAAGAGACACTTGTTTGGCAGGCTGAGGCAAAGAGGCAGACAAGGAATCAGCGAAATCTGGGGGCTGGGCAGGGGACAGAATGTATCTGCCCTCAGTGTGGAAGGGATTGCCGTTCTTGAATTGGTCTTTTTAGTCACACTAGATGCTGTTTTAGGATCTCTTTCCAGAGCACGATACCATAGTCTCTTGAGACTGAAGGATGCCAATGATGAGTGAGCTATTGGTCACAAAAGCTTATGCCTTTTAATAAAATATGTTAATCTGAAAAAATGCTATCACGCACTTTTGATTTTTGGCTACCATACCTAATAAACTAATTCAGCTTTCCTTCTATATTGCTTTCAATCAATTTGGCAATGACTGTTCCTTAATGTTAAAGGTTTTATGATCTTGCAATATATGAAGATTGTGAATCCCACCTCACCTTCCAGCTAGATTAAAATATGAGAATCATAGAAACAGAAGAATCATAGGGCTGCAAAGAACCTTGGAGGTCTTCTAGTCCAGGGGTCTCCAACCGTGGTCACTTTAAGACTTGTGGACTTCAACTCCCAGAGTTCTGAGAGTTAAAGTCCACAAGTCTTAAAGTGGCCAAGGTTGGAGACCCCTGTTCTAGTCCATCCCCTCATCCAAGGAAGGAGTCCTCATATCATCCCAGACAAATGGTTATCTAATTTTTTCTTGAAAACCTTCAGCAATGGAGCAACCACAACTCCAGAAGGCAAGCTGTTCCATTGATTAAACTGTACTCACTGTCAGGATATTCCTCCATATTACTAGATTGGATCTCTCTCTGATGACCTTCCATCCATTGCTTCTTGTCCTGCACTCAGGCGCTATGGAGAATAAATTGACACTCTCTTCCCTAAAACAAACCTTCAAGTATTAGAAGACTGCTATAATTTCCCTCCCTCCCCCCAGTCTTCTCTTTGTTAGGCTAAATGAACTAGTTCCCTTAGCCATTCATCCTATGATTTAGCCTCCAGAATCTTATCATCTTTGTTGCTCTTCTCTGCACTCTTTCCAGGGCCTCAACATCTTTTTTTTAAATTGTAGTGACCAGAACTGGATGCAGTATTCTAAATATGGCCTCACTATGCAGTATAAAGTGGAACTTTCATGATCTTGATGCTATCCTTCTGTTGATGCAGCCTAGGACTGCATTGGCTTTAGGCATCTGCTGCACAATACTGCCTGTTGTAGGAAGTTAGCACTCACCCCTTTCCTAGAAGAATGAAATATTTTAGGAAATATTAAAAAGCCAGAATATTATGTTTCCCTGGATGACAAATGGAGAAGCATGTTTTAAAAGACGAAGCAGTTTCCACCTTCTTGCCCCCATCCTTTGTCAATGGGCCAGAGGCAGAAACTCAATCTTTGTCAATGGACCATCATCTGCAACACAATAGGACCCACCTAGCAACAGAAATTAACACAATAGGACCCATCTAGCAACAGAAACTCACCACATGGCACCTGGGAAGATTACATCAGCCAGCAAGGCTAGCTAAGACCCCCACCCCCTGAGAGTCTGACAGCCAATCAGGATACTCTTGCTGCGCTCCAGGAAGTTCAAAGCACAGAGAGTGCATAAAACCAAGGCATGCTCAGCATCTCTGCCTTTTTCTGTTCAGGAACTCAAACCATGATCCTGTCCACCATTAAACCATCTTTCCAACTAGTCTCCATGTTACCAGTGTCTTTTTCCCCACTTGGAGCTGAGCCCAGAAGGATATTTCTTCTAACACTGTAAAAGGGACATGTCATGTAATGACATGGACATCTTAAGAAAGATTCTTTGATCTCTTGAGATCCATCATAAACTGCCAGGATTTAGGTCTTAGAAATTGTATATGCTCTCCCATTTAACTTTGGAAGATTTCACTTGAACATCTCCTGTACCTGCTTTTTTTTTTTTTACAATCACTTTATTTCTTGAAAAGCTACCATATTAAAATATTCATGTAAAATATGTAAAATATGCTGGCTGGGGAAGTCTGAGAGTTGAATTCCAGACATCTTAAAATTGCCAAGTTTGAACAAAACTGATGTGTATATTCCACATACCGGTACTTTTATTTGGAGCATAGGGAGAATGCTAAATATTTTAAAAGAAGGAGGGAGTTTTCCTCTCTCCTTGTACAATTCAACTATTTTACTCAGGCTGTTTCTTTATTCAAGCAAATAAAGTATTCAAGAGTTTCAGTTACAGGAAGACAGAGCCCAACTCAATGGTGCTGTCATGGTTCCAAGTAACACCCCCCATGAAAGAAGAGTCTGAGGCTTGAATTTCCTCAAAGTTCCATTTTATTGAAGATGTCATATTGGTACATCTGGGAAAACCCTAATCTGAAAGCTTCCAGGTTTTCCCCACCCAAAAGAAAGTTCATGTCCCTATTCAGCACCCACATGTCCATCACATGATCCAATCAGGCACCATCCAAAACTGAAGATATCTCCCAGTCCCCTCATGGCAGCTGCAGGGCACCGTGGCCTTGACTCTCTGAGAAAAGAATGTTATTTTGACTATATATCACCCATACTCTATACAACCCACCCTCCCATTTTCCCACAGTAGAAAATGTGGCAGGCCTGAAGGCCCAACTGTAAAAGATGGCTTCCAGGTCTGACAGGTATAAAAAGCTTCCTATCTGTAAAGACACAATGACTCTGGAACTAAGGATCCAGAGACATGGTTGAGCACTGGATACATTCAAGTAGAGATAGAGATATGATTCAATGGTGCCTTCCAATTTTAGGATTCTCTGACATTATAATTGTTAAACTAGGCTTTCAAACAAGTCTCAGCCTTATGTCATCAGTCTCAGCCAGCTATGTCCATTCAAGCTGAGGACAACAGCAATCATCATCTAATATGTGCCAAGGACATGAGAATTAGGAAGGCTTTATTAAGTCGTCATTTTATTTAAAATACTTTTAAGTATTTTAAATAAAATGACGACTTAATAAAGCCTTCCTAATTCCTAAAAACACACAGACACACACACACAGGAAGAGAATATGTGAAATTCTCTCTTTTGTTTCCAATTTTAATTCTAACATCTAAGGAATTCCTGTGTGCTATAGGGTAGCTTTCATTTCTGTGGGTAGTAATAACTTGATAGGGTAAGCAATGTTGTGAATCTGGAACTCTTAGTGTGATCTTGTTTCAGGTTAACTCATCTTATCAATTGTGTCTCTGCTGCTTTTGTTTTGTTTCTACTTCCCATAATTGCAAATATAAAGGGCTGAAAGTGGAAAACAGGTTATACACAGCATCTACTATGTAGAAACAGGTATACATACACAGCATCTACTAGCTATCTGAATAGTAGCTAAAATACAGTCACCAAAGCAAAGCACCAGCTGGCTACTGATTTATGTTTCATTTGGTACATATTTACTGGGTAAATCAAATGCCAATCTGTATTTCATGCATAGGGCAAATTGATTCATTGTAGGGAAATGACGCAGGAGTTTGGTCATCCAGTTATTTAAACAAGGAACATCAGATTTAACTATCCAATCATTGCATTGTTCAGATACAATTAGATCAGATGGAACAAATGTGTTGGTTTATAAATAGAACTTTTGTCTAGTTGTTCCCTTTTTTTCCTAATTTTCTTTAAGAATTTGATATCACACTACAAGAGGGCTGTTTGTGAAAATCATCAAAAAGTAGGAAACATAGGAGCATCCTGTGTCGTATAGTACTTAAAGAAAACTCTCCTATTTCATCCACATATTCGTAAAAACATTTGTGTATACAAATCGTAAGTCCAGAAAACCATACTACAGCAATACTTTTATTTGCTCAACTCAAGATAACAAAACTGTGTGCCAGCTTTCCAATTATTCCTTGGGGTTAAGAGATTTGGGTTAACCCTGCTTCACACCAGTTCCATTTGGAAGGTATATCAAAGCCAAATACTGATTCTTTGCTCTCTCGTATCTTGCCACTTTTAGCATTATGATCTTGGTTTGTTTTAAGTCAGAAATTCCAGTTTTATCTACTGTACATTAAGCAAACTCCAGAAAGAAAATAATCCACTGGGTATCAGGTACAGGCAAGATCTTCATGTCAGGGACAAAGCATGTGAGAAAGGGAAAACAAAGAATACGTGTTTAGTCATGATGCTTGTCTACCACTGTGTACTAGGTTATGGTTCATGAAGTCTAACATTGAACCATTGTATCTTGTTTTCATCCTAGGACAGAACAAATGTGAGCAGAGTAGGCCAAACTCTGCTGTTGGGGAGTGTGGGGTAGGGGTGGAATAAAGTTGATTCATAGCAATAATAACTGTAATAATTTCATTTTAATTTCTTGCCCGGATGATAAATTACAGAAAGATAAGACTGTGACAGAATGTACATTTTTTCTCAACTCTCTCTCCTCCCTTCTTACTTCTCTCTCTCCCTCTCTCTCTCTCTCTCTCTCTCTCCCCCTCTCTCCCTCTCTCTCCCTCTCTCTCTCCCTCCCTCTCTCTCTCTCTCTTTCTTCTCAAGCAAAAAATAAAAGTTAAAAACATTAAAAAGCTGGAAATGAGATGCCTGGTCTCATTTTAATCATAACTGTATGGTTCATTGTCAAACTATAATGATATACTGTTTGCTACTGTAGGGTGTAGTTCAAAGGTGTAAAGTGACATTTGGAACAGAGCCAAGGAAGGGGTCAATCAGAACATTCAACGAAAGTGTTCAGATAAGGAAAACCAGCTATTACCTTAAACAAGCATTTCTCAACCTTGGCAACTTTAAGAGGGGTGGACCTTAACTGCCAGAATTTCCCAACCAGCCTTGCCAAGGTTGAGCAATACCCACTTAAACGGTGTGATCTTCCGTGCCTTCCTGAGAAAATGTTGCTGTGAATAATCACCAATCTAGAAAACAGTTGCCTGAATTGGAAAACCTACTTAATTGAATTACCAGCTGTAAAGAAACCAGGCTTATCACGCCTCTGCTGCTTTGCCAATCGCTGCCTGTTAATTGGCCCCTTGCAGCTATTGTTTTTGCTATTCCTGCTCAGAATTGATATTGTTGACTTTCTTCCTTCGCTATTTATCAAGGGAAAACTTTTTCAAAACTTCTCAGAGTTTGTCTCATTTGTCTCCTAACAAGCAGAGCACCCAATCGCATGGCACAAGAGCTCTTCCGGAACCGTTTAAACTCTGGATGCAAGATGCTGTTAGAACACAAGTCTGTTAACAAGGGTGAGAGGTGAATGTTAAGTACTTTTGAATTTGCAGATGATTGATAAGTGCTGTCATGTCACTAAGACTGCAGAACATATATATCACAGGCTTTCTGGTTTGCACATCACAGATTGCAAAACAGCTTGAGAGAGGTTGGATTTCCATATTAAAGGCAAAAATTTCCATCACTGGTTTAATATAATATTTTCCTCATTGATGTGAGATGGAATAGAAAAAAGACAAAGGGGTAACAGTTAATACATGCCAGTGATCTTAAAGCTTCAGCTTGGAAGTAAATCCATTCTGAGGCTTTGGCTCAAATACATGGGCAATTTTACATATTTTACAAATATAAAGAGTTAGCAAATTAAGCTACGCAGTGTTGTGACTAAAAAAACCTATTTGTATAATATTGTAACAAGTTTTACACTTGGAGGAAACATTTTCTTATTCAATGCCACCTTTCAGGCTGGGAGAGGATGGGAAATAAAGCCCCCTAAGAAAGGGAACCCACATCACTCCTTTGGTTGTCAGCTGTGAGAGGAAGGAAATCCTAATGTAATAATTGTGTATCTTTGGGAAACAATGTAAACATTTATGGGGAAAAAATGGAATAATTGCCAGAAATCAGCAAGGATTTTGTCCAGAACAAATCTTGCCAGTCTATCTTTATCTCATATTTTTTATAAGTTTCTCAGTAGATTGTGGGGATGATATCGATATTATATATCTTGAAATCAACAAAACCTCTAATAATATCTTGAGACATTTTGATTAGCAGGCTAAATAGGTGTGGGTTGGGAAGTTCAGCTATTAAGTGGATACATAATGTAGCTGACCTGAAAGCTATATTCAAAGCAAGTTCATCAGTAGTCCCAAAGGTACTTCTTTCAAGAGGGAACTGGACTTTCTGCTTTTTTTTTGAAGATGTTTTGCTTCTTATCCAAGAAGCTTCTTCAGCTCTGAGTAGATGGTGGGGAATGGAAGGATTTATACTCCTTGCAAACAGTTGATCATTTGCATTCTTTTAGTGGGTCATTAAGGTCACCTGGAGGTTTATCTAGGTCCATGATGGCAAACCTATGGCACGGGTGCCACAGGTGGCATGCAGAGTCATATCGGTGGGCACACAAACTTAGTTCTGGCACGCATGTGTGCGCTAGCCAGCTGATTTTTGGGCCTTCTGGGCCCACCAGAAGTCAGGAAACACACTGTTTCCGGCCTCCGGAGGGCTTCGGGGTGTGTGGGGAAGGCTGTTTTTGCCCTCCCCAGGCTCCTAGAAAGGCTCTGGAGCCTGGGGAGAGCAAAAAACAGGCCTACCGGGCCTACCGGGCCATCACATGCCAAAAGTGGGGGGAGCACAGGGGGGGCGTATAGAATTATTGGCACGCGATGGCAAAAAGGTTAGCCATCACTAATCTAGGTCATCAGGGCCACCTGAGTGGTGCAAATTGGTGTGTATCTTCTTGGAACTGTTGAAAGGACTGTGTTGTAGATTGGAGATAGATGATGTCTGTCCATCCCCCTCTGTTGAAAGAGGGCTGTTCAATTTTGACATAAATGGCCTCTTAAACCCCTCTTTCAAACCAATCCTCTCTGTCCAAAATATGGATTTTGTTGTCTTCAAAAGAATGGCTTGTGTCTTTTAAATGCAGATGGACTGCTGAAGCTTGTCTTGATGGGTTTGTTCTCCTGTGTTGTGTGTTGCATTTATGAAGTGGTTGTTTCGTTTCCTCAATGTCAAAGAAAAACCAGAAAGTTCAGTTGCCTCTTGAAAAAAAGCACCTTTGAGACAACCATGACCTGAATGACTGAGAATCTCCATAGACAAGTTCATCCATAGTCTGCATACACCTGGAGGGAGGTTCTGAGGGGGCGGGGCAGAAGCTTCCATTCTGGGTCTTCTACTTTTCAGCATTTTTATTAGTAAAAAAAAATAAGGTGGCGGGAATGCTAATTATATTTGTAGATGATACAGAATTGATTGGGATCATTAACATCCTAGAAGACAGAAATAAAATTCAAACTGATTTTGAAAGATTTGAGTAGTGGGCCAAATATAATATAATGAAATTTAACAGGCACAAATACAATGTTTTTTTCACTCAGGACACACACAAAAAAACCAAATGTAGTTTCAGAACCACTATATCTTTTAGCTTGCCTGGCAACAGGACTTATGAAAAAGATCTTGAATACTAATAAATTACAAACTGAATATGAGTCAGTTGTGTGAGATGGTTGCAAATAAGAGAAATGCAGTGATAGGCTATATCAGTGATGGCTAACCTTTTTGCCGTTGCGTGCCAAAAGTGGGAGGAGCGCGGTGGGGTCACACGCACGCGTGCCCACATCCATAATTCTATGCGCTCTGCCCCCCCGTGCTCCCCCCACTTTTGGCATGCGACGGCACGGTGGGCCCAGTAGGCCCGTTTTTTGCTCTCTTCAGGCTCCAGAGCCTTTCTAGGAGCCTGGGGAGGGCAAAAACGACCTTCCCCACATCCCCAGAGGCCCCCTGGAGGCGGGAAACAGTGTGTTTCCTAACTTCTGGTGGGCCCAGAAGGCCCGGAAATCAGCTGGTTGGTGCACACATGCGTGCCGGAGCTGAGCTCGCGTGCCCACCGATATGGCTTCGCGTGCCACCTGTGGCACCCATGCCATAGGTTTGCCATCACGGGGCTATATCAACAGAGGCATCATTCCCCTAATCACGGGAAGTAATTGTTCTTCTTCATTGTGCACAGATCAGATGCATAGTTTGCTTACTGTGTCCAGTTTTAGGCACCATACTGTAAGCAAAATTCAGACAAATAAACATGTTCAGAAAAGGGTGACAAGGATGAACGGGGGACTAGGAAGCAGTCCTACAGTATAAAAAGAGAGTGAAGGAGATAGTATTATTTAGCCTGAATAAAAGAACATGGGGATGAATGATGCCACTGACTGAACAAATACCCCAAAGGATAACTTGTTTTATGTGATATAGAACATAGTTGAGACCAGTTGTTGTTGCTTCTGTTAAATCATTCCAGCACATAAGTGATAGAAGGGTCCATTGGAAATTGGATTCCAGCTGATGCTAAGAAAAAATTGACAGCAGAAGCAATTACCGAAAGAGATGATGGACTTTTCTTTTGCTGGGTGCATTCAAGCAGGGACCATCATTCAGAGATGTGTTAATTGGCTTTACAGAGCAAGGAGTTGGCTTTAATGATAAACTAGCTCCTTCCAAATCTATGATCGCATGAAGTATATTGCATGAAGGAGAGAGGGAACTGAGACATTGTTGTATTGCCATTTAAAGCAGGGGTGAAAAACCTGTAGCTGGTGAGCTATACGCCATCCCAGTTCTCTGACCACTCCTCCCAAAAATTACCTCAGAAGAATGAAATGGAAAAATGACGACTTTCAGCAGCATGAGGAGAGGGGATTGGAAAAAAAGCCTGAAAATAGGTATCTCAAGCCTATAAGGCTTTCTATTTTCTATTTTTGAATCCAGAAGTCTCTTCTTGCAAAATTAGGCCAAACAATTGTGCTTCCACCACGTCTCCTGCAGTTCCCAGAGGCTAAACCATATCCTCATAAATAAAAAGAAAATGTCAGTCATATTAAACAAATATTTCTATTAAGTGGTACAGTTTGAGTAGTAAGACAGGAGCCTAGAAAAACAATAAAATGGCAATGAAACAAGGACATCAGGCTATGGGTACAGAATCCTATTTTTCTAACTTACCAAGGGAACAAAATGCTTAAATCCTTACTTGAAAAACCTGTTTAATATTTTGGAGCGCTATCAATGCAAGGCATTGTTTTTGTTTTCTGAAAGCGCTGTATTTCCCAAGCTTTTCGAACTGAGAGCCTTTTTTCACTGCCATTCTGAAATGAGAACATTGAAGTTCTGGCATTTCTGTCACCGGAAAAACTTGCATTTTCCTGGTGTGTAATAACTTTCTGATATGTCTTAGGGGAGTAGGTAATGGTACTAATAAAACTGGCATCTGCCTCAAAAACAGTCGGCTTGCAGCCACAATGTTAAAGCTTAGTGCTGGAGTCAAAGAATAAATGAGGCATGAAAAGTTAATTGCATTTCCTCACCAATAAACTTTTGGTACTACTTTTTAAAAGTGCCTTACCTTCAATTAGAAAGTGTACAAGACCCAAGTAGATAAGGTAAATTCTCTCTGGAGTCAAGAGTTTAGTTTTATTGTGTAGTTTTCTTAGCAACCTGGAAATTGTTTCCATTCCCTTCTTTTGGGATGTTTTCTAAAGCTTACAGTGCTTTGTGATAATAAAAAAAGAAGAAGAAGAAGAAGAAGGACCCACTAGAATTAATCTAACACTTCTTCCAAAATGTTAGCCCTTCAAGGTAGTTCAGCAGCACAACAACAATGAATGCTAGCTTTATCTTTATTGTAGGGTTACATTAACAAAATCTTGTAAGTCTGAAAGTATTCTTCCTCTCTTTTCCTTTTACTCTCTCTGGAAAACTAGAGAGGGCCCCTTCTGAAGTGCTTCTCACCCCACTTCTGCTTCTATGGATTGAAATATTTCTTACATGGTTATTTCATCTGTAGCAGTTCCTCTTATCCCTGAGATCAATCCCACATACCATTAAACTAGCTTATTTGGGGGGGGGGGGGAATAAGAGGATAACGTTTTTAAGAAAAGGACTGTTTTAATGTTTCTCAAAGTTTAAAATAATTAACTGATTCTGGGTCCATAGGATCCCCTCAAAGACATAATAGGTTTTCTCTGCATGTCACTTTTCCCTTCCCTGAGTTCCTCTTTCATGAAAGAATCAAGATGGGTCATGAAATAATAGTGCTTTTAGCCTATGACCCTTAACTTATGAGAACAGAGCTATGAGAAGGGAGAATTAAGTACTATTAATATCTTCAAGAAGGTTTCCTTGACAGAAAAATCTTCAATTATTCCAAATCAAAAGAGGGGTTATTTAATTTTGCTTCAGGAAAAATAGAATTTTTCAAGCTAAATTTACTTATAAAGCTAAATGATAGCTTAATAATTAGAAAGAAAAATCTAAAAGCACTTATAAAAAAGGATATTTTACAAGTATAATAAGGCAGAAGCACAACTTTATTCATTTTTACTCTATCTTGAGATCATAGATAGCAAAGGCCAGGGAAAGTAATCATTTCTTGTAGCTATCATAAATAAGTTCCATCTATGGCAGAGCCTGGTTTATCTTGCCTAGGCTCAAAATTCAGGCAGAATTATGTCTGGCTAGAATTTAGATGAGAGAGTCCCAATGATGTGGAATAAACTAGAATCTTTGAAAACAAACAAACAGGTCATTTATATTGCAGTCAAGAAACTTCATTGTAAGATGTCATTGGAGTTTTAGGTCCAGGATTTTTTAAACTTTATTGCCAATTTGATTGGGGTAATAATTTGTTCTACTTCAAAAAAATAATCTATTGAAAAATATTTTCTTCTTGATCAATTGTACCTGGTCCGTGTCTGGTGGAAAAATAATAACATTTAAGAATTTTCAAGAGTTAAGCTACTTCAAGTTGCCCATCTAACATTAGTCCTTGGCTTGTAGAGTAAGCAAGCATTTAGGTAAATCAGGCAAACCTCTTATGGCTTATTTATTCAATTTGAATATGTGATCTGATTCAATTCAGACTCCCACAAGCTCAGGAAAAAAAAATATTGTGCATGTTCAGTATTTTATTTGGAGGCATCTAATTTGATTTTATGATTCAAATCAACTTGTTGATTCAATTTGGAAATTCAGTTAAATTTAACCAAATCATTGTAAATTGAATATTCACACACATGTTAATTAATGTGATCTTCTCATTGTTCCCCATTAAAACGAGTTGTATTTTACTTTTAACTAAATCAAAGCATACTACCCTGTTTCCCCGAAAATAAGCATCCTCTGATAATAAGCCCAATTGGGCTTTTGAGCGCATGCCCTAAAATAAGCCCTCCCTGAAAATAAGCCCTCCCCAAAAATATTTAAATGCATGAGCAGCCAGTTCCTCCCATTTCCTCTGGTTTCCTCCACATACCCCAAAATAATAAGACCTCCCCAAAAATAAGGCTAAGCACTTATTTCGGGGTTCAAAAAATATATAAGACTGGGTTTTATTTTCGGGAAAACATGGTATTTCTCTATTTGTATGTGTACTTTAAAATTATCATAGCCCAAAACCAAATCTTCTCTCTTTTTTTGTATTTTTTCTTTTTGACATCCTATTCATGCTAAAGATAGGTTAAGTGAGCCTTCTTATTTAAGGATTGGGTTTCTGCGGTGATAAAGTAAAGTAGGAATCATATTTGAATAACATTTGTGTACTGCTAGTTTTGATTTGGTGCAAATTATGTTTTGATGATCTCTTTGGCTGAATGTGGATTTAAAAGCTATGATTTATGATTTCATAAAAAATGTAAACCTTGACTATTGTAGTATTCAATAATCCATAGTAAAACAAAATATGATTTAGAATCATGCATGATGCATCTTAGATCTAGACAGGCAATCTAGACAGCATACTAAAAAGCAGAGACATATCCCTGCCAACAAAAGTGCATATAGTCAAGGCTATGGTTTTCCCAGTTGCAATGTATGGCTGTGAAAGTTGGACCATAAGAAAGGCTAAGCGCCAAAGAATTGAGGCCTTTGAACTATGATGCTGGAGAAGACTCCTGCGAGTCCCTTGGACTGCAAGGCGATCAAACCGGTCAGTCCTAGAGAAGATCAACCCTGACTGCTCTTTAGAAGGCCAGATACTGAAGATGAAACTCAAATACTTCGGCCATCTAATGAGAAGGAAGGACTCACTAGAGTAAAGCCTAATGCTGGGAAAGATTGAGAGCAAAAGAAGAAAGGGACAATAGAGAATGAGGTGGCTGGATGGAGTCACTGAAGCAGTAGGCGTGAACTTAAATGGACTCCAGGGGATGGTAGAGAACAGGAAGGCCTGGAGGAATATTGTCCATGGGGTCGCGATGGGTCGGACATGACTTTGCAACTAACAACAACAACAACATGATGCATCTTCATTCCAGGTAAACCACTTCCTGTGAGATTAGCACTCCCTATCGGAGAGGAGGTCCAGATAAATTACAGAAAGTATGAATTGCATTTGATTACAGTAATTTAGGTTTGAAATTGAATAAAATGATCTGAGGGTTTTCTCTGATACAATTAATTACAGTTAGTTAGAAATTATCAAATGATGCAAAAGGAGAAATGTAAAGAATTACTGCAACCCATTAAGCATTTATTTATTTGGTTCTTTGACAAGGATCCACTTTTAACAGTGCTTGTGTAGAATTGTATTAAAAATCATTATACAAAATGGAATATTATACAAATGCTTACGTGCAAACCAATGAAACTGATTGGTACATTTTGAAGAACTTTATAGCAAAAACAATGTGTACCCAATAAACATGGCCAATGAATCAACATTTTATGTCATGCTATGGAATAGAAAAAGAACAGTAGCTGCTCCTATGGGATAAGAACTTTACTGTCAGCAGTTCCATCAGCTGTCTTTGCCCAGAGTTTTGTCTCCTCCCTCTAGACCAGTATTGGCAACTTGGCAACTTTAAGATGTGTGGACTTCAACTCCCAGAATTCCCCAGCCAGCATCCTTAAAGTTGCCAGGTTTGAAAAACACTGCTGTGGATCATAATTTACACGCTACAGATAGGTCCTACCGTTTTAGACCTGCCTCCTATCTTAACACCAAACTATGGTTGCAAATGTAGAACTTTTGAGTAGTTCAGAGAACTGGTAGTGGAAATTTTGAGTAGTTCAGAAAACCGGCAAATACCACCTCTGGCTGGCCCCAGAGAGGGGTGGGAATGGAGATTTTGCAATATCCTTCCCCCAGGAGTGGGGAGGGAATGGGGATTTTACAGTATCCTTCCCCTGGAGTAGGGTGGGAATGGAGGTTTTGCAGTATCCTTCCCCTGCCACACCTACCAAGCCATGCCTACCAAGCCACATCATGCCCACCAAGCCACGCCCACAGAAGCGGTAGTAAAAACAGTTGAATTTCACCACTGAACAGAAGGCATACTAATATTGAATAATAACACTGGGAACCAAAATGTGAGCAACTTCAGGATTCTAAATGGAACTTTTAGAAGAAAACCTTGCTGAATTGTCAGTAAAAGTATAATTCTGGTTACCTGTTGGTCAGTGGAGGAGGAAAAAATGTCCCCTTGATTCATAGGAGCTAACTGGACTTGTATATTTGTTTGGACCACTTTTTTAAAAAAATGGAAAGATTTCATATAAAAGAAACAAAGATACTATCCAATTATTTTGTGCTATATCCCCAGTAGCTTTTGCCCATCAATATTAATCACACACAGCAAACGATGTAGTCCAATCAGTCAATAATGAAAGGAAAGAAGATTCTTATTCTTGTCCTTTTGGCAAGGATGCTCCTTAAAAAGGCAAACAAACCGGCAAGACAATGTTAATTCCAAACAGATGTTCATCTATGCAGTTCTCCTCCAGAAACTTTCCAGAGTTACAGGAAAGTAATTTGTTGAATGGTTTTTGACTTACCATTTACAGTGTGGCATTAAGACAAACGCTATTTAAGCCAAACAATTCTAGCTTTAGGTGACTCATTATACTGAGGATCAGGATGACATTTTCTGAGAATTTCCATATGATATTCAAGTTTTAATAGCATGCAAGGCCTTAAATTCTGAGCTATGATCCCTTCTTTTCATCCAAATACGGATAAAAAGAAATATAATGATCCCCCACAAAGACATTCATTTATTATGTTTATTGGCCGCCCATTTTACAACAGGGTAACTTTGGGCGGCTTACAATATTACCATCCATGTGATGGAGACTTTATTTACTTTACATTAGCGAATCCTACCATGTTGATTCTCAAGAATATCCAAAGAGGAATTTTTTTTAAAAAAGTCAAAATGGTGACCACGACCCTCTGCTGGAAGCCGCCCTCTTGATTTTTTTGACTCTCTTGCCTGTCCTTTAAAGCAGGGGTCCCCAACTGGGTGAAATGCTCCCGGTTCAGACTGGATCGCCCGATCCAGTAGCAATGGAGGCAGGTGGTTTGGAGAACCGGTAGCAAAAATTCCTGCCCCCACCCCCTCCATGCCCAACTGAGCCGCACGATCATCAGAGGCTTCTTTTTTTTTTTTACTTTTAAAAGCGTTTTTATACAACCTCTTCGGCTGAAAAAATGCTTTTAAAAGTTAAAAAAAAAGCCTCTGATGATTGCGCAGCTCAGCTCGGATCGTCAAAGGCTTTTAAAAGAAAAAAAAATTCCTTTTTTTCTTTTAAATGCCTCTGACGATCCAAGCTGAGTTGCCTGATCGGCAGAGGCACTTAAAAGAAAAAAAGTCTCTGCCGATCAGGCAACTCAGCTGGGATCGTCAAAGCCTTTTGAAAGCATTTTTTTACAACCTCTTCACCGAAGAGATTGTAGAAAAAATGGTTTTAAAAGTAAAAATAAAAATGGCCATGCCCAGTCACATTACCCCACCACCACCAAGCCACGCCCACAGAATCGGTAGTAACAAATTTTAGATTTCACCCCTGCTCCAGGCTGCAGACCGGTACTGGTCCACGGTCCATTGGGAATCCACCCGCGAAAGACGTGGGTATGTGAATGAAACTGTCCCATCCCCCCCCCCGTTACTGCCACTACTACTGCTGCTGGTGGTCCATGGAGCCAGAAAGGTCAGAGACCACTGCTTTAAAGAGAAATACTTCAATAATTTAGGAAAACGTACAGTTCTCAAACTTAGATGATTAGCACAATGTGAAATACATTAGTGAACTATTGTTAATTATATTTCCTAAACAGCCTTCCCCAGCTTGGTTCCCACTGAATCTGATGGGTTGTTGAAGAAGTCTGATTTAAAGTAAGGCTGATGTGCAGCAAGAGATCATTACTAGAACTGGGTGTTGGGCAGAGGTGGGTTTCAGCAGGTTCTGACCAGTTCTGGAGAAAACGGTAGCAAAAATTGTGAGTAGTTCGGAGAACCGGTAGTAAAAATTCTGACTAGCTCTGCCCCCATCTATTCTCTGCCTCCTGAGACCCAGCTGATTAGGAGGAAATTGGGATTTTGCAGTAACCTTCCCCTGGATTGGGGATGGAATGGAGATTTTACAGTATCCTTCCCCTGCCACGCCATGCCACGCCCACCAAGTCACTCCCACCAAGCCACACCCACAGAACCAGTAGTAAAAATTTTTGAAACCCATCACTGGTGATGGGACATCTAACCTGGATGGGTTTTTACTGACATTCTGAAGTGAATTAATTTTCCGAATTAGATTGCATCTCCTGTTTGGATTGTCAAATTAAATAGGGTACATTTGGATTCACTGGATGATTCACAATCACATTTTGTGCCCTTTTCTATAAAATGACTCAGCAATTGATTTTTCTGAATTGTTGCACCTGATCAAATTAATGATCCAAAACAAATGAATCTTTCAATTCAAAACTTGAAGGCTGAAGTTTGGGGAGGGCGATGTGCAGGTCTCTTTTATTTATTTTTTTTGCTTAGTGCAATGTGTGGCCTCTACTATTTTTGACTTTATCAACAAGCCATAATCTATGGCTTAGCAGAACACATGAAACCAAGATAAACTCTAAACCTTATCTTTCAAATCTATTGGCTAGGTTCACCAAAACCAGTAAGCCAAAAACCAAACAGACCTCATAAGTGTGATTTGTGAATCACAAATTAACAGCATCATCTTATATATGTTTCTTCCTGGACACCTCCCGGCATGTTCACCCACCCATGTATATTTATTTAGAAATACAATATTTCTTTTAAGTACAGTAGAGTCATTAAGTGGCAAATGAGCCACATTGAAAAGTGAATCACTATAATCCTTTTTCGCAAGATAGTTCTGGAAAGGCCAAGAACTGTATTAAAATGTTCTTTTTAGAAAAGGAAAGTTCTATAATAGTTAGAAAATAAATTAGCAAGAGAAAATTAATTTGCTCCTTTTCTATTAGATTTAAAAATAATTATTTGTTGCATAAAAGGCATTGGGTTGTATCTATTTTAGGACATGCCAAGTCTTCTAAAATCTAATTTCCATGATGCTTTTTAATGTTTCCTTTTTTTTTGGCAGAGTACACATTTTGAGAATATAAATGCCTTTATAGACTTGCTAATATCTATACTGTAATTCAATGGTGAAATGTAAAATTTGTTACTACCAGTTCTGTGGGTGTGGTTTGGTGGTGGTGGGTAATGTGACTGGGTGGGTGTGGCCAACTTTTCTCTTTTTTTTACTTTTAAAAGCATTTTTTCTACAACCTCTTCGGCCAATCCGCTCTTCGGCCAATCAGTTGATCCGGTCTGAACCAGGAGCATTTCACCCCTGCTGTAATTCCAAAGGACTGTGAATCTTGCACTGGTGGCTTCTGATAGAAAGAGATATTATTAGCCATGGTGGCACAGTGGTTAGAATGCAGTATTGCAGCCTAACTCTGCCCTACGCTAGGAGTTCGATCCAGGCTCAAGGTTGATTCAGCCTTTTATCCTTCCAAGGTCAGTAAAATGAGGACTCAGATCACTGGGAGCAACATGTTGATGTTGTAAACTGCTCAGAGAATGCTGTAAAGCACTGTGGAATACTGTATACAGATCTAAGTGCTATTGCTAATATTTCTAAATAACCCATAATTAGACAGAAGATATCCTATGCAACCATATCACAACTGTGAAGCAGAATGGGAGGACATGGGATAGCCATTTTCTTATCAAAATATCTGGCAATATGTATTCCTATGTTTCCTGTAAAATGACTGTTTATTGCTATTATTAGTTTATTGGCTTATTCATTAGGCTTATATGCGGCTCCAATCAATTACAAGTCTAAGTGGTATAATTACTGAAATTTGTAAATCAGGTTAAAAAACAAAAACAAAATATTACAAAATTAAAACACAAATAAACACCAGAAATATCAATTACCTTAAACAAATACCCCAAATACCAAAGGAAACATTATCAATTGTATTTTGGCACCACTGTTCTCCCAATGATCTACATTGCTACATGTTAATTTGTTACTTCAAACTTTCTCTAATAGGATGATTCATGTCTGCGTCCTACAACCTGTATAAAGAGTTATATGATGATCTCACTGCATAATTATTAATTACTTTATTACTATTAAAATTACTATTACTGTTAATATTGCCATTATTTGCTCAAATCAATTCACTGCAAGATGAGGGTCTTTTGTTGAAAATTATGGGTCATAATCTACCACATCGGTCCAGTGTGGATTGGCAGAGTCGGATACAATCCATTATGATGCACTCTGTCAGGGGTGTCAAACTGGCGGCCCACAGGCCAGATACGTCACACACAGGCCACGCCCACCCCAGCTCCACGAAGGGAAAAAAAATATCACAATACGTCACGTGACAGTAATGTGATGCTGCAAGTTTGACACCCGTGCACTATATCATCCTTGTGCACCTACTTGATTCTTTTGTGATGCAAAAGAATAGAGGGAGGATCCATCTGGTGTCCTACTTTCTGTCTCTGTTCTGCTGCCATTATGTACATAAAAGTATTAATGCTGGAATAGTCACTCAAAGTCACTCCTTATGGGGTATTCATGCTAATTATCCACAGGGCTGCTTTCAATGGCTGTAAAACATCCTGAACTTTTAGATGATAGATGAATAGACAGTTAGACAATGTAAATGCTTGCCTATTGTTCATCTCTCTCTTTCTCCCTGCTCTTGCCTACATTTTATCCCATTTTGCCAGTAAACTCCTTTGATATTTGCTAATCCTTAATAAATAAATTACAAACTATATTGTTACTAGCTAAAGAAGTGGCATGTATGCTTACTGTAATAGCATGTAGGGATTGGCTGGGAGTATGGTGGGTGCAACTGATTGATAGATTATGTGTCATCAAGCTGATCTCAACCTGTGCTGGCCAGTGATGGGTTTCGACCAGTGTTACCACTGGTTCACTTCATGCATGTGCTTCACACGCATACCAAACTTGAGCTCCGCGCAAGCGCAGTGTATTGAGGAACAGCTGAGATTCTGCAATCCGCTCTGCCGCGCCTTTCAGGTGGGCTAAAAACAACCGAATATAAGGTATGTATAATGCAGGGGCGGGCGGGAGGGCCAAGCTAACTGTCAGAGAGAACTGGTTCGCCCTTACCTCACCATCTCCACTACTGGCTTGCCCGAATCAGGGAGAACCAGTAGCAGCCCACCATTGGTGCTGGCCCACTCACACATGCACACACCCACCATGGGTATAAGGAATTTTTATTAAAGCTTCCGAGCCTGAATTGCTATTCCCCAGCAATTCCCTGTGCTGGAATCAGCTCAACCCCAATGAGTTCCATAGGCTATTCAAATTAAGCCAACACTAGTCCGCAAGGCAAATCCAGTCCACTAAACAAAAACAAGTTTCCAAAGCAAAGGCAAGTTCCAAGACAAAGGCAAATCCATAGGCAAAGGCAAGGCAAGCAAAGGCAACAGCTGAAGAGACACAATCTGAAGTTCAAGGCAAGAACACAAAGCAAGAAAACAAACACATTGTTCCCAGCATCACTTCTATCTGTCTGCTGTGCTAATTAGCCAAGTACTGGTGCAACCCATCAAGAAGGGCAAGGCTTTCTCCTCATGAGTAATCTCGCTGACCTTCTCTATTCCTGCCTTTTCTCTGCCCTACATGTTCTTGGATCAGTGCAGAAGGCAATTCCTCTTCCTCATCACTGACCAGCTACAGCTGCATGCTTTCCCCACCTGAAGCCTCAGGGATGTCCTGCTGCACCTGTAGCTTCAGCCAAATCCCTCCCAGACAGTTGATCGGAGCCATTGACCCACTCACCTTGAGACATGCCCAGAACTAGTTCATTCTCCTCCAAGCTGACATCTGGAGAGGTATCTGGGGAAGTATCCAAGGAGAGTCAACCACACAATCATACAACCACACAGTTAACAAGCACAGAGCTAGATTTTTTCCCATAATTATCTTTTCTTAACCCGGTCTTTCAGATCTTCCAATGGTGTACCCTTTGCTACTGTAATTGAATCTATTTACTACCTTCCTCTTTTTCTCTTTCTTTCCATCTGTCCGAGCATCAAAATGTTTTCCGGACAGTTGGATTTTCTCATAATATCTGAAGTAGGAGAAGTTGAGCCTGGTCATTTTTGCCTCTAAGTAAGAACTCCGGGTTGATTTGTTCAGTGACCCCTTTGTTTGTTTTCTTGGCTGTCCTCTATTTTCTCCAATACCAAAGTTCAAAGGGGTCAATATGCAACCTTCACTTCCACACACTGCTGCAAGACTTGTACTGTTCTGATCTTTCCAGGTATATTGACCAAACACAGTATCTGAATATCTTTTTCAAGCCCTACATGATTGTGCTAGTCTGCAGCATATTTCTTGATTGCTTGTTACTTTACTGCTGAAGGTTGTTCCTAAAAGGGCAGAAGCTATCTATCACTTTGATATCTTTGTGATCAATTTTAAGTTGTACCTAATGTCATTAGTTTGGGTTTATTTATATTTAATTTTAGGGCCACTTTTTCATGTAATCCTTGACTTTTATTATCACAGCCTGCAGATAATTTGCATTTTCAGCTATCAAAGCAGCAGCATTGACATAGCACAGCTTACTGAGTTTTCTTCCTTTAGTTTTAGAACCAAGCTCATCATCTTCCCATCCACTCTCCCTTAATATTCTATATAATCAACATATAATGCCAGGTGCAAACTAAACTGAAAATTTCCCTCAATAATTGTCATTCCTTAGATATATTTTTTTTTACTTCCAACTCTAGCATCAAGAGAGAATAACTGGTCCAAAATTACCCAGCTGTTAGCAGCCTCAATATAGGCTGTCCTTCTTTAGCGGCTACATGGATTGTCCATGTGAAAGCAACCAGCCTATTTTTTTTCCCTGGCTCTGCCAGGTTTGTTGGAATGGTACTCCATTCCAAAAAAACCCAAAAGGATATACTATATTGTAACAGGAAATGAGAAGAGTAGAAATGTAAAACAAACATTTTTTTGCATATTCTGGATTTGCTGCCCTGCTTGGGAAAAGGGTTAAAGAATCCATATTGGGAAACTAAATGCAAACAGGAAATTCAGATTTCCCAGGCTTTGGTGCAATGTCATCGCAAATCAACACAAAGATTCCAGGGTCTCTTAATTTCTCAGGCCACCATAGGAATTTCCCTGAGAAAAATATGTGAGAACACTCACAATACAGGCATCCAGCTTGGGGGAGAGGGGGCTGTGTGGATCACACATTACACTAAATCACTATCCAGTTAACTATGGTTTACTGAATAAACCACAATTCTATGTGGGGTCTTTGGTGCTCTCTTGGACCCCTCATTTCAACCCTGAGCTACAAATATGCTCCTTTATTGGTACCACAATTCTATGTGAATGCCCATGATGCCAAAGCATAAACCTAGGATCATCTCATTAACCAAAGCAACTATATTTTATTTTATATTTATTTTGGTCAAGCATGTATTTTATGACAGATACAAGTGTAAACATAATTATAAATACAAGAAAAGGATACAAATAAAAGAAAACATTAGGACAGGGATGGTAGGCACGCTGGTGCGCTTATGCGCGCCGCTTACAGACCTCTTAGGAATGGGATGAGGTCTACAGTAGACAGTCTAAGGTTAAAGTCTAAGGTTAAAGTTATGTGTCTGGGTCTCACAAGGTTATTGTGTAGTAGTCAAGCTCACTTTACTGAACATGGACATTCAGACAGCATCAACTACCATTCATGCCCTATTGCTTTCTTGATCTTTACAACTTCCCATGAAGTGAGATGGTAAATAAACCATTTCAGGAAAGATGGAAAAGAAGGAATAGAATAGCTTGCAATACTAAGCCCACAATTGCCCCTCAATTGACCTCATACCCCCCCCATACTAGGGGAAAGCATCAGTCTATGAAGGATATGGCCCTATTCATTTTTACATCACTACCCAGCCATGGGGCTCTCCTCTTACCCTTCCAAAAATGTTAAGCCTCGATGCAGAAGAGATTGCCTACTTCATCCAGAAACCACAGTGGCTAGGTTCACACAGTACACTAAGCCCAAACCAACCATAAAACATAATTCTTTAGCCAAATAGATGAATTGAGCTTGTAAAAATCAGCTGAATCCTCCTACAGAGAGAAGAGAGTTCTCTTCGGTTTCTTAAAACTGAGAGTATGGATTTGGTTGTTTGTTTATTAAATGTCTATGCCGCTCATCTCATTATCCAAAGCAACTGTGGGTGTCATAGGGTCATTGTGCAATAGTCTGCCTTGCTTTACTGAGTATAGGCATTAAGACATGATCCACTGCTTCTTACGTCTTTGCAACTTTCTACTGTAGGAAGTTAGCACCACCCATTCTTCCTGGAAGAATGAAATATTTTAGGAAATATTAAAAAGGCAGAATATTATGTTTCCCTGGATGAGAAATGGAGAAACATGTTTTAAAGACAAAGCAACTCCCACCTTCCTGTCTCCCCCCCCCCTTTTGTTAATGGGCCAGAGGCAGAAACTGAATCTTTAACAATAGTACCCATCTGCAACACAATAGCAACAGAAACTAACACAATGGGACCCATCTAGGAGAGAAACTCACCACATGGCACCTGGGAAAATTACATCAGCCAGCAAGGCTAGCTAAAACCCCCACCCCCTGGGAGTCTGACAATCAACAGGATATTTTTTCTGGGCCCCAGGAAGTTCAAAGCATAAAACCTGGGGATTCGCTGTATCTCGACCCCTTTTCTGTTTAGGAACTCAAACCATGTGATCCTGTCCACCATTAAACCATCTTTCCAAGCAGACTCCATGTTTCCAGTGTCTTTTTCCCCACTTGGAGCTGAACCCAGAAGGATATTTCTTCCAACACCACAAAGTGAGAAGGTAAATAAGCCAACTCAGAAAAGAAGGAAAAGAAGGAATAGAATAGAGCACAGTGGCTCCTGAGCCACTCTAAGAGTTGCCCATCTGAAAGCAACTTTGATCCAGCTGAAAACAGGGGGCGGGGGTGGGGGGGAATCTTCCTACTGAAAAAAAAAATCTTCCAGAAAAACATCTGGGATGCAAACATGTGGATGAGTACTAGATGGCAGCAAAGTGTTAGGCTGCCTTATCTCTTGGCTGCCTTAGCGATTGTCTGGATGTTTGCGGCAGAACAATGGAAATATTAAAAGCCACTCTTTAAAAATGAAGTAGCTGACATCCCTGGGTAGCTTGGGTGCTATGTACAGTAGAAGATATTTTTTTAAAAAAATTCCAAATGTGTTCAATTAATGAGTGGTACAGTGCTTTTCTGGGTGACTAGGGATGCAGAAGATATGGCCTTTGGATGTCAGTCCCTAAGAGAGCCAGAGTTTAAGGAATCATCTTTCTTACGTCTTTCAAATATGGTAGTCACTCGTAGTAGTTCAGATCTTTGTCTAGGTATTAAATCCTGTCAAACTCAGGAAAGAAGAATCACCTGAAATTCTGAAAAGATGCTTATTGATATTCATACATGCATTCATACCCCTATCCTGTAATTTATCACTATGCTACATTGAAATAACTTTTCCAAGGCTTCTAGTATGCCTTGTCATGCATTAATTTATCCCTCGGTTCTTTGGAAAGGTCCTTCTGAAACTGGTAGATCTAAATATAGCGTACTTCCCTGACTCTAGAGGGCATATAGAATGGCCCTGAATGATAGGAAGAAAGGCTGTTTACCAAGACAAGTGTTGGATAAGCAGGGTTTGATCCCCTTTCAAGCTTGAGAACCATAAATGTCTTAGACAGGCTCCTCCCTTGTTCTTATGAAGATCAAGGGAGGGAGAGGTAAGCTCATTCAGACTTGCAAGATTTTCCTACAATGGCTGCTCCAATAAATGTAGGCCTGTTTTATATAGCATTGGTTCCTTATAGTGCTGACACTGAGATACAATTGAAAATCTGTTATATGTTCCCATACTGGCATCTTGCTATTCACAATTTATGAATACCCTGATCAGCAATTGGTCTCCTAGAGGAATCATCAAAGACGGCACAGAACCTCTGCATAAAATCCAGCCAGCTGTCTAGTATGGTGTTGTTTTCAATGAGTGGTACTGCCCATCTGATAGAATTTGAAATACTTATATAAAACTAAGATCATTTATAAAGATGTATTTATAAACTGTTGTCAAAATTTGGCACAGAGACAGAGCAAATTAAAAACTTCATGATAAAATGGATGCAAAATTTAAGAGAATTGTGGTAGACTAATGGAAAGTTAAGGGAAAAAAATAATGTTTATTCCAAGTTATAATCTAAGGGAAACTTGGTGTAAAATGTTCTGCAGTCAATATAATCCAATCTACAGTTACCAAGGTAGATAAAGCATTGAGTATAACAACGTACCTTGGAAATCTCATAACAAATAAGGACTGCTTCACCATACAAGTTCATGCAAAAATACTCAAAAAACATTGGAAATAAATGCATTATACATTTATTTAAAAAAATAAATAAATACTATTTGAATTGGAATCCCAAATGCAGTATTTCTATTAAGCATAATTCCTCTCCCCAAAAAGTTTAACAATTAACAATTTATAAAATTAACAATTTATTAAGACACATGTTGACCGTCGTAAAAATAAATCAAGCACAACATTGAAAAAGAGAGAGCTTTTTTTACGATCTCAGACTGGCAGACTAACATTAGAGAATAGGTACAATGACAAAATGACAATGACAAAATTGATAGTATGGTATATATCCGCAATAGGAACCTAAGTTTAGCAAGAATTGGACCTCTGAAAATATCTTTATTGCTAGAAGGGTAATAGAAAGTTGAAAGTCTTATCAAAGCAATTTGCCTGCACAACATGTACACAGTATAATTACGATAGAGTTATTTCTAGTCTCATTCTTACACTTCCTCTCTGATGAGCTGAGCTGTCTTTTTTTATAATAGTTCTGTTTCCTCCTGAATGATCCTGTATTCCCAAGGTCTGTGAGGCATTCTATCATATTTGTAGTCCTCTCCAGCTGCAACACCAAATGGAACCTGGAGACGAAATTGCAACTTCAGATCCCTGAAGACATGATGATCTGCCTTAAAGAACAAAACAACAGTAATGCAGAAATTCAGTCTGAATTCCATACCACTAGGTTGCACAAAGTTCTGGATTTAAAAGACAAGCTGTGATTGTGCACAAGGATACACCAGGGATGAAATCCAGCAGGTTCTGTCAGGTTCTGGCGAACCGGTAGCAGAAATTTTGAGCAGTTCGGAGAACCTGCAGTGGAAATTTTGAGTAGTTGGAGAAATGGCAAATACCACCTCTGGCTGGCCTCAGAGTGGGGTGGGAATGGAGATTTTGTAATATCCTTCCCCCAGGAGTAGGGAGAGAATGGGGATTTTGCAATATCCTTCCCCTGGAGTGGGGTGGGAATGGAGATTTTGCAGTATCCTTTCCCTGCCATGCCCACCAAGCCACGCCCACAGAATCGGTAGTAAAAAAATTTAGATTTTACCACTGGGATAAACACGAAACCTCTTCGAGCAGGGGTCTCCAACCTTGGCAACTTTAAGACTTGTGGACTTCAACTCTCAGAACTCTGGGAGTTGAAGTCCACAAGTCTTAATGTTGCCAAGGTTGGAGACCCCTGTCTTAGAGCAGTTGTGTTCTTTCCTATAATTGAATAGTTGTCCTCTGCAGCTGCCAAGCGTTCCTTGGAAATGTTAGTTTAATTTAAGGTTCTGTATCTTAGCAGGTGATATATGTGTGCCATTCTGAATCACATCTGGAAGCCAAATTTTTGTGCAGCCCTAACTGCCATACATTATGACTCCAGAGCCAGTATCAATTAAAACAACTGGTTTATACATGGCCATAAGGCAAGCCATTACAAGACTTGTCTGCTTTATTTCAGCATGCTGTGTGAATGAGTGTAATGTGTAAACCAATCCTATATCAGAATCATGCCTTTTAAAACTCCCCTGCCTAAACACTTGGAAGAAATTCCTACTTGCAACAGATTATCCAACGAAAAGAAAATGTATTTTCAAGCCTTGGATTGTGTCCAGTCTCGCTGAATTCAGTTAGCATTCTTCTTTCACAACAAAGAGTGTTGTGGCATTTTAAAAGACTTACAATGTTAATTCTCTGAAATGTCTATTTATTTTCTGCTCCTGTGTGCCTCATTTCCATATCCGGTCTTCCCCACATAATGCCCAGCTCAATAATAAAGCGAAATGCATGTGAAATAATATTCACAGCAACCAAAAAATGTTTTCAAGATGCAAAGCTTAAATAGCTTCCTTTGTGCAATGCTACATGAATCCATATGAGCACTGTTAACACTGAGAGGAAAGGGGAAGAGAAACATTTATGGCGTAATAAGTGTCTTGGCTAAGATCACATTTCAAATTGATGGAAAAAAGAACAATTTTAGAACTCCCTACTAGATATGCAAAGCAACAGAGATCAATAGGCCAATTAGACTTAGAGGTACGGGGGGCGGGGGGGGAGCCTGCCCATTCTATTCCTGAGTTTCTGTGCAAAATAAGCTTTGTGTGGACATTCTGATTTATGGATGTTGGCAGGTCATGTTGCTAACTGCTGTTCAGCTGATTATAGCACAAACTTTTCTTAGAGAGAAAATTGGATATTGTTAGAGATCCAGATTCCATGCCTACCTAGGTGCTAGACTACCCCAAGAATATGCTTCCTGTAAATAAATCCCTTTTCTGTTAGATTTTTTTTAAAAAAAAAACCCAGCTTCATTAATCCTTGTTTTGGTTAGATTCCTGTTCTGGAACACAGAAGCACCAAACACTTCAACTACCAACTAGCCATCTGTTTGCCAACAGAGAAGTCTACACTTATTTATATCAAAAGTTATAATTCATCATTTTGAGACTTATTAACACTCAGGAGAGGTTTAATCTGCTATGCAACTATGTGTACTAACTGCATCTAAGGTACATTTATTCCAACTACACACTAACTTTGAGATGCAGCTCTGGGTCTTCTGGAAAGAAATGGGCAGGATTAAGGATATACTTAAGGATATATTTAAAAGAGCCTTGGTGGCGCAGCAGACTAAAGTGCTGTTAACTAGCACCACCTGCCTGCAATTACTGCAAGTTCGAATCTCACCAGGCTCAAGGTTGACTCAGCCTTCTATCCTTTCAAGGTAGGTAAAATGAAGACCCGGATTGTGGGGGCAATAAGCTGACTTTGTATATATATATATATATATAAAAAGAACACCGCTTGGGGGGGCTGAAAGCCCTACTAAGCAGGTATATACAAAAGTATGAAGGCTATTGCATTTTAAGTTGCCCTGAGTCTCCGGAGAGGGGCGGCATATAAATTGAACCAATAAATAAATAATAAATAAATACAGTTAATCCTCAATTTATGACTACAATGGAGCCCAAAATGTATATTGTTAAGTGAGAAATTTGTCAAGTGAATTTTGCCCCATTTTACAACATTTGTTAAGTGAATCACAAAAGTTGTTAAATGAGTAACATGGTTGTTAAGTGAATCTGGCTTCCCCATTGACCCAGGACACTGCAACCATCATAAATATGAACCAATTGTCAAGCATCCAAATGTAAATCATGTGACCATGGGGATGCTGCCATGGTCATAAGTGTGAAAAATAGTCATAAGACACTTTTTTCACTGCCCTTGTAACTTCAAACAGTCACTAAATGAACTGTTGTAAGAGTTGAGGACTACTGGTACATATCTGCCTGTCCAATTTTTTAAATTGGGTATGTGTCTATGTGTGAGGAAGGTGAAAATCTAGAAATGTAGTTTGGTGCCATAGCATTTGTGGAGATTCTCATTAAACTAACTAGAAACTAAATGTTTTAGGTTGCTTGTGGTGAGCACACACATGTACTGTACATGAGAATGACAGGAAGATATCAGTGCAGTAACAGCTTCTCAGTGCTGAACTACTGAACAAGGTCTGGAGTTATCTGTTCTGTTATGTAGGCAGCAGCTTTCACAAGCCCTACATAGCTTTGACCCCAATCTCTGAAGGCCACCGGAAACATTAAGGCAAGCTTCCAGGAGAGGCTCTTATTCAGAATTAATTCCTCCTGAGCTCCATGCAACATACACACACACACACACACACACACACACACACACACACACCAATTTGTAGCCTTAATTAGTTCATCATAGCAATTAATCACAAGAAGTTGTAATTGCAGGTTTTTAAAAAGAAGAAAAGCAGAACGGTTAATTGCAGGAAAAAACAAGCTTGTTAAACAGTTTTATGTTCCCGAAAGTACTCTTGTTCGAACAAATGGTTGTCCATTGTGAATCATGTCTCAACAAGTGGTCCTTTTCCTGCTGATCTTTAGAGTGGAACCATAACAATGCCAAGTCTTCTTCCTGGTCCTGACCTCAATTTGTCCCCAACCTCTTCCAGTAGGCTTTATATCCTCATTATATGCATTAGAATTAATTCTGTGTTTCCCTTTAATTCAACACTCTCCTGCTACTTTGAGAGGTGAGTTCAAGTGTCCTGTTGAATGGGTGACCAGAGGAACATTTTTGGTGTGTTGGCAAGTACAGACCCCCCCACCATAGTTGGCCACAGGCCCATTTCCGTTGCCTCCATCATTTCCTTCCCAGAATCTGTTCTCCCAGCTCCTGCTGTATTCTTAAACATTTTTTTCTCTCATCTCTCACCTCTTCCCCAACTTGCTATTTCTGAAGCCAGCTTCTCTCCAAGCATCCAACAAGAGAGAGGAGTGAGCCTCTGTTATTTTATTTAGGGAAAGGCAAGGTCTAGTTGGGCAACTCTGTGTTTGCGCAATTTGGTACTAAAGTGTGTAACTGGGCTTTTGTTGATAACTTCCCTTTTTGTTTCAGTTTCAGTACACTCTGCCCTCAGAGTGTGCTCTGCATCTACCTCCAATTCAGAAAGAGACAAGTTTGCCCTCAGCTTGGCAGTCAGAGTTAACCAACTCCCCCCAGGACTTAATAGCCACACGGGCATGGCAGTATCTGAGCCGCGGTGGCGCGGTGGTTAGAATGCAGTACTGCAGGCTACTTCTGCTGACTGCCGGCTGCCTGCAATCTGGCAGTTCAAATCTCACCAGGCTCAAGGTTGACTCAGCCTTCCTTTCTTCCAAGGTGGGTAAAATGAGGACCCAAATTGTTGGGGGCAATATGCTGACTTTGTAAACCACTTAGAGAGAACTGTGAAGCGGTATATGTCTAAATGCTATTGCTATTGCTATCTGCCTCTCTCTCTTCTGGGACTCTTTCTACTCTAAAAACCATGTCTAATTATACCCATCTGAACTAGAATATGTTTTGCTTGACTTCATTCACTTAGGGGTCCCCAACCACTGGGCCGTGTACTGGCACTGGTCTGCAGTGCACCAAAAACAGGGGTGGGTTCTACTTACCTTTACTACCGGTGTGCAACGGGGCCGCACGCGTGCGCTCGCTTCGCTCACATGTGCGCCTTGCTTCTGCGCATGCGCAGAATCTTCTGCACATGCAGATTGCTTCTGATGATGTCAGGGTCAGTGGGCGGAGCCTCCCACCAGTTTTACTACCGGTTCTATAGAACCGGTCTGAACCAGGGGGCAACGCACCACTGCTGTGCATACAAACGAAGCCCTGTCCTCACACTTGCAGAATGCAGGCAGCACGTGAAACCACTCCCCCTCCAGTCAGGGAAAAACCTCTCTCCATGGAACAGGTCCCTGGTGCCCAAAAGTCCAGGGACTGCTGCATTTTTTTTTCAAAAAAGTTTTTTTTTATTTTTAAACAAAAACAACATAAAAGCATCATCCTTCCAAACAATTACAGACAGCGTTTCGATCGGTTAAAATCATTCCGTGCTCTCAAAATTTTCAAAATCTCATTATATGACAAATGTTCCTTTCCTCCAACAACAAACAAGTGTTTAAACATTTTATCCAAATTTCATTTCATATATCATATTTCATCTCCATGCTTTATTATCTATCCATTGATAAAATAGCTCCCATATCAAATAATATTGTTTATCTTCCTGTTCTCTTATTTCAAATGTCAATCTACTCATTTCAGCACAATCCAACATTTTCTTAGTAATTTCTTCATCAGTAATTATCTTCTCTCCTTTCCAATTTTTTGCAAATACAATTCTAGCAGCTGTTAAAATATTCACAATTAAATATTGCAATTCTTTATTAAATGTCTCTGGTAAGATCCCTAATAAAAATATCTCTGGTTTAAAGTCAATATGTCTGTGTCATTTTTTCCAACCACGTGTGTATCTTAGTCCAAAATCTCCTTCCTTCTACGCATGTCCACCACATATGGTAATAAGATCCTGGGGTCTGATGACACTTCCAACACTTCTCCGATTTGTTCTTGGGGGGACTGCTGCATTAACTTACACATTTTTTGTTGAAATATGGTTATGAGTCGAAGCCATCAGTTTCTCCATGACACAGGATTTTCAACTTACAAATAGGTATGAGGAGGAAGGCAGACAAACCAGCCCAAGGAAGAAGCCAAGGCAAAACCTGAAACTGCAGAATTACACAATGACATCAAGGCCTACTTCATTACGCTGCCATGTTCTAAGTCATGGATGTTTAGTGCAGGCTGGTGATGCACCAGAGGGGGAGGCAGTGAAACTAGAGAAGTAAACAGATCAGTGTGGAATCAGTTTAGAATCACTGATAGACTTGTAAATCTGGACAATGTGTTTTGGCAAAGAATAGCAACAGATGCAGGACAGCGATTGGCAATGCAGACAGCCAATGTTATGGTGGTATTGTTTTGTGCCAACACAAGAAGGGGCCAATAGCCATTTAACTTAATAAGAGAGAAACAGCATCTGCCTTTATGAAATGAAATTTATCCCAGTTGGCTTTTCAGTGAACCCACTGCGCACAATTCAAGGCTGTCTCAACAGATTAGGTGCCAAGCTATACAATAAGAGGAGAAGAAACTATCCTACCATAATGAATGAACTTTTCTTTTTAACTAAATGATCTTTTCGTTTAAAACTAAAACTATTTTAGTTTTATTCACCAAAAAGAAATCTGGGGAGTTAATAGAAAGGAGGGACCCTTCTTTTCCCACTCCTAATCTCTTATGTCCCTTGGCACTTAGTCAAGATGATTATAAGCAGATGAATTATAGGATGGGAAATGTGTCAAAATCTCCACCCTTTTTCTGCGCTCCCTCTAAAACTGGCAGCTGCAGATCATCATTTTTAATGGGCATATTTGCTGAACCCCTTTGTCCATAACTAAACCATGGTTTGCATAATATATTTGTGTGGTGTCCTGCTGTGGGAATAATTCAAATGGAAAGTGAATAAGCGATAACCGGAATAAAAAAGAATATTCATTAGGCCCACTCAGAATCCATAATATGGTACAAATTGTTTAGTTCTCCAAAACTCTTCATCAGACAAGGTAGGGCAAAAGAGAGAAGGCGGGCAAACTGATTAGCGTAGGAAGGACAGAATCTACTTTTAGTAGCTGTTTGATGAAGAAATGTGGGAGAGAGAGAGATGCTGATTAAGGACTACCAGCTGCTACAAGAGGAAGCTTGGCCTGGTGTGGTGGAAAAATTGTCCCATAATGCCATCAGTTCCTTGTTGGGAGACTCAAGTGTGCTTCTCACACTGAAGTGAAGCATTGTCTAATAATACCCTTAGAAGAATATCATAGATAATGAGAGCAGAAGGAGGAGCATACCATTTTGAGCACTGTGCTGTTGATGAAATCACCAATTTTAGGCATTCCAGGAAAGATCAACAGAGTCCAAGTGAATGAAAGAGTGGGAAGGCTGGTTCTTAATCCTGCCCAGACACCTATTTGCTTACAGGGAAGGAATAGCTTGTTCCTTCTTTGATTAGACTGATGTACCACATTAGGAAGACAAACATCCTGCCAAACTTTGAATGGCAAAGTAACACCCCTTTTTGTTAGCTGCTAGGTTGTAGCAGTTTCAGAAGTAAAGTAAATTTGACATCCAAATCCTGTTTGACATAGAGCAACTTGGAGAAGTTTTCACTCCCTGACCTGTTGCCCATCAAACCTGAGCTTTAAGCCAAGCATGGCCAAGGGACATTAAATAGCAAACAAACAAACACATGCTTATATACCTCATTATTGCTTGCTGTTTTAAGATATATGAGGTCGTCCTGCTGCATTTTATTTCTGCTTTCTTTGCCGTCTGTCAGATTTTCTAGCTCGGCAGGTTATAATCTTAATTCCTGCTGATCAGTAAATTCCAGTGAACTCAATTGCATTTACTGCTGGGAAAATCGGGATTACCAACACAATGCAGGAGTTTGTACAGCAGCTTTTCCCAACTGGTGCCATCCAACTTCAATTGGATCACAAGTCCCATAATTCACAATTAGCAATCTGACTGAGGATTTAGGGTTTTTCCATGTTACTATTCTGATGTTTATAAGAGAAACCAAGGGGTGTCTAAAATGAAAACATAACATGAATATATAAAGGGTATCAAAAATCACAATTAGAATAACAGAGTTGAAAAGGATCTTGGGGGTCTTCCAGTCCACGCCCCTGCTTAGGCAGGAAACCCTATATACCATTTCAGACAAATGGCTGTCCAACCTCTTCTTAAAAACTTCCAGTGTTGGAGTATTCACAACTTCTGGAGGCAAGTTGTTCCACTGATTAATTGTTCTAACTGTCAGGAAATTTCTCCTTTGTTCTAGGTTGCTTCTCTCCTTGATTAGTTTCCATCCCTTACTTCTTGTCCTGCCCTCAGGTTCTTTGGAGAATAGATTGACCCCTATTGAGTAAATGGATGCAAGGATGGTTGTGTGAATGGCATGTGTATGAAGCAGAATTTGAACTTTGACCAAGCCCTACCTTGACAGAAGATAGCAAAAAGTTATTAATAAAAAGAGATGGCTTCCAATCACGGCCGGGAGCATCTCCAGATGTTTTTGACTATGAATTCCATTATTACTTGCTGATCAGGACATATTAGAGGTAGTTGTAAACATCTAGAGAGCTTTCTTTTGGAGACTAATAATTAATCTATCCCAAGAACCTTCAACTGGAATTACTAGCAGGGTTCAATTAACAACAGTAATTGGAATCAGAATTTCCATCACTAAGCAATTTGGTTGTAAAGCATGATGTCATGCGATTGCATCACTTAGTGATGGCAATTCTGGCAGTCCCCATTGCCATCATTAAGTGAAAATTGCAGTCATTAACCATGTATCTCCCTGTAGTTTTCCATTGACTTCCAACAAGCAAATTGGCAAGAAATAAGTTCTGCATGACTCACAAGAAAGCCAGCAGGCCGATAAGCAGCTACTGTGGCCTAACACAGGGGTCTGCAACCTTAAACATTCAAAGAGTCATTTGGACCCATTTTCCACAGAAAAGAAAACACGGGGAGCCACAAAACCTGGGTAGGTGTGTCCAACTCGACGTCACTCACTTCCACCAGTCACATGACTCCCTCTCTGTATCTCTCTATGTCTCTCTCTCTCCCCCTTTCTCTGTATTCTCTGTCTCTGCCCCAGCCGCTTCTCCATCACCCGCTGTCGCCCTTACCTTTTCAGGCCAGGCGAGGAGTGACTGGGAGGGGACAGTGAGGGGCGACCCAGCCAGTGGTGGGATCACCCGAAAGGAAGCCACCACAGAAGGCCCAAAGAGCTGCATGGGGCTCTGGAGCTGCAGGTTGCTCACACCTGGCCTAACACAAGTGTAACCAGGATTGAGAGGGGTGACTTCTGGTAGGGGTGGGAAGGTGTAGAAACTCAGGAGGGCCATGGACAACTTTGAGAAGGTGCTTCAAATTTTGATCATGTGACTACAAAGGTTTGCTGCAAATACCATAACCATGATTTCAAGGACTGAGTAAGAATCCCATTTGTTCAGTGCAGAGGTGGGTTTCAGCAGGTTCTGACCAGTTCTGGAGAACCGGTAGTGGAAATTTTGAGTAGTTCAGCGAACCGGTACTAAAAATTCTGACTGGCCCCCACCCCCATCTATTCTCTGCCTCCTGAGTCCCAGCTGATTGGGAGGAAATGGGGATTTTGTAGTAACCTTCCCCTGCCATGCCCACCAAGCCATGCCACGCCGACCAAGCCATGCCATGCCCACTAAGCCACACCCACAGAACCGGTAGTAAAAAAAATTGAAATCCAGCACTGGTTTAGTGCCATTGTGACTTTGAACAGTTGCTGAACCAAAGGTTGCTAAGCAAGAACTACCTGTATGCCATTATGTGACAGTGAAGGAAATCCAAGGAATGAAAGAACCAGGGATTAACAGAATTGATTGTTCAAGGAGTACATGAAATTGTGTAAATTAAAGGAGAGGGCTAACAGAAAGCTTTTCTGTATCTCTTCTTCATAATATCTGAATTCTGCTTTATTTATGCCCTGAATCTAATCTAGTCAGCTTTTTTTAATGACCAAAGCTACCATATTTTTTGGAGCATAAGACACACCTTCCCCCCCCCCAAAAGAGGGTGAAAATCTGGGTGTGTCTTATACTCTGAATGTAGCCCCGCCCGGCTTCTCAAATGGAGGTTTCAGAGGCTGAAAAAAGCATCAGAAATGAAGCTTCAGGAAAAAAGCCTCAGAAACACAGCTTTAGAGGCTTTTTTTCTGAAGCTCTGTTTCGGAGTCTTTCAAAGGCAGGAATTTTTTTTTTTTCTGAAACAGAGTTTCAGAAGTTTCAGAGGCAGAAAAAAAAGGCAAAAAAAAAAGAAAGGCACAGAGCTCACAACCAAGGAACCTGTTGCTAAAATTCACCTCTGGGAGTATTCCGGGAGGCCGATCCACCTGCCTATTTTTTCTTATTTTCCTCCCCAAAAACTAAGGTGCATCTTATACTCCGAAAAATACAGTACTTCCAACTTGAATGCAGTTTCCCCATGCCTTTGCTTCCTTCTACTAAGTCTTGGTTTACATCGGGGATGAAATGCTCCCAGTTCAGACCGGATCGCCTGATCCGGTAGTGATGGCAGCGGGTGATTCGGGGAACCGGTAGAAGAAATCTCTGCCCCCCTCCCATGCCCAGCTGAGCCGCACGATCATCAGAGGCTGTTTTTTTTTTACTTTTAAAAGCATTTCTTCCTGCAACCTCTTCGGCCAAAAAAATGCTTTTAAAAGTAAAAAAAAAAAAGCCTCTGATGATCATGCAGCTCAGCTGGGATCGTCAGAGGCTTCTAAAAGCAATTTTTCTGCAATCTCTTAAGATTGTAGAAAAAATGCTTTTAAAAGTAAAAAAAAAAAGTTGGCCACGCCCACCCAATCACATTACCCCCACCACCACCAAGCCACGCCCACAGAACTAGTAGTAACAAAGTTTACATTTCACCACTGGTTTACATGGACCAATTCTACTCAAACCGCCCACAATTTGGACCTGTTAGCTTTGCCTTGAGCCAGGGGCATTACAGTACGACCACAGCCATGTCATTCTGGGAAATTAATTATAATGTCAGGGTGGGGAAGTCATTGCTTCTATGCAGGAATGTCCTTTCATACTCTCCAGCCTTTATCTTGCTCACATTTTTAGATCTTTGCTACTTTTATGGCCCGTCTCTGTACAAACAGCCTGCAGGCATTTACTTTTAAGTATTCAATTCAGCTGATTCATTAACCTCACTTCTATTTTGAGGTTTCTCTCTGCTTTATGCTTTTAGTCCTGGCTGCCTTATAGTCTAATGACACCTTAACCTATGTGTATCCTGGCTTTATAATTAACTTGCCATTGCACACTTGCAACTAGAAAATTAACCCCTACTCTCAGAGTACATGTCATCCAGAAGAAGAAAAAAGTATCAGCCTTAAAGAAGAAGATCTCAGCCAGGCACATTTCCATGGTGGTTTCTCGCTATGCGGTTTTCTTCAAAGCAAAAGCTTTTCTGATCCCCATGTGAGATGGAGACTGAACGTGTCTCGTCAGTGCTGGAATGAATGTTTCTATAGAATAGGCCAGAGGATTGCCATTGTGGAATTGAATAAAGAAGAGATTAAAATTTTCACACTGAATACGATTAATTCTTTCTAGTTGTCCCACCCTATGGAAAAAGAAGACTCCTGCGAGTCCCTTGGACTGCAAGGTGATCAAACCGGACAGTACTGAGAGCATATGCACCAAGACAAATTCCCTGTGTGTCCAATCACACTTGGCCAATAAAATTCTATTCTGTTCTATTCTATTCTATTCTATTCTATTCTATTCTATTCTATTCTATTCTATTCTATTCTATTCTATTCTATTCTACTAGAGGAGATCAACCCTGACTGCTCTTTAAAAGGCCAGAGCCTGAAGATGAAACTCAAATACTTAGGTCACGTAATGAGAAGGAAGGACTCACTGGAGAAGAACCTAATGCTGGGAAAGATTGAGGGCAAAAGAAGAAGGGGACAACAGAGAATGAGGTGGTTGGATGGAGTCACTGAAGCAGTAGGTGTGAGCTTAAATGGACTCCAGAGGATGGTAGAGGACAGGAAGGCCTGGAGGAATGTTGTCCATGGGGTCCCAATAGGTCGGACACGACTTCACAACTACAAGAAAAATGGAAAAAGTGGCCTTCATAACACAGCACAAGTAGGTAGCAGGAATTTCCTACATATGACTATAAGCCATGAGCTTTATGAGAGGCAAAGAGTCCTCTGGAACCACAGGTAGGGCACTGAGTTGGAACTCTTAAGTTCAACTCCTGGTTTGTTTGATGGTAGCTATCCAAATGCAATTAAAGTTGGAACAAGATGTAGTTCTAACAGCAGTGTGAACTTTCAAAGGCTCCCCCCCAAAAAAAGAAGAGGGGGAAGAAAATGCCATCAAGGCAAGAGCAAACATTATCACATTGAGTCACATAAGACCTTTAACAACTCTTACCAAGCCATAGGGATAATGATTTCGTCAACAACTAAAGCATTCAGAAGTCATGTGGACTTGTGGATTTCTTGCAGAATCCTTCTCCCAACAAACAATACTGGAAGTTGGTTGGTTCTTCTCAAAGGAGCCAACAAAGACACCCTTAGCTGCTAGTATAATTGAGCCCACTGCTACACATCTGTGGGGGGTTTTCATGTTATGTTTTATTGTATTACTGTTATCATTAAGTATTCTTTTATCCAAACTTTAATGAGATGCTTATCATTATTTTATTTTGTATTTTATATTTTGAACAGAGCTCTACACTTCTTAGAAAACTGAGATCACTGGGTGGCTTAAGTAAAATAGATTTACAACTATAAGAGGATATTTCCCTAGTGTAAGAAGTGTGAAGTTGTTACATCTTTGACAATTTATCAGGCATTAAATGTCAACGGTATATAATTTTGAAAAGTTCCCTTTAGTTCAGTGTAAATTTCAGATCTTTAGTCCACATATTTCCCCATTACTCCAGATTATGTTATCACCAAAAGTCTTACCTACAATGTTTAACATATTCACTTTCCAAATTCAGCTTCAGTAGCATTTTATAAACCTTAGCTATAAGATGTTCAACTTTAGCACACCATACTATTTCAAGTTCATTTTTGTTAGCTCAAAAACACAGGTGTTTTTTTAAAATCTAAAGTAAATCTTTCTTTCAACTATAAATAAGTAAACCAATGGCATTCATGTCCTTATGACTCCAAATCAGATTGGCATATATACAATCCACCTTCTATTAAGGTCTAATAGTAGAGAGAAGATATTACATTATATTGTCCCCTTCTTAACTTGGAAGATGATGACAGCTTGAAACCAGCCAATTTATAGTACATTGAGTGAGAAGAACAACAGGGAGTTATTCTGCAAAAAATTGATGTGTGATGGAAAAAATGCTTTCATATAGCAACAGCAAGAAGGCCTCAGCTGAAGAAGTTTACCTAAAATACAGATTTGCAAAAACTAGACAGCAGCTATGTGTTGCCCAGGTAATAACAATTTTTTTTAGGGACGGGACTGACATTTTATAAACCACTCAGTACTTTGCAACTCCCTTTCTATCATCTCCAGGAAAAGAAAAATAGGTCAGAGAAAGCAGCTTGTTGAACACAGAGGACATTATGCGGTTAGTTGAGATTAAATGCATATTTTGCTTATTAATACTACACAAGAAGTTAGACTACAGTGATGGAGTATCTGTGCATCCTTCAAATTAACAACTAGGAAAGGATAATCATTTGATCAGGCTAAACTGAGAGGCCAAATACAAAAAATTGTAGTGCTTCACAGCTGTGACGAAAAGGATATTTTAGCAAGTGACCAACTATTAAAGAACTACAGAACTTCCATAATCCCATGCTGAAAAAATGACAATCTCCTCTCAAGAAGAGTTGAGCCAATTTGGTGTAGTGGTGAAGGTGCTAGTCTAGAAAGCAGGAGAGTGTAAGTTGTAGATCTGCCTTAGGTATGAAAGTCAATTGGATGACTTTGGAACAATCACTTTTTTTCAGCCCAACCCACCTCAATTCCCTGGCTGTTGTGGGCAATATAGGAGCCAGAAATATTAGGTATGTTCACTTTGAGTTATAAATAAAAAAGTGGGATAAAAAATATATAATGATGATGGCAATGATGATGATGATGTTGTGGGACTTTTATATACAGACAGATTGTCATTTAGAACACAACATGCCAGATATCACAGTCATAAAAAACCAAAGCGTACAATTTATTGATATCGCTGTACCAGGAGACACCAGAGTCAAAGAAAAAGAACTGGAAAAAAAATCACGAAATATTGCAACCTGGCCATCGAAACTACACAATTATGGATGAAACATGTAACAGTGATACCAGGGGTGAAATGCTCCTGGTTTGGACCAGATTACCTGATCCAGTAGCGATGGTGGCGGATGGTTCTGAGAACTGGTAGCAAAAATCCCTGTGGCCCCCCCCCCCCCATGCCCAGCTGAGCCACGCGATCATCAGAGATTGGTTTTTTTACTTTTAAAAGCATTTTTCTACAACCTCTTCGGCCGAAAAAATGCCATGATACCCATTGTCATCGGGGCACTTGATACCATGTCCAAGAATTTTATAAAATACATCAAGAAATTGCAGCTTCCTGCAATAACAGAAGCGGAACTGCAAAAAATTGTGCTACTTGGAACATCGTACATCTTAAGAAGTTATTTGCTTGATAGCTAGGATGCTGGCAACAACTGTATCAAATGCATCAATGGTATGTGTGATGCATTCTTGAATGTTCAGCTGACTGAGTTTCATGTTTAATTAA
>WNWU01000005.1:21234967-21274084 GCA_012654045.1 Ptyas mucosa
AATAATAATAATAATAATAATAATAATAATAATAATAATAATAGGGTCTGTTCAGCCTACAGAAGGACTGGAGCCCTAGGGATGAAGTTTTATTGTTCTCAGTAGACTTGTTCCTAGATTAATGGAGTCTTTGGAGACACTTTCCTTAAGGCTACCAGATTTGGAGTGCAAATATCAGGACAGTCACTAGTTGTCAGAAGTCTCTAATGCAGGCCGGAGTTCTGCAGTGCAGATTTGGAAGATTTAGACTTCAAATCAAATCAAATCACAGTTTAATGATTGATATTACAATATAGTCAGGCCATGTGTAACTAACAGATTGTGATTTTAATATAGATTTAATCTGTTATTTATTATTTTATTCTAGAATTTTTAACTGGATTTGCCTTGAGTGTTTTTATTTATTCTGGTCTCTGGTCTTTGACTATATAAAAATAAACTTGATTTGATTTGATTTAGACTTCCCTATCCAGTCATCTGTCCCTCAAAAGTGGAAACAAAAGCCCAGAATCTTGAAAGGTGTAAAACATCTTATAAGTTGCATCTCCTCTCCTCCTAAAGCAAACTTTTAAATTGAAATGTTTTCCTTTGTGTTTTAGTGAGGAAAAAGAACAAGAGAATGACCGCCCAAGGCAACACTCTTGGTCTGTAGCTGAGGAGGAATTGGAAATGAGAAGCACGAGATTGGAATGTAAATGGACTTGCTGAGGGACACCTCTTTGAGAGGGCAGTCACATATACAAAGAGATCTCACAGTTCTAAACAGATATAGTTATAGTTATGAAGAGGCATGCAAATTGAACACAGCTAAATGCCCTTCTTTTCTGCCAATTTTGTTTCTAAAAGCAGCTACAAACTCTTCTGTTTTAAAAAGCACATCTGGAAAAGAGTTATTTCAGCATTAGATTAAAATGCTTCTGTTTGCCCCAACTTTTTAAGTTTATAGTCCTCGCTGTGCTTTTTTGTTAATAGTACGGATTTATGATGTCATCACTTTAGCTTTTAGGATAGAATGTTCTCCTTTTTACCAATCTGGAATCTGCGGGACGGAGTGTATAATGCAAATATTTCAGCCTAATAAATAATGAAATGTCATCTTCACTGCATCCGAGACTTTATCTTTAAACCTTGCTGTGAATCTCTCCATCTCACACACATCCATTATGTATTTGACTTCCTTTTATGCTAAAGCTGCTGGTTTAATCAGGAAGGCTTTCCCGAAGAACATGATGCAGTTCAAAATTGCACATAGTGTTTATGCTAATTGAAATCAGTGAATTTAAGCCTGGAATTTAGTCATTATTCAGAGCAATTTGGTCTCTCTTCTTGAGACGTGAACAAAATATATTTGGGGGGGTTTGAAAGAGAAGGTGGTCCCACACAATCACACCACTGCAGTGAGAGCAACCAATGCCAGCTGTTTCGCTTTGCTTTGCTCCACTCTGCTCAGCTCAGCAGCCAGCAAAGCATGCCAATGGAGAGCCAGCCATCCTTAGAATGCAAAGCACACCAGGGAACCCACAGAAAGGCAGTCTTTTGGAAGAGTGAATGGCACATCATGGAATTGATCTGGCAGGCAGGCCCTGGTCCGTCCCACAGACAGAGCAGTCAGTGTCTGCGCTAGGAAATTAAGACAGTCAAGATGATGCCAGCCCAAGGAACTTTCAATCCCTTAGACACTGTCTCACAGAAATGACGTCAATGTGATTTTCTTATTCTGCACAGAACAAGTTCCTTTGCCATTCAGAAGAAAAGACAACACCTTCTTTGGACATGCATCTTCTTGAATAACCAATGTACTTTCTGAAACATCACCTTATTTAATAGCTCTTTAAAGAATCTGAAAATCAGACATTTAAAAAGAAAAGCAGGAAAGGATCATGAGAAGAATTAAGAGCTGGCAAAGCCGGCTAAGATCCAGAAGTAGCCTTGTGAAGACAGGATATTTAAATCCCTTTGCACCCAACCTTGAAAGAAGTGCTTAAGAGCAACTTGACAATGGCGTATTTGTTTATTTTTACAATTACACCTCAGAATTCATTTCATGGGATTCCATACCATACCATACAGGACATATACAAAAAGAGGAGAAGGCTAAAGAACATGAAGAAGATGGAGAGACGACATCAAAGACACACTACAACAACATAAATTAACAATGGTTGAGGCCACCAGAAGAGGAAGAGCCAGAACTTTATATCTCCCCTGATGCCCAAAGCAGTAAAAGAGGAGAAGGGGAAAGGGAAAGGGAAAGGGAAAGGGAAAGGGAAGGGGAAAGGGAAAGGGAAAGGGAAAGGGAAAGGGAAAGGGAAAGGGAAGAAGAAGAAGAAGAAGAAGAAGAAGAAGAAGAAGAAGAAGAAGAAGAGGAGGAGGAGGAGGAGGAGGAGGAGGAGGAGGAGGAGGAGGGGGAGGAGGAGGAGGAGGAGGAGGGAGATGATCTCAGAATATAATTTACTCAAACAGTTTACATAGAGCATAGCATAAGTAAACAAACAATAAATAATATTTTAAAAAACAAAAACATCCTATCCACAGAGCATCTACTAGTAATGGCTCCAATAAATGGGGACAAAGCAGCTGAACAGACAAAGGGGCTGGTTTTGCCCAGCAACGTATTTTTTGTGTCAGGTGAGAGAAGGTTTTGGTAGCCAATGGTGCCATTTAACATTGGGAGAATAAAGTAGGTAGGTTCATATTACATATGGAAGGACTAGTTTGGGGATGAGGAAGAATTTGGAATTTTTCTTTGTGTGTTTTATTTTAATCAATATGTGTAGGAAGTTAGCACTGACTCCTCTCCCACAAAAATGAAATATTCTAGGAAATATTAAAAAGGCAGAATATTTCCCATAAAAGAGAAATAGAAATCTTAAAACAGAAACTCAGTCCCAGCTCCCTCCCCCCAGCAGATACTTTGGTTATTTACAAGACAAAAGGATGGCCCAGCTTATCTACAACACAAAAGACCTTCACCCTCAGGACGTAATAGGATTAGCCTCTACCCATCTCACCACCAGCAAGATTCAACCAAGCATGGGAGTCTGACAACCAATCAGGATACATTTCTTGCCACAGGAACAGGAGGCAAGTTCAAAGCCCAATAGACGGTATAAATCTCTCTCCCTCTCTCACCCATGTGCTCTTTTTGCCCAGGACCTCAAACCATGTGGTCCTGTCCACCATTAAATAATCTTTCCAAGCAATCTCTATGTTTCCAGTGTCTTCCTTCCCACTTGGAAATGAAACCAGATGGGCATTTCTTCCAACATATGTTTACTCTAGAGCTTAGAACTTTCATGTTTCCCATCACAAATTTAGAAAAAATTGCACTGTCAATTTTTAATCAATAAAGCAAAAGGGAACACTGAAGGCCACAACAAAAGCTATACTCTGCCCAACTCTGTGCACAAGCTAAATCAAGCTTTAATATTTAACTTGTGACCCATAGGCAGTGGTGGTATTCAACCGGTTCTATCCAGTTCAGGTGAACCAGTAGCAGCGGCTGCGGGAGGCTCCACCCACCCACCCAGACGTCATCACATCCTGTTTTTGATGCTCTGCACTCACATTTGCGAACCAGTAGTGAAAGTAAGTGAATACCACCCCTGCCTGTAGGCCTGAAGAATATCTCACCTTGGAGAATATTATTCTCTAGCTTCTGTGTTGAGTAATCAGAGCAGCAGGTCAAATGACCTACATCAAACCCTACATTTCACTATAAAAGACATAAGTGTCCATGGAGATTCTCAACCATCCAGGTCATGGCTGTCCCAAAGGCGCTTTTCCAAAAGGCAACTTTCTTACCAAGAAAGTCCAGTTACCTTTCAGAAAAACACCTTATGGACAAAAGACATGAGGCAGAGTCCAACTGTTTAGCTTCTGGAAAATTCATTTTCTCTTTTTCCTTCGTTATCCCAATCGGGGCTGCCAGGGTGAAGAAAATGCTGAAGATAGAATCTAGGAGGATTATTTTGTGCCCACAAATGGCCTTGTACCTCATCCTTGGACACATTCAAGGTATTTATATTTAAGTCTAGTGGTTAAATGTCTGTAAGAAGTAGTTTAGCTATATAATGTTACTGAACATCATGGCACTTACATGTGTTTAACTTAAGGCAGGCCATAATCTTTCTTTTAAAGTCTGAAACTGTGCCATTAACATTCCTCATAAAACTAAGGCTATCCTGAACCATTTGAAAAATACTAAATCTTCATTCCACGGCAGTTGTTCCCTATCAACCCTTTAAAAAGTAACACTTGCCAGGGATAACGGGAGTTCACCCAGAATGTCAACACTAACCCCGTCATAAAGATAACAGATTTTCCCAAATGTAGTACACCAACACTTACTCAGATTAAAGACAAGTGTTTCACCAGATATATCCACAAGGTCAATTTCTATGACTCAGTCCAAAAGTTATAAAAGTATGTATTCATATAGGAGCCATAATGATCTCATAGGTTTGGAAAGAGCTAGAGGAGCAGCTGTTGCTATTTTTTCCTCCTTCTCTTCCTCCTCCTCCATATGGTTTATATCTTCAGTTATGCATGATATAATTGGATAGAGAATATTAATGGGAGCAACGAAGCTTTTAATCATTTAATATGAAAAATGGACTAAATGTTACCTTTCTTTAGAAAAGCAAGTATTTCGAGGCAGGATTAAAGTATATGGCCATAAAGTATATGGCCAATGCTGGAAAAAGAACGATGACTTACCAGAAGTAAAGAGAAAGGGTGCACTGGAGGAAAACTAGTTGACATTAAAAATTCAATTTGTTTTTTTGTTTTTTGTTTTATTTGATTTATATGCCACTCTTCTCTGGAGACTCAGGGCGGCTTACAATGCGTTAAGCAATAGCCTTCATACTTTTTGTATATATTTATACAAAGTCAGCTTATTGCCCCCACAATCCGGGTCCTCATTTTACCTACCTTTGAAAGGATGGAAGGCTGAGTCAACCTTGAGCCTGGTGAGATTTGAACTTGCAGTAATTGCAGGCAGCTGATGTTAATAACAGTGCTTTAGTCTACTGCGCCACCAGGTAAAAAGTTAGGGTCCTTGGCATTAAAATTTTAACTTTCAGTTATCTATAACACTGGTCTCAGGCACACGCGAGATTTCAAAGGAGAGAGTAGAATAGGCTAATGTTGCCTCCACATATCAAGCAACAACCTGAATCTCAAATTAGAAAGATAAATCTAGTTTATTTCTCCTGCGGTTTCTTCCTATTTTGTCATAATACTTTAACACCTTTAAAAGGGTATTTCTCCACAGAGTACATAATTAGCATATAAAATTTGCTTTTGGTAAGTCCTGTTAAGTCCTACCATCAGATCAGAAGGCATTTTAAAAGGGATTAAAGAAATTCGTGAGTGCTAAACTTTGAATGAGTTTTAGGGATATGCAAAATGGATTTGATCTTAAATTACCAATTCAGTTTGGCAAACTGAATCAATCAATTGCTTTCGATCATACAGTTGAATTGGATCAATTGAATCTAGACAGTTCTAAGGTAGTTGATTCAATTTGAAAAAAAAGTCATGTATATGGTCAAAATAAGTTAGAGGTCACCTTTCATCTTGGAAAGTTGATTTGATTCAGAGTTTTGACTGAATTGTCTTCAGTCAAATCTCTGAATTAAAGCTTCATAGACACAGGATCACAGGTAATCAATGAAATTCAGCAGAAAGAAAAGGCTATGCTTAGAGATGCCTTGTTTCTGGTAACAATTAGAGTGGAACTGGTTGATCCCAAGAACGAGTTTCCTTTTCTGATTATTGAGATTTATTCTGAAGGACATTCAGATGTAACACAAGACTTCTGACCAATATTCTGGCTTTGAATGAGAAATGTATAAATAGGCAAATAAGCACAGGACAATTCGATTTTGTTCTCATTCACTCTCTGTAACGGAGAGGATTGTCTATTTGATAAAAGAAGGGCAAACTGTACCTCTTGGTTGGGTTGAAAATTGATTTCTTATCAGTCTAAGAATCAGCACTTGTAACAGGCTTCCCAGGGGCATAGTAGAAAATCAAGCAATGATTTGTTAAATTTAGAATGGTTTATCTTCATTTCTAGGGTCCACAAAGAGGTTGTTTGAATGTCATTAGGTGAAGCCAGCCTTTCCACAACTGTGATCCTTAGTGGAATCCAGCTTTTGCTACCTCAAGAGAAGGATCTGTCAAGAGAAAGAACTGCCAGCAAAATGATGCATTACCCTGACTTTCTTCTCCCTTTCCTCTATGTTTTGCAAGGAAAAGCAAGATAAGGTTACCTAAACCCAGAGGTGGGCTGCTGCCGGTTCAGACCGATTCAGGAAAACTGGTAGTTCTGACCAGAGGCTGGGCCCGCCCACCTGCCCCAGTGCTATCCCGTCCTATAAAATTGTCATGCGTTTGATGCCGCGTGCGCTCACATTTTTGGTTCTGGGCGAACTGGTTGTTACATTATGTGACGCCCACCTATGCCTAAATCCTGGACTGGGGACCAAAAAAAGACTAACATCAGGGTGATGTTCTAAAATTAGAGTTGCCAGGTATACAATGAATAAGGAAACACTTTATCCCCAAAGGTGATATGTTTGGGAAGAATTAACTGTTATTAAATTCTGAGCAAAATCTGTCCTGGGTAGCTGCTTTGCTTGGATTTATTTTAAAATCTTTTATCCTACCTAATTACTTTTTCTCCTTAAAATGCGCTCCTGGGATCAGCTTCAGGGAGATGCATTTTGGATTTTCTTTATTTCTTTTTAACCTTGTCAAAACTCTTTTAGAGCTTACACTGCTGAAACTGTATTTCTGAACACAGATTGGGAGGAGGGAGGGACTGGCCACTGATACTTGGTAATTGTAGCCTAGAGTGGAGTCACAATAAGGAGAAAATGGGGTGTGCTTGTAGCCCTCATCTTGGTTTGTTTCCCCATGCCCTATGCTACATAATCATGAGGTTAAATATTTTCTATGGGTTTTTTTGTTGATCAACATTCTCCTTGTGTCATTTTCCAACCAACATGAAGACATAATATATTGCATTCATCACCATCTCTCAGTATTCAATGCCAGACAAATATCACTGATCAAAGATGAGGCAGCTTAAGGACCTGGCAATGTTTCTCAAATGCTTTCTTTTACCTCATTTATGCAATTACTAATGTATACAGCAGAGGCAGCGATGCTGATCAATGACAGAAAATCCTCAAATCCTGTATCTATTGTCTCCAGGAGTTTTTTTGGGGAGGGTGGTGTCATCTGAATCATAGCCGTATCCTGGGGGAGCAGCTGATTACAAAAAAATCTTTTCAAGAACTGTCATATGCATGATTCTTTTTTCTCAGATCCTTCCTCTGTAAAAAAAAAAAAAAATATTGAGTGGCTCAAAGCTTGTTGTGAAATGCACAGCCTAGCTTTGGGATCATAGGTGATTTATCAAAGGCGCTACATCTCGGAAGGAATACAAATGAGTGATGGATCAAAGAAAATTCTGGCAAGGCTCAAGGCTTTCCTGAAGTGTAGAAACCAGAATAAAATCCTTGGTTACAGATAATGTATCTATGACTATCCTATGGGTAGTTAATGTTTCACCTCGGCCTGCTGCTATGTTTGACAGAGGTCCGTATCCCTGAGAATTAAAGTCTTTTATTTTGGCACGGAAGGGTAAGGCACGAGCTTAGAAACCAGGAGATGTGCAAGTTCTAGTTCTCCCTCAAGCATGAAAGCCATCTGGGTTATTTTGGGACAAACACTTCAGTGGTAGGTTTCAATTTTTTTTACTACCAGTTCTGTGGGTGGGGCTTGGTTGGTGTGGCAGGGGAAGGATACTGTAAAATCTTCATTCCCACCCCAATCCAGGGGAAGGTTACTGCAAAATCCCCATTTCCTCCTGATCAGCTGGGACTTGGGAGACAGAGAATAGATGGGGGCGGGGCCAGTCAGAGATGGTATTTACCGGTTCTCTGAACTACTCAAAATTTCTGCTACCGATTCTCCAGAACTGGTCAGAACCTGCTGAAACCCACCTGAAATACTTTCTCTTAGCCCAGAGGTGGGCAAATGTGGCCCTTTTACAACCTGTGGACTTCCACTCCCAGAATTCCAAGCTGTCTCAGGAATTCTGGGAGTGGAAGTCCACAGGTTGTAAAAGGGCCACATTTGCCCACCCCTGTCTTAGCCCAATGCACCTCCCAGGGTGGTTGTTGTGGGAAAAATAGCAGGCAAAAGTATTAGATATGTTCATTTTGAATTATATATAAAAAAGCAAGATAAAAAAATTGGGAGAGGGCAGATGGGGCCTTAGATCAGATTGTGCCTGTGCAATCTTTAACTTTTGATAGATACTGCTGATCTCTGTGGTTTAGGGAAGAGTTAAGGGAAATGAAATGGAAGAATATCAGAATAATAGAGTTGGAAGGGACCTTGGAGGTCTTCTTGTCCAACCCCCTGCTCAAACAGGAAATCCTATACAATTTCAAGAGTGCTTCTGGAGGTCAACAAAGGATGAACTCACCCAAACATGGGCAAGGCCTGCTTTGTGGCAGTACGGATGATAAAAGTAGCAATACTTCCCTGCCCTTATTGCTTCTGCAGATTGCTATCTGGTGACCTTGTTTTGCATAACCTAAGCCCTTTTGGGCAAGAGGAACCCAGAGATCCTTCTGGATTGGCTCCAGGGATGGGGAGTGTGTGGCTCAGTGGTGGAATTCAGCCAGTTCGCACCACTTTGGGAGAACCGGTTGTTAACTTTCTGAGCAGTTTGGCAAAGTGATTGTTGGAAGAAATCATTCGGGCAGAGAACCAGTTGTTAAATTACTTGATTCCCACCACTGGTGTGGCACAATGTTTTACTGATTCCCTTCTTTCTCAGCAATCAGTAGTGATTGGCAGTGAGAGATCCCATCTTTGGCTGCAGGGTTCTGTGCTCTCCCCACTATTATTTAACATCTATATGAAATTACTAGGGGAAACTATCCATCAACATAGGTTGAGAGGTATCATCAGTATGCTGATGATACTCAATTATATCTTTCCACCCTTAAAAATTAAGCAATTTAATGTGTCACTTCCCAATGACAGGGGAAGTCAGCTGTAGGGGTCTGAATGGGTTAATCAGGCTTCAACTGAACCCTGGCAAGACTGAGTGGCTTTGGGTTTTAGGGTTGAGTTCTTCTAGAACAGAAACTTTACCATCTTTGATACTGGATGGAGGGCTTTGCCTCAAACAGACCTGGTTTGCAGTCTAGAAGTCCTTCTTGAGGAACAGGTGGCAGTCATGGCCAGGAGGGCTTTTGTGCACTTTGTGTTGTGCAGTTGCACCCATTCTTGGATTGTGAGGCTCGGCTCATAGTTATTCATGCTCTGGTCACTTCCTACATGAACTATTGTAATGTGGTCTAATGGGGCTGTCTTTGGAGAGTATCAGTTCAGCTATGGAAAATGAAGCAGCAATGGCAGTACTGTGTGCCCCTAAAAGGGCACATGTTACATCTCTGCTCCATAATCCGCATTGGTTAGCAGTTTGCTTCTGAGCTCAATTCAAGATGTTGTTTGGACCTTTATGGCATGCAGCCAAGATATCTGAGGAACCACCTTTTCCCAATTACATCTACTCAGCTCATCAGGTCCTGGGCCAGTCAGGGTCCCTCTCATGGTAGGGTTAAGTCCATCTCTCACTAATTTCTGGAAAGCCCTTAAAACTTGTTTTTTTTCCCAGCAAGCCTCAAGATTCCCTGATGATAGGAAGCTCTTGCAATGGCTGTATTATGTGTAATAGCATTAGCATTTAGACTTATGTACCGCTTCACAGTACTTTAAGCCCTCTCTAAGAGGTTTACAGAGTCAGCCTATTGCCCCCAACAATCTGGGTCCACATTTTACCGATCTCGGAAGGATGGAAGGCTGAGTCAACCTTGAGCCTGGTGAGATTTGAACTGCAAAATTGCAGTCAGCTGGCAGTCAGCAGAAGTCCTGCATTCTAACCACTGCGCCTCCTCGGCTCTTGCTTGTAATATTTTTCCAGTTATGGTTTTGTATCTATTTGGGTTTATTTGAATTGTTTTTTGTTAAATTGCTTTAATTAATTTAATACAAAGTAAATTATGAAAGCAGCTTCATAATGATGCAACACAAGATCCCATCTTTTGCAAAAAGATGAGAACAAAACCAACGCAGAAGTGTTCCAAGGAACAATTAGATCCTTTGAAGGAAGGATCGTCCATTGCTTCAAGGCTGGGATTGGCAAACCAAAATGAGCTATTAGTAATCTGAGTTATGAGAAATCAGAAGAGGTGAAGGAGGACACAGACTATTGAAAAGGAGAACAAAGGGGGAGGAGGAAGGAGGTCACACTACAGGTAGTCCTCGACTTACAACAGTTCATTTAGTGACCATTCAAAGTTACAACAGCACTGAAAAAAGTGTCTTATCACCGATTTTCACACTTATGACCGTTGCAGCATCCTCATGATCACATGATCAAAATTCAGATGCTTGGCAACTGACTCATATTTATGACAGTTGCAGTGTCTGGTGGTCATGTCACCATCTTTTGCAACCTTCTGACAAGCAAAGTCAACGGGGAAGTCAGATTCACTTAACAACCATATTATTAACTTAACAACCGCAGGAGTTCATTTAACAACTGTGGCAAGAAAGGTCATAAATTGGGGCAAAACTCAACACACTTCTCACTTAACCACACAAATTTTGGGCTCGATTGTGGTTGTAAGTTGTGGACTCCCTACAATTGTTTAACCTTTTTAGCATCCATGACAAAAATTACAGTGAAAAACTGGGAAAATGTATTTAGGCTATATTGGTATGTGAAATTACCTTTCCAACTTCAGAAATATTCTTTTTCCATTGCAATCTTAAAAAAAACCTCTTTGTTTTCAAGAACATATGCTAGCAACAGTACAGAACTGATGCGTTTCTCATCAGGGGAAACATAATGATGGTCATATGATCCACAGACTAGTGTGATTATAGATTTGAAGTGGTGGATTGAAGCCGATTGCTTGACTCAGGAAATAAATCATGTAAAACTAAGTTGTTGTGTCTGCCAACAGATGAGGAAAAAAGAGAAGCAGGCAATTTAGAAGTTCACACTATACAAACGTTTCAATGACTACTAAGAGGCAAAAAAAACAACAGCAAGGCACTCAAAAAGCTAGGCAATCTTTGATTTTAAGTGTATGCCTGGTGGATGTAGGATTTGGGAATAAAAAGGAGTGCATATCTTCTTTTTGCCAGATGTCTGGTAACTCTAAGCCTTGAGTAAAACAATTGAGAGACAAAGAATGAAATCAAACATAAACTACTCCAAACTGAGAAAGTATCACTTAAAAGGAATAAAGAATTTCTCACACAACTAAATAAGGATTCCTTGCCAACTCTACCTTACTGATTCAACTTTTCCCAGTAATTTTTTTCAAGCTTTGGGCCTAAATTCTCCGGCTCAGTTGTACAAAATCTGTTTCCCTCACCCAAGAATGTGCTTCCTGTGGAGACCTTCAGCCAAGACTCAAAGAACAAAGACATTTTTCATTTCCTTTTCCCCAAAACACACTTTTTACCTTTCATTGCAGAAGACGGTAGCTCTGTTTTGAGAATGTTTAAAAGTCTTCAGCTGGCCATCAAGCGTTAAAGCCTTCTAACTGTACCAGGGTGGATTCTTCTTACCTTTACTACTGGTTCACAATGGGATCGCACTTGCGCGCTTGCTTCATTCGCGCACGTGCCAAGCTTCTGTGCATGCACAGACCGCCTATGATGACATCCGGGGTGGTGGGCGAAGCCTTCCACTGGTTTTACTACCGGTTCTTGCAAACCAGTCCGAACCGGGGGCAACCCACCACTGAACTGTACATATGATTTAGCACAATACATGAGCCGCAATGCATAATGAGAATGTGTGCTAATGTGTGGTGTTGCAAGCTATAACTTCAACCTAGATTAGATACTCAGAAATCACCTGATCTTCACTTTATAGTAAAATTAGATGACTGGATTTCAGAATAGTGACTACACTCTGTAAAGGACATGTAATTTTTATTCCAGGAATAGGCGCAGTGGTGGGTTGCTATCAGTTTGCCCTGGATTGGGCGAACCGGTAGCAGCGGCGGCAGGAGGCTCCGCCCACCTGTCCGGATGCTTGTGCACGTGCAAGCACGCAAGCGCCCACAAGCAAACCGGTAGCAACAGGATTTGCAACCCACTACTGAATAGGAGATGTAGACTACAACTTCCATTGTTCTTTGCCATACCCAAGTGATCTCAAGTGAATAGAAGCTGAAATGCAGAACATTTCTATGATGCCACATTCTCTTTCCCCACTTTTGAAACTAATAATCTGTTACAAATCTGATATCAGAGACAGAAAGGAGAAAATTTCAGCTTCCCAGGATAGTCCTTCAATTGCATCCTTGAGCAAGAGATTTACAAAATCTTACTAGCTGGCATTCATTAAGAACATCCCATTATCTCCTGTGGATTAAAGAAAGACAAAAGGTTCTTGTTGCAGTTTGCAATTTAATCATTTCACAAGTTAACCAAGTTGTTATCCTATTCACATGTCATAGTCAAGAAGGTCGCTGTCACTATTCCTTTGGTCATGTTTGACTAAAAATGACATGAGGGATGCAGCTATGTTCTTTGCAGTTCTAAGGAAATGATTTCTCCTTGCTCTTTTTTTTTTAATCTCTCCTGTCTAATCTACAAACTTGCTCTTCCGAAATAAAAGGTATTAATCAGGCCCAACCTTACTTAAGCTTCTTATCCCTGACAAGGTCAGCTGTGTGTTTCTGCCTTCTACTCTTTAGTTTGTGTTTCTCTTTGAATCTATTCATTCCAAACCTTTCTTCTAACAATAGGTGCATAGCCCAATTTCCGAATAATACTTCATGATCCATTGTGTGGCCTAAAAGTCTTTAATGAGCTGCAAGACTCTTCAGTGGCTTTGTTGCCAAACACTAGGATGGCTTCTTCTCTGGAAATTGTTATTGAATATTATTATCATTACTACCGGTAGCAGAAATCCCTACCCACCCCCTATGCCCAACTGAACCGCGTGATCATCAGAGGCTTTTTTAAAAATAAATTTAAAAGCATTTTTCTACAAATGCTTTTAAAAGTTAAAAAAAAAAAAGCCTCTGATAATCGCGCAGCTCAGCTAGAATTGTCAGAGCCTTTTAAAAGCATTTTTTCTGCGAACTCTTCGACCGAAGAGATTGTTTGGTTTTCTTTTAAAAGCGTTTTTTTTTTAAAGAAAAGAAAAGCCTCTGACAATCAGGCAACTCAGCTGGGATCATCAGAGCCTTTTAAAAGCATTTTTTTCCACAACTTCTTTGGCCGAAGAGGTTGTAGAAAAAATGCTTTTAAAAGTAAAGCAAAAAATAGTTGGCTACGCCCACCCAGTCACATTAGCCCCCCACTAAGCCATGCCCACAGAACCAGTAGTAACAAATTTTACATTTCACCACTGAACATTATTCTTTCTGTGTCTTTCCAACAGGCTCTGAGAAATTAACTCATATCCAAATCTCAAAGTGGAAGGATCGTCTTCTCTTATCTGAATTTATCACCAATATATTACAATGATGAAGTTGGTCGATTAAAACCATTATGGGAGCTTTGCATTAACATCTATAGCACAGTGCAATACTCGAATCAATGTGTAGAACTGTTGTGGCCTGGCAGCTGCCAGCAGAGCTGGTGGTAGACTCTGACAATGAAGAGGTTGGGGAGGAACTTGGGGCAGTTCTGGAGTCTGGGGAAGGCTCTGATGGATGCTCTGTGTTGGACACAGAGATAGAACCAGTGCCGTCCAACATTTCCCAGCCACCAGAGTGGCCTTGAGAGGCTGCCTTGAGAGGCTGATATGGGTGATGAGAAAGAACAGCTGGGGCCTGTTCCAGATGCACGTAGGTGCAGAACAGTTAGGAGAGATGAGCAATGGAGGACAAGGAGTCGACTCGGGAAGCAAAGCATACGTGGATGCTGAATGGCTGCTCCCTGGCTGGGGAATAAATAGAACTTAATTTGCAGCCTTTCGGCTGGGAGCTCACAGCCTTGCAATTATTGCAAGGAACTGATATGGTCTGTTACTGCAGTTAACTACTTGAAGAACTGTTGTCTGGACTTTTTGGTGGGTGAATGCAATTAATTCACAAGAGGTAAATAAAGAGGGGTTTTTCATGACAAGGAGTCTGTTTCTTGCTTCTGCTAAGGCTGGGTCAGAACAAGATCATTCAGTCCTGAACATTGCATCCCAGGAAACATTGCAAAATGGACAGGATCATTGGGGATCTCTACACCAAGAATTGTCTCTTAAGATTACAAACCACTGTTTTAGTTTGTCCTGAGCCCCTGCTCTGTGCTCCAATATTATTATATAATTTCCTCCAATTGCAGTGTCTGTGGCTGTGGATGTTCTGAACTGATATTTGGAAGCAGCAATGTTCTTGCACAGGAATTCTAAAATTGAAATGAAATTTAGATAAGGCCAAGATTCTCTTGAATTTGCTATTTAACAACTTGAGAACAGAATACATTCTCTCTGAAAATGAGGATCAATACTTTGAGAGTATTGCTCAAGACAATTCTGTTACTTGATTGCCAAAGTTAAACAATCTGTACAGTAAAAAGATGGTATTAGCACACTTTGGAAAGCCCTACCATTTACAAAGTTTTTAAGTTGCTAGGAAAAACACCTTGAGACCCATCCAAAACCTACTGAGGCCCAAAGACCCAACATGCTGGCCAGTTGTTGGTAGAGAGGAAAAAACAGGAAGAAAAGAGAGAGAATAGAATGGAACACAATTGTAAACCTGCTGTTGAGCCCAAAGACTAAACAGGAATTCAGTATGCATCACCATATAACAGCAACTAAATCCACTGATATATTGACCCTCATAGATAATCCTTTGTCTGATATAAGGCGGAAAATCATGAGATTATAGGAGGTTATCCTCCTCCCTCCCCATAATATATAGCAGGGGTCTTCAATCTTGGCAACTTTAAGCCTAGTGGACGTCAACTCCAAGAATTCCCCAGCCAGCAAAGTTGAAGTCCACCAGGCTTAAAGTTGCCAAGGTTGGAGACCCTTGATATATAGTACATTTTCTTTTTGGGAGTTTATGTGTCTCCTTCACAATAAGTATTTCCTTTTCAAATTCTGGGACTGGTTCTCGGAGAGTTTTGGAGGAAAGGCATTGTTCAACCTTGTCTTCATTTATGAGGATTGTCTTCCACATGGCACAGTAGGAAAGCATTTGCCACTTATGATCTGCCATCTCCTTCAAGGAAGAGTTGGAATCATGCCAAACCAAGTGTCCAACTTAATGCTTTGGGCACACTTTGCTTACGAATCTCTGCAGCAATCTCCTCCAATAATACAGGGTGATGGAAATTGTAATCCTAAACATCTGGAGGGCATCTGTTTGCCTCTTCTTTGCCAGCCAAGAATGCTTACTGTAATTATTACCCTACGCCTTGTCTTGATAACTTGGCAAGGTTATGAATGCTGCCATTCTTTAAGAATGAAACAAAAGCTGAAATCCTGCTAGGGAGTAGGGATCTCAGCTGTAAATATCCTTGGCTCTTGTTTTGAAAACTGCAAGTTAAGCCCCATTGTAGTGCCATGCTTAATTAATGTAACTGGTGATGTATGGATTTGTGCCAAAGGGATCAAAACTGCATCATTTTTCTCCAAACTGGTGTGCCCTCCAGCTGCTATATCCAGAGGGCTGGCTAGAAATATAGGCAGTAGTTGCAGTCCAGCACATCAACTGTAGGGCATCCAGTTGGATGTGGGTGTCTTGTGTCATGTCTTCCAACAATTGGCACCATCTTCTCCTCTCTTTTACCCGTTTAACCATTTGAAATACATTTGCCTGCAGCTGATTAAAAAAAAATAAATCTTAACCTCAGTTTTGTATTGCCATAGAAACCATTATCTGCTCTTCTGTTCAGCAAGCCCTTCTGCCTAGCTGATGCTCTTCATCAGTTCGTTTGCAACCTACCTTGTGCCTCATTATGCGGTTCCAATTCCCTAGCTTTTTTTTTTTAACACCATAATAGCTGCAAAAATGTTTCTTCCATAATCCTCTCCCATTGAGTGCCTGTATCTTTGTAACTGTCAACATCCCTTGGCAAATTTTCTTCTAGCTTTGGGGGGAAAGACGAAAGGGAAGGAATGGTGGGGGGAGACAAATCCGGAGATGTTTTTCTTTGTGCACCTTTGCAAAAGGAAATTGGTTTCAGGACTAAGAGGGAACACTCCTGTTGAACAGTGGACCGATTGGCTAGAATAAAAATATGCAATTTAATGCAAGTATTCCTGATTTAACAATGGTAATTAGGACTGGAATTTTGGTCCCTAAGCGACATGGTCGTAAATTTAAAAAAATCACGTGACCATGCCGCTTAGTGATGGCAGTTCTGACATTCCCATTGCCACGGTTAAACAAATCCCACACCATCATTACACACAAATGTTCACAAGGTTGTCATTTGCAAACTCCTGCTGGCTTCTCCATTGACTCTGCTTGTTGGAAGCCAGCAGTGAAGGTTGCAAACGCCAATTGTGTGACTCTGAGGCACTACAATATTTATAAATAGGAGGACCAGTCATAATACCATTCAGTGCCATTGTAAATCAATCAGTCAGTCAGTCACAGTAGAGCTGAAAGCTCTTCTAGTCCAACCCCCTGTTCAAGCAGGAGACCCTATACAATTTGAGACAAGCGGATGCCCAGTCTCTTCTTAAAAACCTCCAGTGATGAAGCGCCCACAACTTCTGAAGGTAAGTGGTTGTACTGGTTAGAATAGAATAACAGAGTTGGAAGGGACCTTGGAGTTCTTCTAGTCCCGTGACGGCAAATGTATGGCACATGTGCCACTGATGGCATGCAGAGCCGTCTCTGTGGGCATGAGAGCTGTCACCCCAGCTCAGCTCCACCACGCATGCACACATGCCTCCTGCTGACCAGCTGATTTTCACATCTCTGCTGTGCATGTGTGGGGCGCATGTGGGAGACAGGCGCACATGGGTGGGGGGTGTGCACACATGCATGGGGCGGGGGGCACAGGGGGTGTGCAGTGCACCCCCCACAGCCCATTTTGGTCCCAGGAGGTTGCAGGGAGGCCTGCTAGACCCAAAACGGGGTGCAGGGGCTCACACACACATGTGTGGGGGGCAGGGGTTGTACGGGGGGGCATGCACATTGCATAATTGGTCTCAGCATGTGCACGCTGTCACACACACACACGCTTTCGGCACATGATGACCAAAACGTTAGCCATCACAGTTCTAGTCCAACTCCCTGCTTAGACAGGAAAACTTATACCATTTCAGACAAATGGTTATCCAATCTCTTCTTAAAAACTTCCAGTGTCGGAGCATTTATAACTTCTGGAGGCAAGTTGTTCCATTGGTTAATTGTTCTCACTGTTAGGAAGTTTCTCCTTAATTCCAGGTTGCTTCTCTCCTTGATTAAATTCGAACAGTTGCCGAATGAGTGGCCATTAAATGAGGACTAACTGTATGATACGTCTCCATTGCATTAATTTTACTTCAGTGTTATTTAAATGCTCAGTCTGCTCATAACTAACATACAATTATCCCTGACAAAAACCAGGGAAGTTGAACAACTTGTTCAATATTATGGCTGGCAGGGAACAAAGATGAAAGTGTAGCTTGGCAAATCTAAAACTGGCATGCTGACTGGGCACCAGAGTTTTATTTTCCTTTATGCTCCCTTCCAGGTCTGGTAATCAGACAGCTTCATTTGCCCTCAGCGATGCATTGGCAATGTTAGAGATGGGGCGATATAATCATATTTGTGATGCGATTCCTGGCAGATTGGGATCTCTCAATGAGAAAACTTCGAAAGTAATACAAAAGGAGCTGAAAGAGTAGCATATCTGGTCAACAGTCACTACCAACAAATAGTACATATGCCTAGATATAGAGATATAGAGAGAGAGATTCGAAAATGTAGAAGGCCAAAAACGTGTCCAAGGCCAAAATCAGGAGTCTATGAGTTCTAGTCTAATAAAAAACTTGAAACAAAACAAAAAAAGAAATTATTGGTGCTTCATCACTGGAGGTTTTTAAGAAGAGACTGGACAGCCACCTGTTTGAAATGGTATAGGATCTCCTGCTTGAGCAGGGGGCTGGACTAGAAGACCTCCGAGGTCCCTTCCAGCTCTATTCTATTCTAAATTCTAGTCCTGCCTTAGGCATGAAAGCCAATAGGGTGACTTTGGGCCAGTCACTCTCTCTTAGTCCCAAAGGTGCTTTTTCAAGAGGCAACTGGACTTTCTGGTTTTTCTCTGAAGAGGTTTTGCTTCTCATCCAAAAAGCTTCTTCAGCTCTGAAGAGTCCAGTTGCCTCTTGAAAAAACACCTTTGGTACAGCCATGACCTGAATGACTGAGAATCTCCACAGACCCTCTCTCTTAGCTTGACCTACTTCACAGGGTTGTTGTTGTGGGGAAAACAGGAGGAGGAAGGAGTATTATAGGTATATTCGCCACCTTATATAAAAATAATAAGAGCAGGATAATGATAAATAAATACCTACATACATATATAAACCTTTCTGAGATTGAAGTTGATAAAAACTGGCAGGTTATTGCTTTCTTCGGTAAGAACAATAGAACGAAAGAAAAACTCATATAGAATGCTACATTGAAACAAATTGCCCTTTTATAAACAAAACATACTCAAGCGGCACATTATATGGCTTTTCCTTTCTCCTACATTTTACTCTTTGTTAACCTGGCGCTCTCCGAATGCATTGGACACGAATTCCTACCATTCTCAGCTAATATGGAAGTAGTGTTGTTTGAGAAGGATCAGAGATACAGTTCAACACACCTAGAGAAGAGATAAGTTCAGGCACCCATTAGATAATCACAAAGTGGACTTTTGTTGTTACTATGTACTGTAGTGGCTATTCACCTTTTGGTGGGCCAATGCATTTTTCTACAGGTAGTCCTCATTTAGCAACCACAGTGGGAACGAGAGTAACGCTGTTGCTTAAGCACTGCAAACACCGAGTTGGAAATCGTGTGAGCATATCAGACTTACGACATCACTTTCCATTCAGTCATTAAGGAAATCACTGTGGTCATTAAACGAAATATGTGATCGCAACTTATGGTTTTACTTCTCTGTTCTCCATTAACTCTGTTGGTTGGAAAGCATGCAAACAGTGAATGCGGGACACTGTGGTTGTCATAAATGTGAGGATTGGTCACAAAGCTTTTTTTTTTACACTGTTATAATTTTGAATAGTCACTAAACAAAGCAATCAGTAAGTAAGGACTTACTGTATTTTATTTTCAAGAACAACTTTCCATCAACACATTTCTACTTCACAGCTGTGCAATTGCAGTTAGATTACTGTTAGGAGAACCATAGAAGTAGTTTTCTTGCATCAGTGCTAAAATATACGACGTTTTAGATCCCTTCCATAATCTTTGTAGATTCTGTATGATTCTGTATAACCAAGTCTTGATTCCCCACATCCTTTAGTGTGTGTTTAAAAATGAAAGAGAGATTATATATTTAATTAATAAAATGCAAGGCAGCACCCCAGACGGAGGTGGAATAGCATACAAGATGCCATAAACATCTTAAGAATGGGGAAAGGATTCATTTCTTAATTTCTAGTGAGAAGAACCAAATAGATGAACCAACTAGCAGACAAGATCCCAATGGACCTTTTTGTCATCCTGCAAAGAAGCAATCAAAATGAAAAATCTATTCCCTTTCCTGCTTCATTGATCTTGATAAGCATAGCAATAGGCTTGGCTTGGCTTGGCTTCTTTTATGTTAAAAATGTGTTCATAATTGGAAATATGATTGGAAGCCCTTCTGAGTTCTTGCATTGTGTCCTTTTTGGTGCCTCCCCCCCCCCCCCCCGGCCCCAGAGTTACAGGCAAGCACTGTAATCTCTTCTGAGTATCTAGCTATTAAGATGAACTAAAACACTAATACCACCTGACAGTTTTATCTTCTCTTCAGCCACTTTCTACCTGTATGAAGGAGCCATGTCAGATTCAGTGAATGATGCCACCATCTTATCCAACAACCCCATTTGTGCTAAAAGAGCCATAAAAACAGAAAAGTACAGAGCAGACAGAAGCAAGCGTGGGATTTCCCCACCCCATCACCCCAAGGATGGCCCATGACAGGTAAACTGGAGAAGCACAGCTACTGATCTGCAACATTTCATAGCTCTGCCTGGGATTTAATGATAAGCATAACAACAAACCTGATGATGGTTTAGAGAAGTGCTGACTAGAGAATTTTACCTGCCTTTTCCCTACAAGTTTGCATTCGATTTGAAGAAAGAGATTTATTATTTATTTAGCATATGGCACAAATGTTAAAAAGCACATCACAATTACATTCTCAATTAGCAAATGTGAAATGATTTACACTATTTACAACTTCAAAGGTAGATTATTTATAAAGTCAATACATGATGGAGTCGCAGTCTCTGGGGTTTCCCTGATATGCACTCTGAGGCAGTAGTGGGTTTCAATTTAGTTTGCTACCGGTTCGCTTGTGCGCGCATACACGGAAGCATCTGGGTGGGTGGGCGGAGCCTCCCGCTACCGCTGCTATCGGTTTGCCCGATCCAGGGTAAACTGGTAGCAACCCACTACTGCTCTGAGGGCACAGTTCCACAATATGTCGCACTGTGGCCCCTGGGCAATGACACAGAGTTGGTGTCAATTCTGTCATTTTCGCTGTGCTTCGCTTTCCTTGCTGGCATAAATGGAGCAGAAGCAATTTGGGGAAGTTGTGCAGGAGGAAAGAAGGAAGATGTATGGGTGGAGGGAATGGCACTGACAGGAACCAGACATGTTAAACTGGATTGATCCAAGGAGGCCTGGCCTGGGAAAGAATGCGAAGCCATTTGAAGACTCGCCTGACGTCAAAGCAGTTCCAGAAACACTGTACCGGGATGCTATTGGGCACTGACAATCTGGTCAAGGGGGGAGGGCCACAGAAGGGAAAAACATGTAACTTTTGTATGGGTTTTAGCCTTGCTTTTGTTGCAACCACTGATCGGTAGTAAAAGAACCTATCACTTCAATCAAATGGAGTCAACGGTCTTTCTTTCCTAGGGACCTAGCTGTGGTAGGTCTGTTAGTCGGTTAATTCTTCCACAGTGGCAGCCAGGCAATCCTTGCGATCTCCTGGTTTAAAGCACATCACTATGAGAATGAAGAAAGAGAAATTCAGATGGATGAAGTGCAGCTACCCTTGCACTTATTTACTTACAAGGTTGCTCCTAGGTGTTTTTGAGTATCTCATGCTGTATAGAAATCTCTCCTGTGATCTGCCTCCTCCAGGGCTCTTCACACTTAAATTAAACCTCATGGGAATCCTCTCAGCCAAGGCTTCTGGTAGCCAACTGTTTATGATGTTACTTTCCCCACGTTCTTTTGCAACTATATTTGTATTTTGGTCTGTGACCGCAACTAAAAGTTACTATTGTTATAACCTCATGGGAAGACGTTAAAAGGAAGTACCTTTCATTAGTAAAAAGATGATTGGTCTAGTGGAAACCCTGCTCTTGGAGGAAGAGAAACTGTTCGTGCATTTTCTGAGCAAACAAATTGCATGTGGGTCCTTTGCAGGGGTGAAATCCAGCAGATTCTGACAGGTTCTGGAGAACCGGTAGCAGAAATTTTGAGTAGTTCAGAGAACTGGCAAATACCACCTCTGGCTGGTCCCAGAGTGGGATGGGAATGGAGATTTTGCAGTATCCTTCCCCTGCCACACCACCAAGCCACACCCACAGAACCGGTAGTAAAAAAAAAATTGTGTGGACAATCTATGTTCTGCCTGAACTCTGAATTTTCCCCCCCTCTTCCCTTGATATTTGTAGCTTCTGTAGCTACAGGATACCTGGCCATAGCTTGGTATTTTTGAATAAGCAGCATAAGAATAAAAATAAGCCGTGCCTCCAGATGAAGCAATGTTGCCGGTGCTTTATGCCTCATGTCACATCACGACTCTCCTTACACAGCAGCGACAATAGTGTACTTGCAGAGCTGTGTTGAGATTGGAGTGAGATTGACAAGGATTTCGCAGGATTACATTTGTTCAGTGCCTGAATAAACATTTGCTTGGGATTAGATTATGATGTCTGTACTTGCATGTTTGGGGGGAGAAATATCCTCATTATAAAACTGCATTAAATATTTTTAGCAACCCAGGGTCCAAGGAATTGTTTCCTGCACTGATACAACATTCATGCCCACTAGGCTTCTGCTTAATGAATATTACAACAAAATGTGATAAAGAAATGTGATGGCTTCTTTCTGCATGCACTATCAGTGATTTTCGCATAACCACTCCTGAGGCATAGTGAAAGAAGAGTTATGGGGTTTGGTAATGTGTCCGAATGACAAATATGTCTAGGCATTATGTAGAAGCCAATTCTGACTAGCAAAACTTGCTTTACCAAGATTTATTTTTTCTTTGGGAGTTTCCAGGGTTCTCTAATAAAAGATGAAATATATCCTCAAAATATTATCTTTTTTTTTCTTGTTGGATGCTACAAAGCAGCATCTTTTGTATACTGCATGCTCTAACTTTTTGATGGCCTTGAATTGCTGCCAATGTACAACTGGCCTTTTTTTTTTTAATTATGCACATTGATTAGATTTATAACAGATATTTGCACAGATGGCAAGGTTTCCATCCCAATTGTTTTATGAAGGCTTCCATACTGTATCTTAAAATCTTATCAGAAATGTCCAGGAGGTTTGGACTTCAATTATCATCAGCCCCAGACAACACGATCAATGATTAAGAATCATAGCATTGGTAATCTAGAAATATCTGCAGAGATTGTTTATACAAACAGGATTTAAAATGATATCATAGTAGTTCCCTCCATAATGTTTCTGTGGGAGATAATGAGAAAATGGCCCATGATAACTTAAACATTTCTGTATTTTATTGCACTGCGTTGTATTGTGTTGCATTGCATTGCATTGCATTGCGTTACATTGCATTATTGTATTCCTGTGTATATTGCTTAATGAGAGTTAAATTTCACCTTAGATGTTACTGCTTTTCTTTTCCTCTGTGAAAGGTTGTGGGAGTCTGGAAAAAGAATGGAAGGGAGAATAGACATAAACAATCCAACAACAGAGGACAAGTTGGTTGACAAAATATCTCATAAATAACAAATTAACCTAGGTGACCAGAAACCTAGGAAGAAGCATTTCAACTCATTCAGAAGTGTACTATAAATCAGAATGGAGAATTCCTCTCACAAGATTTTCTATTTGTCTAGTACTAGTATTCAAAATATCCTATAGAAATTGGTGTAACTCTTGCTTCCTTGATTGTGCTCCCTGTGTGGGGCTTGGCACTCACCTGTTCAGTGGCTGCATTGTGCCTGATGGAATTTATGCCAAGATCACAAACAGTTAAGAGTCATCTTTTTAAAAATAAAATAAAATATTTATTTATTGGATTTATATTGTCACCTATTCACCCATGGCAACTTTATTAGCCACCCAGGGAGAAATATAACAGAAGAACAGAGTTGGAAGGGATCTTGGAAGTCTTCTAATCTAAACCCCTGCTCAGGCATTTCATATAATGTTTCAGATAAATGGTTGCCAATCTCTTCTTAAAAACCTCTAGTGTTAGAACACCCATAACTTCAGGATGCAAGTCGTTCCACTGATCAATTGTTCTAACTATCAGGAAATTTCTCCTTAGCTTTAAGGAGGTTTAGGTTGCTTCTCTCCTTGATTAGTTTCCATCCATTGCTTCTTGTCCTGCCTTCAAGTGCTTTGGAGAATAGGTTGACACCCCCCCCCCTCTTGTCTGTGGCAGCCCCTTAGATATTGGTACACTGCTATCATGTCACCCCTTCTTTTCATTAAACTAGACATACCCAGTTCCTGCAATCATTCTTCATATGTTTTAGCCTCCAGTCCCCTAATCATCTGTTGCTTTTCTCTACACTCTTTCTAGAGTCTCAACATCTTTTTCATATCTCCCTGAGAACTCTCAAGTGATGCATAGAGATAGATGCCAACATGCTATAAGGTTGGATTTGGACCACAGAGTCTTACGTTCAAACTCAATATCAGCCATGGAAACTAACTGGATGGCGATAAGCCAATCACCTCTGTCAATCCCTCTAATCTCACTGGAAATGGCATAAATATAGAGAAGTCAAAGAAGGCATTGGCAACTCTTTTGGGGCCTACAAGCTCAGGGGATCTTGTTGGGTTATCTGTTGCAGTTCTTGCCACATGCCTTCCATCCACCTGACTGTGGGATAGGACTACCAGATGTGAACTGCAAAAATCTGAATGATTACTAGTTGATAGCAAAGAGCAAATGTTATTTTCAACTCTAGGGTCATCTGGAGGTTTGCAGCCACGCAAGATATCCCCATAGAAGCTTTAGCAGAAAAGCACCATAGAAAGAAGGAAGGTGCCAAGCCCTACACAGTTGGGCAAGATTGAGGAACTGAAAATTGCCCAAACTTCATTGTGGTTTCTTTATTTTATTTTATTTTTTAATTTATTTTATTTTTATTTGATTTATATGCCGCCCTTCTCCGGAGACTCAGGGCGGCTTACAGTGCGTTAAGCAATAGCCTTCATACTTTTGTATATTTATACAAAGTCAGCTTATTGCCCCCACAATCTGGGTCCTCATTTTACCCACCTTAGAAAGGATGGAAGGCTGAGTCAACTTTGAGCCTGGTGGGATTCGAACTTGCAGTAATTGCAAGCAGCAGATGTTAATAGATGTTAATAACAGGGTGCTTTAAACCACTGTACTACAGGCTCTTTAATACTAGTGGTAGGAATAAACACTGAATCTTGGAAATTATAAAATGAATGTCAATTTCTGTGATGATTCCCCTCTGGATGCTTCCCCCATATCTCTCCAGATGTCAGCTTGGAGGAGGATGAACCAGTCCTGGGCACTTCTGGAGGGGAGTTGGTCAATGGCTCCAAGCAGCCATCTGAGAGGTATTTGGTTGAAGCACAGCTACAACAGGACTGCCCTGAGGTTTCAGGTGGGGAAAGCATGCAGCTACAGCTGGTCAGTGATGAGGAAGAGGAACTGCCTTCTGCACTTGATCCAAGAACACATAGGGCAGCGAAAAGGCAGGAGCTGCAAAGATCAGACTGATTACTCATGAGAAAGCCCCCTCTCCCTTCTTGATGGGCTACAGCAGAAGCTGGCTATTTAACACAGCAAACAGATGCTGGAAACAACATGTCCATTTCCTAGCTGCGTTTTTCCTGGTTATTGTGATCCCTGCCTTGCTTTGGATTGACACTGTACCTTGACTTGGATCATGCTTTGTGAATGCTGGACTTTTCGTGCCTCAAAAATCCTTTTGCGCTGTGGATTTAATTTTGCCTGGTGGATTTGTCTCGTTTGGGAAACTTTCAAGTGCCTTGTGGACTCATTGGCCATTGCTCTGTGGACTAGTCCTGCTTTTGTCTAAACTTAATTGGAACAGTTCTGGGGTTTTGGTAAAGAGAATTGCTGGGGAATATTAATAAACCCACTAAACCACCATTACATGTGCAAGCGAGTGAGTGGGACAGCACAATTTCCCAGATTGTGGAGATTCCCAGAAAATTGTGCCTTCCAGAATTTCTTACATGGACTGGATGAATATGTCTGAAACTGATTGATTCATAAATACTTTACTTATGAAATAAAGGAAGTGCTTTCTGTTTCTGTCTAATTAAAGTTGAATCCAATAAACTTAATCCAATTCAGGAATTCCCTTGCTTTCTTAGAAATCATTCAGGAAAGCAGTACATGTGGCTTTGATATACACATAGTGCATTAAAATATTTCATAATTTTGTGCTGAAATGTGTCTGAATTCCATTATTGTGACAAAGAGGAAAGACACATGGGAGAATCTTTGTTAGTCAGTACCATATTCATTTCTGGAATTCAGAAGTCACCCTTCGCTTCTATATTTAATAAGAGATTGGTACTGGATAAACTAGTTGAAGGTATCTCTTCCAGAGATCATTTCGTTGTAAGGCTAACCACAACCTAGATAAAAAGATTAGTGATTAGTTAAATGGAAAGTCTGGATTTTGCCTTGCAAACTGGAAATGTCAACAGGGCTGCTAGATATTGGTCGTAGGCAACATTTGACATAATTGTGCCTATTTGAATTCAAAATAGTCCCCAAACTGAAAGATTTTTTTAAAAATTTCTTGTGATCTCTTGGCAACAAATGAAAAGTACTGAATGCAAATCTTATGTTCACAGAACATGAGGTCCACCACTTTAGTGAAAGAAGGACGAGAGTCTCAAGTGATGGTCACAATAGTAAACCAATGGTTCAGAAACCCTCCAAGCAGGGATGGTATTCAGCCGGTTCGGACTGGTTCACCAGAACCGGTAGCGGAAATTGTGGGTGGATCCGCCCACCCGCACCGGCTCTATACCATCCTATTTTTGAGGCCGGGCACATGTGCAGAAGGCGTGCACATCAGCATAGCACATGCACAGAAGGCCAGGCACATGTGTGAACATGCAGGCTCACATTTGCGAACTGGTAGGGAAAGTAAGTGAATGCCACCCCTGCCTCCAAGGCAAGAACCCAGTTACATAAAGAAGCATGCCTTGCACAGGTTGTCATGATAAATCAAAGAGAAACCTAATTTATTGCCTTAGCTCCCCATAATTTTAATGGCATGAGAAATGATTTAATGCCATCTATCTAAAACATTATTGTTTAGCGCAATCAGGCTATAGAATTGATTGGCACCTTGGATAGATATAAAGTAGTACTCATTTCCCATCTCTTCTTTCCCTATTATCTTCTATTTTATTCTTCATTTTTTTCTTTCTCTCGCTAAGAACAAGAGATAAGAAATTCATGAATAGTCCAGAACAGCATCTAAGCTTTGTTCTTAGACAATATGTTTACCTAAGACTCTTAGGTAGGCATGTGGGATAGGAATCCCAGTGGTGGGATTCAAATTTTTTTACTACCGGTTCTGTGGACGTGGCTTGGTGGGCGTGGCATGGCTTGGTGGGTGTGGCAGGGGAAGGATACTGTAAAATCTCCATTCCCTCCCCACTCCAGGGGAAGGTTACTGCAAAATCCCCATTTCCTCCTGATCAGCTGGGACTCGGGAGGTAGAGAATAGATGGGGGCGGGGCCAGTCAGAATTTTTACTACCGGTTCTCTGAATTACTCAAAATTTCCGCTACCAGTTTTCCAGAACTGGTTGGAACCTGATGAATATCACCTCTGCCTAAGACTAAATCAGGATGGCCCTACTATTGAAAACTTTCCTATCCATGAAAGCTGAAGTTGCCATACCGATCCTGAAGTCTGCCAGGTGACCATTAGAAAGAAGCAGAGTTTTCTGTTTCATTGTGCTGCCATCTAGTTAATATTCATGATTTGCAGCCCAGATATGCAAATGCCCAGATGCATTCGCAGCCCAGATAACCTTACCCAAACCCCCCAAAATGATTTGTTCCAAGTTTTTGCTCTCATTTTAATGCTTTTTCATTTGGTATTTTTTATTATTGTCAATCTGGAAAAAAAACTTCATAAATTACTGATTGAAAATATGGCTAGTTTTTATTGCAAATTATATTTCTGCTAGCCTTCTCAGGATCTTGGCTCCTCCCCAACCACTTAAAAACTATGCTTCAGCCTCTGCCTGTAGAATACCTTTTAACAGACAAGTTTTTAATTTGGGCTGTCTGCTATCTTTTGGAGGGTATTACTGATCTTCCAAAAATAATGCAAATGTAAAATCGGGGGGGGGGGGGGGGTTTTTTGTGCATCTAAATATCTTTCTTTTTTTAGCACTGAGTAAGTAGTTTTATCATATGCTTGAATTAAGCTTTGGAGTGCCAATGTTGGTTTTCTCCAAACTGATAGCAATAGCAATAGCACTTAGACTTATATACCGCTTCACAGTACTATAAGCCCTCTCTAAGTGGTTTAGAGAGTCAGCATATTTCTCCCAAAAATCTGGGTCCTCATTTTACTGACCTTGGAAGGATGGAAGGCTGAGTCAACCTTGAGCCTGGTGAGATTCGATCTGCCAAACTGCTGGCAGCCGGTGATCAGCAGAAGTATCCTGTAGTACTGTACTCTTACCACTGCACTACTGCGGCTCTTATCTATCTGATGCCCTCTGAATTGATTGGACTACAACCCCCATAATCTATAGTTAGCACAGTCCAACACAAGGATGTTAGCATCCCCAAAACTGCCTAAATAACCAAAAATTAGAGAGAATTGAACATGGAGGGAATGATGCCTTATGGAAATTTTTTATTTTTAACTGCATGTATCTATTTTATTATGTGGAGGATTTATATTCGGAGGCAAAATATTTCAATATTTCAGTGCTGCGTTGTTTTTCTTCTCTGGATAAAAAAAAATGGAAGGAAGGAGAATGCTTAATGCTAAACTCCTACTGATTATATGTAACATAAAAAGATATGAATCTCAAGGAAGAGAATTAAAATATATTGGCATGTATTTCAACATCACACCTATAAATATGTTGTTAGTTATGCTATGTGGATTTTACTACACTTTTATGACTTGGGTAGGTTTTTCCCAAGGACAATGTCTTAGCAATCTGCAACTTCAGAATTCAATATCACAAACTCAAAACATTATTTATATAATTATTTGGGGGGATGAGGGGATGAATTTAAGAAGGCAATCTTCAATGGCAAGACAGTTCACACAGAGGTTACTGCCAGTGGTGGGTTTCAAAATTTTTTTGCTACCAGTTCAGTGGGCGTGGCTAGGGGGCATGTGACTAAGTGGGCATGGCCAAATTGACATCACTCATGCCCACACCCACTCAGTCACATGACACCTCCCCATCTAGCCACACCCACAGGAAAAGGTAGGAATTTTTTTGGAATTTCCACCTATCTACCCCCGCCCTCCCTTCACCAGTCGCCAGTTTCCCCTCCTTTAGTGGCCCCAGCCCTAGCCCCATTTCCTCCCCCACCACCACCTCTTTGTACCTTCCACGGTGGCTGGTCCAGAGTCCAGAAGGCAAGCTTACCCCCACCCAGCCGCCACTGCTGGAAAGTGGCTGGCAAAGAAGCCTCCCAACCGCTGCCTCTTTGAGAACCACTGAAAAGTACCGGAGGTCATGGAAAAAGCTGCTGCCGTCACCGCCATGTTCTTTGTGCATGCGGATCCCATTAGACTTGCAAGGCAATGGGATGTGCGTGCGCAAAGAACATGGCGGTGACGAACATGGAGGGTGGGGAAAGTGAGCGACAACTGGGGGACCAGTTTGGGGGCATGGCCAGCCAGCCATCTCTACCGGTTCAGTGACTTTGGCCAAATTTCTGCCAACGGTTTGCACAAAGCAGTGCAAACCGGCTGAATACCACCTCTGGTTACCGCTGTAATGTGCTCTACATGGGACTGCCCTTAAGAGCAACCCTAAAACTACAACTAGAGGAAGTTGTAGTGGCCTGCATACTAAATGGGACAGCTTGGTCTTGTCATGTAACACTAACCTTGAGGACTGTATTGGCTTCTGATTTGTTTCCAGTTTAAGATGCTACCGATCTGAAGAACTAAAGAAGCTTCTTGAATGAGAAGCAAAACATCTTCAAGGAAAAACAAAGGAAGTCCAATTGCCTTTGGAAAAACACCTTTGGGACAACCATGACTTTGGATGATTGAGAATCTCCATAGACAATCGGCTATCTAGCTTGAAACCTGGCTATTTCCAAAACTGCTTGCTCCAAATAGAAGCTGCCCATCCAAGGTGGGTCCGTAGGGGGATCTTTTGAGAATTTCCAATCTTTTTTATTTTATTTTATTTTATTTTTAAATTTGATTTATATGCTGCCCTTCTCCGGAGACTCAGGGCGGCTTACAATGTGTTAAGCAATAGCCTTCATACTTTTGTATATTTATACAAAGTCAGCTTATTACCCCCACAATCTGGGTCCTCATTTCACCTACCTTAGAAAGGATGGAAGGCTGAGTCAACCTTGAGCCTGGTGAGATTAGAACTTGCAGTAATTGCAGGCAGCTGAATGTTAATAACATGCTTTAGTCTCCTGCGCCACCAGGCTCTTAAGTGCAGCAAGAGTGGAGCTGGAGGTGAGCATTCTCAGCAAGAACTCTCCTCCTGTGGAACTTCTCCCACCAGATCTAAGAACTGCACCCTCCTTTTCAACATTCAGGAAGCTTTTAAAAACCATGCACTTGGGGACTGAGAGACACCTGAATATAGGACGATTGCAATTTGGCAATATATTGTATGGTGTTATACTCATTGTTCTATTATTATTATTATTGTTGTTGTTGTTATTATCATGGTTAGTCAGCCAGATGTTTAGACTGGATTTATCATTTTTAATCTACCTATTGATCAGGGGTGAAATGTAAAATCTGTTACTACCAGTTCTGTGGGCATGGCTTGGTGGAGGGGGGGGGTTAATATGACTGGGTGGGCGTGGCCAATTTTTTTTTTTTAACTTTTCAAAGCATTTTTTTCTAATGCTTTGAAAAGCCTCTCTGCCATCAGGGAACTCAGCTGGGATCATCAGAGACTTTTCAAAGCATCTTTTGACCAAGAGATTGCAGAAAAAATGCTTTGAAAAGCCCCTGATGATCCCAGCTGAGCAGCGCGATCATCAGAGCCTTTTTTAAAAACTTTTAAAAGCATTTTTTTCATTGGAAGAGGTTGTAGAAAAAATGCTTTTAAAAGTAAAAAAAAAAGCCTCTGATGATCATGTGGCTCAGCTGCGCATGGTGGGTGGGGGGCACAGGGATTTTTGCTACCGGTTCTCCAAACCACCCGCTGCCATTGCTACCGGATCGGGAGATCCGGTCCGAACCAGGAGCATTTCACCCCTGCTATTGATTCCTTCTCAAGGACCTGAGATAGTCAAATGTTGCTTGATGATGTTAAAGTATTGTTACAGGATGTAAGCTGTTTCAAGCACTATTAGTGTTATTCTGGCTTGTTGCACAATCAGCCAGATGTTCAGACTGGATTTGGCATTTTTATCGAGTCCTTCCGGAGGACTGTTATTAGTATTATTTGTTCTTTAAAATCAGTGTTGATTCCAGGCAACTGCAAGACTTTGGAAGCGACTTCCCTTTGCCTCTTTTCAGGAGCTGAGAATGATGGCCCAAAAGCACCTAGCTGGCTTTGGGCTTAAGGTGCAGCTAGAATTCATGGTCTCCCAGTTTCTAGCCTGGTGTCTTAATCATGACAAGTGTCAGCTGTCTCAATATTAGCATTATTATTGACTGTAGACAACCAGACAGACGAAGAGATAGATTTTAATCATTAGTGGATATAGTGCATCATTATATATTTGCTGTTGCTTGGAAGCTGCTTAGAGTCAGGTAAACTGAAGCAGCATAAAATCATGCACAATAAATTAGAAAGAGACAGAAAGGTAGAGAGATAGAGAGACAGACATATGGTTTTGAGTGAATCCAGCTGTTGTCTCCAAGGGTTTCTAACTTGCAATGTTTTCACAAGAGCTAATGAAAGTACAAGGATGACTTGGAATTATTTGTTCATCTCTCAGCCTCAGTTTTCCTCCTCAAAAGGAAGAAGACCTATAGTAAGTTAAAACCCACCCCTTTCCTAGAAAATAAAATATTTTAGGAAATACTAAAAGGGCAGAATATTTCCCCTAAAAGGGAGGCAGAAACTCAGTCCCTCCACCTTTGTTAATGGGTGTTAATGGCCCAGACCTTCATTAAGATCTGGGCCAGTCTATTCTACATATCAAAGATCTACCTCTTTCAGGCAGAGCCATTTAATTGCCTTTCATTGCATCACCCAGCAAGATTCAACCAAAATTAACACATTAGACAACATTAAAAGCTAGCTATGACCTCTGACAGCAATCAATCAGGATACTCTTCCTGTGTCCCAGGAAGTTCAAAGCCAGAGAGGGTATAAAACTCAGGGACTCTCAGCATCTCTTCCCTTTTTTTCGCCCAAGATCACCAAGGCATGTGATCCTGTTCATCAATAAACTTTCTTTCCAAGCAACTTCCATGAATCCAATGTCTTTTTCCCCATTTGGAACTGAACCCAGAAGGATATTTCTTCCAACAGACCTATGCCAATTGATTGCTTTTGATTGGGTTTTTGTTTTGCTTTGTTGACCAGGTTAGACTAAGTTTCCACCAACCCCCACCCACCCACTCTGATTGCCGTAAGGTATATATCCATTTCTATGCAATCATATGGTTCTGCCTATGCTCTGTAATTTACTCTGATCACCTGACAATGATTGATAGACGAATGAAGGCAAATGCATGTGTTCCAGGATAGTGCTGCAGGATCCAATATGGGTCAGTCACTGGGGCCAGAGGTTTTGTCTTCCAGGCTTTCAGACTCATGCTGGAGCCCATCCTCACTCAGGGAATTTCTCTGTGTGCTCTGGGCTGTTCTTCGTGTGGTATTTATATAGTGGGCGGTTGCGTGTAGCTTTTTAGATGTAGATTGGGGTGTTGATGGCTGACTATTAAGTCGTTGGTTGTTGTTTCCTTGTGCTGCGCCCCCCTCCCTCCTAAGTATTTGATAAGCTGGGGATAAATGCCAATTGATGAGGGGCCTGTTTCCCAGGCTTCAATCACATCCCTGGCTATTTTTGTGGCTGCTTGTCCAACGATCTTAATAGCTTAGAGTTCAATAGCTGCTCTGTAATTGATAGAGTTCAGTATTCTAGTAGAAAACAAACCAGGTATCACTCTTAGCCTAGGATACCACACAGGGGTGAAATCTACTTATCTTCCCAACTGGTTCGGAAGTGAATGCGCCTCACACACACAGTTACTTCGCTTGTACACGTGCGTATGTCACGTGCGCATGTGGACCCTCTGTTCATGCGCAAACCCATCTGCACATGCACAGAGGGTAAAAAACAGGCTACTTCATGGTTAAAACCAGGAAGTAACGACAACCGGGTGGGCGGGCGGAGCCTCATGCTGCCATCGCTACCGGTTCTCTGAACCACTGGCTGCCATCGCTACCGGTTCAGCGAACCGATCCGAACTGGGAGCATTTCACCCCTGGTACCATGTTAGTTCTCAAGAAATGAGCACAAGGCATCTTACCTGCTTTTGGAAAGAAAAGAGAAAGGGAGGCAAAAAGAGGAAGAGAATGGGAGATGGCAGTCTGAGGAAGAGAGACAGCACTTCCACTGGCTTTCCTGGCAAAGCAAAATGGCTCTGCTTGCATATACCTGGACATATCTGCTTCAATGCTTTGAGGAGCACTGCTTGGCTTGGGCCCCTTTCAAATGCTTTGCATAGCCTGCCTCCAATACAGGGGTGAAATGCTCCCGGTTCAGACCGGATCACCAGATCCGGTAGCGATGACGGCGGGTGGTTTGGAGAACCGGTAGCAAAAATCCCTGCCCCTCACCCCCCGCCCATGCCCAGCTGAGCCGCATGATCATCAGAGGCTTTTTTAAAAAAACTTTTAAAAGCAGTTTTTCTACAACCTCTTCGGCCAAAGAAGTTGTAAAAAAATGCTTTTAGAAAGCTCTGATGATCTCATCTGAGCAGCGCGATCATTAGAGGCTCTTTTTTTACTTTTAAAAGCAATGCTTTTAAAAGTAAAAAAAAAAAATTGCATGCCACAGCTGATCACCCCCCCTCGATGGCGTCCACTGCATGCACGCACCTTGCATTTATTTATTTATTTTATTTATTTAAAATTTATATACCGCCCTTCTCCCTGAGGACTCAGGGCGATGAACAGCCAGAATTAAAAACATACAATACAAATATTAAGAATTAAAAATACATATAAATTTGGCTCCAATTTTAAAAATAACAAACCAATTTAAAAAACGTCTAAAATTTCTTCCTAAGCCAGCCCGGCTTGTTGAAAAAAGGAGGTTTTAAGGGCACGGCGGAAGGCACTGAGGTCTTGAGTTCTCCTTATCTCAGGGGGCAGCTGATTCCAGAGGGTAGGTGCCCCCACAGAGAAGGCTCTCCCCCTGGGGGTCACCAGCCTACATTGTTTGGCTGATGGCACCCTGAGGAGGCCCTCTCTGTGGGAGCGCACGGGTCGGTGGGAGGTCATTTGTGGCAGTAGGCGGTCTCACAGATAACTAGGCCCCATTTGGTGCATGGTGCGCACTGCACATGCACAGCCAGCGAACAAGTAGTAAACAGGTTCAGATTTCACCACTGCTTCAATCTATATTTATTTCACTATATGTTTGTTTTGTTTTTTGTTTTGTTTTTATTAAATTTGTATACCGCCCTCCTCCCGAAGGACTCAGGGCGGTGAACAGCCACAGAATAAAACACATGGATACAAAAATTTAAAAGTAGAATAAAAGCGAATTAAATAATTTGGCTAAGACAAATTTAAAATATCTAATAATTTAAAAACAAATTAAAATTTACATTAAACAGGGGAAAAGATTTAGGCCAGGCCAGCTTGATGAAATAAAAAATTCTTAAGCGCGCGATGGAAGGTGCGCAGATCCGGGATCGTTTGTATCTTTGGGGGGAGCTCATTCCAGATCGTAGGTGCCCCACAGAGAAGGCTCTCCCCCTGGGGGCCGCCAGTCAACATTGTTTGGCCAACGGCACCCGGAGGAGCCCCTCTCTATGGGAGCGTACTGGCCGGTGGGAGGCTATTGGTGGTAGTAGGCGGGCCCCTATGTGCACACAGAGACACACATATATTCTAGAGAATGTTAGAGAAAAGTCCATACAAAAAAAAAATCCAAAGCCAACACTAAGTTGTTAAGCTAGGGAGAATTGAATATAAAAATAAAGCTTAATTTTTGTCCTTTGTGTATGAGTAAAAATCTTGCTGCATTAATGTGATTGCACAGATTTACATGTAAAGAATGACAAAAAGTATTTACCTTTAGCAGGTGCAATAAAAATAAAACACCCTTCCAGTGCCTTTTTTCCAACTTTATATTATGGTACAGTACACACAGTACTCAGTATACACAGTACACTACACAGTATGGCAGTACCCCTCGCTAGTTTTGATCCGTCTCATGCTGTCTCTCTGAAGATTGTCAGAAACAGCCATGTGTATGTGTGTGTTGATGTCTGGCAAACACAATGTATGACTGGCGGGTTCCTTTCAGCTGGATGTCTTGCAGATGGTGAATGACTGTTTTGTAGAAGGCGATAGCTTAGGATTGGCTCTTTCAATTTCCAGACTAGAGAAATCCCTGATTATAGCATCAATCTTCTTGCTAGAACTCTCTGTGGTTTCCCCCTGCAGTTCCTGGCCCAGTGATTGAGAAATCTTTGCCTGATCTCCAGGGTTATCAAGCTAACCCTAAACAGTTTTGCCAACTCATGAACAAGAATTACATTCCACCACCAGGTCATTACAGAATGGAAAACAAGACAGTAAACATTTATTTTTCAGATTTGGCTTGTAATTAAGAACCTGGATAATAAAACCTTGCAGATTCCACCCCAGAAGTGCCTGAAATTATCCTGTATAAACAGCAATCACTTCATCCACCATTAAATAAACAACTGCCTTCGCCTTTGTCTGATGACAAGGCATGTGCCAAATAACAATGCTCAAAGCGAGGAAGAGATCCCTACTACAGGGCCTCTTCCATTCATTTAGCACCAACAAAATCAGAAATTTGCAAGCATGGCAAATGTATCAAGCGTACACGGCCGTCTGCTTTGATATCCAGTGTGAATAACCTGGGTAGAAAGTTAAAGTATGTAAATTAGCGATGTAGAGAAGAGGGGGAAAAAAGCCAACAGAAAAAGCTGATAAGAATGTAGTCATGATGAAAAAGGCAAGATGGAAAAAAGAGATGTCTATTCATTGGGGAATTCTGGGAGCTGAAGTCCAGAACTTCTTCAAGTTATCAAGTTTGGAAAAAAAAATGCTGCCTTAGATTGAAATACAAAACTGAAGCAAACGTGACTTCACCTGCATAACTCCCAAATGAATAGCTCCGTCAAGAGACACAAATGTAAGAGTTGTCTGTTGGGCAAAGTGAACCAGGGCATAGTTTTAAACGGGTGACTGATTGCTGTTCACAAGAGATTACCCTGAAAACAGTTTCAGTTATTTGCACAGATGTACCTTTCTCTTGTAGAGTTACCTTGTTCGTGTATCAGTCTGGATGTGTGCAAGACTTCTTCCCGCAAGACATCTTCCCATATGGTTTGGCTCTCTGGAAGGTATCCGTATCATATATTAATGTATTATGCATTAATGTATTAATACATTAATCCTTGAGACAGATCAGTTACGATTACAGAGTTTGTGAGTATGCCAGGAAGATGGGAACAACAAGGGCAGAAGTCTGTATGCAAATCATCAATGCTAGAGGTGCTTGTGGGACCTCAGGCTTTCATTAAAATGATGAAAACAACATCGCAGTGTTACAGTGCGAGCTGTGCCTTCTGCACATGTCACAAATGAAGGCAAATATACATGTTCCAGGATAATGTTGCAGGATTAGAATAGAACAGAATAAGCGAGTTGGAAGGGATCTTGGAGGTCTTCTAGTCCAACCCCCTGCCCAGGCAAGAAACCCTACACCACTTCAGACAAATGGTTATCCAATGTCTTCTTAAAAACTTCCAGTGTTGGAGCATTCACAATTTCTGGAGGCAAGTTGTTCCACTGATTAATTGTTCTAACTGTCAGGAAATTTCTCCTTAGTTCTAAGTTGCTTCTCTCCTTGATTAATATCTACCCATTGCTTCTTGTTCTACCCTCAGGTGCTTTGGAGAATAGCTTGACTCCCTCTTCTTTCTGGCGGCCCCTAAAATATTGGAACACTGCTATCATGTCTCCCCTAGTCCTTCTTTTCATTAAACTAGACATACCCAGTTCCTGCAACCATTCTTTGTATGGTTTAGCCTCCAGTCCCCTAATCATCTTTGTTGCTCTTCTCTGCACTCTTTCTAGAGTCTCAATATCCTTTTTACATCATGGTGACCAAAACTGAATGCAATATTCTGAGTGTGGCCTTACCAAGGGATTATAAAGTGGCATTAACACTTCACGTGATGTTGATTCTATCCCTCTGTTTATGCAGCCTAGGACTGTATTTGTCAGGGTAAATGCCTAACCTCACTGTGATCACCAACCCAGAGTCGTGTAAGGGTTAACCCATCTACCACATATCCCATCATTCCCCTGGTCACTCCTTACCTTCTGGCTCCTCCTCCTGTGTATAAAAGGCTTCCCCCACATGGAGACCAGCAGTTCCATATGTGTACCTGCAAGGGAAGGTCAAGAGATCAGTAGCTGCAATGCTGAAAGGGCCTAAATCTAATGCAGGCCTAAAATAAAAGAATATTAAATTAAATTACTTTGTACATTGAGTTATTGGGTTAGATCCATCCTTTCACAGTATTGGCTTTTTTGGCAGCTGCTGCACACTGCTGGCTCATATTTAAACGGGTCACCAGGACTAAAGGTTTAGTCTTCCAAACTTTTGGAATCATGCTGGAACCCATCTTCAGGGAACTTCTTTCTAGCAGAGTGTGTAGAGGAGAAGGAGTGAGAAAGAGATGGTCTTGGAGCAACAAAAATCCCTCACCTCTCTTCCACATAAAAATAAAATAAAGGAAAATAAACTATAAACTATGAACCTTCCACACCATACAACAAACAACCAAACAGATGTTTTGTCCAGGTGGTTCCCTTCTGGAGATTCTGGTCCATTTCAGGCCTTTGTGTGGGTTGCAGAGTTTAAAGGAACACTTGCAAACAATCCTGATGACTTTTTATATTTTGCATGGCAACATGACTTTGCTTAGCTATATTCTAAAAAATTTCAAAGTGTTGCTAAAAGGGAGATAAATCACGCTGTCCTGCCAACTTCCCTTTGAAGAACCTGTGAGTAGAAGAGACACGGTCAACTGAAACTCAGGAGCCACAAGATGGGTTGAACAGCAGTTTTGTCAAATGGGAACTCAGATTGCCTAGAACAGTGATGGCTAACCTTTTTGCCATCACGTGCCAAAAGCGGGGGGAGTGTGGTGGGATCACACGCATGCGTGCCCACATCCGTAATTCTATGCGCCGTGCTCCCCCCACTTTTGGCACGTGATGGCACGGTGGGCCTGGTAGGTCCGTTTTTTTGCTCTCCCCAGGCTCCAGAGCCTTTCTAGGAACCAGGGGAGGGCAAAAACGGCCTTCCCCACCCCCAGAGGCCTTCTGGAGGCCGGAAACACTGTGTTTCCTGACTTCTGGTGGGCCTAGAAGGCCCGAAAATCAGCTAGCTGACGCACGCATATGTGCCGGAGCTGAGCTCGCGTGCCCACCGATATGGCTCTGCGTGCCACTTGTGGCACCCGTGCCATAGGTTCGCCATCACGGGCCTAGAATCTCAATGTAGAACTTCAGCGTTGGGAATGGAAAAAATTGATATATATTTTTCTTGTTTGGGTTACGTTAATCAACTCAGTTGGTCCAACATGCAAGATGCTATAACATCACTAAGGATCAAAGTACTGATTCTGATTCTGGAGTACACAAAGACCTTATAAAAATATGCTACCAGACAAGTGAGACTAAGAGTAATTAAACCACTTGTCTCCCATGCTGATGCTGGCTCAAAATGAAGCTGGCACAAGAAATTGCTGTCTAGATGTCAAGTTTGGGTCATGTGTTCTGTTCAGAATTACCACAGCCAGGCCACAACTGGAAGGGAGTGGGAGATGTCTCCTGTTTTTTCAGTCCTACTCCCTATACCAGGAAAGTGTGATCCAATCACTTTTCTTTTGTGGGTAGATCTGTGAAGACATGTGGTTTCCCTCTGAGTGAGCAAGGAACATCTCAACAGTTACAGAATTAAAGCATGGCAAAGGTTAAAGTAACTTAAAGTAATCTGATTCAACACTCTGTTCACACTGAGGTTTTTTACCAATCTACATATGAACCAATGGGAACGATCACATATATAGATTTTCTCCATGACAATCTATCCCTAATCTCTTCTTTCAAGCCTCCCAATGTCCATTGCCACTGTAACTGAATCCATTCACTTTGCTACCGGTCATCCTTTTCTTTTCTTTTCTTTTCTTTTCTTTTCTTTTCTTTTCTTTTCT
>WNWU01000005.1:21296935-21332026 GCA_012654045.1 Ptyas mucosa
ATACTTTTGTATATTTTATACAAAGTCAGCTTATTGCCCCCACAAACTGGGTCCTCATTTCACCTACCTTAGAAAGGATGGAAGGCTGAGTCAACATTGAACCTGGTGAGATTCGAACTTACAGTAATTGCAGTAATTGCAGACAACTGGATGTTAGTAGGAGGCATTAGCCTGCTACACCACTCAGGCTCATATTGGGCCCATTGCATTTTTTAAAATTCATTTTGGATTCGAAAAAAATATTCCCAAAATTACAATTGCACTCATGGTTAGCAATTATCTGGGAAAGAATACTACTAAGTACTTATCCAAGTCTACAAAATTCAATCAGGCTTTTTTGTGAAACACCCTTTTCCAGTACTAGTATTGCTCACCTCCTTTTGTCTTTATCTGCTCAATTGAGAAATTCATTATGTATTTCTTTGTAGTCCAAAATTTTCTCACGCAGTCCAAAAATTTATAACGGTAACATCACCAAAGCTAAAGACAACCCTGGGAATCAAACCTGCTCTACATGACACCTGGCTGTTCCTTTTGAATTTCAGGACTGCAGGCACCATTTGAGTAACATGCCAGCTCTGGCAACATTTTCCTGCTGTGGCTGCCTCGAGAGGCAATCTTGCTATTTTTACCACCAAAAGTATTCCCTCCCACCATGTGCCCTAACCCCAGATTAGTCTCATGCTGCCAGACATGTCAGACTAACTTCCTAGGAACAGAAATTAAAGAAAGGGCTGTCATTAGCATTAAAGCTTCCCCCCCCCTTCTTCAGGCAAGTAATAAAATGTTTTTCTGATGAATTGAATTTCTAATTACTATGACAGCACAGCGGGGGGGAGGGGGGGAGAAGAATGTCAGTTTATCATCCAAGGTAGCTGTGAACCCATTCATACATGGTCCATTTTTTTCTCACAATTTTTAACCAAAGTGGTATCACCCATGTTAACATAAAACCAGCTTTAAAACCAGCATAATGCTGGGTAAGGATTCTGCTATTTGCAGGAAAGCCTAATGGCTTTACCTAGGGGTTTTTTAAAAGCTTTAAAAAAAAAGTAAACTAAAATTCTGCATCAACTACATGCTTTATTTACTATTAATGTCTAATTTAACAATACAGGTAAGGTAAAATGCATTTGATTTCTTTATCTAGATTGGTCTGAATCAAAGGTGGGCTTCATATAATTTTACACTGAAGCACACTGCCGCCAGCCCTGATATCTCCCTCTCTCTACCTCCCTCCCCCCCCCCCTCTCCCCCTCCCCCCCCCCCTCCCTCTCTCCCTCTCTCTCTCTCTCCCCCTCCCTCCCTCTCTCTCTCCCTCTCTGCAGCAGCACGGCTTCAGTGCCTGGCTGGTGGGGCACTTCTCACTTGGCCACTTTCCCTGTTTCTTCTCCATGCTCCTCCTCCTCCTTCAGGCAAAAGTTGCACTTTTTGTCTGTCCATTGCAGCGCACTGCCCAGGATTTATATTGACAGAGGCAGGGTTTGGGGGATCATCAATCCCCATTCATGGTACGGCGAAGGCGGAAGGCAATCCCCCTCACCAGACCAGACCAGCCTGGGGTGGGAAACTGAGCGGCGCCAAAAGCAGCTGAAGGCACACCAGCTGTAGCTGCCCCGCCCCCTGCCTCACCTCATCTCATCCCATGGGATGAGCCTCCCACCCCCCGCCCCACCCACAGGAGACCTCTGGATTCCCTCTCCAACCCCGCCTGGCCCCCACAGGCATCAACCATATGAACATCAAGCTGGCCATGCCTCAGGCCACACCCAGTCAGTCGCAACCACCCTGGGCTACACCCCTCCCCCCCCGGAGGACAACCACAATCATGATCCAGTCTTCAATGAAATCAAGTTTGACACCCGTTCTAGGACAAGCCCACCCCACTCATGACAGCAGAGGGGACCTACTGCAGATCCCATTGGTCAAAGATCTTCACTAGCGGGATCCAGAAGAAGAACCTCCTCTATCATAGCATCCGCACTTTGGAACATCATACCTTCCAACATGAGATCTGCCTCCACCCTCCTATCCTCCAAGCCTGAAGATCTGGTGTCAGGGTTCCAACCAATGTCCTAATAAAATCAGGAGCCTCAAGCCATTTAGCAAGAAAAATCCAGTTGTTTATTAGGAGCACCATGTTGGCATGAACCAAGTGAAGCCAGCTCTGACTTCACTCAGTTCGTGTCTTGCCTCTGACTCTGTTTCCCCCTCCCCTCAAGGTGTGTCACAAGTCACATTCCCCAACAAAGCAATTTCGCGGGTTGTACAAGTCACTCCCTCCGGCTGTTGCAGGTCTCTGTGGAGATGGCCTTGATTTTAGTCGGCTAGAATGTATTTTGTTTTGACTGAGGTGTGAATTCCTTGGTGCAGCTGCGAGGCACGATTTCCCATCCCCATCTATGGCAACTCAGGAGCAGGTCATGAAACTTCACAAGTTGACACCTGGCTCTGCTGGTTGTTGGCCTGGGGACCCAATGGGGGAATACCAACACTGGAGGTGGCTAAGAGATTATTAGCAAACCCCACCTACCTCCTGCTTCCCCACCCACTCATCTTTTATTCTCATATAGTTCTATCATGCTGCATTATACAACAATGTGAGGGCAATTTAATTTTGAGAACAATTTAATTTTGTCGTAAGCCATCTAGGCAAATAAATTCAAGGAACAAGTAAATAATTTGCCTCAGGACATGAGTGTTAGATGTCTGCTCTTGGTCAATGTGACATTATACTGAATCCCCTTCTCCAACTTGGTTTTCTAATAAAGACATCATGAAACACTGGGCAACTGCAAAGTGAGAAAATATGGGAATGAATCAGAGTGCATGACGAAAGGAAACATGCTGATAGGTTAGGTCAACTGAGTCATTTTCTGAAATGTCAGCTAAAGAAAAAAGCCTGAACAATAATATGAAGTATGTTAAAAACCAGAGTCACGTGCAGTGATTAATATCTCATTGAAAGAAGCGTTTCCTACTCATTAAAAAGAATGACTGAGAATTTTGATTACCATAAAAAGACAGAGGGCCAATCAAGAGGAACCCAGTGAGCAAATGAAAGATATTTCGTTTCCTACCAGGTGAGAAGTATAAAGAGATTATTGCTTAACTGAAAAATAAGTAGGATGGAGCAATCAGAAGTTTTGCAAAAACAAAATTCCTTTCTCAAAATAATGCAGATTTTAGAATTAAAAAGATATCCAGGACAAATATCTATTGCTTAATTAAATATTGCATAAATATCTGCATTCTGACTCTAGGTGCACTTTATAAAAAACAAATCCTACTGATTTTAGTAAACCTGATGTCCAAGCAGTGGGGATGAGCATATTTAAACTTCTAGCCTCTAGTCTAAGTATCTTGGAAGCACCATAGACTCCGGTATCCTAATCATTTTTAAAACTGATTCAAAAGGGTCTTTCAATATTCTAAAATACAACTTCTCTAAATCTAATACACTTCAGATACACTGGATTACAGCCACCAATATAACAAGCCAGTATCGTGCCTCCCAAAAGACTTACCAGTTGATGATGATGGGAGCTATAGTCCTACACTGCTAGAAGGCCTGGATTTGGACAAGCTGTCTTATGACATGAGACTCAATAAAGAAACATGTCACTATTTTTTTCTCGCACATCACTTTCAAGGTATTCCTCATTCCTCATAACTAAGAACTCTTTGTCTTTTGACTGAATAAGTGGATCATTACCTTTTGCAGTTCTATCACATATTGGGCCACAATGAAGGCTGACATCACAGTGAAGTCTTCCGTTTTTGCAGCAATGTAACTATACATCCGCTCCACCAACTGAGCACATTTCAATATAGCTTCAAGTTCATCCACAGATCCTTGGAAAACAAAATGTATTGAGATTTAATATTGCATTACATTAATTGCACCTAGACTTCTATAAGTCTTACACAGTGAGAATTAAAATGCAAGTACTCATAGGAAATATTTAGAAAAAAATTAATCACTTTTACTGTTATGTATATGCTTATTTTATACATTTATTTTATATAAATAATATATAATTTACTAAGACTGTACTACTATTATTCTTCTCTTCCTTACTAGTAGCTACCTCTTCCCACTTATTACTATCAACCATGTTGCTTGTATCTTTCATTTTATATTGTTTTTCTTTGTTTCCTAGTACAATTTGATAGCTTATTAGTATCCTTCACTATCACTAAGCGTTGTATCTTTTTATTCTCCATGAATGTATTTTATTCTCCTTATGTACACTGAGAGCATATACACCAAAGACAAATTCTCTTATGTCCAATCATACTTGGCCAATAAAGAATTCTATTCTATCTATTCTTATTCTGTTCAGGGCAAATGGACTTGTGAGATGCAACAATTGACATCCAAATAGTGTCTACAACTTTTACCTTTCCCTAATGTGTACCACTGAAGGAAAGCACTGCATGGTCTAGATAAGTGTTGACCCAATTCTATGGATATTCATTCAATATATTGGATGGGCTTTATTTCTAACGGTGGGTATTAAGATCACAGCTTTAGGTTCGAGTCATATACATGCTTAATACAGGGGTGAAATGTAAAATTTGTTACTACCGGTTCTTTGGGCGTGACTGGGGGGGTGGGGTGTTAATGTGACTGGGTGGGCGTGGCCAACTTTTTTTTTTTTAACTTTTCAAAGCATTTTTTCTAATGCTTTGAAAAGCCTCTGCCGATCAGGCAACTCAGCTGGGATCGTCAGAGACTTTTCAAAGCATTTTTTTAACCACCTCTTCGGCCAAGAGGTTGCAGAAAAAAATGTTTTGAAAAGCCTCTGATGATCCCAGCTATGCCACGCGATCATCAGAGGCTTTTTTTTTACTTTTAAAAGTATTTTTTCATCGGAAGAGGTTGTAGAAAAAATGCTTTTAAAAGTTAAAAAAAAAAAGCCTCTGATGATTGTGTGGCTCAGTTGGGCATTGGGGGGGGGGGGAGCACAGGGATTTTTGCTATTGGTTCTCCGAACCACCCGCCGCCATTGCTACCGGATCAGGCGATCCGGTCCGAACCAGGAGCATTTCACCCCTGGCTTAATAACTAATGAATTCAATTCAAACCCAGTAAGACCTACACACAGGCCAACCCAAATTCGGCTAGGTAGAGTCTTCCAGACATGCAAAAGCATTTTACAGTCAGGAAAGGACATGAGTGCAGAACAAGATGAAAATGGAATAAAAGACAATAGATGTCAAACCTTTGTCTCCTTTTTGTCTCCCTTCATGCATCACAGAAATAACCAATCGATGAAAACTGTTCAGAAAAGACGGAGCTGCTTTCAGCATCACCTGCATAATAAGTATATTGATGTTAAAATGCAGAGATTCAAAAATCCATACTCCGAGTAAATAGGAGATTGAAGGCAGGGTTCAAAGCTACGTCTGGCTTTTGAGAATGCAGACAGAATGGTCTTTTATTTATGTAACAATAATCCATAATCATCTACCGTGCTCCCTCTACCTCAAACACGACCCACCCCAATAGTAAGCCCAACCCTAATTTTTTGGAGCTGGGTCAAATATTACCCCTACCCTGAAAATAAGCCCCGGAGTGGGTATCAGCACGAGTGGCAGCATGGGGGGGGGGGGCAACTGTCCGACTTCAGCTACAGCCCACTGGCCCCTTGGGGCAGCGCAAATACTGCTTTTGCCCTTCTCTTTCTGGGTGCAGCGCTTCTGCTTGTTGGGCCGCTTCCCCAAAGCTGGTAGTTTCATAGCCAGCTGCTTTGCTTTTTCCCTCTTTTTGGGAGGCTCGCAGGAGGCTTTTTGGTGAACGGGAGGAAAATTGGGAGGGGGATTTTCCTGCCTACCATCCTTCCTCAGTCTGTGCTGAGCTTGAGGAATGGTTGACAGGCAGGAAAATTCGCAAAAACGGCCTCCCCAGGCTCCGGAGGCCCTCTGGAGGCTGGAAACGGGCCCGTTTCCAGTCTTCTTGAACTTCCGTTAGGCCCATTTTTTGACCTCCCCGAGCCTCCATACGCACCCTGCACTTACCTGCATCCAAAACAGGCCGAGTGGGGACTCCTAGGAGGGGCGGGGTCAGGTGGGTGGGTCCAGCCAGGAGTGGGATTTGGGAGTTCTCCAAACTGCACAGAATCTTAGCTAGAGGTTCTCCCAAAGCCCTGCGAACCCCCAGCAGCACCCTCTGCCCCAACTTTATCCATCCAAAAAGCCACCAACTTTCATTTTCATTTATTTTTCTAAACTTAAGGTCACCTTAACAGGAGATGAACAATAGCAGAAAAAGCCTAATGGGGAGGTATGTAGTTTTATCCCTCAGACACTAGGTTGTCTTTCATGTTTTTGAAGCTTGCTCCTTACCTTAGGATGACACTGCAATATGGAAAAGAGCACTTCATGGATTCCCAGAAAGACGCTGTTATACACCCTCTGGTCAAGAGGGACAGTCAAAAGAATATTAAAAACAAGAGCGACATGATGTGGGTTGGAGAGAATCCCTTCTCCGTGTCTAAGAAGAAGAGCTGCTGCTTCCAGGATAGGCACAGCAAGAAGAGGGAGCAGGGCTGCATCTTGAGAAGCCTCTTTGATTTGCATCTACATCAGGAGGAAGGAAACACAAACAGTAGGACACACACTGTATGTATGGAGGCCTGCTTCTCCAGCCTCCCAACTCCCGCTTCAAATCACATGGCCGCTAAGCCATTTCCACGATGGTTTTCCACAAAGGCAGTAATGCCAATAAATCCGTGAATATCCACAATCTTTTCTTGCCGCTGGAAATTTACTATACTGGTAGTCCTCAACTTATGACTGCAATTGAGCCCAAAATTTATGTTATTAAGTGAAACGTTTGTTAAGTGAGTTTTGCCCCATTTTACGACCTTTCTCGCCACAGTTGTTGTTTTTTTTTTAATTTGATTTATATGCCGCCCTTCTCCGGAGACTCAGGGCGGCTTACAATGCGCTAAGCAATAGCCTTCATACTTTTGTATATTTATACAAAGTCAGCTTATTGCCCCCACAAACTGGGTCCTTAATTTACCTACCTTAGAAAGGATGGAAGGCTGAGTCAACCTTGAGCCTTGGTGAGATTCGAACCTGCAATAATTGCAGGCAGCTGATGTTAATAACAGGGCTTTAGACCACTGTACTATCCAAGGCTTTCATTTCAGTCCAAACTATAATTTGCTTTTGATATATAAAGTGCTACATAATCTGAATTATTGTTAAGTTGTTAAGTGAATCACTGCAGTTGGCAAGTTAAGTAACCCGGTTGTTAAGTGAATCTGGCTTCCCCATTGACTTTGCTTGTAAGAAGGTCGCGAAAGGGGATCCACATGACCTTGAGACACAGCAACGGTCATAAATATGAACCAGTTGCCGAGCATCTGAATTTTGATCAGACGATCATGGGGGATGCTGCAAAGGTCGCAACTGTGAAAAATGGTCATAAGTCACATTTTTCAGTGCCATTGTAACTTTGAATGGTCACTAAATGAATTGTTTTAAGTTGAGGATTGTATTTTTTATGGCTCTGGCCTATGCCAAGGACATAAGACTATGTATTAGAATGAAATTTAGAACTCTTCTATGCAATCAGGTTTTTTTGTTATTATTTGTTCATTCACTAACTCATATCCGGCTCTTTGTGAGCTCATGGACCATGGCATGTCAGGCTCCCCTGTCGACCACTGTCTCCTGGAGTTTGCCCAAATTCATGTTCATTGCATCGATGATAATATCTAACAATGTCATTCTCTGCTGTCCCCTTCTCCTTTTGCCTTCAACCAAATCAGTTTGTAGCCACATACAATTTATTCTTTAGTACAGTTCAGCTGTTTCAAGACTGCACATTTGAGTCTAGGGTTACTGGATGATGGTTTTATTTTGTTTTTAACCTGGACAAGCATCATGTTTCCCGAAAAAGTTGCTTTCGGGTTGACTGACTGAATGGGCTTCAGACAAAGCGACCCAAGTGGTATGATATCATTTAATGATGCCATGTAATTACGTAATTTAATTCTCCTTTGTGTGTTATTTTGCAAAAAAGCAAGTAAATAAATATAATTATACACATAAATATAGTGTAATCCTATACAACCCAAATAAACTAATCTCACTTTAAAAATAAAATGTTAAGATAAGAAACAAAGCTTCTATTTTTTTCATTAGTAGTCTTATTTCATAATGTCCTTTTCTTTTAACTAACCCTACTATGGAGATGACTTTAAAAGGACATATTGGAATTGCAAAATAGGAAAGTAGTTTCATCTATAATATGCCTACATTCCATGCACATTATCTTATTATTTTCAGTTTCTTGGAGATTAATTGCTATCTCTTCTAGCTACATAACTATAACATAAACACACACAAAAAGAAAAGGAGATATAAGCTAGAAGCTCTGGTATATTTTTCCACCTTCCATCTTCTGTGCATTAGGTCAGTGTTTTTCAAACTTAGCAACTTTAAGATGTATGTATTTCATCTCCCAGAATTCCCCAGCCAGCGTTTCCCCAGTCCATGTATCTTAAAAGTTGTTTTGAAAATACTGTACAGTATTGAAACTTCTGACCTCAGAGTGAACTGGAATGTTCTGGAAGAAGGGGGGGGGGGCTGTTTGTCTATGTCTATCTGTATGTCTGTGTATAGAAATAAATAAATAAATATCACAAAGTGTCTGCTTGCCAATAGCTTGTATATTTTGAACCAGAGGTTCAAAACTACCAGAGATCTACAACATGTAATCATGTTGTATCATTCCACTGCTAAGGAAGCCAGGAAGTCTGGCCATACAGAAAGCTGCAAAGAGTAGGAATAATCATGTGTTTTGGAACAAAACAGGGTTGTCAAACTCGATTTCATTGAGGGCCGCATCAGGGTTGTGTTTGACCTCAGGGGGCGGGGTGTGTGTGCCCAGAGTGGGGTTGGCCAGCTCAACGTCACCCGTGTTGGGGGCGCCTGTGGTGGCCTGAGTGTTCTGCCAGCGAAAACAGGCTCCTGAGCTCCGTTTTCGGCTGCGACGGCCTCCTGCAACCCTCTGCCAGCGAAAACAGAGCTCGGGAGGCCCACGTGCAGCCCTCCCAAGCTCAGTTTTAGCCAGGGCTGTGGAGTCGGTAGATAAATGTTCCGACTCCGACTCCTCAGTTTTTTGTACTTCCGACTCCGACTCCTCTGTATTAATATGCGAATGTATTTTATACATTCCTTGAAGGAAACAAAGGCAACATACATGTCATTACCACAGGACTACTTTAGTAGGAGTCGGAGTCGGTGCATTGTTTGTCGATTCCGACTCCGACTCCAGGTACCCAAAATTTACTCTGACTCCAACTCCTCGACTCCAACTCCAACTCCGACTCCACAGCACTGGTTTTAGCACCGCAGGCCACTCTGCTGTTTCCAGGGCGGCACAAATCTAAGCACCCTGCTGGCCAGATCCAGCCCCTGGGCCTTGAGTTTGACACCCCTGAACTAGAGCATAGAACACTGAGACAGGGGTTGATATGAGCTACGTAGTTTTTGATCCTCAAGACTTAAGACTACAATATGAAAAGTCCATGCTTCTTTTTATGTCTGTGTCTTCTTGGGTAAGTGGAGGTCAATAGCATAAACATAAACAGTGACCTAAATTCAGTAGCATATACCTAATCCAGCAGCAGAGGTACTTACAGCTAAAGCAGTCATTATCTGGGGAGTAGAAAACCAGAAAACTTTCTCTTTCTCTCCACTTAGAGGAGGACAGTTGAGTAGCACTTTCAGTAAGGTAACAGCTGATAATACTATCTGTACAAAACATACCAAGAAAATAAAGAGTAATAAGCACAGTCACATCAAAAAAGATAAAAGATACAAGCAGAATGCAACATAGAAAGTATCAGGTTAATCAAGGTTTTATAAAAATAAATGAAATTTAAGTGTACAAAATACAGGTAGAAGTGAGTCCCTTCAGATGTCCGTATACCAATTGTATTTTTTAAAGAATTTTTCTGAAGCTTACCAATGCACAGACAATTGGATATGTAAGCACATTACTTAAGCATTAAATCAACAGATTAAGACTGTAGCATTAAAAATATGTTTTTTTTTCTGAATGGTGCAATTGATTTTTGCTCATGCATGATAGTTAGTTTAGACAAAAATTTCTTTAAAAAATAACCCTCATGTAACTCAGGAGCTACCTATAATATAATATGGTATTTAGGGGCAGAGTACACATTTTGTACTCAGAAAGTTTCTGGGTTTAATCCCAACTCCTTCAGATAGGGGGCACAATGGATTAGGGGTTTGATGCTGAGCTTCTCAGCTGGAGCTGAGAGCCTGGGTTCAAGATCCGAGTACCTAACAACAGGTTGAGCTCCCATTCCTGAACCAGCTGCTGCCTTCTTAGCCGTTTGAAAGCACGCAAATGCGAGTAGATAAATAGGTACCACTTCAGTGGGAAGGTAACAGCGTTCCATGCACCTTTGGCATATAGCCATGCTGGCAACATGAGCACAGAAATTGTCTTCAGACAATGTTGGTTCCCTCAGCCAAGAAACAGAGATCAGCACCACATCCTAGAGTCAGACAGGGAAACCTTAACTTTTATCTTCTTCATGTAAAAAAAATACTCCATATAAAAAATACAAAACAGAAAACCTGTTCAGCAACAAAGTAATTTAAAAGCATGGAATTGGATGAAGGCAAATACTAAGCATCGTTGATTCAATTTTTTTTTTAAAAAAATTAACATTGTTCCTACTTCAGGATTTTGTTTCCAAAGATTGCAAACATTCAGTCCCTCAATCAGCAGCCTCAACATGGTAGAAAAGTCATCGATGGTACCATTCTCCACCAGCTGGGCAATCAATTCAGTCAACGGAACATCTAGATCTTGAATCAACTGGCCGTTGACTTCAGGAGCTGCAATAGTTCAAGAGAAACCAAGTTTGGTATCCAAACTCTTAAGGTCCAAAAACTGCTGAAATATGCCAAACCATTATAGCACAAAACTTGCCCTTCCTTTTTACCCTTTACCTTCCTTTACTTCCCCATTTGTCATTTACGGAAATGACAAACCAACCCATTCTTTTTTCTTTATAGTGCAATAAATATAGCTTCTCCTGTCATGTGAACATCTTGCCCAAAACTCAAATTATTTCTATCAACAGAACTTTCTGTAAATTATAAAATATATTAGCAGAATTTCGCCCAGTGGAATAGTCACACCAAGCAGAAGACATTGCAATGCCACTAAAACGCATTGTAAGCCGCCCTGAGTCTCCGGAGAAGGGCGGCATATAAATATAAATATAAATATAAATATAAATATAAATATAAATATAAATATAAATATAAATATAAATATAAATGAAATGAAATAATGAAATGAAATGAAATAAATCTCCCTTTCCAAGATTAATAAAAGGGTAATTCTGCAGATACTGTTAAACTATCATGCTAAATATTCTTTATCATAGGCCGTGATGGTAGAGCTGCCAAAATCTGCAGTTCATTTAGATAGCTCTTGATTTCCTCCAGCTTCTAAATCAGGCAGGCTGCTACCATTATCAGGCAACTACTGTATTCCACACAACTCTCTGCTTCTATCTCAGCCAGTATGGCCTGTTTTGGGAGACAGGAGGGTAGAGGGGGGAAACAAGAAGCAATATTCTTCATGCCTAGCAAAGAGACCTAATTAAATAACATCTCCAACCCAGTTAGCTATCAGGCAGCAGTGGAGAAGCCAATGAAATCCTACTGCAGACATCCAACTGGCAGCGATCAACTATATTTTCAAAGAAATTAAAATCTAAAATATATGATTTTAAGTAGCCGATTCTTTTGGGTGGCTTCAGTTCTTGTTTCAAAATAAGATTGAAATCCCCAGCAACTCACTTATGGCTCCTAGAGTCCACCCCAAAACAGGTGGAGACCAACATTTTGGAACCATTCCCCACACCCCCCTTAAAGAAAGGGGATTAAGGCACCAAACAATATCCCCTAAAAATTCTAGAAACCGCAAGAAAACTAGGCAGATTGTCTCAAGCTCATCAAAAATACAAAAAAAAAAAAAAAACCCCAAACTTTAGTGCACTGTTAAATTCATATCACCGAATGTGTTTCCAGCAGACCAGCAAGTACATAAAGGTAAAAAGGTTATAATCAAGATTCTGAGCTCTAGAGCTTTGTTAAAGAGCTGGTTTCCCGTCTTTTTTTTTTATTTGATTTATATGCCGCCCTTCTCTGGAGACTCAGGGTGGCTCACAATGCGTTAAGCAATAGCCTTCATACTTTTGTATATTTATACAAAGTCAGCTTATTGCCCCCATTATCTGGGTCCTGATTTTACCTACCTTAGAAAGGATGGAAGGCTGAGTCAACCTTGAGCCTGGTGAGATTAGAACTTGCAGTAATTCCAGGCAGCTGAATGTTAATCACACTGCTTTAGTCTACTGCGCCACTCAGGCCCCGTCTTCAATAACCATCTATTGGACTTTCGGAGTCACATCATAGCCATGATAGAAAAAGAATTTTAGAGAGGCCATTAATCTGCCATTGGTGGCCATCCAGTCATAATTCTGACCTGTCACCTCTTTCATGATCTCTATTATTCCTATATGCTGATTTTTTTTATTCTTGCTCAACACTGGCTACCTGGAACTGTTTCTAATCTATCTTCTTCTTTCAATATTCAGGACTGAAGTGAGGAAATAAGAATTGCACTTCCTTACCTGCAAGTAATTTTCTGACCGAATTGAATACGGCAATTGAAGTTACATGTGGGGGATACAGTTCTGGCATGGAACAGAAAGCAGTCAAAAACTGCAAAGCAGAGTGAAGGAACTGGAGGTTACCATCTGCCAACTCAAGTTCTTTCAATATTTGAACACAAAAGCTCTGATATAATTCCCTGTGAAAAAGCTGCCTCTTTTTGCTGGGTTTCATTGGATCTTGTAGTTCATTCTCACCAGCTGCAGGAAGCATAGACTGAAAACAAAATGAATCTGCTTTTAGAAGAGTAGTAATATGCGATATAAAAGCCAAAGGTAATGGCTGGCCTTCTGTCTTGTTTCTAAGGCAGAACTTGATAGTCACTCCTGTTTGCAACATGGCGTGTTTAAGAAAAACAGGTAGCATTCCTGAAATCTGTAGTTTTCCATTGGGGTGTTGTTGCAGGTATGTTGCCAGAACATGACACAATGAAATTAATGCCACTAGAAGAACCTGGTCAACTGCAGGGCTCCAATGCTCAGGCTGTCCAGAACTTGTATCGTGTGGTTGGCAACTTGTTATGAAAGACAGGAACTTTTCCAGGTTCACTTTCACACTCTGCCTCCTTTCTAGCATTACCTGAAGATAGTGTTCCAAAAAGAGTTGGAGCTCATGAAGAAATTCATCCCGAGCATCAATATTCAAGACACTGCCAAAGGTCTTACAGACTGCAAACATAGAGTTGAGGAGAGCTTCGAGAACATCACTAGCATACAAAACCTTGAAGGATGAGTTTGCATGTCTTCCGGCCTGTAAGCATGCTAGAAGGTGGCAGCAGGTTGCCAAAAACTTTAAAAACAAGGCTTTGTTGCAAGAAATGCTTGCTCTGGTATTAACAGCCAAAGAAATCAAGAGAAGAAAGCATCGTGCGAAATCCAAAGGAAAGAAGCCGTCTACATTCAAAGCTGAAATGACCTCTAGTATATTCAAGAGCTCTTTGATATGTTCTTCCTCCAAGGTAGCGTAAGATCTTTCTTTCACGAATTGCAGTATATTAAGAGCAACTTTCTCCATAATTGCCCAGGAAACTGAAAAGTCATTGCTGGACTTTATGCTGGCCCCATGACCTGAAGGCATAGCTTCACACCACGGAGTATCTCCTGCACACAGCAATTGAAGAGGCTGATTGGCAATATTTGGAAATGTAGACGAGAGAACACTAGCACAGTGCTGAATGATTTGGCTTAGGAAAAAACAGTGCAGCATCTGCAGTTCTGGGAGAAGGGAACTGTGCAATAAATCCTTAGACAGCTTCTCCATCGTGAATAAAAAATCGTCCTCATCAGCAAAAGTTGACTGGGTTTGCTTAACCAATAGTGTTCTCAGCAGCACCTCTGCAGTATACTCTGTATCATTCTCAGAAAGATAAGGAAACAGGACAGGGAGATTTGAGAGTATCAGGTGCCAATGTGCCACTGGATAAGTAAGAGCGGTTATACTACTTGCACTGCCATCCCAGGGTTCCGATTCTTCTTTGTTCGTGGAAGCTCTTCCAGACTGAAGAATGAAAGCTCCAGCACTTTGCAAAGCCTGATGCAATGCCTCTGTCCAACAGGTAGTGTGCATTAGCATATTCTTCATTTTTTGAAGCACCAGCCATTCGGTACAGTAGCTGCTCATTGGGGAGGAACATTTTACCAGCTTATTTATCTTTTCCCAACATTCTGCATCTAAGCCAGGAAATATGGTTGAGAAGTCCCAGTTTTCTTCAGAAGAATCATCAAGCAACGAGGCTAAGGGAGAGCTATACTGCTTGCAATTTAAGGCAAAAAGAGTATCACTTTCTACGCACACACAAGCCAGAAGAAGAGCTGAGTTACTGACCTTCTCTGTCCAAAGCTCAAGTTCTGTTTCTCCTGCCTCAGAACCTTCTGCCTCAGAACTTTTCAGCAGGTCAAACAGAACTTGGATGACATTCTTCTGCATTGTCTCCAGCAGGTTTTGAGCGCGATGCACAACAGACAATGGAGTGGAATCATCTAAACTCTTCATGTGGAAGAGAACCGAATACAGCAATGTGCTTATGGACAGAAGCTTTGAGGCCACGTCAGCATCCCCCTTGACATGAGGAATGACGAAAGTCTGACATTTCTCCATCGTGAGAGCTACGATATCCAGCACCTGATTGGGCGGCAGATCCAAAAGACACTCACATAGCTTGGCCTTGATACTGGCTGGCAACAGTGGCAGTCTTGATTCCTCTGCAGCAGGGCGTAAAATGACTGATAAAATTTCTTGGAAGAGATTTGGGAACTGGCGCAGTTTGGCGTAAGTGGAGAAGACGGTGCTAACAAGAGTTGTCTGAGCCTTCTTCGTTCGTGGCTCAGAAACCTCCGCATCAATCCAAGCCAAGGCCACTAAGTCATCCAAATCGGGATCCACAATCAAATGATTTAAGGAAATCAAGGTCTTGAGACATCTAAACCAGGCAGGTATGGTGGCCTGCGAATGATTCATCAGCAACTGGGCCATCTGACGGTAAAAATTAAACTGGATTGCCTTGTGCCGAATCCGATCAGCAGCCACGTTATAAATATTATTGCTCAGCACCAAATTGAGAAGCTGCTCCACCGCAAGCAGCTCCGAGCTCCATTCTGATGCTGGAAGCTGGTTGTCCCAAAGATTCCCTCTCAGGCAAGAAATCCGTAAGCAATCGTAAAGTTTGCTAAGCATGTGAAAGCAAACCAAATGGTCTTCAGGCTTATTGTAAGTCTCTAAAAAAAGCTTGAAGAGCAAAGGCACTGAATGAGCTACCACTTTTCCATGAATAGCTTGTTCGCAAAAGGCAGCTTCTCTTAAAGAAACCTGGATTGTATTGGCTGGGAGAAGTAGATTTTTCAAGCCTAGTTTCTTTGTGCCAACGGAGTCCTTCTCTGGTAACAGCTCGTCTCTGTAGGATGACAAAAGCTCCTGTTGGAAAATGCCAGCCTTGAGCAAACTCTCTACATGATTTCGGACTTCCTTGCTGAGATGCGGATGAATGCGATCATCATCTGCATCAGTCCATATTTTCATCGTTAGCAAGTATCTAAGCAATAAGCATGGCTGCAACAATTTTGGGGTCACTTGTCCAAATACACGATTTACATTGCTTTGCTGCCGCTGAATTAGAAGGTACTGCTTGAGGCTCAGTTGAAGGACTTCAAACAACTGGAGGGACACAGCATCTTCCGATGATAACTGCCAACAGGTTAGCCAGGACAACTTACTCAGAAGATGTACCAGCAGTTCAAATTTTGCAGTATAAACTATTGAAAGAGGAGGTTTGGAAAGGATGCCGCTACAACAGCTTAGCACTGCCTTGACATTCTTCAGTGTTTTTTGATTGTAAGCTAGAGAAAGATTTTCATTTATGACCTAAAGACGAGACAAGGGACAAAACAGAAGTTATGTTCAAGAATCTGTATCAAAATTAAACTCAGTGTCTTCTTGCATATTTATTATTACCTGCTAAATCATGTGATATAAAGAATTTTCTTTCCCTCCTTTTACATTTTACTGTACTACCTAAACGATCTGTTCTGGCTCTTTATAATGACAGTAATTATGGAAATTCAGCCTCATACTGAGGATCCAAAAGCAGACAGACAAAACATCCTTTACAAATGGATTATAGATAAGGAAGGTTCTATAAAGGTGCAAATCAAATCAGGCAATTACTTAGTAAAAAAAAAATTATCATACTAGCACAATCTGATTTTAAAGCAATGTGTGTCTTAGTGGACTTTCACTCCAAAGAAACATTTCTTATTGTCAAGCCCCACATAGTTGGCAATGGCACCTAAGAAGAAAGAACCACACCAGAATTCAGAGAGGCGTATTTAATACAACTCAGAGGGAAAATATAGGTGACCCTGAGGGCACAAATAAACCTCCAAGTGGCCTCAACAACTCTCAGCAAGAGTGCTAACGACCAGATGACTGCAAGGAATATAAATCCTTCCATTCTCCACCATTCATTCAGAATTGAAGACGCTTCTTGAATGAGAAGCAAAATGTCTTCAAGCAAAAACAAAGAAAGTCCAGTTGCCTTTTGAAAAACCATCTTCGGGACAACCGTGACCTGTAATGACTGAGAATCTCCATAGACATTCAGGTAAAAATATAATCTTGAAATATAATCTTGGCAGTCTTTGGAGCATTTCCTTTCTTTATCCCCTACCTCATACCCAGGATGTGCTGCCTGGTTTCACATCAACTGAATCCTCTATCTGCCTCTCATCATCTCATATTTTCTCACCAAAAAACAAAAACATCTATCCTTGGAAGACAAAAATGTTATGCTCTGTTAAAACTTCACAATAATTAATGGGATTTTGTTCTTGAATAACATGTAAGATGATCAAGTGTAACAATCAATATTCTTTGACTGGGAAGACATGACATCTAGTATGAACATTTTAAAGCATAATGTATTGTTCTAAATTCTCATTCACAATTCTATCTCATGAAGATACGTATTAATTTTTTTTTAAAAAAAACCCACCCCATCTATATCTACAATGTACAATAGTGATACTAAGTTGAAATGTCCAGCTATTGGCTAGTTTGCCAATCTGCACATCTCTATGAACATACTGGTATCAAACAATATTCCTGCCAGTACCAATATGTTTCTATGTGCTAAACATACATACCCACTTATAAATGTTTATAAATGACTGCTGGATCATAATATTATTGCCCAAGCTGGCATCTTCCAGATGTGTTGTAAGAGCAAACGAAGAATTCCCTTGTTGGAATTCTTTTGAGTTGCAATCAAAACACAATTGGAGACAGCTAAACTAGGAAAAGCTGTTCATAAAGAAATACAGCTTTGAGGGGGTAGCAGATTATTATGGGAGAGTTGCAGAAAAATTTGCAGCAGGTGTTGTGATGTAAAGAGAAAAGGTTCAGCAGATAGTCAGCAAGATCTCAAAGCAATCCAGGCACTATTTCCAGAGGAAGATGGATCTATGTAAAAGTTTGTTTATTTATAAACATACCTGTGCAATTGTATAGCGCAGGGTGACTGTTTTTCCATCCTTGAAGAGATTCTGCAGCTTTTTGCTGTGAATGATGCTGTCCAGGTAAATCCAAAGCTTCTCAATTATCTCATCTGGCAATTCAAGTTTCTTATTGTAGCAGGAAATCAAGCTATGACTTACCCAGTCAAGTAAGACCTGTATTCCCCAAAATACCCATGCATACGTATTAACAATGATTATTTTAGATAGGATAGGGACAGTTGGAACACAAAGCAGTTTGAGGCAAATAAAAATAAGCAGATCTGTTTCACTAATGCGGGACATGGAAGGGCAACTCAATACTTGTGCATAAGAGGCAGGCTTCCAGTATTGTGATTAAAAAGGTGACAATATCAAAATATAGAGATTCATTCTACTTCCTTATTAATAACCCCCTCACCAATTTGCACATCTGTTATACAGCTTGCAACTAAAGCTGCCTTTACCAGTAGGACTATATCTGGAAACACATGTTTTTTTTTCTTTTCTTTTCCTCACAATCAAAGAGACATCTCCCAATTTCCAAAACTCCCATAAAAGATTATTTAAATGTAAAATTTGGATTCTATGTGTATTGAATGTCCATGGATGAATGATGTGTCCCTTCCAAAAATATATTAAGGCAACATTTCCATAGGGTTAGAAACATTAGGAACTTCAGTGGGATGGCAGAATACATTTAATTTTACATGACAAAGAGAAACATAAATAAGACCTACTAGCATATAACCATGTAAGTGACATCCACTCTTACATTCTAAACCATTTTGCAAAAGAGTATATTTTATAAGTAGTCTGCCTGCCGACCAATTACTCTCTGTGATAGTTGGGTTGGGACATTTCTTAGATTTTTCTAGATTAACAACCAACCTGGAAAATAATGAATTATTCTCCCAAATTAGAAAAGGTTTCCTGCTACTAACAGACCCTTAACTGTAGATAAGTTACTATGTACAGACTTAACAAAATTCAGTCCTTGTATAGCATACTAAATCACATGTCTCTGGTTTCAGTCAATGTTGGCCTTGTGTGCCCAGTGTTATGTCCCATATTCCCAGGAATATCAGTGGTGCTATTAGGAATCCTTAACTGTGGCTAGATAGAACCTTTAATATTTTTTTTAGTTTGGTTTTGAAGGGCAATGTACACTTTTTAAAAATAAAACAATAAGATCTCTATCTGCCTGGTATGTTGGTATTCCTTGGATGAAATCCAAATCCAATGTTAGGAGTATATTTCTGCTTGAGTAACAGATTTTTTCTTTCTCCAACCTTCTGCATGTCCTCAAAATCTTTTCATAAAACAGCTGCAGAAAAGCAAGAAAATCTCCCTCTTCTTTTTTTAAAAAAATCTGCCTAAAATGTGGTTAAAGTTGTTGTCCCCCCAAAGATACTCCTCTTGTCTAGGGAAAGAAATATTTTTTAAGAAAGGCACGGTAGCCTTAAAGGTGGGTGAACTTTAAAGGTAAACTTTAAAAAACGGTGAAAGAATGGCAATAGATGTTTACAGAAATATCCAGTATATTTACATTTCCTTCAAGCACAATTTCTAACGTTACAGAAATATAGTAAGAATGGTGTGTTGAGATAAAAACATCCTCTCATGAAAAACAAAAACAATTTTAATGCTTCTTCGAGTATCAAATTAATTCTCAGCCATTTTCACTTAAACTTGGAAAAAATAAGTGATAAAAAGTTTTGAATAACTAAGTTCACTTTTGGTTAAAGAAAGAGTGCCGAGCAGGTTCAAGACTTCCTAACATAAAAACAGCATTTAAGGGAAAAGATCTAATGAAATACATTACTTGTTCTTTGTTTGGAAGAAAGCACTGATGAGAAATCCATGCAAACCGAGCCAACTTGAGTTTGTCCTCCCAAGATGTCTTTGAGCTTTTCAGCTTCAGATGAATACCAGAGTAAATTGCAGCCATGGAAGGAGCACCTGAAAATTATTTAAAGCTGAATATTAATTAGGTTTCTAACCAAATTCTCATGACAGCTCCTTCAAACTGTTACATATATGTTCCGGTCTGCAATATAGTTGATCCAGGTTGAAAAAGGGGAGTTCTATCATTCAATTCTCATTCCTGCTAAGAATTCGTTGATGGTACAGGTCGTCCTCAACTTATAACCACAATTGTGACCAGAATTTCCATTCCTAAGCACGGTGGTTGTTAAGTGAGTCATGCCCAATTTTACAATCTTTTTGCCATAGTGGTTAAGTGAATCATGCGGTCATTAAGCAAACCCAGGCTTCCCCATTGACTTTACTGTCAGAAGCCAGCTGGGAAGGTTGCAAATGGTGATCATGTGACCCTTGCTGGTTGCCAAGTGCTTAAATTTTGATCATGTGATCACAGGGTTGCTACAACAAGTCACAAGTGTGAGGATCGGTCATAAGTTGCATTTTTTGATGCTAGTGTAACTTTGAACAATCACTAAATGAATGGCTGTAAGTCAAATACTATTTGTAGTCACTCACAAGTTTGCCTTTGCACAGCCTGTCCATCATTGTAATATTGGGATAAAAATGAAGAACAAATGCTAATCAACTTTGAAGGGTTATTCTAACACCACTGGGGGACCTTCAATTCCTTTTTTTGGTACTTGGGAAATAAAAAAAGAGCATTTGCTGAAAGAAAATATAATCTCATAAGAGATGCCTAGATTTCCTTTCATAAACATTTTAGAATAAACAATGTTTTGAAGGATCTGTTCTTTCCTGATTAGAAAAATCAAGCTGTAAGCCAAGGTTGGGCAAAAGGTTGGCCCCTTTACGACATCTGGACTTCAATTCCCAGAAATCCTGAGGCAGCCATTCTGGGAGCTGAAGTTCACAGATTGTAAAGGCACCATAGCTGCCCACCCATTTTAAGATGCCAACAGACATCTGATACAGAAACAGAACAATAGAATTGGAAAGGACCTTGGAGGTCTTCTAGTCCAACCCCGTTCAAGCAGTAGACCCTATAGCCGTGATGGCAAACCTATGGCACGCGTGCCAGAGGTGGCATGCAGAGCCCTTTCTGTGGGCATGCATGCCGACGCCAGCTGCTTTTCTAGTTTCCACCTTATGCATGCGCACTGGCCAGCTGATATTCGGGTTTCCAGTGCTCCAGCATGCACGAATGCGCGCGTTCTTCTGAAGACAAGCTGTTCCACTGCTTAATTGTTCTGTTGGGAAATTTCTCCTTAGTTCTAGGTTGCTTCTCTCTTTGATTAGTTTCCATCGTTTATTTCTTATCCTTCTGGTACATTGGAAAATAGGTTCAGAGAATATCAGAGAGCGAAAAGGACACACTGGCATTGTATAGAAAATGGAACTAACTATCCAAGTGCACCTAAGCATAGTAAGCCATGTTAAGATTATAACTTCATTCTAAGACAGCCTTCTCCTACTTTCTCCTGTCCTTATAGCAACAAGGCCTGTCCTCAATGACAATGTGCATAGAGATTAGATGCATATTAAAGCTATGTAGCACTTCAAATGCACTGTCCAAAAAGGGTTTGTAGCGCCCAGAAAAAGGTACCAATTCTTTAAGGTAAAGATAAATGCTATATTCATTTTCCTGCACAGACCATGCAAGTATGGGGATATGACTGTTTCAATAAAAACTGTTCAAATCAATAAAGTCTCTCATTTCTATCATTGGTTACTATTAAAGTTTGTATATGCACATTAACTAATCAGATTCTTACTACTGATTTACTGACTGCTTACTTAATATAGTCTTTATTATAGATTTACTATCCTGTCTTCCCCCTAGACATAGAAAGAACTTATTATGGGTCTACCAAAACGGTCTCTCATTTCCAAATTAATATAGGAAACACATATAGGAAGCACTCTGCCAATAGTGCCCATACAGCAACCACAATCCCACCCCAGTATCATTCAATTCCAATGCTAACATCAGGTTTTCAAATGCCCCAATGCACCATGACAGTGATGGTGAACCTTTTTGGCACCGAGTGCTAAAAAGGGAATGCACTCGTGCGCTTTGTGCTCATGTGCACACTTGTCTGGGTCGCAATCTGGAAGAGGAGCTGCCCAGGGCGCATGTGTGCGTCCAAAAATGAACTTCTGGTTTCCGGAGTGCGGCAGTGCCAGAAACTGGAAGAGCTGATCTTCTGTTTTCCTGCGTGATTATCCGCACCAGCCAGCTAGTCTTCCGCGTTTCTGGCACACATGTGTGTGCGACGATCAGCTGACCGGCGCGCATGATCACACAGGAAAACAGAAGACCAGCTATTCCAGTTTCCGGCATGCCGCACGCACAAAGGCCAACTGCTTGAGCAGGGGGTTGGACTAGAAGACCTCCAAGGCTTTCAACTCTGTCACTCTCTTATATCTAGCATCTGCCCCTTGCTAAGGATCCATGCCTCGCCATCATCTGACCCCAACCAAATTAAGAAGCAGTAAATTCAGAGCAGTCCAGGGGTGAAATCCAGCAGGTTCTGACAGGTTCTGGAGAACCAGTAGTGGAAATGTTGAGTAGTTCGGAGAACAGGCAAATACCACCTCTGGCTGGTCCCAGACTGGGGATTTTACAATATCCTTCCCCTGGAGTGGAAATGGAGATTTTGCAATATCCTTCTCCTGGAGTGGGGTGGGAATGGAGATTTTGCAGTATACTTCCCCTGGAGTGGGGTGGGAATGGAGATTTTGCCTTCCCCTGGAGTGGAGTGGGGTGGGGATGGGGATTTTGCAGTATCCTTCCCCTGCCACGCCCACCAAGCCACGCCAAGCCACGCCCACAGAACCGGTAATAAAAAAAATGGATTTCACCACTGGAGTAGTCTATATAACTTCTAGGAAAGCTCGCCTTCTAACACAAGAAAGCAGTCCGTGGTTTCTTCGGAGCCGCTTATCTCAAATGTTACCAAGTTTTGCAAACTCACATCCGAGCAGAGCCGCTTACAAATCAAGCCTTGCACACAAGATCGCTTTCTAGCTGCCTCCCGAAACTCGCCGCCCTGCCGAATAACAGCAGCAGCTTCCAAGAGTCCCCCTTGCTGGGTTGAGGACTGAAATAAAGAGAAATTAATTGGGCTTCACTTCCAGAGTCCACCTATGGCTTAGGCACAAGTCGCGTTAGCGAGAATTGCGGAGGACCGTAATGCAACAGAGGCTACAAGGCTACTCTGGTGACCTTTTTTTTGCACCGTTTCCCCCGGGACGTTCCACGGCGGCGAGGGCGCCTCCTCTTCCCACGAGCTTCCCAGATGCTCCCCGCACGTGTCCCTCCTTCCGGAACCTCCTCGTGTCCTCCTCTGTCACCTAATTATCCGGATGAAAGGAACCGGGCAGGCCTTCCTAGCTGAGCGTCGAAAAGAAGGAGCGCCTTCTTATTGGTCAGAAGGCCACGCCTGCGCAATCGCCTTTCTCTCGGCCCACCTCTCTCCCCTCCTCCTCCTCCTCCTCCTCTTTTCCTCCCCCCCCCCCCCCCCCCCCCCCCCCGGTTTCTCCGAGTCAGTTCCGTCAGTCATGGAGCGGCGGTTTTCAGCCGCGACAGTCATCGAAGCTCCTAACGCCGCCGGGGCTTGCAACGCGGGACGTCCGAGCCAGCTTAGTTTGCAGAAGGTTCCCCCGGGTGGAAAAACTGCTCGCGCCACTGCCGGAGTCCGCGATCTCCGCAACACCAGCAGCAACCGCGGCGGAGTCGTCTCGCGCGGCTGGGCGCAGTGACTGACGGCGCGAACCCGGGAATTCTGTCGCGTGCCTGCATTAGGAATCACCCACGTTCGCCGCCGATCGCGCGCCTATCTCTCTCTCTCTCTCTCTCCCCGGACTTCCATGCCTGCAATGCTCCAGTGAGTATATTTCTTCCCCGCGGAGCTGCTCCTTTGCTCGGGCGGGTGGAAGAGAGTCGAGGCAAGGCGAGCTGCGCGTGGCGCGCGGAAGCGCTCTCGGGCCCTCCCTGGGTAAAATCGGGCTGTGTGTGTGTGTCTGTCTTCGGGTTTTCCCTTCTTCCCGCCGGTGCAGCTGCCGGAGCGGCAGGAAGAAGTGGGAGTGGGGGTGGTCTTCCCGATCGTGCATGAACCCCCGATCATCTTTTCTATCCCCCCTTTTCTTTCCTTCCTCTCCCCGGGTTTGTTTGGGGTTCTTTTTTTTGCAAGTGCTTTCCCCGGGGACGGATGTGGCGGAAAAGGCATAGAAACGGGAGGATGGTCTGTGCATCTTGCCTTGCTACGTTGGGAGTATGAAGCCACAGTTCGTGAAACTTTTGAATAAGTGGACTTTATATTTGGCCGCCGGGTATTGAGTTCTGCTCCATCTTTTTGCTTTCTTGATGCTGAGTTATCGGTGGAGATAAGCAAATAGAAGCCCGCATGGAGTTTGGACAAAATAGCCACAGTAAAGATTAGCAGTAAATTTAATCCTACCCTACGGTGCAAAATATCATTGTTGCTTATTGTACAGAGACATTTGACAACCCAAGAGTGTTGGTCCTGTCAGGAGTAGTATTTAGGGAGACATGTCTCTGATCGATGGAGAGGAAAAATACCATTTCCAAATTGAACCATTAGGAAGGAAGGCAACAATTCAGCCTGCATGGTAAATTATGAAAAGCCACACATTCCCCCACCTGGAATATTCATCATCAATAATACTGTATAGTGTTGAAAAATAATTTGCAAATAAAGATTTCCAAGCAATTTAATATTTGATGGGTGCCATGAAATCTAAAAAGTTAAGATAGCCGGTGAACACAGCAATTATGGTTTATTTGATCAATAGACTGGTTAAAAGCATTGTTTTATGTGATGTGTAAATTAGGCCAGTGACAATTTGAAGTTTTCATGGACAAAATCATTTCGTTAAGGTTTTATTTTAAATAATCATAAAAGTATTTTATTGTCGTTGTCCATCTCAAAATGCTGAAATCTAAACACTGCCTTCCAATATTGTATGAGTTCCCTCAGATTGAAACATTACAGTGGCTTGCAGTTTACAATAATTTATGTCTTAAGAAAATGCTACATAAAAGTCGTGGTTTTTACTGTTTCCTTGGAATTAAAATTCTGTGTCTCTTTCCTTTGAAGGTCATGAAACGTGTACGCACCGAACAGATTCAGATGGCTGTTTCCTGCTATGTCAAGCGCAGGCAGTATGTAGACTCAGAAGGTCCCTTGAAACAAGGGCTGCGCTTATGTCACACGGCTGAAGAAATGGCAGCTAATCTAACAGGTAGGCAAGAAAGAAACAGTGGACTTATTTTTATAGTACTACAAAATGTCTAGGCATTTACTTGGAATGAGACTGAACATAATGAATCCAAGTCAGCAGCATTCAGGTGGAGGGGGACCCAGAAAAGTGAAAATGGTAGCTGTGAATGCATGATCAAAATCCCATCCTTTTTTACATGCATTGCATGAGCAGTGCACTTAAGGAGTGGGATTTTTATTGCATGGTCACAACTTGCACTCCTGACTTGTTTGATATTCTCTGCAAATGCCTGTGTAAGAAGGTATATAGTTGAAATTATTTATTTATACATATTTTCATAACTGATTATAAATATAATAATTAAAAATTCATAATTAATTATAACATTATTTTTATTTGTTGTATTCTATCTTAATTATTTTTACAAATAACTCAAGGCGGTGAATATATTCCTTTTATTTTTCCCTCCAAGAACAATCCTGTGAGGTGGGTTGGGTCAGACCTGAGAGAGAATAACTAACCCAAACCTGCTAAACCTTTTTTATGGCTAAAGGGTGGGACTAGTACTCACAGTATTCTGCTTTCCAGCCTTAACCACTAGACTAAACTGGTTCTTTAATTAATCAGTTAATATTTGCAAGGAAAACTTACTAGAGATTTTGAAATAAGAAAATATAATGAAACATCTAGTTAATAACTGCTATTGCTGAATGTTTGAAAGTGATTCATTTGGGAACTGCATCTTTAAATTATTATATATCTTGATATATTGAGATAAACTGCGCTTTTATTGATTTAGTTAATTAGTTGAATTAACCACTGAATTGGAACATTTATTTCATAAGTGAAATAAAATTATGGGAGGTTGTGTGGTTTAGAAGTGGTTAATATATTCTAAACTTATGAGTTCAAAGCATACTTAAAATCTTGGTGTGGTAATTCTGGGTTCTATGGATATGTTAAATTAATCTAAATAATTTAAGGATGTTATGTCATTTTTGGACAGCTTATGCATGGCATAAGCTGATTAAAATATATTCCTAAAGTGTCTTTTCCCCATTTTTGAGAAATATTAGCCAACTTAACTGCAAAAGTTGCTTCTAGATTTCTTCTGATGGGACTTTTATGGGATGCTAACAGTGAAATTTAGGTTTCCAGCTTGACAGGAAATTAATTGTAGAGGTTCCACTATAAGCAGAATCTGTAGTGATGCTGAGCCACACATCTAGCCATCCTGAGGGGTTATTTGTAGACATACCAGTAATTTAGAAAATTATGTTGGTGGGGTAATAATCACAATGAGACGAATCCAACCCAGTGCCCAGGAAGGAAAAAGGATTTTATGCCCGTCTGACCCTCTCAGTTCTTTGTTTGTCCCGAAGATGGAGAGGATTTGCTGAAGGAGATAGGCTTCTTAAAAACCAAAGATATCTTTTGATAGCAGGAGCTCTGATATCAGAGTGTCTGTTTTTGCCTGAAATCCCTCATTTTGCATCTATTCTCATGCTACAGTACATTGTATAGAAATGCCTCAGTGGAATTTCAGAGGATGAGGAAGGTCTCCTTCCTTCATTCCTTTCACCCATGTTCTTTTTAAAATTGTGTAAGATAAATTCACACAGTTAGTGATTCCCAAGCTTAATTAGGATTCTAGATTGTATAGATAGTTATACTCAAGGTAAAATTAGTACAAGTACAGTTCTTCGGATTTATGGTGGACATTTAGATGGACATCTAAAAATAATAGTGGATTATTTGATTATTGAATAATCTCCACTTAATTTAGGAATGGATCTAGCTGAAAGAAATAATGGATTCTGACATTTCATGTATCATCAATTTTCTGTGATAGTAATCCATGATAACAAGCTATGCTAAATACTGAAGTTTTTTTTAAAAAAATTGTGGCATGTTTAGTTTAGTTACATGTGTGATTCTTTATCATGAAAAAAGCTAAACTGGATAAATAGAAATATAGGCCATTATCTTAACAATCTTAACTTATTTGTAAACTTTATATACAGACAAGAAGTATACCAAGCATTGTGGATTGTTTTCAGCCTAATTGGTACTCTTTCCATTTATCCTCTAAAAATAATGGAAACTGATGTTTACCAGATTGTTTTAATAATGCAGAAGTTCTGTGTTTCCATATAAAAAAGCAGAAAGTTACATTGCAGCATTCAATGCCTTCGAAAGCCAATTGTCTTCATTTTTGTTTATTTTTTTTAGTACAATCTGAATCGGGTTGTACAAATGTGATTTCTGCTGCACCCTGCTTAGCAGAGCCCCAACAATATGAAGTACAGTTTGGGCGGTTGCGCAACTTTCTGACAGGTGGGTAAAATCCAGATTGGAGCCATAGATTTGTTAAGTGAAAGGTTACTGACATTGTATGCCAGATTTAAGGGTCAAGTAGATTTCTCCAGCACTGCATGCATGTTTTCGTCCTTTGTAGATAGTTGCCTAGCTGTTGTATTAATGCATTTGCAAATGTTAACATTCTGGGTAGGGAATACTCAAAACAACAATGCACAGAACAAGTCAGATCAACCAATCAGCATGCAGGACACACATCTCTGCTTGAATGGGGGAGGTGTTTGCATTGGGTCTGTCTACAGCCATTTGCAACCTAAACTTACCCAGCAACCCCTTTGCTATCTAGATATGTGGTAACGGCTACAGGCAGTTGCAGGCAACTCTAAACCAACCTTTAGTCATTAGGGCAAGACTGATTTTTCGAAAGCCATTGGAATGTTAGTCCCTGCAATTTTCATTTCTAACTCTTATCTCTGCTCTGATGGCATGTTATTCTCTATCAAAGATGCCAGAATAAATTAAAGAAGCTGAGTAGCTTGTCTGATTGGAGTTCCATAGACAGAATGGCATTCTGTTACCAGAGCAATTTTTTTAAAGGGCCAGAGTGTAACTGGCTACTTGTCTGCCCACCTCTAATTCTGCCACAAGTAGTGTTCCTATGTAAGTTTTAGAATTACCCTGTATTTCTTAATGAACAAAAAGTAATGTTGAGTATTACCTGATTTGTTTTTTAAAAATGTAATCAAACGGCTATCTGTAAATAGGGTGGGAGATGGCTTGCTTAATTTTCACTCTTAATATCTGCTGAGCACTCAGTGAGGAAAAATGACATTTCTTTCTCTTCGATGTTTAGATTCAGATTCCCAGCATAGCCAGGAAGTGATGCCTCTCCTGTACCCTCTCTTTGTCTACCTCCATCTCAACATGGTCCAAAATGGCCTAAAGAGCACAGTGGACAGTTTCTACAGTCGCTTCCATGGGATGTTCTTACAGAATGCCAGCCAGAAAGACATCATTGAACAGTTACAAACTACATTAACAATTCAAGACATCCTGTCCAATTTCAAGCTTCGGGCATTTCTGGACAATAAATACGTGGTCCGCCTTCAGGAAGAGAGCTACAACTTCCTCCTCCGCTACCTCCAGAGTGATAATAACAGTGCTCTCTGCAAAGTCCTATCCTTGCATATTCATCTAGATGTGCAACCCACCAAGAGAGTGGACTACCAGCTCTATGCTAGTGGTGGCTCGTCACGCAGTGAGAGCAATGGCCTGGAACCTACTGATATGCCTGCTTCCATCCTGCAGAATGAAGCAGCCTTGGACCTCCTGCAAGATAGCATTAAAAGAGTCAAAGATGGGCCACCATCCCTTACTACCATATGTTTCTATGCATTCTATAATACTGAGCAGTTGCTGAATACAGCAGCGATCTCGCCAAATAGCAAGCTGCTGGCTGCTGGTTTTGACAATTCCTGTGTAAAACTGTGGAGCTTGCGGCCCAAGAAGCTGAAATCTGAGCCTCACTCAGTAGATGTTTCCCGAATCCACTTGGCATGTGATATCTTGGATGAAGAGGTCCAGAGCATCTTGTTAATCCTGATTTTTTTTTTTTAATTGAATCATGGGTAGAATGTATTACGCTTATGTTGAAATGCTTTATGTGAATGATTTTCAAAATTGTCACGTTCTCACAAACCAAACCAAAAGCAAAATCTGCCTCACACTGATGCTTTCCTTCTACCTATTAGTCACATGGGAAGGCTGGACAGTGAGAAATGATAGGGAACCAACAATAGTTTGCCTGGGAAAAGATTTAAGTTAGAACTGCCCATTTTCCCATCTCTGATAATAATAGAACTGATCAAATACTTGTCCATATTAAATTGCACACTTCATTAGCCAATTATGACTCCTTATGGTGGCAATTTCATTCTTCATTTGCATTTATGGTAATACACCTCAACTTTTCAAAGGCACAAATCGAGATGAGTTATAATATTTGAGTCAGAAAGGGAGACTCAGAAAGTGCTTTAAATTATAATCTCAAATTTGCTCATTAGAAGGAAAGTTACTTATAGGTCGCATGTACCCCTGTATGAACTCATGAACTGTATGTTCAGGGTGAATTTGAGACAGAATTCAATAAGATGCATGATTAATCTAGCTATTATTTCTACCTCTACTGTATGTGGCATAACTGCCTAAATGCAGCAGTATTCCTTAAGTAGTCTTGTGCAACTAATGCCTAGAGCAGATTGGTCAATGATCAAATAAATGACTTCAGTTACAGCAGAGTTCTCCCAATGTTTCTGGCTTTCTGGACCAGCGGGGGAAGAGGGAATGGTTCTGTGTGAGTGCTGGCAAACGCGCATGTGTGCGCAGTTCCATTTGTGCGAGCAGTGTGCACACGCCTGCTGCTTGCTTAAATGGAACGCTTGCTGCTCCTGCAAGTGAGGATGTGCATGCATGTGCTCGCTGCCCATTTCCATGGCCTGGTTGTAAATCTCTCGGCCCACTAGTGGATGACACACAGGTTGGGGACCCCTGACTTACAGTATAAATATGCTATATATAATTTTATCAATTTTTAATAGAATTGAGGGTGATGGCAAGAGTATCTTACTGAAAGTAAGGAAGGGTCTCTCAGTCTTCTGATTATAGCACAAGATTTGTATATTTTATTATTTTTTCCTTAAAAACAATGGTACAGAATACACCATACAGTTGTACCACCATATAATGGTACAGAATTTTGCACCATATAGTTTTCTGTCTGTAAAAACAAATAATGCAAGCAAGACCCAGTTACATGTTGTTATACATCCAGCTGTTAACATAATCCAAATAATATATTTGCAGAAGATGCAAAGCATCTTAATTCCTCTGGCTGTTGGTATATATCTGCACAACAAGGTGTTATGGTTTAGTAAGATATGTACAGAATTCTTTTTGACCTGCCAGCAGTTTTAATATTCCAGCCATGGATCAGATATAGAAATATAGAATATAATAGAAATAGCAGTGCCTGTTTCCATCCCTCAGGTACATTTCAGACTGTACTTCTTAAGAGACAGTTGCTCTTCGAAATGACAGCTACTATATGGTGTCCCTTGGGACTCCATATCATTTTCAGTGCTTCTCAACATCTGCATGAAAGTGGTAGAGAGGCCATCAAGGGATTTGAAGCTGGATTTAATCAATATATTGTTGACACCTAGATCTACTTCTCTATAAAAACACTGGGTAATGAAATGATTCGTGTAAATGCCTGCTTGCTATTAATGGTAGTTGAGGGCAATAATATTGGATTGATTAATCTCTGAATCAGGTATTAATTCCACGGAAAATATAGTTTTATAAAACTATAAAGCTTCCATTTAAAACTATAGTTTTATAGCTTCCATTTAAAACTAAATTTTGATGGGCCTATATTCTCCCAGAAAGAGAATCAGTAGAAACAGATGCATTCTCTATGCTCTTTCTTAGATTAAAATGATATTGGTGGTATACAAGCTGAAAATATCCAAGCTTGATTTCTCTTCACATGGCTGCTTTTATATGTGATCCACAAACTTTAGTTAGTATAGGATTTGGCAGCCAAGTTGGTCTTTGAAAAGGACTCTCAAGAAGACCATTTTTTACCAGCGCTTGGGAGTATTTCACTGACAGCCTATTTATTTCTGTTAGTTGTAACTGGTAAAAATGCTATTATTGTTTTGATAAGGACATTGAGAAAACAAAGCTTAGAGAAAGTTCGTCTGAAGAAACTTCTTTATTCTTTTTTACAGGCTGAAGATGATGATGATATAGGAACTGAAATGAAGTTATTAAGAGGGCATTCTGGACCAGTGTATAGCACAAGTTTTTTGTCAGACAGTTCAGGATTGCTGTCATGCTCTGAAGATACAACCATCAGATACTGGGATCTTGGATGTTTTACAAACACTGTCTTGTACCAAGGACATGCTTATCCGGTGTGGGACCTGGACATCAGCCCTTGCAGCTTGTACTTTGCTAGTGCTTCTCATGACCGTACAGCAAGACTCTGGTCATTTGATCGGACGTATCCCCTACGGATATACGCGGGCCATTTAGCAGATGTCGACTGCATCAAGTTTCATCCAAATTCTAACTACTTGGCAACAGGATCTACAGACAAAACAGTGCGGCTCTGGAGCACCCAGCAAGGAAACACAGTACGTCTGTTTACAGGTCACCGGGGCCCTGTCCTGTCCCTTGCCTTTTCTCCCAATGGTAAGTACTTGGCCTCAGCAGGTGAAGACCAGCGCTTAAAATTGTGGGACTTGGCATCTGGAACGCTTTACAAAGAACTGCGGGGGCATACAGATAATATCACCAGCCTTACTTTTAGTCCGGATAGTAGTTTGATTGCTTCTGCATCAATGGACAACTCTGTTCGCGTTTGGGATATTCGAAACACTTACTGCAATGCTCCTGTAGATGGCTCTTCCAGCGAGCTAGTTGGAGTATATACTGGACAGATCAGTAATGTACTGAGTGTACAGTTTATGGCCTGTAACCTTCTTTTAGTGACTGGAATTGCACAAGAGAATCAGGAACATTAGCCTTTTTGAAAATGGGACAGAAGATGTTATTGAAAATTAGAGTCTATTATAAACTGAGATTATATATAATTGACTGTGAATTTTTCCCTCTCCCTTTGTTAGACATCCAGAATGATGGAAGTACTGTATTTGAAAGTGTCTTTTATTTTTGCAAAAATGATAGGAAGGGAGAGCAATAGAAGAATTTCACCGTAGTTCTACATTAGTGCAAAGTTAGGAAGCAATGTAATAAAGTGAACAGCCCAGAATATTTTGATATAGGGGTAGTCCAAAACCTGGTCCAAACAAGTAAAATCATCACTGGAGCATTTGCACTTAATTATCCTGCATTGATGGGAACATCCTACCTATTTCTACTACTGACTTGTCCAAATAGCAGTTATGTAGTACAGCTAACATCACCTTGGGTAGAAAAATATATTCTGTTCTGAGGATGTTCCCAAATATATAACATTTCAATAATATTTAAAGTAACACCAAAGGGCAGTTTCCCAACTCATTAGCATAAAAGATGAGAGATTAGATCTAAATAATAATAAAAAAATCTTCCCTTCCATGGGATCTCTTTGATCCAAGAAAGAGAACCAGGTGAGTGAAGAGGAAGGAAGGACCATTTCCCACTGCAATGTCTATGATTTCCCAACCTTCTACAGTTGATTTTCAAGAGAGTAGAAGGGGATTAAAGGAGAAAGAGTGTTGCCATTGTATTTTTTTAAAAAAAAATATATGTGGCAGTTGTTGTCACTACTAAATATATAAAGTGGTTTTAATTCTTTATATGGACCATAACATTTGCAGCTATTCCTAGATCAGAAATTTGGGGTTTTCCTGGATCTGTTTGCACTGTGATGACGACATAAAAATACTAGATTAATCGATGAAATAATAATTAGCTGTGGAAGGAACCAGCAAAACATGGCTGAATTTGTTGTAGCACATTTCAATTCCACGTAGAAAGACAATTCCCCTCCTCAGAAACATTATCTGCAGACCATACGAACAAAGATATCCAGGGAATGGAAACTAGTATCATTACATCATTAATTAATAGAAGCTTTGTCAATATCTGATGTTTTTCACTGAAATAAATATTTCTGTAAGTTTTCATATACAAGTGTCAGCATGCAAAATGGAGAGGGAGATGGGAACAGCAACTTTTAATTTCTTCATTCTAAGAGAAGATCAAATATTTCTGCTTTCGAAAAAAAGATTTTGTATTTTTTTTAATTAAAATGTTTAGTTTAAAGAGAAAAGTTTGGCATCTCTGTATGGAATTCAGATTTTATGAAGTAGATAAATCTAACTTTGTCACATGGGTAAGAATCTTTTTGTATCTTGTCCATGTCGGTCTAACAAATATACAAAAATCATCTCTTCAGAGTTCTGTACCATTTTGCAAATTGTTTTTTTAAAACTGAAAACATTTTTGTATACAACTTTCCCTAACATAACTTTTTACACATCTTGTATGCATCATTTCCCCAAATATATTGATTTTTGTATACGTCTTTTTCAGCCAAAAATACTTTAAGCCAGATGTTTGCAGGCTCTGAATTTTATGTCTGTTCACATTGTGGACTCTATGTTGATGGATTGCATAATTTTGCTTGAAATAAAATCCATGACAGGTTTCTTACCCAGATATATGTTACAAGCGCTATTCGTGTTTTATGCACTTCATTTATAAATTTTGCAAAGAAGTGGAGGCTGAAGAAAGCAGATTTTAAACAAAGCTAACATACAATATGTTTTAAATTTCTGATTGCTATTTTAAAATGCAACAAAATGAACAACCATTTCTTATCAACTTTAATAAAAGTATACAAAAGTTTCTGATGCTTAAAAAAACCAATGCAATATAAATATCTATAGCCAGGAAGCAAATCTAATTTAGAGTTTCTTTCTGTAATATATGAAAGTTTATTCCCTCTGTAGTCCTCAAAACCCACTCAATGTTGTACAATTGAGATATTCCAGGGCAGATTTTGGAGGGCTCACAGAATTGCAGAGAAAAGTAGAGGAATTCTGTTACACAAGTGAAAGTACATTTGCACAATGTTGGGTGTTGTTTTTATGTTTCTTTAAGATGGAATGCTCAACTTTTGAGGAGAAAAGTGTTATAATAGACACTGTAATTTGAAAGAGAAAAGGAGCTGTGACAAAGGACACTAAGCTTCATTACATTTAAATCAGATAATTCAAGTACTCATGCATTTGATTATTTTCTAATTCCATCACTTTAAAATTCAGTTCAGTAGCAATTTTTGAAGGAGCATGAATTACACATCTAAAAATAGTCACCACAACATGCACAGTAAATTAACTCAACATTAAACAAATACGGACCAAAAGAAAAAGACAACAGATCCTGTTAGGTGCCAGAGCCTGTTGAAAAAATATCTTCTAAAGTAGCAGATATTGTATGGTAGTGCCAGGACTTTTCTTGGGGAAGTATGCTCCACAGTGTGGGAGCCTCCATTCTGTTTCATGCCCCTCTTACCTCTTGCAAGGATGAGACTAGTTGATTCTAGCTGTCCATACAGGATGGGCACGCAAAAAAACCAAGAATTTCCAAATCAGAATGGCAGCAAAATTCTTTTACAGATCTTGGATTATTGAGATTAGGCTATGATTCCAAAAAACAACAAAAACCCACAGACATCCACAAACAGTAAGAATATGCCACAGACAGCAAGAATTAAACTGCATTGATCTAAAATAGCACAATTGTTTAAATGCACAGGCTTATATTGTTAAAGAGCTGAGTTGAATCATAATAAATACTTCATGAACAGAAAGCCTTGTACATTTTGTGTTTTGGAGCTGGCTAATACAGATATTGTCTTATACAATAAGCTGAGCACTAAAATCAAATTGTTATCTGATGTTATATAGATCATATACCTTATAAAAAAGGTAAAGGTTCCTCTCACACATATGTGCTAGTCATGCACATATCTGTGTGTGTGTGTGTGTGTGTGTGTGTGTGTAGGTCTAGACCTACATACAAACACCCGCGAAAACCTCAGAAAACAAATATATATGTATATATCAATGGTGGGTTTCAAATTTTTTTACTACCGGTTCTGTGGGTGTGGCTTGGTGGGTGTGGCATGGCTTGGTGGGCATGGCAGCGGAAGGATACTGTAAAATCTTCATTCCCTCCCCAATCCAAGGGAAGGATCCCCATTTCCTCCCAATCAGCTGGGACTTGGGAGGCAGAGAATAGATGGGGGCGGGGCCAGTCAGAATTTTTACTA